>CM062227.1:11175387-12375387 GCA_031216235.1 Syzygium jambos
AATTTAGAAGAATCGGTGCCCTATCCACTTCCTTGGAGGCCTGGAAGAGCAACACGCGAAGTTCTATCCTTTTCTCTGTTCTGTCCATTTACATCTGTCCACTTCTACCCCAATTTCGCCCTTCCTACAGTGCTTATTTGAGAAAACTGAAAACAGAGAAATTGTCAGTCCAGAAGTCTTTGTTCATTTGGCTTTGGAATCAGGTCATTCCGATCTATATCGACGAATTTACATCCATTTTTCTGAGCTTGCACAGGACTGTAATGACTGTTCATCCTGTTCCGCGTGTGCAAGTCACTCTCCCGATCCTAACGTTCAAGTAGCCTACACCAGGCTACATCACTTAGGCTGGTTAGGAGCCCGGTAATGAACCAAAGAATTGGCCTCAGGGACCTGGTGATTAAACTAATTCCCATAGGTTGGTATTGTTTCTCTTTTAAGGAAAACTTTTCGCACAAACACGCATCTACATGTCCATGCACTTAGGTAGTAGATCAAACAATTTCTAAAAGGTACCAAATACAAATAATGTATCTAAAGCAACGACTTAATTAAATAGTAAAGAAAAGGGAGAAGATAGTAATTTGAGCCGTTTTGGGCTACAAGTAAATAAGGCCTTGTTACAATATACAACGCCCCAGTACAGGACCCTTTGAACGGTATGAGTATAAGCACGCCTAGGTCTAAGGATGCAAAGTCAAATTTGAAAACTATATAAGCTTCAATTGCAAGATGAACTTTATATGCAATATGAGAAAACTACCAATAAGTGATAACTTGACTATTCGTATTGTTAATTGCGGAAAATTTCTAAATGCATTTAAATGAATTTATCTATATTTATGAGAAGAAATGGTTTAAATATGAAAATGGTTCAGAGCATATAAAGTCCTTCAACATCCCTATCACGTCTAAGCCGGATTACGAGCAAAAGTTTAGATGTCAATAGATATCAAGCTCATTCCTCATGCCAGAACACTACGCTCACGCTTTGCCATGTGACAAAGGCCAAAAATCACATCGGTCACAACTAAGTCCCGGAAATCACGTCGACCGTTATTAAGCTCCAGAACAAAACCGGCATGTGAACAGCTATTATATCCCAACTGGTTGGTCGACCATGAGCATCAATCCGAAATCCATATGTCATATTCAACAGGCTAATACATGATTCGAAATGATGCGCCCACATAATGATTTTGAATGCATCTAACAGCAGACTTAAAAATCCATTCAGTGCTTGATCCGACTTTACAACATCGCATGCCTCAGAATAGCTAAATTTTCATTCATTCAGTAACCATTTGATGCAAATTTTACAAAAGCATATGGTAATAGTCACTTATCTCGATAACTAACAAAGACAAACTATAATGGATTCAGTCGACGAATCCCTCCGGTCCTAAACATGACTCGAGGCCCATCATCAGAGAATTTTTACAGCAACTAGAATCTATTGGGCCAAAAAAGCCTGTTTTGGTGGAAATTACAAAATTGCCCTCCATGATTCGGTGTTAGGTTCATGGGCCGGAACATATTCAAATAGCTCAACAAGATTTAATCAATAATGTAAACCCGGGCTAAATGGCTTCGATAGCTCTTCATCTTTCTTTCTTTCGCATTGAGATATAAGATTGGCATCAACACCCAACGAGAAAAGGACATGTAGGGGGTAACTGATGCCGAGCGAGTTTTTGAAAGATGTTTTGCATGTTGATTTAGTCAATCGACCCGATATAGAAATCGCACTTCTGGGAGAAGATGATAACATAATAAAAACGAGCATTCTTTTGCAAAATTGCATTTCAATCCCACAAAAGTTGTATTCCTTGAGCTACATTGCACATAGTTCAAAGGGACCACATCCCAACAATTTCATCAGCCTCCATGAAATTTGATCGCCTTCCTCTTTGGCCTATTCATCCACTTGGCTCCTCTTCTCTCCATCCTTCTCACTTTTCTCACAAACCATTTGGGTCTTCCAATTTCCCATGAAATGTAAACTATGGAGATTCCAATCACAGTTCTGCACACATAGCCCCACTGCTTCCAATATCCCCACTACTTTTCTATCAAACCAACTTGCATACTCTTTTGTACTATCCTCTTGTAAGAACGACGGTGGTGGTGGAGAAGGTTGAGCATCATCATGGCCTGTGTTTTGTAACGAGATTCTATATAGGCCTAGATTTCCACGAAATGAGTCATTCGTGAATGTGCTCAATTGCTTGTCTTGAGGTATACGGCCTGTGAGTCGGTTGTCTGAGAGATTCAAATACCCAAGGAATGCCAAATCTCCCAATTCTCTAGGAATCCTCCCACTAAGCTTGTTTGAAGATAGATCTAGCCATTCAAGATTAGTCAAGTTTCCAAGGATTGGTGGAATAGACTCAGTGAGGTGATTATGGGAAAGGTTGAGCCCTATCAGAGAATGGAGATGTCCAATAACATCTGGGATGTTCCCTTCAAAAGAGTTGAGCGATAAGTCGAAGGTTGTGAAGATTGTCAAGATACTCAATAGCTGAATCTCCTTTCCTTTCATGATCACAGTCACGAAATCATAATAGGTCATGATACCCGACGTATACCTCATGTATAATGATTTGTCTTGCAGCTCTTGCCCATTATGTCCATTCATCATCCCTTGAAGTTTCGCTATCAAATTAGCTGGTAAAGGACCAGCAAAGTTGTTGTATGAGAGGTCCAAAATTTGCAACTTGGGAAAGAGATGAGCTTCCCTTGGAAAATCCAAATGACCCCTAAAATTGTTGGACCTCAGAATAAGAACTTTTAGCTCTGGCAGTGTTCCTAGCCATGTTGGGAAATTATCCTCTATCTTATTTTTGCTGAAATCTAAAACTTCCAGGTTTTTGCAATTGATAAGGGATTGTGGTAATGTGCCTTTAAATTGATTTCGACTCAAGTCAAGAGTTCTCAATCTATAGCTTGATAAGCACTCGGGTAGACTACCGATAAACTTATTATTAGACAAGACGAGGAATGAGAGGTTGGTGGCGATGCATATTGAAGAAGAGATCTTCCCCTCTATTTTATTGTTTTTGATCGCGTAGTAATATGTGGAGGGTGATGGAAGTGGAAGTGGGCCTTCAAATTCGTTGTTGGACAAACCAATTACTGACAATGATGTATTTGAGAAACCTTCTATTGGCCATCGTCCCGAAAGTTGATTATGACTGAGCAATAAATAAACTAGGTCAGTCAGATTACCGAAAGAAAAAGGAATTGGACCGGTGAGCTGATTTTGTCTCAGACCTAAGAGGAGCATAGCCCGAAGATTTCCTAAGGATCGAGGAATCGAACTCGAAAGTCGATTATTGCGGAGGACTAGATATCGTAGGTCAGTCAGATTACCCAAAGAAGGAGGAATAGGACCGGTGAGCTGATTTAGGTTCAGCTCCAAGTCGACCATAGCTCGGAGGTTTCCTAACTCGTCAGGAATGTTACAAGAAAGCTGGTTCCCATACGGATAAAAATGGGTAAGCACTGTCAAATTGCCAAACATTGATGGGATTGAACCGGTAAGATTATTGTAGCATAGGCTGAGTCGGTGGAGAAGTTTCAAGTTCCCTAACTCCGGGGGATAGAACCAGTAAGTTCATTACGAGATACGTGCAATTCTGTTAGTTTCATCAATTTCCCAAAAGTGGGGGGAATTGGGCCCGCGAGGAAGTTGGCATGCATGTGAATCTCCTCCAGGTTTGTCAAGTTCCCCATTTCAAGAGGAATAGAACCGGAAAATGAATTGTTATAGATGTATAGCCTAGTAAGGCTGCTCAAGTTACCCAGAGAAGAAGGAAGAGATCCATCCAACTGGTTTGAATACAAGGAAAGCTCGTTCAGCAAACGCAACTGACCTATTTCATCAGGGATAGAGCCATTCAACTCGTTAGAGAGAAGGTGAAGCACCTCAAGCTTTGTGAGCTTGCCAATCTCCCGTGGTATTATCCCAGATAATCGATTGAAGGAGAGGTCAAGGTAGGTGAGATTCGTTAAAAGACAGGCTTGAGCCGGAATACCACCGAAGAGTTCATTTGTGGACACTTCTATATAGGTAAGATACAACAAATACGAGAATGGGAACTCATCGAGTGTACCTCTGATGTTTGAACTGGTGAGATGATTCCAATCACGCTCGCAGCAAGGTTACACGAGATGCCGTGCCAACCGCAAGGACTCGCCACTGTCACATTGGAGTTTGGGGCATTTTGAGGAGGGAGGGTCCATGTAGATAGAGAAGAGGTGGATTGGTTTAGGATTTGAAGGCTGGATTTCCATTTGAGAAGGACTTGTGCTTCTAGCGTGGAGGCGTAAGCCGGAACTGGACCTTGCGGAAAGATGACTAAAAGCACTGTGAAAAGGGCAAAGGAAGCTAGAAGAGGCACTAGTGTCCCTAATTTTGGTGAAGCCATGATTTCTTTTGTTTGTTTTGGAGGTTGATAATTAATGATGAGGCATATATAAAAATCTTGGTGACTCTGTTTCGGTCATTTTCTTAGTTCATTCACAGAACGCCAATTTTGAAGGATCACCGATTGCCTGCTTATTAAATGCTACTGATTGTGAAGGTTCGGTTGTTAGCAATCTGAACAAAATGTATAGCTTCGTATTATTGGAACCGCGTGGTTGACTTTGACGCAAGGCTCGCTAAAATCTGTTCTTTTTACTTGCTACAGTTCCAATCACGCTCCCAGCAAGGTTACACGAGATGCCGTGCCAACCGCAAGGACTCGCCACCGTCACATTGGAGTTTGGGGCATTTTGAGGAGGGAGGGTCCATGTAGATAGAGAAGAGGTGGATTGGTTTAGCATTTGAAGGCTGGATTTCCATTTGAGAAGGACTTGTGCTTCTAGTGTGGAGGCGTAAGCCGGAACTGGACCTTGCGGAAAGATGACTAAAAGCACTGTGAAAAGGGCAAAGGAAGCTAGAAGAGGCACTAGTGTCTCTAATTTTGGTGAAGCCATGATTTCTTTTGTTTGTTTTGGAGGTTGATAATCAATGATGAGGCATATATAAAAATCTTGTTGACTCTGTTTCGGTCATTCTCTTAGTTCATTCACAGAACGCCAATTTTGAAGGATCACCGATTGCCTGCTTATTAAATGCTGCTGATTGTGAAGGTTCGGTTGTTAGCGATCTGGACAAAATGTATAGTTTCGTATTATTGGAACCGCGTGGTTGACTTTGACGCAAGGCTCGCTAAAATCTGTTCTTTTTACTTGCTACAGTCTTGGGCTTTCCTTGAGGTGGGGTTGCCAATTGCCAACAGCCAAGTACTGCTCTTATGAAAATGGTAATGCATTCATCGGCTATCGTTAAACAGGGAAGAAAATGAAGGCCAGTCCCTTTCTTTTTGCTCAGACTTTGTGATTGTAGCACTCATAATTCGTGGTGGGTGTCGTATATGGCCTAATGCTTCCTTTCTAAAAGCAATTCGGACTGAATGCCTTGCAAGCATTTGACAGGGAGAGGTTGAAGATGAGGAGCGTAACGTCAAATGAGGAGCTTCGGATTGTGTTTGTGCATGGGCATTCCCTTGCGATGAGTCAGATAATCTTAGGACCTTGGCTTCCAATGAACCATCGTAGCGCCTACATATCCAATAACCCCAAAGGTTCTTGACTTCATTGAGCAGTCACATGTCTATTCTATCGTGTAGTTATGATCTGATGGTCGGAAAGTCAACACATGAAACCGCAGAGACCTTTCTTCACACTTGAATTGCACGAACTCGACAAGGACCTAGACTTCTTGATGGACGTGTACAAATTCCATCCATACATGCATGCTGGTATCTATTCTTCTTACTCTAAGCGCTACGATGGTTTAAATTCTAATTGAATCGTATGACCGCGACATTTAGAGATTCGCATGAGAAGAATACTCTTCTTGAAGGATGTGGTAACAAGGTCTCAAGGATGCTCATTGTAGGGGGTCATGCACAGAAGGTGGCCCTACTAGCCGAAAATTACCGAAAATCGCAATATTCCTGAAAATTCATAGAATGTAGTATATATAGTGCCTAGTACCGCGGTGAAAATGGCATTGAAATCCGACAACGTAGCAACCCGTATGAGAGCCATCCGAAGTTACTGCATGTTTGCGATACTCCATTTTCGAGATTTTCCAATTGCAGGCGTGCGCAGTCATTCTTGTACACAGATGCATATATCACACATTACCCTGACATTGTCTCATTATTGCTGCTGATATATTTGAATGGACGCCTCAGGAGGTGCAACGATGTGTGAGAGAATTTTGGAAATGATGCACACATATGTATTACCACTGAAACATGCATTTCAACATCAAGCGTGAACAATGGCAAATCTTATATGCCTCAAAAGATAAAGACGCACGCATAAATATTAGTCAACTACTATCACTTCTTCTGGAAAATGAGAACCCAAGAGCACGTTGGTTAACATGCTTGACATCTAGATCAGTGTCTATTAGCTTCCTCACGAGATGGACTCCTCGAAATTCTTCACTCAGAAAAGGGAGAAAAGACTTGACCGATGCATTCATATCAAGAAAAAAGGATCCACAACCGAAACCCAAAAATCAACCCGAAGCTTTGCGTTTAACTTTAGAACAAACCATGCCCTTGTAAGTGCTGTGATAGTGAATTCATGACTAAATGAAAGGGAGGCAAAGCCAATGGAATAATGCTATTCTCCATCATGTCCTCGAAAAGCCGCAGCGGCGGCAGATCGAGTTCAAGCATTAGAAAAGGCCTTCTTGATGTTTCAGTCCCGCCGTCTGCACACTTTACCGCATTGTGCGGGCCGCACTCATTTTCCTTCTCGTCAGCCACAATTGGGCTTGGAATCTCCTCCACATGCTCCAAGTCCCCCTGTGGAGCGATTGAACCGCTCTAATCAGGATTTGAGAGGCGAATGGAAACTGGCAGCCAAGTGTAAACCAAAGCAGAATTTTTGTACCTGAATGCACCGGTAAATTATGTGTCATAAAATCAGCTCGATCGGACCGCTTGCCTAGTTGAAATCATCCTCCACTTTCCTATTTGAAATGGAAGAATAACACATGGTTCTTAAACTTTGCCTAGTTGAAATCATCCTCCACTTGCCTATTTGAAATGGGAAAATGACGCAAATGGGAGGAGCAGATCGTCTCCAACCAACTCAGGTGCAAGCTCAGCAAAGCTAATGCGGCTGCTCAAGCTCATCTCTCTGGTATTCAGAATCATGTCAATTTCACTTTTCAGGTGTCCGTTTTCTCTGTTTTCATGTCTCTTCAAGAATATAATGACTTCTTTTTTCAGGGTATTAATTTTCATTAAGGCATGGGTTTTAGAGTGGAATACCCACCATTTTGTATAACAGAACAATTTCATGTACTGTAGTCAATTGATTTGTTCTTCTCTCATAGATATTCTTTTTATCTTTCAATGAATCTGTGGTTATAACGTTGCGCAAGCATATTTCAAATGTGCGTATGAGCGCTTCGACAGGAGGAGGAGGCAGGAAGAAATCAGCAACCTTGTAAACAAACGAAGAGGATGTTTATAGTGAGAGGGCCCAGGACAGGACATCATCCTACCCTCTGGGAATCAAAGTACAGAAAATCGATGGTCGATGGGTAGCCCTATGTCGCGGGTGACGCATGCCAATGACGGCCTGCCACGTGTCTGAGGGCAAGAGCTGATGCTATGCCCACAAAAAAAAATGTCAGGTGTAGTCCAACCATCCGCAATGAGCCCATTTTGAGCTCACAAAATCAAAATTCTCGAAGACATTCTAATTCGATGGAAAAACCGAAGGATATGTTATCAATTTTAAGTTTATATGGAAAAACCGAAGGCTCCTTCTCGGTCTCGCTGGCGTGGGATTTCATCAGAACTAAAAGCCGGCCTGTTGCGTGGCACTCTTTCATATGGAATCACCATGTGGTTCCTTGGCATTCCTTCCTGCTTTGGCTAGCGACTCTTAACTGTCTGCCTACACAGGTAATCCTCCTACAAACCCGTAGGATCGTCACAGGCTTGTGCCCCTTCTGCTCTTCAACTCCTGACTCAGTAAACCACCTCTATTTTGAGTGCGACCATACTAGTCGATTGGCCTCATTTTGGGCTACAAAATGTAATCTTCCATGGCGTAACCGACCGTGGCAAGACAACATCACCTGGCTAGCGAAAATCTGTGGTGGTTCTTCCTTTGCCCATAGCCTCTCAAGGTACTCCTTTGCGGCTTTATGCCACATAATTTGGACTGAGAGGAACAATGCCCTATTCAGAAACAAGAGTCTTTTCATCCCTGGCATGCGAAAGCACTTGTGTAAAGTGGTGAAGGATAAAGCCATATCCCTTGGGCGTATTGCGGACACTTACAGGAATCGGAAATTGCTAAGGAATTGGGACCTCCCTTTGTCACTCCTTGAGGCACCGCCGACAAATTCTTAGGCCCTATGCTTTCTACTCCATTCCTCGCTGTTGTACTGATGTTGCTGGATGTTGCGGAATCCTACGCCTCAACCCCTCGCCATTCGGTTTGGTTCGTGGCCATGGGCATTGTTCTTGTTTTAGCTAGGCTTTTGCCTGTTGTATAGTTCCGCCGAACCTTTCTTGACCTTGTATGGACAATTTGTCCTAATAGGGTCAGGTGGTGGTTTAGGCTCTAGTTTGTATTTGGTGTTTGAATGGTATATATACACTTACCTTTACCAAAAAAAAAAAAGCAATGCTCAATGAAGCATGCTCGCAACAAATCCTTGAACAAGGCTATTTACTGGTGAGTTTGGAAAACTATAACAATAAATGTTTTAACTATTTCGCATAAATATAAGCAAGAGATAGTCAAGCGTGGCTGTAAACGCAATAATTTTCAACCTACGCTACCAGAAAATAATCTCTTACGAGATTTTATGTTTCGTTCCGCAAAGGCCCTGGAGAATCCCTCACCAGTTTCCCATCATAAACTAATTTTCCCAATTAAATTTTACTTTGATTTTGACTTCTCGATGATGGGAACACAAATTCAAGGAAAAATTATCAAAAAAAACTAAATCTTTATGCGGATGATAATTTAGCCATAAACCTTTTAAATGGTCAATCTAATCATAAACTTTTTAATAACTTGTCAATATAGTCATTCCCGCCAAGATTGACCGGATATCTCTAACATGAATTCCGGGCATTCTATGTGACATGATCGATAGACAATTTTTTACATTTTATTAAAATTATTTCTGATTTTTTAAATACTTGTTGTTTTATTTTTTATTTTTCTTTTATTTTTCCACTTGTGGCCAAGAAAAGAAAAAAGAATAAAATAAAAAAATATATAAAAAGATTCATAAAATTTTTCACAGAAATATGAAAAATTATCCACGTCAGTATCAGCGGTGCCATGTAATACGGCCAACGTCCACGTCATTGATTTCCATTCAAAATTGGTTGGAAGGACTACATTGGTAAATTGTAAAAAGGTTTAGAACTAAAAGTGGCGAAATTGAAAGATCTATGACTAAATTGGTATCCGTACAATAGATTTATGATTTTTTTGGTAATTATCCCAAATTCAAACCCCTAAACTTTCCATTAACTTGACATTTATGAGATGCGATATATATTACTTCTCTACATTTCGCAAAAAAAAAATATATATGGCGAGAACGTTATAGAGGTTCTCCTTATGTTTTTCAAACATTGGAGCATGCCTAAGATAACTCGTAAATGAGTGAAAGCTACTCGACGGTAAGGAGAGGAGCAAAAAGTAGGGGTGATCGGTTTCAGGGTGGGTAGATTTCAGACTAAAACTTAAAACCTACCATGTTATAACCGGTTCCCAGTTTTTGAAACTTAAAACCTACATTGTTTGTCCTAGAACCTATTTTGGAACCTACCATGTGTTTCCGTTCCGATTTCAGGGTCTATCCGAGAACCTGTTTTTCTTTTGTTCCTTTTTCTGATTTCTTTTTTTCCAGCAAAATAATATGAGTAGCAATGAAATGATTCAAAGTAAAAGATGAAGAGTAAATATCACTATCCGCCAAAAGCAATAATCCTTAAGATGAGCAATAAAAATTACTATCCACCAAAAAAAATAATAAAAAATATAGTTATAGTATGATCTACGGTTTTTTTTTAACACAAGCTAAAAATCAGTCTTCACTTGAAATCGGGAACCGAACTAGTTTGAACCAGTTACCAAAAAATGAAACCGATTCCCAGACCTATTTTTTGGTTGGCCTGGCCCGGCTTCCAGGTAAACCCGATCCGGTTGCACACTCAGAGCAAAAAGCTAGCATTGCTTAGGAAGCAAGCAATCAAGGGGCAACTTCTAACTCTTTACTTCTCTTCTTTTTTCTCTCTTTCCAAAGTCACGATCAGTCAATCAGAAGGGTGCTTTTCGAGTTTGAAAGCATCGGTTCAAATCCAGCTCGCGACAAAGGCAGAAGTCCAAGTCCAAAACTATAGCCTAGCTCAAAGCAAGGGATTAAGGAAATCGAGTAAGATTAGGCACACTATGAGCTACTAGGGAAATATCTTCTAATATGTGAGTCGATTAGGTTTAATGAAATATAACAAAGCTCATGACCAATCTAGGGTGCACTTTTAAAACATGTCTATGTAAGTTTTACGAAATCTAGATATGAAATCATCTGTGCACATAGATCCCTTTATCTATGTGCTTTTGTTTTCGTGTTCTATGAAATCATTAAATGACAGGAGGTGTGAAATAGTCACGACTCACAACAAACATTTCCTAGCGCTATGAGAGGATTGCTAGAATTGGCCACCCCTACTGGCCCTTTTTACTAGTATAAAAATTTGCTAACTATAATTTTTCCACATAGTAGTATGAAGTCACCCAAGTCAATAATTAGAGAGAGAGAGAGAGAGAGAGAGAGAGAGAGAGAGAGAGAGAGAGAGAGAGAGAGAGAGAGAGAGAGAGAGAGAGAGAGAGAGAGTGTATATACATATATATATTATTTTGTTCAAGGAGCAACATTAACATCATTGTGCAAGTGAAAGCAATGTCCAGTTCCAAGACAAAGATGCAACCCCTCAAAACTAAACTGTGATTTGTGAAACATAAGCCATTCAATATTCAATAACCCATCTGAGGCAGCTTCATCTAATCGCCCACTTACGTACAGCGCCCAAACTCTTGAGTAGCATCCACGCTCTAATCCGAAAATGACACCTAAAAACAAAACCATTTCACCTTAAGATAATCATCAAATCAAGAAAGCACGATGTGATCTCTTTCTGTTGCCTTCTGTTTCAGGTTTTAGCCAGAGACCTGATTTGATCGATTCATTAATCGGTTCCAATCTCCCATCCGCCAGTCAATCAGGGCCAGGCTCAGGTGCTCCCCCCACAAACGCCGCCGGCCATTGGCCCGGCTGGCCGGAGCCGAGCGGTACACGTGGCTCCACATCAGGCAGCCCCACGGGGACCTTGACACGTGGAATTGAATAATTCCTCCAACTAGGGTTAATTGCTTCGTGCCTAAGCATGAAACAAAAATCTTTCTGTTGCGGACCCACTGTTGTTATCTTCCATGAATCCATCCGTCCCTTTCTTGGTTTTTTTGTTTTTGGTAAAGCAGAGAGGACGAAGACGATGCCCCACGCAAAGTGACCCACGACCCGAAAAAGCCAAGCCGGGCGCTTTCACTGTTTATATAATCCATTGACCTAATATATGTGGAGACATTATTTTACATTTCATCGTGCAGGATATCTTTTGTTTCCCAAGGCACAAGATAAGGACGTTATCGGTGTCATAACTATTGTACAGGGCCCACTCGATGCCAAAACTCTTGAAACAATCATTTAGGCGCCATAACTTTTAAAGAACAATCGCTTAAGTGACTTTGGTGACAGATAATTTAACGTGGCTCGTCAGAGTCATTTAAATAAACGTTTTTAAGAAGTTTCGACACTACATTGATATGTGATAGAGTTTTGACACTAAGGTGATCCTTCTTAAAGTTTTGGCACAAGCTATTTTAGAGCACGTGGTACGTAATTTAAGCACCATACAATGTTGTTAAATGCATCAAATTTTCATAAATTGATAAATTGAGGTTAAATTGGTTCCCAAACGTTCTCCAGCATTGATAGTTGATTAAAGAAGGTTAGTCCATTTACACAAGGCTCCAAGCTCTGTTATTGAATCTCAAAACAGAGCAAGGTCAGAGGAGAAATACAAACTTATGAGAGTGAAGAGAATATTACTTACTTCCCTTCTTTTATAGGAAAACATATAGAATTTTGTGATTTTAAACGATATTATTTTGAGAGAATATTTACTTCAGGATTTTGCTTTTGAGTCTAACAAAACAAAGAAAAATAATGGGGAAGTTAGAATATTTGCTTTGTAATTGTTGCTTTTATCTCGTAACATTGTTATGTCAATTTTCTAAATCATAAATTTTAGAGCAACTATTCTATAATAAAATGATTTTATAAAAGATCACTTCAATGCCAAAAATTTTCAAAATCGTCAATTTAAATGACTCCAACGAGCCACGTCAAATTTTCCGGCAAACTAAGACTCCATTTGGGAATTGCTTTGCTAAGGGGTTTTGGGCAAAATGAAAATATCATTTAGCAAATTTTTTGGAGAACTTTGGGAAAATACAATTGTGTTTCGAAATGCTTTTAGACTAAGGAAGGTTCGCGGGTGCTTTGAGCTTTGAGCATTTCCGGAATACAAATACAACTTTTTTATTTTAACTTTGCTCTCGCTCAACTTTCATAATTTCTGAAATTTTCCCACCTCACGCGACGTCACTAGCGATGCCAGTTGGCTACCTACAAGCCTCGCTTGAGGTCGCCTTGGGTCGCGGGAACCTAGGTAACGGTCGCCTAGGTTGCTCGACCTCAGGCGAGGCTACCAGCTGCCGATTTGGCTCATCGGCAATTGAGTTCTGCTAGCAAATGATTTGAGAATTAAAAAAAAAAAACTAGCAAAAGTCTTTTACAAAGTGTGTTTTTTTTTTCCAAATGGCATTTAAGTCAAAGTTACTTCCCAATGTATTTTAAAATACACTTTACCAAACACTAATTTACATTTTGGAAAACTCATTTGGCCTAAAGTGTTTTGCATTTTCCCAAAAGCTTTCTCTAAGATTGTTTCCAAACGCACCATAAGTCATAAAAGTTGCTTAAGTGATTGCTTTCCAAAAGTTGTGGCACTTAAATAATCACTTAAAAATATTTAGTACCCAAAGAAGCGCCGTACAAAAATTGTGAAACTGATACCGTCCTTTCCTTCTCAATCGGAGGAGTATTAGTCCAAAAAAAAAAACGACGCCTTTAGGAGTGCCATAGAACATGCCATACCAATTTCTTCCCCTATCGAAGGAGTATTGGCAAAAAAAAAAAAAAAGGGCCTTTAGGAGTGCCATAGAACATGCCAAACCAATGTCCTCCCCTATGGGACAAGTATTGCCGCCCCCCTACCAGCCCTCCCCAAAACAAAAAGACCATAGGGAATGCCATAGAACATGCCATGCCAAATAGTACAACCAAATTTCTCTTCTATTTTGACAATTTTTATTTTATTACGAATAAAGAAAATATTCAGTGATCGGTCCTCACCACGTCATCAACTGATATGGCGAACATTTTTATACTCCCATCCAATAACAGCTTGACACTTATACACTAATGCGGAATTAAATACAAAAATTAAAAGCTTCATTTCTCTCTCTTCCTCCACCATGACAGCCACCGCCCCACCGCCCTAGCACGGCTGTCGCCACCGCTCATACCGCCGCAAGCGAGCCCCTTCGCGTTGTCATGGTCGTTTCACCCTCCGCCTTCGTTGCTACAGATCTGCTCCGATCAACCAGATCTGGAGCCATGGTGATCGCGGAAAGATGGAGCCGACCATATTTAAATAGTGACGCCGCTAGTTCATGACTGGCGAGGCGGCTCGTCCACAGACACTAGCCTTGCTTGTCCATGACCGCTACGACTAGATATGGCCGCTGTGACCCTATGAGCTCAAAAACAAAAACGGAGGAAGACGAAGTTGAAGACAAACAGATGCGCAAAGAAAGGTGAAGCCAAAGATGAAGCTAAAGACCAGATATGGAGCCATGGTGACGACGAGAAGACGAAGGGTCCGTTTTGCAACGTGCCAAACAGTAAAAATTTATGTTCTTTTGTTCCCAGAAATAGTTTGGGAACAGAAATGCGTTTGGTAAATTTTTTGTTCCCGAGCACATTTTTACAAAAATTTGTGCCCAGAAATAGTTTTGGAAGAGAAACAAGAAGTAAAAAAAAGTTGCTTCTTGTTTCTCGGCACAATTTTGAGAATCAGTTTTTTTTGTTTTCTTTCTTTTTTTTGTTTTCTTATTTCTGTTTTGGTTTTTTTCCTTGGCCATGGCCGGTCGCCGGCGACCGGCCACAGCCCAGGGCCGGCGAGGGCGTCACGGCCTTCGCCGGCCGCCGGCGGAGGCGAGGGTCCCCCTCGCCGGCGAGGGCGAGGGCTGGACCCTCGCCGCCTGGGCGAGCCGCCTCGCCGTCGGCCATGGCGAGGGCGGCCTCGCCCAGATCGGGCGAGGCCAAGCCTCGCCGTCGGTCGCGAGGGCGAGGTCGGCCTCGCCCAGATCTGGCGAGGCCGACCCTCGCCGTCGCGACCCACGGCGAAGCCGACCTCGCCGTCACGACCCACGGCGAGGTCGGCTTCGCCGTGGGTCGCGACGGCGAGGGTCCAGCCCTCGCCCTCGCCGGCGAGGGCGACCCTCGCCTCCGCCGGCGGCCGGCGAGGGCCGTGACACCCTCGCCGGCCTTAGGCTGTGGCCGGCCGCCGGCGACCGGCCTTGTGTTGTGGCCGGCCGCCGGTCGCCAGCGACCAGCCATGGCCAAAGAAGAACAACACAAAAAAGAAAAAAAAATTAAACAATTCAAAATATTATTAAAATATTATTTGGGAACAGAAATTTTGTGTAGTTTCCAAACGCATTTCTATTCTTTTCTACTCTAGGAATAGAAATTTTGGACAGTTTATCAAACGCCTTAAAATACTCAGAAATTGTTTCCGGGCACAGAATAAAAAAAAATCATTTCTGTTCAGAAATTATTCCCGGACACAGAATGGTTCTAATGCGCACCCGAAGTGACCAGATCTAGCTGGTGGCCACAGACGAAGACGAGCAGACGCATGGTGAAAGACGAGGCTGAAGACAAACGAAAGAAGAAGAAGAGGAAGTTGAAGACTAGATTTGGAGCCATGGTGATGGCAAGAAGACGAAGTGACCAGATGTGACCGGTGGCCGAAGATGAAGACGAAGACGAATGGACGCACGGAGGAAGACGAAACAGAAGACGAACGGAGGAAGATGAAGACGAACGGAGGGAGTGGCTTGGTTTGGACGCGCAGCAGTGTTGGCCTGGACGCGGCGCCGGCGACGGCGGGGAGGCACCAAGGTCAAGCTCGGAGGTGGTGTGAACGGAGTAGGAACAGAGAGAAAATAGTTGCACTGAGGAGCTTTCTATTTTTTTTTTCACTTAAATCCGTATCTATAAATACGTGTCAAGTTGTAATTGGATGAGAGTACAAAATACTTGCCATGTCAACTGATGACGTGGTGGGAATAAACCACTGCCTCAACCCTAGATTTTAAATCCCAAGCCCTTTAGGAGTACCGTAGAACATATACCATATCAAATAGTACAGTCAAATTTCTCTTTGATTTTTGTTGACCGCTTCTAATTTATCACCGATAAAGCTTATCTCAAATCACTTCCCATCCCCAATCAGCTCGAATCACTCAACCGTGATGCTTTGGATTCGATTTAATCTTTATGCTTTTATTATTATTTAGCATTTGAGGTATAATCTTCACTAATAAACACCTCCAATCTTTATAAACCTATATATGGACATTTAAGGTAATTTTCCAATCATGCAAGTTTCTCTCACACCGCTTCAAAAAAAAATTTACCATTTTATTATGGTAAAAAGAATTAATATTTCAATTTCTCCTTAAAAATGGCCTAAACAAATCGGCCCGTTTAGTTAATTTAGATAATACTATTCACTCCCACTAAATCACTCACATAATGAAAACTATTTTAATGTAATTTAGATAATTATCGTCACGATGCAATATTTGCTCAATCAAATTAAAGTGGGCTGTCGTGATCAAAAATGTTGCTTTTTCCAGATGAGGTCAGAAACTGAACTTAGCAAGTTTCTACGCAACCCAGGGGGGTAAGATTTGTAAGCTACTTTCCCTCCCTTGACATTAATGTATCGAAATTACTTATAGATGTTAGAACAATATTTTTAATGTATCGAAATTACTTATCCTGCATCAAATATGATGAATTTTCTTCTTCTTCTTCTTCTTCTTCTTCTTTTCACATTTCCCGACAGTTTACGAGGTTTGAAATCATATTTCGAAAGTATCTAAAATGAAACTATCCTTTTACTCTTCATAAATAGACGAACTATTAGGGATAATTATTCACAACTTTAATCTTCATGTCCTTATAGCATGCCGATTACCGGAGGAAATTATATTGTCCGCTCAAAAAGCTTAAATTAGCTTTACTAGATGGTATCATTCAAAAAGCTGAAATTTAGAAAGTATGAGATGTAACATACTTGTTCGTTAGATATAACAAAGAATTCTCTGCGGGTGCCCAAGTTCTATTAGGGACGAAAATGCAAGAGATCATTAATTATATATTAGTCAGTTTCGAAACGGACCGAGTTTTCTATACAATCAACAAGATCATTGTGCTAGACTAATTTTATTTCTTTATATGTCCGACAAAATACTTTACGTCAGCAAGTTCGTTCCCGGACCCCACTACCAACCTTTTTTGCCCATAAATACCACCGCCCTATGCTGCAATTCTTCCCTTTTCTCCTCCTCCTCCCTCCACCGTCTATAATAAGTTTTCTGGCCATGCTGTCCACTTTTCCGGCCATGCTGCCGTCCGACCCCATCCTCGACAACCCGTTTCTGTCCTTCGGAAATGGGTTTCCCCCATGGGACTGCCCGGACCTCTTCCCGGCCGTCGAAACACCGCCAAGACCCCTCTATTCGAGCTCTGGCTCCGATGACCCGAACCCCAACCAAGACAACCCCTGGAACTCGAATTCCTCTTCGACCTCGAGTGAGCAAAACCGGGCCTCACCTGTGGTGGACGAGCGTAAGCGGAGGCGAATGATATCGAACCGGGAGTCGGCGAGGCGGTCCCGCATGAGAAAACAAAAGCACCTCGAGAACCTGCGGAACCAGGTGAACCGGCTGAGGGTCGAGAACCGGGACCTCACGAACCGGCTGCGTCTGCTGTTGTGCTACGTCCAGCGCCTCCAGATCGATAACGACCAGATGCGGTCGGAGAACATTAAGCTCCGGCAGAAGCTATCGGAAATATGCCATGTCTTGCTTTTGCAGCAACAAGTGCACCAGCAGCATGGCCATGCAACGTCTTGACTGTTAATGTTACGCCGGATCAAATCCCATCATTAATCACGTAATTTAAGAGCTATAGCTAAATAAACTCATTGAAACTACTCAAGAAGAAGGACTCTCTCTCTCTCTCTCTCTCTCTCTCTCTCTCTCTCTCTCAAGTTGCTAGAACAGAGAGTATCTGTGGGTTTTAAGTGATGATTAACTTTGGACAAATTTGGGGTATTGGTCAAAACAGGGGTCATTACTTGTAAGAAAATTTTAGTAGTGATTGGTTCATTGAATATCTAGTAGTGGTTCGAGTTCTTTATGCTCTTCCCCCACTTTCACGCCAACCAGATCATATGACAAATCAAAGCATCCACTCATGATTGTTCGACCCAGTGTGCAACCGTTGGCCAAAGTGCTCATTTTAACACTCTTCCCCTAATGTCTATATCCACGAAAGTTGAACCGCTACGTAACATGATACGTATAGACTTAACATCTCGAAGGTAAATTAGATCGATCAGTCACCATTTGGATCGAGCGAATCAAGTAATTATAGACTCAAATGATTATCAAACTCGTTCAAATAACCACCGCCCGCAGCGGCTGCGTTGGCTTGCGCTCTAGTCCCTCCACGAAGGGATCAGAGTTCGAACCCCAGCGTAGTCGTTAGGGATTCTTAAGTGTGGCGCCGTGGTGGTGGGTCCTGCGCTAGCGTCACTCGAGGACTAGTCTTGCATCACCGCCGGTTTATAGCTGAGTCATCGCTTGCCGGTCGCGCGGACACCTCGATTATCAAAAAAAAAAAAAAAACTCGTTCAAATAAAACTAACATAAGAAAGGATACTATGGCTCGAGAAAATAGATAAGGCTACTTTTTCTTTTCTTGTGCGTTGGAAACCCTAGTCCAAACCTGAGCTTGTTTTGGAGATTCCAGATAATATTCGTCCTCTTCGGTAATGAGCTAGATTACATAAGACCGCGTAAATATATTTATCGAGCAATGCTAAGTTTATTGTTTTACTAAATTGATAAATTAATTGATGTGTCACATTATATCTAACTATTTGACAAATGAGTCGTATTCATAGCTCAAATAAAAATACGTTACATCATTTGATAAAATAATATGTGTTGTGACTATAGAGAATGGCATATCAACCGTTCATTTTGTTTTTTGGTTGATATGTTTATACTCTTAGGCAAGGGAATCTTTCGATTATATTATGGAATTAAACGACTGATACTTCCAAAATAATAGATTACATACCAAATACGTACCATCAGGAAATTTAGGGTTTATGATAAGTGGTAAGCTAAAAAGTGAGTCCATCACTTTTGAGACATGGCAAAAGTTGCACTTCACTGCCACTACCATTTTTCTTTGCTTGACTGATTACCTTTGGATTTTATGTAGAGAGATGATGGCAACTTTAGGGTTTAATAATGGAGCAGTTGATGTTGAACATGAGCGCTTGGCGGGGCCACATTAGCGACGAGTTGTGTTCGGACACATATAATATGATATGTCAGATAATAATGTGCAATAAAATATGAATCAAGAAAGAGCATGCTTCCGTCACGACCATATTTATATAGAAAGTGAAAGTTATGGTTTCTATACTTAAAAGTTACATATGCTTTACATCAAGTAATTCTCCATATGTCTATGAAAATATGAACTGAAAAGGAGCAAGCGATTGTTGAATACAAAGAAATTGATCTTAATGGGATTGTTTTCAGATTGGGCAAACTTACAATCTTAGAAATCACCGTTTAATAGTTGGTCTCAATTTAATAGTTTCATAAGATTTTGGAGAAATATGACGGAAGTAATTGAGTTTTCATTGAAAAATAATATAGTAATTAGTTTTGTCACTAAAAGAATAGAAATAACTAATCATTCCTAAAAGAATAGAAATAAACATTTTAAGTTTTTTAAAAGCTTGTATATGTAGGCACCGTGTGTCAATAGTCGGTGCTGACTCAACAATATCCGGCTAATTTAGACTAAAATTTTTGGCAAATGACTTATATTGTTGCCTGAAAATAATGCAAGGACTAGAATTGTGATCAAGAACAAAAGTTAGGGTTAGCAATGTTGGATAGACTCGCTTGCATAGCATGAGGTAAAATACAAATTGAAGAGAAAAAACTCGAATACGACATGACACGACATGACAAGACATGACACGCCTCATTTTTGTATTGACTCGAATTGATAAGAATTAACACATTTTCATCATACTTCAATTATTCGGCATATGAAATCAAAATTAATATGTTTTAAGCCAACACAAACTGACACAATTATAAACATGCCAATGCAAATTATCAGCCCTATTAGAAATGAAATCTCCAAAATTATAGGTAGTAAAAGTGTAATTCCAAAAAAAAATTACAAGAAATTATTGCTTCACATGTAGGATCAGAACCCAGCCAAACTCAAACCATGGCATTCCCTCTTTATGTTTATTCGATTTTTTTCTTACTATTGCTCTCTTTAGTTGTTTTTTTTTGTAAGTATTAAAATTTCTTACTTTAAATTGAGACAAAGGGAAACTAAATACATAATATTCATAAACAAGTGATGTGGAAAACTTCAACGAGTAAATGCAATTAATTTAACAAGTTGTTGTAATCTCATTTAAGAAGAAACCCCAACTCGAGTTCAATATTTAGTTTAAAGAAACATATTCCTCAGATATTATTGAGTTATTTCGAAATATTTTAAACTTTTGGGTTTGATGATCTTTTCACAATTATATTTTTCTTTGGGACGACATGAGTCTCTCTCTCTCCAATCACAAATTCATGTCATGAAAATTATGCACGTTAACACCATTTGTTTTATATGACAAGCCATGTACCTGAATTACAATGATTACATGTTAAATCATGCTGACAAATGAGCGAAACATGTCGTATAGGGCCGTATCAATCAATCCGATTTCTTCTTGAGTTTTGTTTTTTTTTTTCATTTCTAGCTGGAAGAAATAACCTCCAGCCAAGTCTCCCATCGGTGAACATCACCCCTAGGATATAGGTAGGAGAATATTTTGTCAAATTAGAAACAGATGAAAAATGCCTGAACTGAATCGGTTCACCGTTCACGGGTCCTGCGAGCACGAATTTTCAAGTAACTAACCCTAAATCATAAGAGAGACCCCTTTTTGCTATTTGGGAATAGCTAAAGCTTTCAAATCAAAACTAAAAGCGACCGCAAGAGGCAACGCACACCACATGTTTAAAGCTAGGGCGGCTGCTTTTAGGTGGATGAGTCGACTAGAAATTCTAGAAACCCACTCCCCATAAAAAAAAAAACAAATCACACTGAAGTGTGGAGCTGTGTAAAGGTTTGGAGGTGTCTGTTCCCCTGTCTGTCCCTTTCTTCGATCATAAGTTTGCATCTGACAACGACCCAAAACGTGACCTCTTTAGTATAGTAAGATGGGGCAGTTTTTTTTTTTTTGTCAAAAGATGGGGGCAGTTTAAGGCCTTCATATAAGCAATTTTGTTAGGGCCACTTAGATAAATTTAGGTACGGTTCATCGAAAGGATTTAATTTTATTTATATTTTTTAAAAAGAAACGATTTGATTGAATCAATAGATAAAGCGCCTCGTTTACACATGCTCCCGTGTTTTTCGGAGGAGCGCATCACATCATGTAAGATAAATTTAGATACGATCCATCGAAAGGATTTAACTTTATATATTTTTTTTTGAAAAAGAAATCATTTGATTGAATCGATAGGTAGAGCGCCTCGTTTGCACATGCTCTCGTGCTTTTCGGAGGAGCACATCACATCATGTTCTCAAAAGTCCATGTTTCTAGAGAAATTTTTACTAAAATTATAAAATTTGCAGTACTCGATTGCAATTCATACAGAAAATTTAGGATTTCGAACGCACTATTCTCTTACGGGCTTATAAAACTTTACCCACTAAGATGATGCTGGTATAGTTTTGCTTAGTTGTAAGCTGCATGTATTGATCTTTATCTAATTGTGCTATTCTTTTCACTAGAAGGATCTCGAACCGAATAAAGGAAATTTGAGACAAATATAGGAAGCGAGGTCCCACAAAATCCTAGGCTCAGGCCTTTCTAGATCTCTTTCATTTTCTTTTGTCAAAGTGATTAATTTGAATCAAACGTGTGATTTCTTTTCTTAACTGATGATAGAAGAAATAGAAGAAATCAATAAAATTTTCATCTTGCATCTTCAATGAAACGAGCGGACTCAGTTCGTGCCAAAGGCGAATCAATCAGCTCCGATCGTGATAAGACGAATCGCAAGAGACTGGCCAAACAAGACGGAAGAGGGAAAAATAATCAAGTGGGTCAGTATAAATACACTAATTCAAGACTAAAGTCTAAAGGAACATGCCAAGATTATTCACCCAACTAAGCAACCAATATTCACTAAACGTGTGCACCGCATCTCATCGAATAAATTGCGGTTTCTAGTGCGATCGATCCCAATACATACGTTAGGGCGATCCGTATTCATGCACGCTTAGATTTTTCTAATGTCATGACAAGCTACGTCGAGTTTAATATAATCCCATTTTAGTTAAACAAAAGACAAAAGAGGAAAGCACCAAAGGGTCACGAATTATAGAATAATAATAAGAAGAAGAAGGAAGTGTTGGAACACGTACAGTCCTTTATTGTGTGCCAGTCACGGGTTGTTTTAGTGATGTGACGGCATGATCTAGGGTTTGCTTTTGCAAAAAGAGTCGATGTTTAGTGGGAAGCTCGCTTTTGTTCAATAGTACTTAAAAGCTAAACCCATCTTTAATCTGATTTATTTGGCCACTAATCATTTTGCTCACGTCAGGTTTCATGTTTTTCGTCGGACCTACTCTGATGGATAATGATGAAGCTCAATTACCATATTTTTATATTCATGTGCACGGACAGCAAAAGAGACGTACAATCGTTGAAATTCGATTATCGATTTTTAAAGTTCCAAATCTCGTATTAAGCTTTGGATCATGCTTTAGGGTTTGCATGATCGATTATTGTACTTGCCAACTAATGACACTCGAATGGAACGTGACCAATCTTTTGACCAAAAGAAAGTGGCACATGACCCTCATTTTTTTATATAAAAATCTAGGGAAAAATGCGATCGCCTCCTTTAGATTTACACAAACATGAAATATATTATCCATGTATATATTTATATAGATGGTCACTCTACGGCTAGATAAGCGTATGATGTGATAAGGAAAGTAATTAGCCATGTAAAGTTGCCTTATCTCCCATTACAGGCAATGATAAAAAGCAAACTCAAATCAATGTACCTATCTTTAAAAAAGCCATCTTAAGATAGGACCGATGGAGATCCTCAGCATTTAGGGATAACGGAGCGTGTCGTATTACCCTAAAGAAAATTAAGATACCAGCTCATTTTATACAAAATACGCTATAAAGCCCAAAAATTCCTATAACTACTTCTCTCTCGCGCGCGCACAAAGTGGCCGCTAGCAGGGACGGATCTAGAGGAAACATAATTGGAGGCCGACAGACATTTATGGGTTCAAAGAGACTTTCTGTATGATGTATGTATGATAGAAGGTTTGTTATGAAAATAGTTTATAATCCAATTATGTATATTGGGTTATATGGTTTATCAAAACATAAACAAAGTGCTTTGTTGATATTATAAGAAATACTTCTATGTTGTAATGTTATTCTTTTTTTTTTTTTGATAGAAGGAATTAATTCTTTATAAAGTACGACAACAACCCTTAAAATTTTAAGACTATAAACATCCGAGCATACCTTTCTCAAGTATCTTCTCAAAGGTCAATGAAGTGCAAGCTTTTTATAAACAGCTATTATTAAATAGGTGGCCAGAGAAAGTAATAGAAAGTAATAATCAGTCCAATCCAATATTAGTGCACAATCTTTCCATATACAAAGTATGTTAATACTTCACTTTATCTCAAATTTCATTATTAAGATCCTCATTTTAGAATATAATTACAAATTCAGAAGTTTTTTTGACATGAAAGTTCCTACGATGGCTCCTCAGTATCTTGGGATTTGAAGAAATTTCTATTCTTTTTTTTTTTTGGTTGAAAGGTGGGTGGGGGGTTGAAGCTTATGGATTTTCGTTTAAGAAAGCAAGTCAAGTCGGGTCGAAGATGGCCTAGCTCAAATTAACCCGTTTTGACACATTTTCATATAATATAATTTAGCGGCTCATGCCCGATCTGATCTGGGATCCATCTTTTAAAAATATTCCTAGGTTATCTTCCATAAAAATATACTTAACATGGGCCCCCAATGCTCCATCTAGAAAAGCCCAGTCACAGGTCAGTACAAAACGTCCCTCGTTGACTTGTTGACCAACTTTTAGGGCTTTTATGCATGCCCTGATGGCAGAAAATCAAGCTATGCATTTTTCCCGGTTCGTCAAAACTATGTATATTCTTACTTTAAATATCAGATTGAGTCATCCAAAATGGCATATACGCATCAATGCTCAATAGCTGTGACTAGATGTTCTAAGAGATGCATTTTTGAGTAAGTGGCAGGAGAGAGAAACAGAGAGAGGCTCACATCGAGAAAAGCAGCATCAAAGTATGAGACGTTAATCTCGACAGAAACACCCGGGGGTGGAGGGGCGAGAAAGACCATAGGGTAAATGGCAGCATCTTGACGTGTGTTTTATCTTGAGGACCACAAGACACAAGGAGGACTATAGGATAAATGGAAAAAGGCAAGCAAGAAAGGACTCACTTTCACTGAAATTGAGTTGAATTTTTTTTTTAATATATATCAGTTTGGTTCGAGTGGGTGGTTCTATGCCTGGAACCGGAAATCGGACTGTTTCGCATAGAAACTGCCGATTCTGGGTTAGTCCGGTTTAATTCCGGGCAATTCCCAGTTTTTTTGCACATCCCTAGTTTTTTTTTTTTGCACACCCTAGTTTTTTGCACACCCCTAGTTGATATGCTAGATTGTGAAACTTTTACTCTTCTTTTCTTGTCGACGACAAAATTTATTCAATCATCCACTAGAGTTCCAAAAGATAAGGGAACGAGATTCAAAACATAACATATCCCAAAAGGGTTGGGGGCTTCGTAAGCCAATTAGAGAGAGAGAGAGAGTCCCTATCCGGTGGGCTTTCGCAATTCAATATGCAACTTGATTGACTCGTCAGGGGCCATTATAACGAGGACATTCTGTCATTGGGCCGGGAGCATCTTGCATTCCTCGAATAGGTTTTGGAGGGCTCACGGGCTCTGTGAGGCATACTCCCATGCCCGTGCAAACAGATAAGCTATAGCCTGTCGCTCATGAGTTCTACCTTCAGATCAGCTTCTGAGTTCATACATCTTGATTCGAACATCTAATCCCAAATCTTTTCAAACAAGTAAACCATAATCACTATGTCCTTCCAAAGGCCCATTACAAGTCAAACATCGATTATCTTAAGGGCTTCATCTCTCAAGGCCATCTCTTTTCTTTAGAATGGTGGATTAGTGATCCCAATGCCACTATGCAAATTTCATGCTTATCCTCTCCTACCTAAAATAAGGAACAAAATCACTATCATTGATAAAGTTTATCCAGTCCAGTGGTGAATATGTATATCTTCTATAGAGATTACACTATCAATGCCGTAACATAGGCCGATCCCTTCTTGTACACCGTATATACCGATCATATTATTGAAGTCGATTGCTATTTAAGTGATTGAGGCATCAGATCCCTATACAATAGTTTGCGAGGAGACAAATAGCAGAACTACCCAGGTACCAGTACAATGAATTAATAACTCAAAAGACATGGCTACGCGAAAGAAGGCGTTAACAAATCTAGCAGAAGTTTGATCAAATACGTATGTTTACACTACGTGGGATTTGATTAACTATGTACCGCCTAAATTGGAGCGAATCATCGGGGTACTCTATACTTGTCATCATTTGGAGAGATTGATGAACACATTATGAATTCCTGCTCACAATCTTGGGCTATCAATAACCCTCTTCTTCCATCTTCTTTCCGAGCTTGTAGATTGACGAGATTCAATTTTCGCCTTTCTCACTGGAACATCTCGCTCCGGTCTCTCGGAAGAGGAGGAAGGCGCGATAACCTGACTAAGCTGTTCTCCCTAACATCAGTGGAGCTCTTGCAAGAAAAGATGGACATCCTCTTGCTCCTCAACCCGGACTTGACCCGATTGCTTTTCTTGCCTTCGCCCCCGCCCGACTCGACCAAGCTCGTGCTCTTTGTGCACTCCTTATAAGCGGCGAGGAAAGGGTCCTCCTCCCGCCACAAGAACCCCTTCAGCGAAGCGCTTCTCCGCGGTTGCGCCGCCGCCGCCGCTGCCATACCCGGCGGAGGAGGGATCTTCTCCTTCCGTTCTTGGGCCAACCCTTGAGACCCAGAATCTGGTGGTGATATCGGAGGTGGACTCTGGGCAAGTGATGATGATCTTCTCTCTTGATTTTGGCGGGAGGTCTTGGAGATTCCAGGGCTGTGCTCCCATGAGAAGGGAATGATGATGTTTCCGTGTGAATGAACCTTCCGGTGACTCATCTTTCCAAAAATTCCCGAAAGAGCTACTGCTGAAGAACAATGATGGGCATATCACTGCGGCTTTGTGGTTATAAAGGTGCTTTCATGCATTCATCACTTTCCAACTGCAGATTCCTCAAGTAGCAAGCAATTATAACGTGAAGAGGAAGGTTTTTGAAGAAGAATTCAAAGAAGGATATGATCACGAAACGGAAGAAAACAATCTGCATGTCTACTGGGGGGGATATACATAATATATGCTGGAACACTATGCATGATTGGAAGCAAGAAAGTAATCGCGCCCGATTGAATAATCAAATCCTATCCACGGTAGGTGAAGAAGGGTTTACAATTCCCTAGTGTATCGTATCTCTTATTTTTGTATCGACATTGCCTGAAGAATATGGTGGATGGGTGGCGTGAATCTCTTGGAGTTCCAGGTTCTTTGTCAAGCTTACTTGTATTGACATTGGAAAAATAACATATATTAGTCTCCCGTGGGACATGCATTCGACTATATTTTACAATTATTTATCCCCAAAATGACAATTTGATGTTAATTGGTTAGGTGTATTTTTGTGTTAAATGCATGAACAGGAAAATCTCTGTCAGTTTGTGATGGGTCGTGAACTGATGCTTGGACGAGTGCCGGTCAAGGGAGACGTGCGACTAATTATTTATCAACCAGGCGTCTCAAGAATCGACCGGGGACTTTGACTTTTATGGGGCACCACGCATTGCCATGTCGTCAAGCCGTTGGAATTCAGCGATCGTTTCGAACCGAGCGTCTTCTTGAAGAACTACAATCGAGCCTTCGCTTCCTCGATGGACTAAAGAGTTAAAGACTCAAATCGAGCCGGTGAGATCTTCATATAATGTCACACACAAAGAGCGAGGTAATTGTGCAGGTGTCCGTTACGATCAATCCTTTTGCCTAGCAAACACGGAAATAGAACCGGAAAACGGCGGCTTTCAGTTTTCATTCTTTCATGTGTTCCTGGACGATGATGATTCGAGTTGACAATACAGAACCCTAAAAATTAGAGGTGACAATTTCTTATCCGATCCAGACTAATATCCGACTCAAGCCGTCTAAAAGAAAAGTAAATATCCCCGATTCAGTCCCACTCGAACTCAACTTGTTCTCTAGAAAATCCGCTTGTTTAACGAAATCATAGTCATACTCGACCCGATCTGAACTCGAAATAATTTCAATCCGAGAAACTCGAAACGGGTCAAACACGATATTGTGAAAAGACACAAAGTACGACGTGAGCCAATTAACTAACTTGAATCCACGTGAGCTTTTGAAGAAAACATGAGTTGGTCGTGCATGATATAAAGCCATACAGGGTATTCCTATTGCATTTATACAGTTCAAAGAGTCGGCTTGTTCGAGTTCCTACAGTTTTTTTGTTGAAAGTTGACAAGATTTTCAACGCGATCCCAGAAATTCCAAAATTGCGGCGTTAGACAATTCAAAATCGCAAGAAACAAGATAGGGCACTGAAGTCTTAATAGGTTAGCCAAGGCATAGAGATCAATTGGAATATACTTTCATAAGAACAATGCTACATCGAATTCTTGAATTCTTTTCTCGTGGGTGTCACATGCTATATGGTCCATTAATTAATTATCTAAGGCGTTTCACGGTTTATATGCAGAAGCTTAAGTTAAACATGATAGACTAGCCTCATTTGCAGAGGAAAAAGTTGATAATGGCTCGAAAAACTGACTCGTGCTGCCTCAAAAGTTTCTAAATTGTTACGTCACAATGTTGGGCCCACGACTTTTTTTTTTAATTTTTGGATCCGTCCCAACACTCGATACACATTAGATAGTTAGTAATTCACCACAACATTCCCGATCAAAATCAATCGAGACACGATTTCGATTTCGCGAGCGAAAACGGATAAGCCTCGTGCCATCAGTTACAACATTACTTACGGTCCAATAGATCGGCCACGGACAAGATCGGGGAGGCGAATTCCTTCTCCATGTAGAGGCCTACAGAGGCGCGTGCAAAACTAAACCCCGGACCATCAAAAAGTGAAGGCTCCTTCAGTCAGATCTGACGGTCTAGATTCAGTTTAGCACATGTTCATGTGGACCGAGTAGAGAGGCCCAGGCCCAAAGCCCAAGCCCAAGCCCAGGCCCAAAGACGAAGAAGGGGTCAAGATTGAGGGTTCAAGGACAGGAGCGTCATTTCAACTCGATCCTCCAGGCTCCAGGCTCCAGCTCCTCCTCCTCCTCCTCCTCCTCTTCTTCTTCAGTCGACGGACAAGATATAAACGCGCGATTAGAACTAGGGTTTCGAAAGCGCAGCGGGACACAGCAGAGGAGACCGCGAGGACGAGACCCATTTCTCTACTCCTCCCCGCCGTCCATTCCCATTTCCCAAGCGCCTTCATCATCCCACCGCCACCATGTCGTCGCTGCGTTTCGAACCCCATTCCGGCAGGTTCCGTTCGATTTCCTTCTCTGCAAAGATTCGATCTCTTTTCCCCTCCGCCCCCCCCCTCCCCTCCCCGTGCGCGATCATCGGGAGGAGGAAGGGAAAGATCCGCGGGGTCGCGCGCGGGTGGGGGTTGCGGGGTGCGCGAGCGAGCGAGCGAGGCGATGATGAGGAATACCGTTTTTCTCGATGCTGAATCGTATGGGCGGCGGCCGTGTCATACGGACCCGGCGAGTTCATACGGCGCGCGACGCGTTCGTGCGCGCGTATGTTCTTCCGCTTCTTGATGACCGCGTTTGTGCGTGTCTGAGCCTCGCTCTGCTGCTGCTGCCGCGACTCCGTTTCTCGATTTTTTTATTTTGTTTTGTCTCATTTTGATTTTCTTGCCACTTTTTTCCTTTTTCCTCGGATTTGGTTTTCTACGAGGAGCTCGAATTCGAAGACGGGAACGAGCTTCGTCGAATTTATTGGGATGTCGGCAAAACAATTAAAAGTTTCATGTAACATTTTCTTTCTTTATTATTTTTTCTTCTTTTCCTGTTTTTTCAATTTTTTTCTTCGTTTTCTGTGCGCGGAAGAGCTGGATTTGAGTGCATTGGCGACTCCTCCGTCTGCATTCCATGTGCAACATCAATGAATTAATAATAAGGTTAATAAATTTAATTAAGTGAAGTAGGATAATAAAATATCGATTTTCTTTTTTATCGTTGTAGGGATCTCTTTGTAGAAATCAAACAGCGAGCGAATACTTTGTTATTCTCCGACCAAAAAAAAAAGAATACTTTGTTATTCTTTCTATAGCTGAAAATTAAGAAAAATAAAACAAGGGAGGAGGAGTTGGCAATTGCATTGTAAAGACAATTGGGGCACAAATTGTAATTTTTAGAGGGGGAGTGGGTAGTCAACCTTTTTGGGAAAATTGCAGGGATAATTATATAAATGATTTTTGAACTTTGATTCAATGTGTAATGTGATTTTTGAACTTTTAATTTGTTCAATGTAGTTTATAGAGTTTTGGTACGTGTTAAATTTAATCCATAAATTATATGGAGATGTTTAATATTATTTTTCTATTAGTACAATATTGAATTTTTTTCAAATAATCTGGTGATTAAATTAAACATGTACTAAAAGTTCGGAGATCATATTGAATAATTTAAAAGTTCATGGATAACATTACACATTAAGCTAAAGTTCAGAGATCACATTGAACAAATTAAAAGTTAGGAGATCACATTGTACATCGAGCTAAAGTTTAGTGACCATTTGTGTTATTTTCTCAAAATTATACTTAATTTCCCCAAATTTTGGGATTAATTACATGTTGAGCCCTAAATTTTCAACCATTTACTTCATGAACTTTTGCTTTGTTACATTTATATTAATCATTTATAAATTAATTAACCATTATATATAATTAGTTACCGATTGTTGTAATTTCACCTTTTTAATATCAAGACCTTGTGCCTTTCCATGTAAATTGTGCTTATTCTTTTTTCTCGGGATATCGTATTTTGTTTAAAAACATGCTTTTCAAATAAAAGTGTAACGAAATTCCATCACGAGAGAATTGAACGTGAGAAATTGATTCTTTTGACTTGTAAAGTCCATCGTGTTCGTCGCTTTAATCACCAGATTTAATCAGCTTCGACTCCCTTTGTCCAAGAAATTAAAATAAACAAAGGAAATAAAAAAAATATTTCGAGGAATTTCTCCCGCCTCAGAAAATGGGTAAAACAAAGAAAATGAAAGAAAAAAAGAAAAGAAATACAGACCCCGTTCCCGCCTCTCAAAAGCCGTTAATTAACGGAAAATTGAAGAGAAAATAAAACAAGAAAAAACAACAGCACCTGCGGCTGTGATACGTTCACGAGTGTTCTCCCGGCGAACTCGAAACCTTGTGGCCATGGCGTCCTCGATTTCTGCAGGAAACCTGCGAATCCCACGATCTCTCTCGCTTCCCCCTCCGAAACCCAGGTCGCAGCTTGTTGTTCCAACTTGTTGTACTTCTTCTGCTGCTGCTGCTACTAGTTCACTCGTTCGCTCTCGAGAGTTCGCTCGCCAGAGCAGCGTGGTCCGGTCGCGTGTCGTCGCGGGAGCCTCCGTCTCCGACATCAGTCCCGACGTCAGCGACGCTCTCGGCGATGTTCGCATCTTCACTGCCTCTGGCCAGCCCGTGATGTTCAAGGATCTCTGGGACCAAAACGAGGTTTTTCCGTCCTTCCTTTTTTATTTAATGCCAATTAGCTTTCCTTTTTCCCTGTTATCATTTGCAATTGCCTCATAACTTGAATGGTACTCTGATGATGTTTGTCAATTATGAGCTAATCTCTGCGTGATGTACTTGCTTATCTACTTGCTTATAGCACAGACCGTGTCTCGTTGAATGGTACCTGAAAACACTTCGTTGGTTAATTGCTCTAAAAATTGGGGCATTCCTCTCAAGCATCTGGGATCTATTCCCTGTTGATGGAGTAGTGTGGGATGAGAAGATGAGACCGTCCGTCCACGCATATGCTTCCCATATCTTATCAGGATATTCTACTTCACCATAGAGCTTAGAAAGAACTAGCCACTGGTGGTCCAAATTTGATTTTGTTGCGCTGTGGGTTTCGCAAAAACAATCAGAGAGGGAATAGTACGTGAAGTTACTGAACGAGTTCTGTTTGTTACTATTCGTTTACCAATTGATCTGCCAGTGGAGCTGGTGCGGAACAGTGCATGAATCCGGAGCAGCTGCTGCCGCTTTTAAAATTCAGTCGTTCGGGTCTCCGGATTTAGGCATCTTTTCATGAACTTCGCTTTGAATTGGTTTTATCCCACGGGATTCTGTCTTCCAGGTTTTGCTTTTCTTGTGAGGGTCTTCTTGCTTGATTCGGCCCATGATCATCGTCAAGGTGTCCCACAGTTCCTTTTTTTTATTTGTCAGGGAATGGCTGTCGTGGCGCTGTTGAGACACTTCGGTTGTCCATGCTGGTAGATGTTTCTTTTTTCACAACTGACTATTATTGCAAGAGTAAATAGCTGGGATTCTGCTGTGGCTCACTGCTTGCTGTGCTTGTTCTTTTGCATAAGCTGGGAGCTCGCTTCGGCTTTAAAAGAATCGAAAGCCAAGTTTGACTCTGCTGGTGTGAAATTGATTGCTGTTGGTGTTGGGACTCCTAATAAAGCTCGCATTCTTGCTGAACGGGTACCTTTTCTTCCTTTTAATTCCTGTCATTGGCAAACACATCTTTGAACTAGAGAACCCAACCTATTTCAGTCAGAGGTTAAAGAAATTGAAATGTATGAATTCTTGATTCTTAGTGGAACTCATCCATAACGATTCAACTAGATGATATATGATGTGCGTGACCTTCGAATATTCATTGTAATACCACAGTAAATGGATGATAAGAAGATTATTTCTTTTTTCCGGAATTGTCCTTTGCGTCATCCATGAGTTCTCCTTGTTACTCAAACTGGCTCTGTTTTTTTTTTCGGTGTTTAGATATTTCACGAGTTATCGGCTGAGCGGTAAAAATGACAGACCAGAAGTTTCAGAATGGATCCTCTGTGGTTACATGGTTTTACCAATTTCCCTAATCATATTAGAAAATTGCCACGCACGGAACATTGTTCCCTATTGGCAAATGGAAAATTAGCACTAAGACTCTTCCGCATGACAGACCATAAGTTTTGGATGTGCGTCATGAATTGAACCTTCAACTTTGAAAAGTTACTAAAAGAGAGTTTAATCTTACCGTATGTCAAGGTTAGATCTACCATCAAACTATTAGTTCTCAAATATCAAATGCATCTGAGATGTACATGTCCCTTCTGGTCGACGCAAAAGTTTCAACTTCTTTTGGGGCATACTGAAGAAACTGGTGGAGACAAAAGGATTTCAAATCTTTCCTTTGAAACTCTCGCAATAACTTTCATTCTCTTGCTTGTTGAACTTAAGCCTCGGATTCTGTGTGTAAAAATTTCGGCTAATTTGAATCTAGGAGATGGGGATTTCTTGCAACCTCAAGGTCCATGGCATATCATTTTAAAGCATAAGGTCTAATTTGAAATTTACCCCAAGCTTCATGCAATTTCCCTTTCTTTTATTCATCCACTCTTTCATTTGTCGAAATATTGGGAGTCCACCATTCCGCTGACAAGTGGGATGCCGTTATTTTCAGATATTATTGCAATGGATTTGACCAGCTTGCATGATATGTTATTACTCGAGTTTGTTAGTATGCCATTTGAGATGGCTACTCATGTCCACATATTTATCCTATCTAAGAAAGCGGGGCACGTTCGACCAAAAAAAAAAAAACAAAAAGCAGGGCACGAAAGAATGCATGGTCTGGGAATTTTTATCAGTGGACCCCCGTCTATCTTATTTATTTTCTCAACTTTCTCCTGTTCATGGCGAACCTGGTCTGAAGTACTTTCCGAAAAATGATGGAAAAGGCCAATTTAAGTACAGCGTTGACCCTTATCTTTTTCGTTCTGGTGTAGAAGTGATGCCTATTCTGAACATGCGACGACTATGTACTTGATGGATGTTATTTCGTTATGCTGTTGTGTAATATCGACGTTGGAGATCTGATTTTACTTCAAGTCTCTGGCATCTCTTCTCATTGATTGCACTACATGTTCTTCAAGTTTTTGGGGTGAGACAGCTCACCCTCTTCATGCTCATTCTAGGAAATTACTTCAAATTTTATTCACTCAGCCAACCCTCTAAACTTGCATGTTATCTGATTAGTATAATCTTTGAAAGCTAGGTTCATAGAGAACTGATACTGCATTTTAGATATGAGTTTTGGATTAATCTACCAGTTGATCCCTATGATCATTCGAGCTGACCGACTATTCATTGTGTCACATATCTCAGTTACCATTCCCGATGGATTGTCTTTATGCTGATCCCGAGCGCAAGGTGAACATGTTACCTTATTGAGCATATCTGTCAGAGAATCCTCTTTCAGTTTTTTCTAACCCTTTTCATGTTTCTCAACTTTAGTCATATGATATTCTGGGCTTGTATTATGGTCTTGGCCGCACATTCTTCAATCCAGCAAGCGTAAGCTTCTGTTCTGTTTACTCTTGCCTCTCCTTTGAACCTCTTCCTGTCAAATGAAGCTTTAAAATATGACATTCGGTGATGCCGAAACGCGATAGAAAATTTGACTGAACAAGAAAGTTCGAAAGAAGAACAATTCGTCCTCCAAATATGATTATCAAATCAAAAATATCAAGTCTGCTCAAAAGAAACCCTAAAACAAGCTTATAAAGACCCAAACCTAACCCTATTAGGAAACGTAATCATCAAAACGTAAAATTACGAAACTGCCATTATTAAATTAATCAATAAAAAAAATACTAAAAAAATAGAAAAATCCATCTAAACAATCTCGAATCGCGAAAATCCATCGTTAATCACGGCCGAAGGCGGTGAGTATTGATCAGCACGCCGTTTCGCTTCAGCCCACCAAATTTGAGCTTAATCCGACATCGTTGACTTCAAGCCCGCAGGTTCGTCTAGTCGCATAACGGGTCCGCCGGTCCCTTAGGTGCATCATCCTCCCCTGCTAGAGAAAGATTCGTCCTCGAATCTGCTTCGTCTTTATTGTCATCAATTTCTTCAGGGTCTTCTTCCTCTTCAGTGTAGTAAAGTGACAAATCTGTTACATTAAAAGTTCTAGAAACATTGTGCTCACCCGGCAACCCAGGTGGTAACTCTTCCGGTACAACATCAGCAAATTCCTCAAGCAAGGGTAGAACTTGGGTAGGAATTTCGGGACTGTCAGAATTCCGCTCTATCACCACAATGGTAAAAAGCTCAGGTGCGCTCATTGCCTCTTCTTGAAATTCTGACCTAGACAGCAGATTATTCTTCACTTCCTTTCTGAAATCTGAAGGACCTAAGGTAATGGTTCGACCATCTTTCTTGAAGGTATAAGTATTTCTGAAACCATCATGCCGTGTCTTTCTATCAAACTGCCACGGCCTCCCCAATAAAATATGGCAAGCATCCATTGGGACTACATCATACCACACTTCATCGATATAATTTTTTCCAATTGAAAATTGCACAAGACACCTTTTGCTCACTTTTATCTCGTTCCCCTTTCTAAACCACGACAGCTTGTATGGTTGAGGATGATCTTCTGTTTTTAACCCCAACTTTTCCACCATAGTCGTAGACACCACATTCTCACAACTACCACCATCTATTATCATGCTGCATACTTTTCCTCTACTAGTGCACTTAGTATGAAAAATATTATGTCTAAGCCACAACTCATCATCTGCTATAGCAACATTTAATATTCTTCTAACGACTAGGGACTCACCAGAATCAGCATAGATAATTTCTTCCTGTTCCGCATCCGCATCCGCATCCTCTTCTTCGCCTTCAGATTCATCATAAACTGGACCTTCATCAAAGACTGGATTATCAACAAGCGTCACAATTTGTCGGTTCGGACAATCAGCAGCAAAATGCCCGAATCCCTGACACTTGAAACACCGCTTGGCTGTAGTTCCTCCCCTGCTAGTGCCAGCACTACTCTGCCCGTCGTTGGATGTAGGTTTAGAACTCACATCCTTAACTGTGACCGGTGTCGAATTTACTGCAGATATTCCCGCTTTTCCTTGGGATTCTTTATTTGACCACTTGGAACTGCTGCTTGACCACTTAGAATTCCTGCTCTTTCTTTTAAACTGCCCCTCCACCTTTAGGGCTAATCTGCACACATCCTCATATGTCCAATACTGCTGTAATTGGACAACATCAGAGATCTCATATCGCAGCCCTGCCAGATATCGTGCAATCGTCTGCTCGTCTTCTTCCGCCACATCACAACGCATCCGCAAACGATCAAATTCTTCAGTAAATTCTTCAACTGTTTTATCACCTTGCTTGACGTTATGATACTCAATAAACGCCTCTTGCCTATAATGGGTAGGCAAAAAATTTTTTTGCAATAACTTTTTCATCTTCTCCCAGCGATCCACCTTCGACTTCCCCTCTCTAGCGCGTTGCTTTTTCACGTGTTCCCACCAAATCGAAGCATGTTTTCGCAGCCTAATAGCCACTAACTTCACTTTTTGCCCCTCAGTTAAATCTTTAAGATCAAAAATCCGTTCTACCGTATGCAACCAATCAATAAACTCATCAGGATGAGCCTTACCATTAAACTCGGGAATCTCGATCTTCATTCCGAAATTTTGAAAAGAACGCTGATTTCCAGGTCGTACTCCTCGATTCCGCCCCTGGTTCAGAACCCCAAAAGGTTTACGTCTTCTTCTTCATTATCGGATGAATCCTCAGATTCCGCTCCTTCTTCGGATTGAACGTCCAACCTCGCCTCCGCAAGTTGTCGCTCCAAATCCTGGATTCGTCTTCTCTGTTCTTCAATTTCTACGTCTCGCAGATCTCTTAGACGCGGTTGGTCGTCTGCTTCAGGAACGCCTCCACGCCCCCGGCCACCACGAGCCCGCCGTCCACGACCGCGATTTTGTTCAGCCATTGATTCAAGCAACCTGTGCTCTGATACCAATTGATGCCGAAACGCGATAGAAAATTTGACTGAACAAGAAAGTTCGAAAGAAGAACAATTCGTCCTCCAAATATGATTATCAAATCAAAAATATCAAGTCTGCTCAAAAGAAACCCTAAAACAAGCTTATAAAGACCCAAACCTAACCCTATTAGGAAACGTAATCATCAAAACGTAAAATTACGAAACTGCTATTATTAAATTAATCAATAAAAAAAAATACTAAAAAAATAGAAAAATCCATCTAAACAATCTCGAATCGCGAAAATCCATCGTTAATCACGGCCGAAGGCGGTGAGTATTGATCAGCACGCCGTTTCGCTTCAGCCCACCAAATTTGAGCTTAATCCGACATCGTTGACTTCAAGCCCGCAGGTTCGTCTAGTCGCATAACGGGTCCGCCGGTCCCTTAGGTGCATCATTCGGCTTACTTGCTTCTTTTATGGCAGGCAAAGGTCTTTTCCAGGTTCGATGCTCTTCAGAAAGCTGTGAAGAATTACACAATCGAAGCAACCCCAGATGACCGCAGTAGTGTTCTGCAACAGGTTGGATCTGACAGACTGTAAATGTGTAGTACGTTATTAAATTTTCATGGCAATTTGCTCTAAAGAGAATCTTTCGCACATTCTTGCGCCAGGGTGGGATGTTTGTCTTCAAAGGCAAGGAATTATTATATGCCCGGAAAGATGAAGGAACCGGAGATCACACCCCTCTAGATGATATTTTGGATATCTGCTGCAAAGTCTCAGTATCATGAAGTTCTTGCTACACACGTACACTCTCACACTTATATGACAGCACGTACTTCTTGTAGAAATATGTATTTACAAGAATGAACTTTCAGCTTGTTAGATGCCAGTGTACTCTTTCGATTATAGATAACTGCCGATGTTGATTGTGCAGAAGGGGTTAGCATCGCGCAATTACAGTAGATTTTCTGGATAGTCGGATGCTTCGACTTAGAAGTTCTGTGGTTTACCCGGTGAAACATGGTGAGGATGTAAAAAATGCAGATTGTCAAAAGCCAACCAGGAGTGTATGGAATTGCCACAGTTTTCCTTGTTGGGTTTTAAGGTTGTCAGGGACTCAGCTGTGCAGACTTTCACTACTGACCCCAATAGCGATTGCTGGTATTGAAATTTAAGAGCAGCACACGAAAGAGGGTATGAAGCTGTAAAACCCGAGACCCGATCTCTCATACGTTTGGGAGGAAATTGCGCAAAACGAGGGACACTGCTCAAAATGAGGAACATATGAAAACGTTATGTCCCTTTTCTCGGACATTACCTGATCGCTAAATCAAATACATAATCGACAAACCGGCTCCTGATTATGTGCTATTTGGTGCAGTGATAAATGGAGACTAATGGCAATGGCCTCGGCAAGATCGGAGTCGCAGGTCGACTCTTATTTGCCATTCTCAAACTCTAACGAAGACAACAGACGACCATATATGGAACACCATCAGCGATCCCCTTCCTCATGCTTTGGAATTATCAGCCGGGAGTTCGGATGCAGTGACCGGAAGATCACCGAACGTCGCGGGGTGTCCGGTGAGCCCCGAGCGGGGCCCAAATGGAGTTAGAAAAACTTAGATATAACAAAGTCATGCATCTGTCTATTCAGTGATGTGATAGTGTTACCACATTTTAATCTCACATGAAGAAGGGCAGAAGGTAGGGCCACACGTGCATTGCATTACATTCCCCTCCACAACTTTGTCGTTCCTCGTTCGAATCGAAAGGCGAGAACGAAGACCCGTGTCCATGGCGTCGTCGGTTTCTTCTCAAGGCCTGCGCTTTCCACAGACCCTCTTGCCCTCTCCTCCTCCAAAGCCCGGGTCTCGGCTTCCCTCCACTGGTTTTGCACCACTCGTCCGCTCTCCTTCGACCCTCGCTTCGGTTCGTTCCCGGGGACCCGCTCGCCGGAGCGACGCGGTCCGGTTGCCGGTCGTCGCTAGAGCTTCCGCCTCCGGAATCAGCCCCGACATCAGCGATGTCCTCGGCGATGTTCGCATTTTCACTGCCGCCGGCGAGCCCGTGTTGTTCAAGGATCTCTGGGACCAGAATGAGGTTTCTATTCGTTCTTCGTTTTGTACCCATTAATTTTTTTCCTGGGGACGATGTTGTTCTTGTCTCTTCTTTATTAGTTTGTCCTTTTTTCGTCTGGATTTCCACTCGGAATTGCCTCATGTGCGATAGATACTCTGCATGATATACTTGAATTTAGAACAGAGTGTGTCTATAAAGATGCATACTTTGGCCGCCAATGGTTTCTCAATGGGGTAAGCTGTCTGTGAAGAACATCTTTTTGTTGGCTTTGATGTCCAGACGATTGGGTGTCGAATTCCCCTTCTAATGGTATCATTCCCTGTTGAAGTGTTGATGGGATAGTATGAGATGAGAAGCTGAGACTGCCCCGCTATTCCTATGCTTTAATTATTTCGCGGCATTCTAGTTCGTCATAGGGGTTAGTAAAAAGAAGCAGGTGGTGCTCAAATTTTTGATCTTGTTGCGAAATCCCTGAAGTCAGTGAATTATTTCTGTATGTCAAACTTTCTAATTCGCACTGCTGGATGAGCTGATGGAAAACAGTCTATGGTGCAGCAGCTGCAGCTGCTTCTTTTTAGACTCAGTTGTTTGCTCCTCCGAACAGACATCTCCTTCGTCACTTTTTCTTCATATTGGCTTTTATATAAAGGACTAGTGCTCTCTCCAATGTCTGACAGTTAATTGGCTTCTAGGGAGTGGCTGTTGTAGCAATGTTGAGACACTTTGGATGTATCTGCTGGTAAGTGTTGCTCGTTTCTGGCTATCACTGCAAAATTGGACAGCTGAGATTCTGCTATGGCTCATCCCCTGTGTTTGTCCTTTTCAAGTTGGGAGCTTGCTTCAGCTTTAAAAGAATCAAAGGCCAAATTTGACTCAGCAGGTGTGAAATTGATTGCTGTTGGTGTTGGACCTCCTGATAAAGCTCGCATTCTTGCCAAACGGGTATCTTCTCTTTTTTTTAATTGCAGAAATTCTTTCTATCAGTATATATGTATGAACCCTGGAGTAACTATGAATATGACTCATCCATACAAATTTAACAAGCCTATGTATGATGTTTGTACTTATAACATATTCATTCTAATGGCACTGTAAATGGATGATAAGAAAAATATCTCTCTTTTTTGGAGTACTCTTTTGGTCAGATATTCCTTTCCTTGCTTAGATATTTCACTGGAAATCCGTTGAGCAGTGCCCCTTCATAAGCTTGGTGAATAGCTAATCTAAGATAATTAGCAAAGAATGACATTGAGGTTTAATTTGTCCTTCATCTTATGGTTAGTTATTGGCATCTTTTAGATGAAACCATGCATATTGTCATCCAAAAATAGAGAAACAAAATCATAATTAGGACATCGATGTTTTTAAGCTAAGGATTTGATCTGTCACTCATGCTTCAGCAAAGGGGCTTCATTTCTTCTGCAGTTCAAGATTTCAGGTGTTTGAAACACTTTGATGACTCATGTACCACACGAGCATACTTTTAGCGAAAATTACATGAAGGACATGAACTTTTGTCGGGCTACAATAAATGAACCTTGAAATTGAAAAGCTGCAAATGAGACAGTAACATTGCCCAAACGTTGATGTGAACCCTACTGTGGCACCACCATTGCGTCTCAACTTAAATGCGTCTAACATGTATGATATCTCTACTGTACTCAATGGAAAAAAGGCCATCTGTTTGCTGATGAGTTGGGGCGTCTTAAGAAACAAAATAGACTGAAGAATTTCAAATCTTTCATTTTAAACCCCCCAAATCACTTCTGATCACTCCCACTTGTTTAATTTAGACCTTAGATTTGCTTGTAAAGAAGTTGACTTCTTTTCTACCAAGTAGATGGACACTTCATGCATCTTGCAAGTGTTATTAGACTATAGACTTTCGTGCCTCCTGAAAGTGTTTTAAACTAAAGTTTGAACATGTGAATTTGAGGAACTCTGTTGTAGCCATTTATGTACGTTCAATGAATACAATGAACTCGAGGAATTCATCCATGGGGACAATGGTGGTCTAGTGGAACATTAAGGTCCTTCTAATAACATTCTAAAGTAGAACGTCTAATCTGAAATTCATCTACTCGGTTACAAGCCCATGTTACTGAACTCAGTGATTTTGACCATATATTGAAAAATTAAGAAAAACTTTAAAATAAGAGATTTTAACTTATTTTTACCCTAAAAACCAATAAAGCTCTGTGAACAAGTCAAGATTAGCAATTATACATCAAAATTGCTGAAAATTTTGGAGGTTGATGGGTCAAAATCAGAGCCAGAAACATGTCAAAACAGTGTATTTGGGACTAAACAGGGCCTCCACTACTTTTCACTGTTGGCAATGTGACGTGGGGCTTTGAATGAGCTTGGATTGTATTTTGAGCCTGTAACTTTATGGGTTCAAAATTATGGCAAGATCAAAATCGGAGTGTGCAAACTTCCTTTGTTTAAATAAAATTTGTAGAATTTGATTACTATTGTGTTGATTTGTTTTTAATTACACATTTGGTTTCATATAATTTAAGAAAAGAAGACTTTTATTAAATAAAAAATCGGTCCGATCTTGATCACTTGGGGTGGCCCCCTGCCTGCCCGGCTATGCAGACGCCTAGTGTGGTTGCATTATTATCATATATTAGTGCAGCTGTGTGAATTTACCCACCTTACACGATAAGACGTAGTTCAAGCTTGTCAGTTTGCCATTTGACATGACTACCCAGGCCCAAGTCAATCTAAAGTATGCTTGAATTATTTGCTCTTAAAACTTCTCTATTGGGCTGCTAGTCTGCAATTGTTTTTTAGAAAGAGGGAACAGATAACTAGTTTCAGATTTCCACATGTTCAGATATAATTTGTCTCGAAAAATTTAGCAGTTTCTCTTTTGCTGAGTAAGGGTTAAGAGAGAAGTTTGAGGTACTATGCATGATTGATTAAAAGGTACACATTTCGTGAACATGGGATAACTTTTGCACAAATGTTTTGGCTTGCTTGACTAAGAAAGAATTCTAAATCCGTCCTTGAATCTAAGAAAGTATTTTCCCTGCAAATTGTTATAGGTCTATATCTTATCTCAGTTCTTTCTCTTCTTCCTGGCTAATCTATGTGACGCACGAGCAAAATATGATAGGACAGGTTTCTGCTAAGTGCAATGTCTTCATTTGTCTCTCATTCATTCTCTTTTAAAGTTAATGCTCCTTCTGAATATGTGGTTCGCATGAATGTGATTGATCTTTGACTATTCTTGCCAATGGCAGAGGAAGGGATTTTTGCAAGTGGGGGCAAAAAAAAAGATAAATTTATTTCATTGAAAGGGGAAGTAAATACACTTTAAAAGTTACGTATTTTGGCCACCAATTTTTTAAAATTGATATTTTTTACCATGAATTTTTGTGTATATTTCTTATGGTCAATATTGCATTAAACGTGGATCACAACTCTCGTGCATGATCAAGTTGAATCATAATATAATTAAATATCAAATAGAAGCAAACCAAGAATATCTTTGAAGTTCAAGTTATTTGTAACTACCGAGGCTTGTATAAAATGCATAGTAGCGACAGAAATAAAAATATCATAAAAACTCAAGCCATAAGGTGATTGGACTAAATTACAATATAACTGCATAATCCACATAAAGAATTCAAAACTAACCCAAAACTATCCTTGAAACTTAAGTCATGTGCAAGAATGGCGATTGAATTGAATTGAATGATAGTTAGATGTCATATTTTCAGATGCAACGAAGAAGCCTATGGATTAAATTTCTCAATCTTCAATGAATCTTTTTCGGTTTAAATATCTGAATAGTTAAGTGGGTTATAATTTGGATTCGTTGGTTTGTATAAATTTATCAGTATCATATTTGTTGTTGGAAAATATAGCGGGGTCAACGGCTAAAAAATGGCGGGGTCAAATACGTGAATAGCAAATATGTTCATAGTTATTGAAAACAAATTCGTGTTGAATGGGTTCATCTCAACAACGTGAGGAACCACCATTGATTCTGGTGTAACGAATGTTGGACACCTGATTTTACCATGGGAATGTGGCAACTTTTCTCATTTGGGCAGACTGGATGTGACTCTTAATAATCATGTATTTGCAATGATATGCTTGTTCTCTTTAGTTCCTTTTTGAGAATAACCTAAAATGACACATCAGAACCAAGCCTCTACCCTTGAGCTTGAATGCTATATGGTTAGCTTTTATCTTAAAAAAGCTAGTTTGGTTGAAACATTTTCTAGTTATTATTTGCAATGATATACTTGTTCTCTTTAGTTCCTTTTTGAGAATAACCTAAAATGACACATCAGAACCAAGCCTCTACCCTTGAGCTTGAATGGTATATGGTTAGCTTTTATCTTAAAAAAGCTAGTTTGGTTGAAACATTTTCTAGTTACACTTGTCATGTCATGTTCTTTGGATTCTTTCCCTCACCTAATCCATGACATCATCAGTATTGGGTTCTGCTAGCATACCGTGTTTGATTTGCCTGTCTCATGTGGATTGGCTATCTTTAGACTCTTAAGAGTAAAGAGCAGTAAACTTCTGGATATGCCTGTGAAGAATGCAAGCTTCATAGATCAACAGGAGAATATCGACTCTGTCTGCATTCTTTATTTTAATATTCTGTGGTTTATCTGGCATTTAATCCGGATGATCGTCTCAGCTGACCTACTTTTCCTTGTGTCGCAAAACTCAGTTACCGTTTCCGATGGATTGCCTGTATGCTGATCCTGATCGCAAGGTAAGTATGAGCACATGTATTTGAATATTCTCTTTTAGCTTTTGCTAACCTTTCCATGTTTCCATACTTCAGTCGTATGATGTTCTGGGCTTGTACTATGGTCTCGGCCGCACAGTCTTCAATCCAGCGAGTGTAAGCCTCAGCTTACTTCTTGCTTCTCTGTTCAACCTCTTCTTGTCATATGAAGCTTCCATTCACAATATGCAGCTCACCTTTTCTCTTGTGACAGGCAAAGGTCTTTTCCAGGTTTGATTCTATTCAGAAAGCTGCGAAGAATTATACCATCGGAGCCACCCCTGATGACCGAAGTACTGTTCTGCAACAGGTCAGATGAAACAAACTACGTGTGCGTTAGTTTCTTGCATGTTATGCTTAAAACCGGTTTGTATTTCTTGTGCCAGGGTGGAATGCTTGTCTTCAAGGGCAAGCAACTGCTATATGCTAGGAAAGATGAAGGAACTGGCGATCATGCCCCTCTAGATGATATCTTTGATATCTGCTGCAAAGTCCCTGTATCATAATGTTCTTGCCACACGTGCACACATAATACGTATATATTTCGTCTAGAAATATGATGCCTACATTTTTCACATGGTCATATATGTAACTTGTGTAGAAATATGCCTCGCACTTGTATCATAATATGTATCTGATACTGCACATCCCAGCATCATACAGTCACACTCGCACTTGTACAATAATACATATGTAGTTCATGTAGAAAGACGCCTCTTCAAGAATGACACTAATTTATTATATCACAGTTACATTTTCTGCATACGGTGCTCGTAAGATGCCAATGTTGTCTTTGTAATATATTAAAGCCCCTGATAATGTTGTAGCTGGAGAAGGAGTCAGTTTCGCTGTCGCATATCGCGCGAGGACACTAGTGTTACGCCCACATTCTGTAGAACACTGGGTAGACTTAAAGTCAAGCAAAATTTTGGTGCATTTCGGCCAGATGTTCGGGACAGTTGACACCGGAGGAAGCTGTCGTGTTATTGAATTACCTCAATCAATATGGTGAAAACGTTTTGTCTTTTCATCAAACTAGATACGAAGTGCACGCCTTCAATCTTATGTCAGAGGATAGTAGTTATGTTCATTCCACCGTATGGTTCTTCAAGCAATGCGCGCAAGTGATGCACATGTTCTTCTGAGTATACTTGCCTCAGGGGATTAGACATTATATGCGTAGCTTTTGTTGTCTTTATTCCTAGCTGTACCATAATAAAACCCTTCTTTTTGGGGGCTGGATAAGTTATACTTTGATCATCAACTAGAAGAGACTGTAGGACTATGCATTACAAGCCCAAATTGACTAAACAACAGGATGTCCCCGTCTCCCCAAACAATATATACATGATACCTCATCTAGTGAACATGGTTTCATTTAGGATTGTACTACCTGACCAAAATTTCCATAACCATAGAGGCAAGAATCGTGATCCGTTTGCCGATGATAACCTACTTTGGCCAGGCCGATTGCTTGAGACATGCATTGGAGATGGATTTCCTTTGTCTTTTCGAAATAATATCACCATGCTAGTGTTGCGAAGGCACCCTACTGGGTAAAAAAAATCGAGGTCAATGACTGTCAAGTTACTTAAACGTCTTTTGAAGCCAAATTCAGTTTTAACCTAAATAATTGAATGGATATCGATATTGAGTGTCTTTGGGACAAATGGCGATTTCTAGAGTACTCAATTTTTTTCATGATATGTGGAGTTAATCATTTGGAAATTGAGCATTTCCTTATTAAGCGCGCTTAATGTATATACTCGCGACACTTGTTCATGTAGCCAATAAATCAACCGATGTTAAGGTTCAGATGTTTTACATCGTTTTATCCATTTTTTCTCCGCTCCGTTCCTTTTTTCTTTGTTTTTCCCTTTTCCTAGTTATTTTAGTCGAGCACCGGTAGAGAGTCCGAAAAGTAGGCCGAAAAATTGATCCGACGACACTTGATGGCTGTGTTGTGATCCTTGTCAACTGATCTAACTCCATAGTTACTAAGTAAAAGTTAATATAACTCCATAGTTGATGTACTACACTATCATCGACCTTCTCTTCCTTTCTCATTGCTGATGTTTCTCTCTTTGGAAAGATGGGAAAAGAGCTTCCATGTGGAGTGTGAAACAGTTTAGTGGTCGTCGTTTTCCAGCACGTCTAGGAGTCAAATCTGATAATGTATTGCCATAAAGACACCATCACAGAGAGACAACCAGACCGAGCATGACATTCCCAGTCTCATTCTTTGTGCTGTAAAGAAGACAAAGTCAAAAGGATAAAAAGAAAAAGAAGAAGTAGAAACTTAAAAGGACATCTCTATACCCAATTTTTCCAATAAAAGCAGACATGAAAGGCACATCTTGTGCACAAAGATAGATAGGGCAAACTATTAGGCTCTCCGGCCGATGTCAGCACATTCTGCACAAGGCGTTAGATCACGTTGATCCCTGTCAAATCAAATGAGTAGTTCATGTTAAAATATAAGATTCGTATGATCTAACGTCTTACATAAATTAGATTAATATAGAAACTCTCATGGATGGGTCAAGCTTTTTTTTTGAATTCTTTCTTGAAAGCAACCCCACCATTTATATTTCAATTCATCTTCCCAACAATAAAATTGTTTTTATAAGATTCTGGCTCAGAACTTTCTCTGTTCACACCATCTTCAATTTAGACGTCAGAGATTTGCAGGGCAAGTGGTGACTGCCCTTTCATGGGGAAATCACGGCCCCATGTATCTGAGTGTGTTCCTAGAATGGTAACGTTGACCTTTATCAAATCGCAAATAATGCTGTCATGATGAGTTTTTGTCCGAAACGCTACATATTTACGAAGTTTTCCTCCGAATCAGATAATTGGAAAACTATATGTTATTTCCAATTACGAATGAACATTGCAAGAAGTGGCTTTGCATCAATTATTGTCATAATTTTCTTGTGCTTGTAGAAAGCAACTATATTTGCTACTGAATGAAAATCGGAAATCAAATAATCTGGTTTGGATAAAAGATCCGCATTAGAAATTGTATTCGACATTATCTGTTTCTTTCATATGCATAAGAAGTCAAGGGGCCTTTGCGATTATTTTTTTTTGTCAAACCCGTCTCGAGAGACTTTTACTATTCACTTTTTATTTAATCAAAGTTCTGTGACACGGGCAATTCAATATTTTTAGAATTCGAAACACTTGAAATTTTCGTGAAATGCAAATATTGACACGTAAATCCAAATGTACATTGTCATAATTTTTTATTCAAAAACTTGAATAATATTTTAAGTTTTTTGTGGGAAGACATGTTGGAATAAAGAGCCCAGTGACTTTAAACATGTGTACTCTCGGGGCTGTCGTCTCCCAAAATAAAGAAGAAGAAGAAAAATAAAACACTGAAAAAGCCGAAGCAAGACAAAATGGCATTGCCTACTGCGACTAGAGTTCATCGATCGGTTGTAGGGAGGGGGAGAATCTTTCTTGAATGGGACATGACCATTGGCCTTTAGATGCTTACAGCCCTCGCAGTTCAGAGACAATGACATTGCATATGTATTCCTGCTGAGAGAGAGGACTGCAAAGCAAGTAAAAGAGAGTAACAAGGCCAGAGAGTTTGCAGAAAACTGGTGCCGTGGGACTCACATGATCTAATGGCTGAAACAAGGTGGGCTCACATGCATCGAATACGTGCGGGACTTGTTCGGATGGATTGCAGCATATGTCGGTTTGTTCAACTTGCTAGAGGCAATCTTGCGTGAAAGTGACTTCATATGTGTGTATTTTAGCTTAGTGAGGTAGTTCGTCAAGATTGGTTAGTCACTTGGTCGCCACGCTGTCGAGAAAAGCTATTTTCAGAGGCAATGTTAAGATCGATTGATATGTACAGTGAAAATCTAGTCGTTGGCCACATCCTGCCGCCAGTTATGAAATTATTTGGCTTCATGGCTGATCGCCAATATTATGTTCTTGTGAATTGAGAGGTCTCTGTGTTGACCACGTGGATTGTCTTATTATGAACCAACCATGGTTTTACAGGCTCTACAACTTCGAGAAGACTTCATTAATACGCAGATTGAAGCCGTTTGTTGCCAGGGTAGAGATTTAGGATTGAATAAAGACGCTGTCAACGTTACCATCACAAAAGTTCGAGACCGATATGAACACAACGCTTTGTGGGTGCGCGAACGCAAAAGAGAGAATTACTTAGTCCGATGCACTAAAGATGAACTTTACCTCTGTCAAGTCGCTCTCAAATTCGCTCTCATCAAAGACGGGGCATTTTTTTTTTCAACCATTTTTATTAAAGTTATATCCAAAAGAAAAAAAAAATCTTGATACAGGCAGGCATTTTCATTTCTATTAAACTCAACAGGCTGAAGAGTAAGTCCACTGCATTTATGTAGATTAGATTCATTTGTTGATAGCTGAGTTATTTAGCTTCTGGTAATTTATTCTTGATAGAATTTAGTGGAAAAGAAATGTAAGGTATTCCCTTTGTTTTCTAAAGAAGGGAAAGAAAATAAATTCCAAATCTCTTCATGAGTCCAATTTTGAATGTCATGTCACTCTTTCACTGTTCTTGCTCCACTGTCAAATTATCAATCCTAACTAATTATATTTTGATTGAAGTCATAATGTTTTTTGGGTAAGGTTGCAACAATCGCAGTTGAATAACCATATATGTGTGCGAGCGCACGCGTTAAGGGCGAAATATTTTGTGATAACCAAAAAGCCTCCTCAAATGCCCCTTGTTAATATCAATATTAAGCCTAGCGAAAGAGCATTAGGACTCATATTGGATATGGAAAAACAAGACATACATAGCAGTGGATGAAATAATTTTAAATTTTATGTATTCGTGTGGTGAACGACCGTTTGATCTTGTATTGTGACCTAGGGAGACACCCCATGATTTATGTAAAGACTAACGCGAATTGTAAGAAAATATAACATTTTGTCTAATACAAAATAGTTATTTGAAACTTTGGGATATCAAGGGATGAGATCATAGATGGCTCCTCTGCAAGTCCAGTAGTGAATGTATTTCTTCCACCGGATGAGCCCGGTTTAGGCCACATGAACAACCTCGTGTACTGTAATAATTACTTAATTTCTAAGGGTATCTTTTAACTTTGGGAAAATGACACAAACAATTTTTGAACTTTAGCCCAATATGCAATGTAGTACTCGAACTTTTAATTTGTTTGTTATAGTTTCCAAACTTTAGCCCAATGCGCAATGTGGTCCATGAACTTTTAATTTGTTAAATGAGGTCTCTGGACTTTTGGTACATGTTCAATGTAGTCCTTGAACTATATGAAAATATTTAATGTAGATGGACCATATTACACATTGAGTTAAAGTTCATTGACCAAATTGAACAAATTAAAAGTTCAGGGATCACATTGCATATTGGGCCAAAGTTTAGGACTGTTTGTATCATTGTCCCCGTAACTTTCGACCGAAAAAAAAAAAAACAGCATCTTGCAACTTAGTGTTTAATTTGCATGGGGGGCCGATTATTCCAATCTTGAACATTTCTCAATTGCTGCAACTTAGAGAACATCCTCAATGACTACGAAAGGCTAGCAAGGAGACAGATTTGATTCCATATGCTTGACTTCTAGATAGCAAAGAAATGCCGTCCTCTTTGTTTTTTCATGGCCGAAAGGAACGATGAGTCGCCGGCTCATCTGTGTTCTCCGAAAGCATATGTGGCGAATATGCGCCCACTCGCATGAGTCGAATCAGCGATGATGCCTAGCTCGAGTCGCCAAAACTCTCCTAAATTCCTAAATCGTGGAAATCTCAAAAGAGATATAAAGCAAGTGATCTTATTATCCATCAAACACCGAGAGAGAGCCATGGGGGATCGGATGGTGGCTCTCGTCACCGGGTGCGCGAAGGGCGGCATCGGCCACGAGTACTGCAAGGCGCTGGCCGAGCGGAATTGCCACGTCTTCGCCTCCGACATCCCTCAGCGCATGGAAGACATGTCGGAACTCGCATCTAGTCATGGCGTGGAAGCCCTCGAGCTCGACGTCATGTCCGACGAAAGCGTGGCGTCGGCGGTCGAGGCCATCGTGTCCAGATTCGGCCGGATCGACGTCCTCATCAACAATGCAGGGATCGGTAGCGTGGGGCCGCTGGCGGAGCTACCCTTGGAGGCGATCCGAAAGGCTTGGGAAATCAACACGCTAGGCCAGCTAAGGTTGGTCCAAAAAGTGGTGCCCCACATGGCGGCCCGGCGGAGCGGCAACATCGTAAACGTGGGGAGCGTGGTGGGGACTGTGCCGACCCCTTGGGGCGGGTCGTACTGTTCGAGCAAGGCCGCGGTGCATGCCATGACGGACGCCCTGCGACTGGAGCTCCGTCCCTTTGGCATCAACGTGATCAAGGTGGTCCCGGGGGCAATAAGATCGAACTTCGGGAGCGCGACCACGGAGAAGCTGAGAGCTCACGAGTGGAGTCTATACAAGCCGTTCACGGAGGCGATCGCCGAGCGCGGGGGCGCCTCGCAGAGCGCGAAATCGACCGACGCCGTGATGTTCGCGAGGCACGTGGTGAACAAGATCTTGAGCCCAAGACCACCCCGGCAAATTGTGTTCGGCCACATGACCGGCCTCTTCGCCGTGCTCTCGTGGTCTCCGCTTTGGGTGAGAGACCTCTTCTTCTCGAATCGGTTCGGCCTGAATAGGAAGCTCTAAAAATCTAGTGCTAGAGGAGCGAATTTGACCGAGGATGTACACGCAATAATTTGGTGCTCTTCTTCTGAACTGGCTCGACATCAGCTACGCTCGATTCTGCTTCTCGAGACTTGTAATTTAGTTTCTTGCGAAGATCAAGGGGGTTTAATTTCTCAGACGGGTTCAAAAAATAGTCAACTGTGCAATTACAAAAGTCAACCTATTCATCATAGCAATTGTGGGAATTCATTGAGCGATCATCTGAAATTAGCATTAATATCTTCAGTGTGCTCAACTCAAGCAGACCTTACTGATTGTCTACAGCAAATAAAATGGAAGGGAAAACCAATTTTTAGATGATTGATCCAAGATGCATGGGAGACCACAATACTTTTGGAGGCCTAAAGCTCGACTTACTTTGGGAGGAGTAAGCACCGAAGAGTGATGCTAATGGCTGATTTAGAAAATTAATTTAGAGATAAGATAGCAAGACTTGCGTACCTTGCATGGGTCTAAGACTATATGTCGCAGCTAGAACTGGGAGTCACGAGCTTGATTTGTAACGTCACTAGGAAATTGGTCTTTAGCGCAACAACCAGGTCAGGGCGTCCGAGTTGAGAGTAGAGAGAGAGAGAGAATTCGAGCTTAAAGTTGAGAGTAGTGTATTAAAAAACAGAGACAAAAGAGGGAAAGAGAGGGAGAGTGGGAGGAGGAGGAGGAGGAGGCGGAGCAGTAGCTAGATTAGTTCAAGTCTGAGGCCGAAATCTGAAACCTACCTTGTCAGTCCCGGTTCTGAAAAATCAAATTGAGGAACTAAACTGGCCTGGAAGCAATCCCAATTATGAAAATCAGGTCAAAACTTTCATATAGATTAATTTGTAGCTCATCTTAAGTAAACTCTTACAATTTTTCTCTTTAATAAGTATAAAATAGGTTCTAGATCAGCTCAACTAGGCCGGTTCCGGATTGAATAGGTAGTTTTTACACAAGATACAAGAATCGAATTGGTGAAAGGTCAGTTCCAAGGTTTTGTAACTAAAAACCAGACCGGTTCTTCCTTGGACTGGCACCGGTTTGGTTCGGTTTGATTCGGTTTGGTTCTAGCTAGGTTGGACCACACCTAGACCACACCCCTAGCAATGGTGGCACTTGGTCAATGGCAATTGAGCTAGACTGCAGCCGTGTCACTGTAACCGCAACCTTACTGAGATTGAATCCGACATTTTCACAGCATTTTGAAGATAAATCGTATCGTCAACTCATCTTCCTCCTCATATATGGCGAGCCGCAGGAGCAACCGGACGAGTACACCTACACGGCCATCAGGGTTTGCTAGTTTATTCACATTGAACATAACTGGCGCTTAAAAAAGAAGGAGCAGGAACAGAGAAAAGCAGGGAATGGAGGAGCTGGGGTCTTAATGGTTGGGTCACGGAGCTTTGTTCATTCCTTCTGTTTGTGCTTGTCAGCGGAGTTAAGCACAGTGGATGGCATGTGGAACAGAGAAATTAGACAAAGCGAAAGTTGTCAATTGGGCGCAGTTTGGTGTCTTTTTGTAAGACACTTGACCAGTTAAAAGTATGACCATCACCCAACTATAATCCCCCCAAGGTGCATCACATGAAAATGCGATAGTCTAGTACTTCTAATACTTTTTAGATACTTGTGTAGGTACCGAGGATGGTTAATGAAACTTGCGTGATATGTGAATCGGCTAAATCACATAGGAGAATATTAGTTGGGATCAAGTATTTCATGAATATATATACTCAACTCAATATGAATCGTCGGATTTGATGAGATTCACGTGAGATTCACATGATACATATAATCTTCAATGGTGGACTTACACATAAAGCAATTTTCTCCAAACAATGTTGCAATCAATTAGTAAACAAATATTGTTACAAAGATTAAGTATCTTAAGCAATTCTCAACATAGATGCATGGAACACGAGGTATTCAATTTGGAGAGAGAGTGAGAGAGAGACAGAGAGAGAGAGGAGCGTATATGCACAGTTTTTCCAAAAGCAAAAGAAGATGTCTCTTTCTCATACACGGATCCCCATGGCGTGCTGGAATTATGCCCAGCATTTCTTGCTGGAGCACATTCCCTTTGTTTACTATAAAGCAACTCCCTTTTTGTTTCTCTCTACGTGAATGCTTTTCAGAGAGAGAGAGAAGCAGAGAGGGAGAGAGAGAGAGAGAGAGAGAGAGAGAGAGAGAGAGAGAGAGAGAGAGAGGCATGAGTCTGGGACTTGTTTCCATCACTGCTTCAGCAAGAAAACAAGCAACAAAAAAGATCCCATCATCAGTTTGTGAAGCATGGAATTGAAGCGAGAGAGAGAGGGAGATTATTATATATTGGAATGATTAGTTTTTTAGTGTCCCAATGATTGAGCTCTCCTTGCATCTAGAGAGAAACTTGCCCAGAAACTCACAAATCAAGCTCGAAGAAATAGCAACGAAGAACTAGAGAGACAGAGAGATGACGCCCATGAACAATGATGATGGAAGGAGCAGTCATTGGTTGGGCTTCTCGCTCTCTCCTCACTTGAACACGGAGGCCTCCCTCTCATCTTACCACCGCCAACGGCAGAACGAAGCACCTATTGACTCTGCATTTGGTCTCTCAACTCCGACCCTTGACTATGGCCTGTTGAATGGAGTTGAAGGTAGCTTTGGCTCATGCTCTGCATTGTCTGTAATGCCACTCAAGTCTGATGGGTCTCTTTGCCTAATGGAAGCTCTCCACAAGTCACAGGCTCAAGGTTAGTTCCAACTTGCTTCCTGACACTGCACTCCTTTTGTTTTGTTTGTATTACTTCCTCCAATGCAAGTTTAGGCATGCTATATGACAGAATTAGTTGGGACACTCATATATTGCGTTCATCTTGCGGACAAAGAATAGGACTCCTCTGGGAAAGTACAAATGCATTTTGAACATATGTGGGCTGCACCGTCAATTTTCTCTTTCTCTTGTCCTTTTGCTGCTTGTTCCTTAGGAAATATCCGTTTTCTGATTGCTTCTTGGATTTTTCATGTGAAGCTTCTGCTACTCCACAACCGGAGGACTTCTTCAGTGGTGCAACCATGAGCAATGACATAGAAAAGTTGTATCACCTGGGAGACCCACAAGATCACGAGCACAACCACCAAAATCACCTCAACCACATCTATTGGAGAAGGCAACACCAAGCCCAAGCCCAATCCCAACACTACCGCCATCTCTGCTCTGAAGAATTCGCAAGTCGTGAGCTCCTTCATCACATTCATTCAAACAATGCATTGGAGATCAAGATGATGAATGGAAGCATGATGGGTCATTGTGGGTCAGGATCTTGTCCTGTGAGCACAATGGAATTGAGTGATTCGCACTCGTTGAGCTTGTCGATGAGCCCTCAGTCACAGCCGGGCAGCATTGCGAACTCACAGCAGATAGCCGACACGATAGCAGAGTGCATTGCCCTGGAGACAAAGAAAAGAAGGGCTCACAATTGTAATCAGAAGAAGATAGTTCATAGGAAATCTCTGGATACTTTTGGGCAGAGAACCTCTCAGTACAGAGGTGTTACAAGGTCACTTGACTTTTCTTTTCTTTTCTTGTTTCTCACCCTTGGCTCGTTTTCTGCTCAAAAACATGATCATCCGCAATTTTTCTCAAGTCAATTGCATTTATTCCTTTTTCTTCCGAATAGCTCTAGAAATACCAATACTGGTTAACAAAACCGGTCTATGGCACATTCTTGTTAGGTGCTTAACATTTACTTCCCTGTTTAGATAAGAGATCACTGCATCGCATAATTTATTGATTTTAGAAACCAGTCTTAGCGTTAGTGTCCCTACTCACTAGCATTCCTATTTTCTTTAACATGATGCTCTGCCTCCTCCACCCTCCCAGATTCCTAAATTATACATGCCATACTATTTTTCTCGCTTTGTCTGAATATTTCTCAACTCTACTTCTGGGTATGTTTTGTCTTCTCAGACACAGATGGACAGGTAGATATGAAGCTCATTTGTGGGATAGCAGCTGCAAGAAAGAAGGACGGAGCAGGAAAGGAAGACAAGGTCAGTGAAGAGTGTGTCAATTTTTTGTTGTTTGTTTTTCATTTCACTGTCTTCTTCTCTTCCAATTCTTGATATGTGGAATACCATGGCACTGACTTGTGCTTGTCTTGCTTCGATGTGTATGCCACTCTCAACCACCAAACAATAAAACTCAGTGTACCTTGGTAAGCCTCCTTCATTCTTCTACTTTTAAATTTCTCTATTTTTTTTGGTTTCATTCCAAAAAATTTTTTAAAAAAGAAAAGAGTCATGCTCGCATTGAAGTTGATCTTTATGATACTCCTAATTGAATTCTATTAACAGGAGGGTATGATAGGGAAGAAAAGGCTGCGAGGGCTTATGATCTCGCCGCGCTCAAGTACTGGGGACCATCAACCCATCTCAATTTCACTGTAATAATCTGCTCACTGTTTCTCTCTTACAGTTATATCTCCTGCCATTTTTTCTCAGATTGTGATATTTTTCCCCTTCTTTTTTAGTTGGATAACTATCAACAAGAACTGGAGGAAATGAAGAACATGAGCAGACAGGAATATGTTGCTCACCTTAGGAGGTTTCCAAAAATTTGGTCTTCTTTCCTCTGTGGCATGCCTCGTCATTTTCATTTGAATAAGCAACCAATGTACCGTCATATCTTTAAAGTTTGCCTTGTTTTGATTGATATTGCATTTTTATATTGCAGAAAAAGTAGTGGATTTTCAAGAGGGGCTTCCATGTATAGAGGAGTCACAAGGTCCGATTATTTTTCTTGTGGCCAAATACCATGATTTGAAGTACATTCACTTTGTTTTAAAGTTTCATCAAACTTTGCCAAGAGTATCTTCTGATTGATTCTTTCGTGTTAATAAACATAGACATCATCAGCATGGACGTTGGCAAGCTCGGATTGGCCGAGTTGCCGGCAACAAGGACCTCTATCTTGGAACTTTCAGTGAGTCACATTAACATCTCACGATTCTCTATTTCTTGAAAGACACTATCAGATGAAACCAATGAGTTTGCTTCTTAATTGGGTTTCTGGTTAGGCACTCAAGAAGCAGCAGCAGAGGCCTATGACATTGCCGCCATAAAGTTCCGAGGAGCAAATGCGGTGACCAACTTCGACATCTCGAGGTACAACGCGGAGCAGATCATAGCAAGCAGCACCCTTCTCCCCATAGAAATGGCCAGAAGCGACAAGGAGGTCACGATCAGTTTCATTAATAAAGCCTCTGGTCACTGACCTGCTGACCAAAAAGGCAACGGGAAGGCCATCGGTTATCTGTCTATCGACCAAATTGAGCCGAAACAGAGGAGACCGTTGTCTTTCTCATTGGTTCTTGATGTAGAAGAATTACCTGAGACGGCAACCACAGTCTCATCGAATTCTTCCTTGCTGTTGACGAACTTAAGCAGCTCACGAAATGAGAGTTCACCGTTGACCATTTGGAACTTTAGATCCAACCACCATCCCAATTGAGGACTCTTCCTAGGTTGCCAACTTTTACTTCTTGAACAGACTGATTTATTTCTTTCTTTTCCTATGGCATTATGTTCTTTTCCTTTTGCATGGAGAGAGATGGGATGATGTACTTTTTCAGGTACATCTTCTGGGTAGGAGAAAAGAGTTTGTGTGGGGGTCCATTCAATGGAAGGAAATTCTAAAATTGCAAAGTCAATGCATGTCATTGATCAGTTCCTTGGAGTTGTTTGCAAGATGGTGGAGCAAATGATGAGAGGAAACTGAAAAAGATGATGATGATGAAGCTGTTGACCATGATCACTTATAATCTCAGATGACCCTGTTAATAATTAGATCCAGCTTTGGTCGTACATTGAAGTATAGGACCAGCTCACACGATTTCAATCTGACAAATGATGGTTTTACATGGAAGATACCATATGGTTTTAAGAATTTTCTGGAGAATTAAAGAATAAGAGGTAGCCAACGTTAATAAGAATTTAAGTACTTATTGTTGTGTATGTAAATATATTGTTATGCAAGGGAGATTTGTACGTGGAATCTATCATAGCTTTTCTCAAACTGATTTCCAGTTTCTTACATAACATAACATATGAAAAAAACATTGTGAAGGGAATATAAACTGTTTAACTGATGTCAAAGATATGATTTACAAGATGACATGACTTGCGAAAGATGGCGCATAAGGTTTTGCAGAGTTAGCCCTTATAGACATTTTATATTTGTAACAACAATGGTTGAACAGTTTATGCCAAGGAATACTGTCTATTTCAAAGGAGAATGTCAACCTTGTAACCTAGGAAACCACTCTCATAGACCTATATTACAAGACTAACCCGACTTTGATGTGATATATTGATCTGGCATCACAAATCGAAGCAAATCCCATGGGTTCAACAAAATCAGTGACATTATCTTGTTATATATTAAAGTTTATTATGATCCACAACTGTTAATCTCGTAGACCGGTTATCCATTTCCGTCAATCAATACATATTTACCTCCGTGAACTATGGGTTGATGAAAGCTAAAGGAAAAAGTTAATAGTACTATACGTCAAATATAAATTGTAAGTTGAGAGACACAAATGTACCATTGAAAAGTTCATGGTGTTAAATGTGATAAAAATTTCAAATAGTGATGTTTGATAATGGTGTTTTGGCTATTATTTATCACTTTTACCTTACAGTGCGACTTTTCTACTCTAAAACCAAAAATATTTATCAGCACATGATCACACACTTCATTTTATTGTACCTCTTTTACTTATTAAGGTCCTAATTTCACAAATTACAGTCTGTCCATTGTCTAAACAATTTTCCAGCCAGTCCAAAATGAAAAGGAAATAGCATATGGACAGAAAGTGGAAAAGATTGGATGTCCCAGAAGATCATTGTCAATTCCCAGAAAAGTTGGTACGGCTCGATCAATGAGGTAAGCAGACCTTTGTGAATAATTATAGCTGGAAATTTTTCCATTTTAGTTTTCTCTACCTTCTAGTTAAAATCGAGAAACTTGATTGGAAATCCACAGATAAATCAGAGCTCTCACCGGGAAAATTGATTTGCAGCACACAAAGTGGGTCAAGGCGGCTGGGTGTTGTGTCCGAATTGGCACTTTGATACTTAAGTCCAAGATCAAAGAATGATGAGAAATGCGTATAATTTATGTAGAATTCGAGAGTGTTGAACTTGATTTTGTGTGATTTTGATGGGGTCATTGCCAATTATTCTAAAAAATTAAGATGTTAGATAAATGCATGGTTTTATATTTTCATATTCTATCAGTTTTTTTGCTCTCAAATGATCATTTATGGTCTTCCATTTTCCTCCATGGAGAATTTGTTGACAGATGGTCATTGAGTTATGACTAGTGTCGGCGCGTCATGACAAGTGGCAATAGATGATAATAGATTTGTTATATTACGGCATGTGGCAGTCAAACTGCGTTTTGCACCAATTGGAGCATCTATTTTCAACCAACTTGACATTGGTATAGCCACAAACAAAATCAAATTGACATAGATAACTTTAGCCACGATTTCCTTCCTAGCTTGGCTCACCGGGCTGCGTCGTGACTCCATCGTAGGGATGGCCAACTCCTTCTACCACCACCACCATCAGCTACACCTTTGCCCAGTCCCCCCTTCTCTCTCACTCAACCAACAAGTCATACAAGAGCAACACCAGCTTTCAATGGCAAAATGCACGACCGAACAGTGGGCAGGAACAGAGAGAGGGAGAAAGAGAGAACGATTTCTCCTTTGTTATGCACTGGTAAACCCTGTCATTATGCCACGGTGAACAAGAAAGGTTGTCATTAGGTCCAACCGATGAAACCCATCAAAGACAGTCGAATCATCCCAAACGTAAACTGTCGGTGAAGACTGTTTTCCAAAGTTGGTGTGCCGTACGAGATCAATCGAGGATGAGTTTGAGAATGCATTTTGACTTTGAGCGGATCGATGGGACTCGTTCATGTACCGACGAAAAGCTTTTCACGACCGGTTCTGTTCTCGGCCAATCCCTTTACAGGTAGAAAGTGAGAGGCATGCAGATCTCTTGATATGCTTTAATATGAAAGGCAATCACTTTGCCCTTGATTTCATTGAATGATTAGCCATGCTTGATCAAAAGGTTGAGGGAAAAAAAGAAAAGAAGTGGAGATGAAATTATTACTGGCATGGAATAGCAAAATGGCTAGAGGGAATTTGGACTGGAGCAAAGATTCTTTGCTTGAAATTAGGTTTTAGGTAAAAAGTACTATTTTACTTTTCTACCCGATTATTATAATATCATCCGAATTAAAAAGGATTACGAAATAAATATATGTGAATGCGTGTCAATGTTTTGGGAAAGTTTTGAGTGGTTTATTAAAAATAAAAGTTAAAGTGCGTCCATCGCAGGATTTTTATTGAGCGAAAAGATTGAAAGTAAAAATTTATGTGGACATGGATAGTCATTTAGGCACCCAAAATTCAAGGAAATAGTCAGAAATTTCAAACTCAATTTGTTTCACAGAAAATGAGTAATTGTAAAAGATTTTCTTAAAAATGATTGTGTTTATCACTTAGAATAATTAGTAATAAAAAAATATTTGTTATTATCGACAACAATTTATATCCAAATGTTTTCGTAAACGATGTAAATATTCATCGCTCATTCATTTTTGTTAGGGATATAAGCGATTATTTGGATAAAAATATTTTTCAAATTATTTATTTTTTGTGAAAATATGTAGAACCTTAAATTCACGGAAAAAGAAAGGTTAGGTAAAAGGAAATCGTGGTGCGCTAAAGACTCATGATGTGATCGGATTAAGGTAAGTAGCGCCGAAGTGGCAGGTGAAACGAGGGAAAACAAGGCAAAGGTGAAGTTGGCCACATAAAGTGAAAATCAAGAAGGGAACGCACTTCAATACAAACTGCTCCAAACTGAATATGGAGTTGGAACATGAAAGGAAACATCGATTTTGGTATTCAAGATCATTTCTCCGACTCATACAGATTTTCTCCAAAGTTTCACGAAAAATCAATGATTTGAAAATTATTTTTTTAAAAATAATTGCTTATATTGTTTTCATAATCAACAATAATTTATATCAAAACATTTTCGTGGATAACAAACTTTTCATTCATTTTTGTAAGAAAAGCAATCAATCATTTTTATAAAAAAAAATTTATATCATCCATTTTTCGCGAAACAAACAAATTCTAAGAACAACATTTTGTTACGGGGTTGATAAGATCATAGTTCCTCGAACTTTCGCTCATTAAATGTTGGGCAGCGCTTTTTCTATTCCTATTTTAACTAAGACACTCATTTTTTCAATTAACTAACCAAAATATCAATCTTATTTGCTCCCTTTAATTAATTGCTTCTTTATTTTTTATGGGTCTAACCAAAAATTAAAATGATTCTCTTTCCACCATCTTTCTCATCGGATTCACAATCTAAATGCCAGCCGAACCAACAAAATTGATTTTTATTTCTATCATTACTCTCATTGGTTTCACAACTATTAACCCAATAAAAATAGAAACAATGAATTGAAGAGAGAGAGCCAAGGGTACTTTGGTCGGTCAACTGAAGAAAAAGAAGTGTATTAGCCAAATTAGGGGTTGAAATATTGTCACCCTAAATGTACAGAACTTTACTCCAATCTAATCATTCTTTACGTCGAATGTCATGTCATATACATTTTTGTTGATGAGGCAACCCACATCAACAATGAAAGGGCCCAAAAAATGATGTTAATTACCGCATCGTTTTTTTTTTTATCCAAGTCAACAATATGCATCTTTTATCTTTTATTTTTTACTTAATACCATAAAAAACCCCAAACTAGTACATATATCATAAATTTATCCCAAACTAATTTTTTTACTACTAAAAATCTTAAACTGATATATCTGTGATAAATTTACCCTCTGTTAGTTTTCATTAAATTTTTTAGTCAAATTATTTAGTTAGATGACACGTGGTAGTTAACCGGTATACCAGTTTAGGGTTTTACCCCTCTGTTTGTCACAGATTTACTAATTTATGATTTTTTGCGGTATTAATCCAATTTAACGGATGGTAAATTTGTCACAAGTATGTCAATTTGAGATTTTTGATGGTAAAAAAAATAATTTGGGGTAAATTTGTTATAGATGTATTAGTTTGGAATTTTTGTGGTATTAACCCTTTATTTTTTAGATATGTGCATTCCCAAAACTTGTCGCGAAAGTGCAATTGAGTTCTAAAACTTTCAGAAAGTGCAATCAAATCTTAAAATTTGCCAAATTAGTGTAATCAAGTCTTTACGTTAACACCGTCAATTTGACTAACGGAAAATATTAACTTGGCATTTTTTATTCAAATCTCATTTAAACTATATTAAAAAACTAAAAAAGAAAAGCTTAAATTTTATTTTAAAAAACAAAACTTAAAGATAAAAAAGAAAGAAAGAGAATAGGTGGAGCGCTACCGCCGTCGCACCCATCACCAGAGGGGCCGGTTGAGGTCACCAACCTTGGGTGAGGGAATCACTAATCTAATGATCCAGTCATCACACTGCTATATCATCAATTTTCAATGAAAATTGGCTGAAAGGATTACATTGAGATTTTGTGTAAAATTTTATGACTAAATTGACATCCGTACGATAGATTTAGGACTAAGTGGATAATTTCCCTTAGACGTCCAATATAAGATAAAAAGAACGAAAAAAATTGAGTTCCATATGTGAGTACCACATATTAGGAGAATAATTTAGAGTGTGGGCTGGGCTCTCCAGTGGACCAATGAGCATTAAGCATCACTTGACTTGCTTTACCACAATTAATCTTGACTTGGGCACTTGGGCCTCTTGGGCTCTAAGTTGTCTCACTAAACTTTATTTCTTGAGTAATTCGAAATTTATGGAAAGTGGGGAAGGTTTCAAAATTATGATAACTTCCCACTTATCCAATGGTTAGATATACTCAAGTTTGAAAATTTAAATTATATTTATTACTAATTTTAGGCTGCGTTTGGTAATTTGAATTTGTATTGTCATAGGATAGAATAAAATGCAATTAGAAATTTTCCAAATATCAACCGGATTGTAGAAGATCCCATCACGTATTTGGTGCAATAGGATTAAAGTTCTTTGAAAATATCACATGCCTAGTGCAATCTCCTTTGATATGCGGATCTTATCGCTTGAGCTCCCTCACATGCTTCTCAAACCCGCTCTCTTTTGCTCCCTCCGGATTGTCTCCTTCATCACCAGTTTCGCCAAATCCAATGTCATCTCCACCTTCAGACTGTAGTCCTCATTCAGCTTCACCGTAACAAAGACGATTTGGACGCCAGAGAAGACAAGACTCAGGTTGCCTAGCGCGTCGCAGAGCGATCGTGGGAGGTAGTAGTTGCGACAATCTAGTAGACAAGGCAGCAATGACCGAAATAAAGGTGAAGGGTAGCGAGGAGGTGATGGATGCCATGCGCAAAGCTTAGGTGCCACTTGATATCGAAGCCAACAATCGAGGGTAGTGAGGGGTGGAGAGGAGGTGGATGAAGATCCAGCAGTGGACGGCACTGGGGCAATGAGTAATGAGTGCAGACAAGCCTCAAATGTGGATAGCGACCTTGAAGGATCTAACACACTTGTGATAGGATTCGAGTTCTTCAATGGTTATGGTCATGTGGCGTATAATTTCACCTTTTTACCTTGAATCATTGGAGCATGACCAGTTGGATGGCAATGACAATGGCAGTGGTCGGAGGTGATGATGATTGCACGTTGACATTGGTTGGTTGACTGTGAATGAGGTTGTTGTGGTTGTGGTCCTTGCACGCTGGCTGGCGAAGCCAAATGCATTTCATTATTGGAAGAAAATTGTTAAGTTATTTTTTAAAATTCTTTATGTAATCCGGATTTATCCCATCCCTAACCCGGATTTCCAGTTGCCAAACACTGAATAAGTTATTTTGTTATCCTATGTAGACTCAAATTTGAACTACCAAAAGCAACTTAAGGAGATATCACTTTTAAATTCTTCCACTTGAATTTTTACCTTATTCATGTAAAATTTTAGTGTATAGAAAAATCAAATAATAATAACTCCCGCTAGCATATTGTTTTAGTATCTGAGCCCTACTATCCATCACACTTATTATCTCTTAAGAAAAGCGCAATAGCTTTTTTTCACTTTAAACTCAGCATGTAACGACTGTTTGAGTAACAAAATTTGAACTTCATTTTATCTTTAATTGACTTAAAAGTTCAGTTGATTTTCTTTAACTTTTGAGTTTTCCATTGATTTATATCCCCTAAATCTCGTTATCCCACGTATGGTGATTGATTGCAAGGTGAGTCAATTTCTGGAAACAGATTCCAAAAATTGAAGCCGAAACTAGATCCGTCTATGTTTCTATGAGGGCCAATCCAACTCCTAATCTGCACGGAAATCGGCCCATTTCATGTTTTGAGTAAAAAGCGAAATTTTTATGATGAAACATAAAAATTGTACCAATTCTCTATAAAAACAAGTGGTTAAGTTATTGTTTTCTTATGTTGAAGACTATGATTAGATCCTCGATGGGTGCCAAAGTATGCTATTAGAAAAGGCTTCAAAAGGTTTTGGAACCGGCCCAATTCGGACCGAATCCCTAGTTGAATAGGACCCCAATGCTCATCCCTAATTCCACCCACGTACAGACAAGAGAGTACATTCGGAATTCTTGTAACAATACCAACAAAACGAGATTAAAAAAATAAAAAGCATGCTAATGTCGTATTTTGCAAAAGAGCAAAAGGATCTTGTGCATCCTAATGTTACAAAGAACAAGGAAAAAACGCAGCCCTAAAGGTACATCTTTTGCAAAATTCAACCTCCTCTTCGCAGCAACTTAAAGTGAAAAACTTGAGTCCGAATATCCCAAAGCAGCCCAACCTCGTCGCCGGCGTTGAATATCCGGCTTTGGACAATGTCGAGCCACCCCAGGAGGTAGGTCTCATTCAATCCCCTCTCCAGGAAGGTGTGCTCGCTCTGGTAAGCTCGAGGGCTCTTCTCGTCGGTGAAGTCAACCAGCGTCACCAGATACCGGCCACCCATCACAACGTGGTTACACATCTCGAGTGTCCAGTAGCGGAACACGTGATCAAAGGTGTCGTTGTGCGAGAGTATGAGCTTTCCCGTCCTTAACTCACCGCTGCCAACGGCCTTCCTTATCACCCACGGGTAGTTAGGGTCGACGAGGAGCTGCACCGGGCTGATGTCGTTGATCTCAACGAGGGTCCGGGTCACCTGGTAGTGCATGTTTTGCACCTTCGCGGCCTCTTCTTCGGCTTTTGTGGGGATGAAATTGTAGTACCATGTCTTCGTCATTGTAATGGAGTGTTTGGTGTCTCTATGTACTAGAGACATAGAGAGAAGGATTAGGGTTTTCAAAGTTTGTGGTTCAATATTTTGGATGTTACGAATGTTACAAATATATAGGTGAAAAGAGGATACGCGTTTGTTTAGGAAATAAAAAGATTTCATACCTAAAAAGATTTCAAGCCTCTTTCAGAAGCGGCTAAATACAAGTTTTTTCTTTGGATAATGATTCTTGAAAACTTTATCAGCAGAGAGAAGTTTGGTCGTGAAGGTATATATAGACCCAATTCCTTAAAAAAGCACAACTTGTCTTGATTTTTTTTGTCTCATAAAAAAACAGTAACTTTATCTCTGATCCCAATTATGGCCTAAACTTTTTTTTATCTCGTGATATCAACTTTAACTCATGTCCACAATTCTAGCCCAATCTTTTATTGTCTTATGAAAAAATACCAACTTTCATTCGGTACCCAAATCTAGCTCCCGTCGAGTTTGCATGAAGTGTCAGCTGAGTACGCGTTGAATTTTTAACGAAATTATCGGACAAAAACTTGACATGGGCCAGATTTGCGTACCAACTAAAAGTTGGTGCTTTTTTATGAGACAACAAAAAGTTTGGATAAGAGTTGAGATCTAACTTAAAGCAAGTGCTCTTTTATAAGACAAAAAAAAATTGGGCCAAAATTGGGATGCAACCTAAAATTTGTGTTTTTTATGAGAAAAAAAAAGTTTGGTCCATAATTGGGACTCGACCTAGAGTTGATGGTTTTTAAAGGAATTAGGCCTAGAAATATGAGATTAGGAGAATGTTGCTTACTATTTTGTTTATTGAGTTAACAATAATGAGATCACAATTGTTCCCTTCGTGGACATTTATCTAAATGTAACATAGCAAGCAAGAGCTGAAAATTTGAAAGGATTACTCTAGTAGAAAGTATTTTTATCTTCCTCAATCAATGAATGGCTTCGAAACATCATACTTGTGCATTTTCTTCGGCCTTGTCAATAGTACATTCTGGCTATTGAACCTAGATTGGCGCCAATAGGAATACGGCCCTGTTGGTAAAAGGATTGGAGGGTGGGGATGCTAGTATCATAGATGCAGGGTTTGACTCCCGTGAAGCAGAGTAAAAGTCAAAGAGTGAAGAGAGTTAGTAATAGGACGGACAAAAAAAAAACCTAAATTGGCAAGTCTGTTGAAAATAACAACCAAGAGTCAAAAATTTGAAGGAATTACTCTAGTTTTAAGTATGTCTGTCTTCTTGATCAATGGATGGCTTTAAAAACATCATACTTTCGTATTTTCTTGATTTTGTATGTGTGAGATGATGGAACCGCTTCGTCTAGGTAAAATTAGATGGATAGACAAATGGGTTGGACACCCTAATGTATGGAAGAAGAAAGCTAAAAAAGTGAGACTTGTGAACATACATAGAAATCGAAAGAAAAACTTATGAAATTCCGGAGAATCTAAATATTGGTGAATATGCACTTTTTTATTGGAGAGGCTTGAAAAAATCGGACTCATACGGATATTCAGAATTTCTGAATAGAATCATTAAGTCACATTAATTTTCATGCTATTGCTGGATTTGAATGATCATTGCAAAAAAGTTTAAAAAGTCGTTTTGAATTTTGTGGTTGAGTAGGTATATTTAGAATTTCCAAACAGTCTATAAATGGTTAGTGAAAGATAGAAGATAATTTGTGCTTCGAATTTAAGACATAGATATTACATAGCGTCACGAAAAATAAATGGATAATATGAAAAAGCCAACAGTTGCAAAAAAAATTAAAATCCCTCTACTGATTTTTATCTTGTCAATTTGTAATATGATGACCACATTATATACATGTATACATATATATAATTTATTTTTTTTGGTCAGAATATATTTATTTATTTAAAGATGTTACAAACAGACCAATTCTAGAGGTTTGCAAGGTTTTTTAGCAAGGGTGAACAAAACGGATCAACCGAATTGGAAACCGCCCGGTCCCTAGAGGTGCCGGTCCGATTTCCGGTTCTTAAAAGTGGAACCGGTGTCCGAGCGGTCCAGTTCCCAATTCCAAGGGGAACCGGACCAAACTGGATCACTCAAATCAATTATTTATTTATTTTTAAATGTAGACCCAGTAATCTAAAATCCATCATACACACCTCCTCTTGCTCTTCTCGTTGGGGTTTCCAAATTCACCCACAACGCTCACGCATCCTCTTTAGCCTTTCCATCTCTTCTCTCCTCTAATCGGCAAACCCTAATCGCCTCTCACTCGACGCTCTGCCCAAGTTTATTTAGAAAGGAAACACAGACATATCAACCCGCCAAGACATCTCAATCGGATTTAGACTCAGAAGTTCACTAATGCCGTCTAGGAATTTCATCGAATAGATTGTGTGCACAACGAAGAAGAAGCCTAACCATGTCGTCAATGCAGTCCTTTCGACTAGAATGGTTTCCTCAACAACGTTATCATAAATATCTTAAAAAGCATCTTATGTTACCTTAAACGATGAAGAGTTCTGGTCACAATCAATTGCCAAACTAGAAGAGGAGTCTCGGGAACGTGTCGTCAATGAAGATCAACACTAGCTACGAGACTTCAAACAAGTTCAACTTCTTCGACGTCCTCTGATCGCTTCGTCAGTAACGTCATCGAGAACAAAAGCGAACAAGAGAGTCCGAGCGCAGCTGTGAACAGTCTATGGATAGTGATCAGTTGCGTTCGACGACATCGGAAAGATGATGAGAAAGTGAGAAAAGCTTTGAGGAAATTTCCCCAGCTATTCTTTCCGAGAGTAAAATTTCTTGAGAATTCTCTCAACTCTCCCTGCTTGTGTTCCTTAGGGTCGGCGACTCGAGGTTCGAAGATGGTTGATGATGATCAGAGCTGATGGATTCCGTTGCCAATTACTTCCACTGGACTGCCTGAGAATCGAACTGGAGTGGTCGGTCTGGTTTGAGAAACTGATATCCGGTCCGAGTCCAGTTCCTAGTTCTTGGGTGGGACCAGACCAGACCGGAACAAATTGGCAATATTAGCGCTATTTTTACTTCCACGATTAGGTTAAGCTATTTATTCCATTAGCCCCTTTCACTCTCCTTATTATTCCTACCCTATTTTTTTTATCCGGCTCTAACCTATTGTTATTTCTATTTTACAAGTCATTGTGTGTGTTAAGTATGCAAATTTCGAAACCCTCCTTTCTCACTCAGGTGTCCCCACCTCCCCCTTCCTTTGAAAAAGGGTGATCACTAAGGCAACCCCTAGTGATTTCTATACTTGTTTTGTAACTCCCATTCTTTGAAAAGATGTTTTCCACTTAAAAAAGTTAAACAAAAGAAAAAATCGATACATGATACATACATATGTATGAAAAAAAAAATTCTAGAACGGCTCTACCAAAATCGATACATATTTACAAGACGGCATGTTATCTAATATTCTTATAGCAATGCCCACACATTTGATATTAAAGAAAAGCACAAGAGCAGCCTTATGTGCAATCATCAAGGAAAAGGGCATTCGAATGTTACACAATGGGAAAAAAAAAGAGAAAATTTAAAGAAGTTAAAAAAAAAAAACACAACATGCCCTAGCTGTGTCTTCTGAAAATTCAACCTCCCCTTCGGAGCATCTTAAAGTGAAAAACCCCGGATCGGATATCCCAAAACAACCCGACTTCGTCGTTGGCATTGAAGTGCCGGTTGCGGACTATGTCGAGCCATCCCAGGAAGTAGGTCTCGTTCGGGCCCCGCTTTAGGAAGGTGTTCTTACTCTGGTACCTCCTTGGGCTCTTCTCGTCGGTCAAGTCGATCAGCGCCACCGGGTACCGACCCCCCGTAACCACGTGGTTGCACGTCTCGAGCGTCCAGTAGCGAAACACGTGGTCGAAGGTGTCGGCGTGCGAGAGCACGAGCTTCCCCGTCCTGATCTCGCTGTTGCTGATGGTCTTCCGGATCAGCCACGGGTAGTTGGGATCGGCGAGGAGCTGCGGCGGGCCGATGTCGTTGATCTCCAAGAGAGTGCGCGTCAGTTGATAGGGCACGTCGCTGGCCTTCGCGGCCTCCTCCTCGGCTTTGGTGGGCATGAAGTTGTGGTAGAATGTCTTCTTCATCATCATGGTTTTTGGTGTCTCCATGAGATTAAGCTCTAGAGAGAGTGATTAGGGTTTTCAAGGCTATATTTTTCTTGGTGATATGGTGCTAGATACTCGGCTGATTGGGATATAAAAGATAATGCACAATTTGTTTGGGAAATAATAGATTTAGGCAGCTATTACAAGTGTTTTTTCGGACAATGACTCTTTAAACAACTCATCTTTAAGGAAGGGAATAGAAATATGAGATCACGAGAATGTCGCTTGTAATTCTGACTGGTCAAGCGTAATAATGACAATATTTATGGGTAATAATAATTATTATCATATTTTTGGGTCAATATAAGGAAAAAACCATTCAACGGCTTTAAAACGTATATTTCACCATTCGTTTTTCGAGCACTACCATTGTGGACGTCATTAATTGCTTTCCTTATCTTTAACATACTGATTTTGCATTTCTTTATTACTTTCCTTATTATTGAATCCCATATTATAAAGGATAATTTAGGCAATTTCAAAAGTATACGAGGAACATCCTTATACAGAAGGATTCTGTTTACGAATTTGGCACGTATATAATAAGTTACTCAATAAAAAATATCGCAAATCTCAGTGAATTGACTTTTATGATGATGCGTGTAGCCTAATATCCTAAAAAATTTCTAACTTTAACTTTTGTCCCAATTTTACCTTTTGTCTCATAAAAACCCTCCAATTTTAGGTTCAGTTCCAATTCTTTTATAAACTTTTTTTTTCTCATGTAAAAAACTCTCAACTTTAGGTCTTGTCTCAATTATATTCTGAACTTTGTTTTTCCTATGAAAACCCCCCAGCTTTAGCTCTTGTCCTAATTTTCTCGTCCAGTCCCAATTTTACTAAAAAAAATCGCAAACATTTACTTGAGTCACAAATCTGACCCCATTTACCCTCTATCCAAAATTTCTCTTTGACAATCAAGAGATAGAAAACTCCCAAGCATGAGCTCTTCGACTGCGAGAGATGGAACATTCCCAAGCACGAGAGATCGATAAGTGCAAAATCACTAAGGGGAAATTTGATGGAGGTTTAATGGAGAATGGATTTGGGATTCAAATAAAAGTTAGTGATCTTTTATGAGACAAAAAAAAGTTAGAGTGAAATTAAAACTGGACCTAAAGTTTGGATGTTTTTATAAGACAAAAAAAAGTTTAGGGAGAATTAGAACTGGACTTAAAGTTAGGATTTTTTATGAAACAAAAAAGGTTTATGGTAGAATTGGGACTAAACCTAAAGTTGTGAGTTTTTTATTGGACAAAAAAAAAATTAGGGTAAATTTAAGACAGGACCTAAAGTTGAACGTTTTTTGTGAAACAAAATGTATAATTGGGATAAGAGTTAAAAGTGAAGAGTTTTTTAGGGTATTAGGCCTGGCGTGTGTAATTAACTTGCTTTGGAAATTGAAAAACCTTCCACATGATGGGATACTCATGGAGTTTCATGGAACTTTGCTTTAAAAGTTTAAAGTTGAAATAGTCATTCGATTTGCTTACTCGATAGCATAGAGAATACATATTTATATTTTAATTTATAAAGATTATTCTCAATGAGATAGTTTACCTACGAGAGTGGTCAATTAAACTATAGGTGTGTTTGTTTAAGGGAAAGTGTTTTCCATAAATTAATTTTTTTTAGACTTTCACTCGTTTGGTTTGTCGAAAATGACTAGTCAATGAAAGCACTTTCCATGCATAAATTAGGAAATTGAATTCCTAAATCTAAAAATGTGAAAACACTCTCCGGAATTACACTTTCCGAAATTGCTCTTCGCCACCCTTCACTTTTCTTCGCTGCATTCGCAAGGCAAAGGCAGCGGGCGAGCTCGCCGTCATGGAGGCCATGCAGTCATCCCTCAACATCCACACTCAAGCCAAAATCATAGCCTTCCAGCACCTCAAGAAATCTCCCCAGACCACCGTCTCCGCCGCCACCGTCTCCCGCGACTCCTACCTCCTGCTCTAGAGCTGGCGGCTCCTGAAGCCGTCAATCCTTGTTCGGAGCTGAAGGGATCTATCGAGAACCGAAACAAAACGATCACGCAGAAAACAGAGAAAAAGAGACGATGCACGAATTTACCCAGGTTCACCCTCGAATAGGGCTACGTCCTGCAAAGAGATTTCACTATATTTTCGGTTTACAGCCACTCAACTCGTTACAATGATCAGAAAAACGAGCAAAATATATATATGCCCTAAACGGGCCCAAAACCTAAACCTATATGAAATCTCTTAATTTCGCACCATACGGGCCAGCCCAAACCCGTTGAGGTTTCGGGGGCGCTGCCCCCGAGCCCCCGCCCGCTTAGCGGAACCCCCGTCGGGGGGCGCTACCCCCGAACCCCCGCCCGCTGACCGGGCAGCGGGGCACCCGTGTCGGGGGCGCTGCCCCCGAACCCCCGCATTCTGCACGCATGGGTCACATGTCATCGGACAACACTTCAGTTTCCCTAAGCTCACGTGGGCGTACCCGGTGTGAAAAACAAGGGTCCCCGAAGTATTCGCCAACTCCAACATTCTCCCACTTGGTGGATACTTCGCGCAAACGAGGGCCTTTCCAATATCATTCTTCTTCAATCCAATCGAAGTAGAGCACCATTCAAACTTCGCACCTGTGACGGCTTTAGTAAGGAAGTCAGAACTATTTTCTACCGTGTCGACTTTTACAAGCCGAATCTCTTTCTTCTCTACCTTTTCTCGGATGAAATGATATTGTATATCAATGTGCTTTGTGTGTGAGTGAAATGCTGGATTCTTAGCTAAATAAATAGCCCCTTGATTATCACATCTCACCTCTATGGCACCTTGCTCAAAACCGAGCTCCAGGCACAACCGCCGTAACCATACAGCCTCTTTTCCAGCATGAGTAAGAGCCATATACTCAGCCTCCGTAGAAGAAAGCGCTACCACGCTTTGCCTCCTGCTCATCCAACTCAATGCAGCACCAAACAATGTGAAAACATATCCGCTAGTGGACCGTCTACTATCAATATCTCCACCCCAATCAGCATCTACATGGCCTACGATATCAAGCATGTTTCCATTCCCTGTATCTTCAAAACATAAAGAAAAATTCAAAGTTCCACGAAGATACCTGAAAACTCTTTTGATCGCATTCCAGTGTTCTCTACCTGGGTTAGACATGTATCGACTCAAGACTCCCACTACTTGGGCTATATCCGGACGCGTGCACACCATAGCATACATCAAGCTACCCACTGCACTCGCGTATGGAACTCGGGCCATCTCTTCAGCTTCTTCATCCGTTTTTGGACATTGTTCCGCAGATAGCTTGGTCCCTAAAGGTATAGGGGTACCAACAGGCTTGCAGTCTATCATATTAAATTTCTTCAATATTTCTTTTATGTATTTCTCTTGCCCTAGCCACAGCTTCCGTTTCTCACGGTCCCTCCTAATCTGCATGCCCAAAATAAAATTTGCAGGCCCCAAGTCTTTCATTTCGAACTTTTTGGCCAACAAACTCTTCACAGAATTCACCATCTTCGCACTATTCCCGATCAACAACATGTCATCGACATATAACGTGAGAATGACAAACTAATCGTCCGTTCTCTTCACATAAACGCAATGGTCAGAATTTGAACGCACAAAATTAAGCTGGAGCATGTACGTGTCAAATTTCTGGTACCACATCCTCGGTGACTGCTTAGCCCATATAAGGACTTTTTCAATTTGCACACCAAATTCTCTTTTCCTCTTACTTCAAAGCCTTCTGGCTGCCTCATATATATCTCCTCCTCCAAGTCCCCATGAAGGAATGCCGTCTTTACATCCATCTGTTCTACCTCAAGATCATATGCAGCTGCTATAGACAGAACAAACCGTATCGAGGTCAACTTCGCCACGGGAGAGAAAATCTCGTCATAATCAACTCCCTCAATCTGAGAGTATCCCTTGGCTACAAGCCTAGCCTTGTACTTCTCTACAGTCCCATCTGGTTTCAGCTTTCGCTTGAACACCCATTTACACCCAATTGCCTTTCTATCCTTAGGCAATTTGCACAAGCTCCATGTTTCATTTTTATCAAGCGACTGCATCTCATCTATCATTGCAAGCTCCCACTGATTCGCGTCATCCATGGATCTCGCCTCTTTTACAGAACTAGGATCATCTCCGATAATGCTTAAGGCATGATACGTACTCAATGCACTAAGTAAGTATCGAAGTGGTGCCTTTCTTTCCCGCGTTGATCTCCTGAGAGCCGGCATGCTATCTGTATCCGAGTCTTCATCTGAATCTGCATCCTCGACTTCATTAACCGAGTCCCCTTGGTCCGATTCAAAATCAGACTCTACTCGCGTGTCTTGTGGAACCATCTCCACATTTTCAGTTTTAGGACTTTCTTCAAGCACCACCACTTTCTTGGGCTCATCACCTTTCTGAGTGCCAACCTGGGGTTGTGATTCACGAAAGACAACATCTCTGCTGTATACAATGGTCTTTGATTCTGGATTCCACAGCTTATAGCCCTTGACCCCTTCCTTGTATCCGACAAATATGTTCTTCTCAGACTTGTTGTCAAGTTTACCCCGCTTCTCCTTGGGTACATGAACATATGCGTCAGACCCGAACACCCGAACATGTGACAGATTCGGCTTCTTCCCAAACACTGCCTCATATGGTGTACGATCCTTCACTGATGAGGTCGGTGATCGGTTCTTCAAATAACTGGCTGTGGCTACAGCTTCAGCCCAAAATTCTGTCCCCAAACCTGCCCAACTCAGCATGCATCTTGCCTTTTCTATGAGTGACCGATTTAATCTTTCGGCTACCCCATTCTGTTGAGGCGTATATGGAGTAGTCTTCTGTCTTGCAATACCATTATCCACGCAAAATTGCTCGAACTTATCCGAACAGAATTCACCTCCATTATCTATACGAAGGACCTTGATTTTCCTGCCCAATTGGTTTTCAACCAAAACCTTAAATTCTCGAAATTTCTCGAATACATCTGATTTACTTTTAATAAAATAAATCCAACTATATCTCGAAAAATCATCTATGAACGATACATAGTACCTGGATCCTCCAATGGATGGAGTCGGAGTAGGTCCAAAAACATCGCTGTGAATCAGCTCGAGAACCTCAGTTGCTCTTGTACCAGTGTGTTGAAAGCTAACTCGGTTCTGTTTTCCATGGAGACAGTGTTCACAGAACCCGAAACCCATAGAGCATTTTGGAATTCCTTCTACCATCTGACTTGAAGCTAAGGTAGATAGTCCCTTTTCACCGATATGCCCTAACCTCTGATGCCACAACATAGACGTATCATGTCCATCTTCCTTGGCCTCTTCAGAAACGAACCCGCTACCAACAGTCACTGTTTTCCCGAGCAGCTTGTATAATGTCCCGTAACGGACTCCTCGTGCAATCACAATAGAGCCTCGAGTCATCTTGCACGAATCCTTATCACAGCTAAAAATAACCCCCGAATCAGCCATTGTACCGACTGATAACAAATTTCTACTCATCAAGGGTATGTGCATCACGTCTGGAATAGTCTTCACCGTGCCATTACTCATCCTCAGCTTCACCCTGCCACGCCCGACAATTTGAACTGCAGTGTCATCTCCGAGCATGACATCCCCACCATTATATTGCTCATATTCACAAAACCAGTGTCTATGAGGCGTCATGTGGTATGAAGCATCGGTATCGATCAACCATATATCCTTGTCTGACTGCGCCATACACGCAGCAGCCAAATACATATCTCCTGCATCGACCTCCTTTTTACCCGAGGATGATTCAGCTTCTTTCTTAAAAGCTGGCTTGTTTTTACAGTCCCTCTTCACATGGCCCCACTCTTGACATTTCCAGCACTGTACCCTCCTCTCCCTGCTCTTCGATCGCCCACGAGATTTGGATTTGGATCCTCTCGGATTCAGAGTCTTCTCTGCTGGCCTTCCCCTAGCCGCCAATGCCTCTTTACCGGAATTTCCCGATCCCTTTCTTCGTGTCTCCTCCGATAACAAAGCAGAACACACACTTTCGTACGATAATTCCTTATCCCTACCACCGATCACCATAATCAAATTATCCCATGAATCCGGCAGTGAACAGAGTAGTGTTATTGCCTTATCATCATCTTGAAACTTAACACCGATTGATACGAGTTGACTAATCAATGTGTTAAAGTTATACAGATGTGTAGAAAACAAGTCGCCCTCATGCATCCGAAGATTATACAGCTTTTTCCTCAAGAACAGCTTATTAACCAACGACTTACTTTGATACAGCGACTCTAATTTCTGCCACAAATCTTTGGCTGTAGGTTCGCTCATCACATTCGTTAGGATTGAGTCCGCGAGACAAAGCCGAATCAACCCCTTTGCTCTCCGATCAATCCGATTCCAGTCTTCAATCTCCTTCGGATCTGCTGGTTTGGAAGTTGAATCCCCATCCTTCACCGCTTCCTTGCCTATCACGACACCAGGTTGCGCAGCAATAGGCCTTTCCGTTTCGATTGCCGACCAGAGATCTCGATCACAAAGAAAAACCTCCATCTTCATCTTCCACAGATCAAATCGCGTCCCATCGAATTTTTCTATCTCAATTCGTGATCCTCCTGACATCTCGAATAAACCCTAATTCCTCGAACAACTCCGGCTTTGATACCAATTGAAGGGATATATCGAGAACCGAAACAGAACGATCACGCAGAAAACAGAGAAAAAGAGACGATGCACGAATTTACCCAGGTTCACCCTCGAATAGGGCTACGTCCTGCAAAGAGATTTCACTATATTTTCGGTTTACAGCCACTCAACTCGTTACAATGATCAGAAAAACGAGCAAAATATATATATGCCCTAAACGGGCCCAAAACCTAAACCTATATGAAATCTCTTAATTTCGCACCATACGGGCGCTGCCCCCGAACCCCCGCTCGCTGACCGGGCAGCGGGGCACCCGTGTCGGGGGCGCTGCCCCCGAACCCCCGCATTCTGCACGCATGGGTCACATGTCGTCGGACAACACTTCAGTTTCCCTAAGCTCACGTGGGCGTACCCGGTGTGAGAAACAAGGGTCCCCGAAGTATTCGCCAACTCCAACAGGAGCCACTACTTGGAGCGGTAGAGGAAGGTCAGCTGCGGAGCCTCCTTGACTAAAAACCCTAGCCCCGGCTCTAGTCCTAACCACTGAGCGCGCTAGAGGTTGAGAGTCGTCTCAATGGAGTCGGTCGGGTCTTACTTGAGCAACAACGAGGGAAAGAAGAGCAGCGAAGAAGTCAAAGGATGATGCTGACTTGAGGTAGAGTCTTTCACTCAATTTTGATCATGCAACTTTTTCTTTTTTTTTTTTTTTTTGCATCAGAAATTTTTGTTACTCATAATTCATGAGATTGAAATCATTTTTCAAATGACATCTAAATACCAGGATTTGGTTCCACACCAAATAAAGGAAAATCAACCATTTTCCTTAAAAATGATTTCCTAGAAAACATTTTTCCTTTATCAAACAAACGCACACTATACGTGAATTCACAAAAAAAAAAAATTACTGTGCAATAGGTCAAGTTTATCGTGCGCAGGTTAGATTTTTAGTTTTTGGTTTTATCCCTAAAGTTTTGTGGCCAACATGGGCAATTGGGCAACGATATACCTAATTGAGTTACGTAGACTTCTAGATCAAGCGCACATAGAAAACATAACCATCCTTTTGAATCCTTATCCCGAAAACATTAGACATGTGCTAAAGCTATGAAACAAAATGTTTGGAAAAAAGCAGTCAAGAAAAATGGAATCAAATTTTGAGGCATAATGTATGTAGGAATTATTTTCCACATCGTTACTAATAGTTACAGGTAAAAATCATTTAGGATACAACAGAGTCTCAAACAAGAAAGCCACATAGGAATTCTAGTATTTCTCAAAGAACTCTCATAAGGGAAACAATCGAAAACAATGATTGTATTTTTTTAGAAAGGAAAATCGAGAGGTTAAAACTATTGAAATGGAAACGGTGAATTTATCACAGTGTTTTTGAGCAGATACAACATTTCCTCTAAAATGATGCATTTTGAATAGATACTGTTTTAAAAGACTAACAGTAAATTCGAATAAAAAAATAATCATTGTTTTTTTCAATCTTTTAATTATTCCGAAATTATAATGTTAGGGTTACTTTCTAAAGATTTCATGAAACAGGAACAAACACAAGGCCATAAAGTGCTAAGTAAATTATAACACTTCTCGTTGAAACAAGAGGATAGTATTTGTGCAATATGTCCGATTCTATTATTAAAGTATCAAGTTTAAACCTATAGCTCCTTGTAACTCGTATAGAATTTTGAGATACTTGCACTAAATAAAGGTTTAACTCGAAAGAGAACTTTATGTATGTACATTAATCTTATGGAAGTTTTGGCTTTATATATTTTTTAATTTTATTTTGTACTATTGTTTCACAAACAAAGTGGGGATTGTTGATAGTTTGTTTGTAATACAAACAAAGAGGTGCATTATCCCACAATGAAAATATATGAGCGCTCGTGGACAAGAATTGGCACTAGTCAACGATTATTTTTAATTTATTAATTATTTCGAATCTATGCCTATTGGTCAGTAGGCGTCTTATAACCTTTGAAAGGTTGTATCTTTTCAAAAGTTATAAAATTCAAGATAAATAAAAGAAAATAACCGCCGTTGACTAGTGCCAATTCTCGTTCACGAGTGCTCATATTTTTTTCATTGTGGGACAATATACCTCTTTGTTTGTTTTACGAACAAACTATCAACACCAAAACACCATAAGTAAAAAGTTGACCAAAAATCCTTCTGCATAATAATAAGAGGCTTCAAAAGTTCAAAACGACGGCTTAATTTTCATAGCTGTGTGATCCCCACGTATCTCAACCTCTACACTAGGCTCAATGGTGATTGAGGTGGTTTGCTTCACAACATCTCGAGAGCTGAACAGTTCGATGACTGGCTAGTGTATGCGAAGCTCGAACAAATCCCAAGTATCGGCTCCCGATGAAAATTATTAGTTCCTCTTCCACACATTGGGCTAGCAAGTCTATAACAAAGAGATTTTTGTGTAATCGGCACCAATACAAACAACTACATAGTTGGTCAAATTATTAAGCAGAAAGAAATTACAAATTGTACTCATTAGCAAGAGCGGAAAGGATATTGAAACCCTAAAATTATACATAGACTCACTGAACATAAAAAAATCCATCCAAGATTCTGAACGGGTTATTTTTTAGTACAACATGATTTCCTAATGGTAATTTACAATCCAACCCTTATCGAGTGTCTTAAGGCTCTTTTTAATGAAATCTGAAACGGAAAATAACGCATAAAGTTCAATCATGGCATGTGTATCGACCAATATGATTGGAGAAAACCTTTTGTCGATTATTTGGAGAATCCCACTTGTAAAGAAAAAAGGTTCAAAAGACAAGCGTGTTGAAGTTTTTATTGATTGGGGACGAGTTGTACAAATGGACCAATGATAGGATATTACTCAAATGTTTGGGTAAACATAACTTGGTGCTAGCAATGGCATAAGTGCATGAAAGTATTTGCCGGACTCATCAAGTGTGAATCAAGATGAAGTGGCTATTATGTCGACGTGATTATTTTTTGCTAACAATAACCCAAGAAGGATGAGAATCATGTCAAAAGTATAGGCCAATTTAGCATGTCTCAACATTGATGTTAAAATTCATCGTTTTTTTTTTGTCGCCAAAACTCATTGTTAAGACATAGTCATTTTTACTATGGATATAATTGGTAAAATAAAATTAATAACACGAATGATTCATGAACTTTCTCATTAAACGTAAACCCAAAACTTACCAAGATTACTCCAACGTGATCATCCCTTCAAGTAGAATGTCATGTCATGTACTATTTGTGCTGATGAGTAAGTCCACATCAATAATGAAAGGGCCCAAAAGATGACGTCAACCGTCGCATGTCCCTCCCACGTTTTTTTATTATTTTATCACCTTATTTGCGACTACCTCTAATTTAAGAGTTGGCTCATGCTAAATAGTACATTATAAAGTTAAAATATAATTGTATTTTATAAAGGTGACATTTATGGTGCCAATAGATATTTCAAATCTATTAATTGTTTTAAATTTTTATTTGTGTATATTGTTATTCTAGTATAATTATATATGGGCCAAATGGATATATATTTTTGCAATATTTTTTACTTCTCACTTAGTTTCTTAATAGATCGAGTACTCACTTTTACAAGGCGTTGTTGTCTTTGCCGGTTAAAACCAAAATCCTCAATAAATATGAAGTAGAAGTAGTGTTATGAAACCGATTAAGTTTCAGATGTTACCTTTTTTTTTTCTTTTTGTTGGGTTGAGTCAGAAATTGCCTTTTTTTCCGGCTTTGTCAAAAAAATTGAAATTAGAGGGGAATTTTCCGGTCAAATGTTTTTGCATCGTTATGCAAGACACCACTACCCCTCGTTTGCTGGGAGTTCATATACAAAATCACCGCAAATGTTCTTTCGGAATTCTTATAACAATGTCCACAAATTGAGATTAAAAAAATACACAAAAGCAGCCTTATGTGAAATAAAGGAAACGGGCATTCGAATGTAACACAAGGGAAAAAAGAAAAAGAAAAATTAAAGCAACAGAAAAGGAAAAACAAAAAAAAAATGCCCTAGTTGTGTCTTCTGAAAATTCAACCTCCCCTTCGAAGGATCTTAAAGTGAAAAGTCCCGGATCGGACATCCCAGAACAACCCGACCTCATCGCCGGTGTTGAAGAGCCGGTTGCGGACTATGTCGAGCCACCCCAGGAGGTAGGTCTCGTTCAGGCCCCGCTCCAGCAAGGTGTGCTCACCCTGGTACCTCCTTGGGCTCCTTTCGTCGGTCAAGTCGACCAGTGCCACCGGGTACCGACCCCCCATAACCACATGGTTGCACGTCTCGAGCGTCCAGTAGCGAAAAACGTGAGCGAAGGTGTCGTTGTGCGAGAGCACGAGCTTCCCTGTCATGATCTCGCTGTTGATGATGGTCTTCCGGATCAGCCACGGGTAGTTGGGGTCGGCGAGGAGCAGCGGCGGGCTGATGTCATTGATCTCGAAGAGGGTCCGCGTCACTTGGTAGGGCACGTTGCGGGCCTTTGCAGCCTCCTCCTCGGCTTTGGTGGGCATGAAGTTGTAGTAAAATGTCTTCTTCATCACCATGGTTTTTGGTGTATCCACGAGATTAGGCTCAAGAGAAAGTGATCGAGGACCTTGAGGTTTTCAAAGTTATGTTCTTTTCTTGATGCTATGGTGCTAAATACTCGTTTGATTGGGATATAAAAGATAGGACACATTTGTCTGGGATATCATCATGGAAGAGAACAGAAACATGAGATCCCGAAAATGTTCCTTATAATTTATTGTTGGTCAAGAATAATAATGGCTCTGGCCAAAAAATAATGATAATAACGACAATATCTGTGGGCAATAATGGCGATTGTCATATTTTTGGGATCAATATAAGGAAAAAGCCATTCAACCGCTGTTTCATTGTCGCCATTCGTTTTTCGGGCACTGCCGTTATGGATATCATTAATTGTTTTCTAATCTTTTAAAATACTTATTTTGAATTTCTTCGGTACTTTCCTTATTATTGAATCCCATATTATAAAGGATAATTTAGGTAATTTCAAAAGTACATGGACAATACTTATCCAGAAGGATTCCGTTAATGAGTCTAGCACGTATTTAATAAGTTACTCGATAAGAAATAGAGTTAATACCACAAAAAACCTCAAACTTGTATATCAGTGATAAATTTACCCTAAACTAATTTTTTTACCACGAAAAACCCTAAACTGGTACACTTATGATAAATTTACTCAAAACTAATTTTTTGACCATAAAAAATCCAAAACTGATATATTTGTGACAAATTTACCCTCATTTAAATTGAATTAATACCGCAAACCAAATTAGTACACATGTGACAAACGCAGGGTAAAATTCTAAACTGGTACACTCCCCAATTACCACGTGTCATTTAACAAAACAATTTCACAGTAAAATTGAGCGGAAATTAATAGAGGGTAAAATTGTCACAGGTGTGCCGGTTTGGGATTTTTGGTTGTTAAAAAATTAATTTGAGGTAAATTTATCATAAATGTACTAGTTTAGGATTTTTCATGGTATTAACCCTAAGGAATATTACAAATTTCAATAATTTGACTTTTGTGACGGCGCGTGTAGAATCTGTTAAGAAGTCTCGCAAGTATATGATAAGTTACTCAATAAAAAATCATATGTATTTCAGTAAATTCACTTTTATGGCCGCGCGTGTAGTCAACGTGCTTTGGAGATAGAAAAATCTTCCACGTGATGGGATACTCATGGAGTTCCGTGCAACATTGCTTTAAAAGTTTGAAGTTGAAGTAGTCAGTCGGTTTGCATAATCGGTAGCATAGACAATACATTACATACTTGCATTTTAATTTCTCCAGATTATTCTCATTGACATAGTTTACTTAAGAGAATGGTCATTTAAACTATACGTGGATTCACAAAAAAAAATTAGTGTGCAATAGGTCAAGTTTATCATGCGTATTTTAGATTTTTAGTTTTGGTTTTACCCCCAGGGTTTTGTGGCCCATATAAGCAATTGGGAAACAAAATACCTAGTGGAGTTAAAAAAACTAGTGTGCAATAGGTCAAGTTTATCGTGCGTATTTTAGGCATGTGCTAAGCTATGGAAGAAAACACTATAACCAATTAGTTTTACCAAAAACCCTTCAGCATAATAAGAGGTTTCAAAAGTTCAGAACGATGACTCAATTTTCATAGCTGTGTAATCCCCACATATCTCAACCTCCAAGGCTACAAGGTGAATGAGGTAATTTGCTTCACACCGTCTAGAGAGCTAAACAGGTCGATGACCTACTTGTGTATGTGAAGCTCGAATCGATCCCAAGTATCGGTTCGTGATTAAACGGCAACTGGAGAGACATATTCATTGTATAACAGTAATCACAATTTGTTCAATACCTTTTGCACAAGGTGTCTTGTGAGTGGTGATGTGCAAGATCTTGGTTGGGATTCTCACCAGCCCTTCAACATAGAGACTCTTATGCTTCGCAGTGGGTGAGCAGTTCCAAGTTCCTTATAGGTTTTATCTGGAACTTGGAACCTGCCCTTAGGTATAGGTTTCTCAATTTTTGGAACTTGAAACCTGCCCATTGGAACGTGGAACCTAGAGCCTATCCTGTTACAGATTCTGTTCCAGGTTCTAGGGTAGGTTTTAGGGTCTAATAGATTCTTTTTTTTTAATTTTATTTTTAGTTAAACAAAATGAAAATGATCGCAACAATACTAAATAAGTTTGTCATTCCCAAAAGAGAATATAAAAGACTAGTTTTCATGGTATTACGGTTCAAATAAATACAATTAAAATGGGAAGTCATTACGTAAATCGATATTAAGGGTGAGTGGTTTCATGTTCCGCACAGGTTCCAACTGGAACCTACCCCATAAGAATAGGTTCCTCATTTTTTGGAATCCATAACTTATCCTATCACAGGTTTTAGGTTGGTCCAAGGTCTACTAGGTTTCACATGTATTATTAATTGAACAATTATAATAAATCATCACCTTTAATAACCAGCACTTGTTGATGTGATCAACTGACCACAATTTATATTTAGACATACAAAAAATATGAAATATTAACAAGTCATAAAATGAAAGCTTAGGCTAGTGGTTTTAGATTATGCATTTATCATCTAATGCCATAAAACACTACATGATCACGCAAAGACATAAATTAAGAAAAAACACAAAAAAGCTATTTAGGTTTCAGATTTTAGGTTCCATCTACCTAGAACCTGGAACTTACCCGTCGAAACATATTGTCCAATTTTTGAAACCTGGAACCTACCTTGCATGTCTTGGAACCTGAAACTTATCCAGCATATTTTGGAATCTAGAACTTACAGGTTCCCACTAGTTAGGTTCTCAGATTTCATAGTAGAACCTAGAACCATGCTCACCCCTACTTCGCGGTGCGAATCAGATCGAAGCATACCGATAAAAAGACCCATGTCTCCATGCTAGATATAGAGAAACTTGAAAAAGAAGAAAAAAAATCAAGGACTATATGCCTTTGGAAATGTGTTATTTCAGAGGAGTATGAGCTCAATCTAAAGAAGATATAATACAGCATAAATAAAATAAAATAAAATAATCAGTTTCACGATAGGCTAAATTGTTCAATTCTCATACTTAAAGGGTTTTTTTTTTTGCATTTTCATAGATTACAATAAGTAAGCCAAATGCATAATTTAGTCATGCTAATAACACAGCACAACATCATAAACTGTCAATACCGTATAGTAGAGGGAGTTTACCAACATTAAGAGCATTGAAAATTATTAGTTCCTGCTCCACACATTGTATAAGCAAGTCTATAACAAAGGGATTGTTGTCTAATCGGACGGACACCTATACAACTGGTCAAATTTCTAAGCAGAAAGAACTACAAATTGGACTCATTAGCAAGAGCGGAAAGAGTACTTGAAACCCTAAAATCACTACACAGACTCACCGGATATAAAAAAAAAAAACCCATCCAAAATTGTGACTGTGTTATCTTTTTAGTACGCTACACTCTAACCCTCATCGAGTGTCGTAATGGCACTCTTTTAATGAAATCAAAAATGGAAAATAATGCATACGCATAAAGAGACACAAGAGACCTTTCTTGAGATTTTTAACATTCTTCAAGATCAAAGTAATTTGGATCCTACTAATGTGGTCCTGAGATCCTCCACGCCTATCTTTGTCGGCTTCATGGCATAAGCCATTGTCACTAGGTTATCCAAATTTCTCTCTTAAAAAATTCTTATCCTATTCTTTCTTTTGATTTTACACGAGTTTACTTCAAATTGTTGTTAAGATAAGACTCGTTCTATCTAAGATCTTAATAGGTTTGGTCGAAGCCTCTATTAGATTATCTCCATACATAGATCGGATGTTGCGCAGATTGTTTTGAATTCAAGATGCAATTTGGGTGCCTTTTTTCCAGTTTGTCGAAAAACTTAAAATTTGTGCGGAATTTTCTGCTCAAATTTTATTACATCGTTTTGCATGATGTTGCTACCAACTATTGGGGTTTATCTGACATCGATTGTAAAAGGGGTTGATGATCATAAGTGTGAGGGAAAGATTTAGCATTTAAGATAGCTTTGGAGGTGAGAGAGGCCAAGACCACCGAACACCAACCCCTCATTTGCTGGAAGTTCTTACACTCGCTAAATCACTGAAAATGTTATTTCGGAATTCTTAGAACAATGCCAACAAATTGAAATTAAAGAAAAAAACACAAGAGCAGCCTTATTTCATATTTTACAAAGGGCAATCTAAAGGAAAAGGGCATTCGAATCTTACACACGAGAAGAAAAAAAAACAAGAAAATTTAAAGCAACAGAAAAGGAAAAAAAACAAAAAACAAAAAAAAATGCCCTAGCTGTGTCTTCTGAAAATTCAACCACCCCTTCGGAGCATCTTAAAGTGAAAAGCCCCGGATCGGACATCCCAAAACAATCCGACCTCGTCTCCAGCATTGAAGAGCCGGTTGCGGATTATGTCGAACCACCCCAGGATGTAGGTCTCGTTCAGGCCCCGCTCTAGGAAGGTGTGATCACTCTGGTACCTCCTTGGGCTCTTCTCGTCGGTGAAGTCGACCAGCGCGACCGGGTACCGTCCCCCCATAACCACGTGGTTGCACGTCTCGAGCGTCCAGTAGCGAAACACGTGGTCGAAGGTGTCGTTGTGCGAGAGCACGAGCTTCCCATTCATGATCTCGCAGTTGCTGACGGCCTTCCGGATCAGCCACGGGTAGTTGGGGTCGGGGTGGAGCTGCGGCGGGCTGATGTCGTTGACCTCGAAGAGAGTCCGCGTCACTTGATAGGGCACGTTGCGGGCCCTCGCAGCCTCCTCCTCGGCTTTCGTGGGCATGAAGTTGTAGTAAAACGTCTTCCTCGACATCATGGGTTTTGGTGTCGCTCTATTAGATTAAGCTCTAGAGAGAGTGATTATGGTTTTCAAGGTTATGTTTTTTTCTTGGTGATATGGTGCTAAATACTCGGTTGATTGGGACATAAAAGATAATACGCATTTGTTTGGGAAATAATAGATTTGGACAGCTATTACGAGTGTTTTTTCGGACGATGACTCAAAAAACTCATCTCCTGAGAAGTTTCGTAACCTAGGTATGTCTTTAGGGAAGAGACTAGAAACATGAGATCACGAGAATGTTGCTTATAGTTCTTGTTGGTCAAGAATAAAAATGACGATATTACGGGTGATGATTACGATTATCATATTTTTGGGTCAATATAAGGAAAAAGCCATTCAACGGCTGATTCATCCTCACCATTCGTTTCTTAACCGTTATGGGCGTCACTAATTATTTTCTTTACTCTTTAAGATTCTGATTTTGAATTTCTCTGTTACTTTCCTTGTTATTAGATTCCATATTATGAAGTATAATTTGGGTGATTTCAAAAGTATACATGGACCGTGCTTATACAAAAGGATTATGTTAACGAGTCTAGCACGTATTTGATAAGTTACTCGATGAGAAATATTACTAGTTTCGGCGGATTGACGTTTATGACAGCGTGTGTAATCGACGTGCTTTCAAAATTCAGAAACCTTCCACGTGTCTGGATACTCATGGAGTCCCATGCAACTTTGCTTTAAAAGTTTGAAGTTGAAGGAGTCGTTCAGTTTGCTTAATTGGTAGCATAGAGAGTACATTACATACTTATATTTCAATTTCTAAAGATTATTCTCAATGACATAATTTACTTAAGAGAATGGTCAATTAAACTAGATTTGAATTCACAAAAAAAAAAAAATTACTGTGCAATAGGTCAAAGCCACCCAAAAGACCCAAATCAAGATTCCAGTCGAAGCAGCAAAATTTGGAGGGCCTTGTCAATCTTAGCCGATTGCTAGGTCGATTCCTTTTGAAACCTTTGTCTTATATACCATTGGAAGAATGTAAGGTCAAAAGGTGGAAAAGCCCTAAACCTTTGCAAGTGAGGGGTCCATACGAACTCGATGATGTGCTTCTTTTCAAATGGAAGTTTTTCCTCTCTGAATCGTGGAAAGCAACCTCGAAGGGACAAAAGAATGCGGGGCTTAACAAAATAGGGACATAGTGTTACTTGGTCGAGGTCAGACTCATGGTGGCTGAGCAACGAAAGGAGGTAGTTGGCATTGTCCTTGCTCTCTCGTAATTGATCAAGGCGGGAAAGAAATGTTGAAGGATCATATGTAGGGTCCCGGTTCTTGGGCGAGGTTCTTGGGCGACATCTCGGTTTCAATTGAAGAAGAGAACTCCGTGATGTAAGAAAGGTATATTGTCAGGAGCTTGAAGACAGAGAGGCTATGGAAGATAAAAGTGTAATCTGGGCCTCGACATATGTTTGAATCACAAGAGGTAATAATTCGGAAGATTAGTTCGCAGACTGACAGACAATAAAAGTGATACGCAAATCCCATTGATCGCCCGACATGTCCGATTAAGACTAGATAGAACAAATTGTAAAGAAAATCACGTAGTCCGACTGGCATTTCATTTGGGAATTGACAAAGTAACCCTTGATATCCCTACATATCTTAAAAGAATTAAATTAATTATATTATAAGGGAGTATATGTTGACACCCAAAAATAACTCAAGCCTTGATGGATCGATGGAGGTCCATGTTAGGTTGTCGATAGGACAACTAGGAAGTAACATCACAAATCGATGACTAATGCGAGTGGCCATTAAGGTTGGCTAATATTATCACCTAGAATGGGATGGATATGTGCTTTCAAAAAACTTGATAAAAATATTGCGGGATTAAATGTGCCAAGCTTGAAATAATCGTGACTGAGTAAAACAAAAGGTTGATATAAGCTGGTTCTGATGATATCCAATAGTGCAGTGTAGTGCTTATTAAACAGTAAGTAAATAGGAGCAAAGAGACAGAGAACAAAGCACAAGAGTTTATAGTGATTCTGTTTAATATAAACATACGTCCACTCTTCCAGTTTAACAGCCTACAAGCTGAACTACACTAGTTAATCGTTGAGAAGTTACCGTAGTAGGTACTGCTTACACCCAAGCATTTCTCCTCGAAACTGATGCTGCTTATATCCAAGCAGATATGTATCACTATCTCACACGTGAGCATAAACTATAGCTCTATCAACACTTCTCGAAAGATTACAACATTAAGCTCTCAAATGACAATTCAAAAGGATGGAAAGCTCTCTCAAAATTTGGAATTATAACTTCTTGATCTCTCTTTCTTTTTGGCATATTGGTCTTCTTTTATACTCCTCTCATCCAAACTTCTCGTTGGATAATCTTCAAGATGATCAATCTCTAATCTAGCCATTGGACAATTATTAAGAAGATTAGGTAGCCATTGAGACTGATCGATCAGAATTTCCATTGATTCAATCGCTCATATAATCAAATCTTGGTTTCTAGAAATGGAGTGTATCATCTATGGAAATAATCGTGTATTCGGAATCAATCGAGGAATCTCATAATTATTTACCTCAATTTCTTCCTTCGAATTAGAATCCACCATCAGGCATATGTGTGCATGATCTTCGTCGTCACTATCCTCACACTCAATGTCACTCCGGGTTTCCGCCTTTAGGGCTTATTTATCTTTTCAAACTCCTTTCTTCTTTTTGAGAAGATGACAATTTGGTTTGATGTGTCCTTTTCTTCCTGCATTCAAAACATATCATATTCTTACATTCTTCTTTGTCGGTGAAGGACCTTTTTGGTTCAGGTTGCTTAAATTGCTTGCTTCTTTTGAAGTTTCTCCCCTTTTTTGCCATTCTTCTAAATTTCTTTACCATCAGGACCAATTCCTCATAATCTTCATCTTCTTTAGAATTTGTATCACTTGAATTATGGATGTTAGATTTTAAAGCAATTGACTTTTTACCTTTAGAATCATCCTTATCATTGATATGTTTGGCTTCGTAGGACATGAGAGTTCAAATGAGTTCATTAACTGTGAGAGACATAATTATTTGAGTTTCTCGAAATGAAGTTTTGATGTTGATCCATTCCTTTAAGAGGCCTCACAAAAATTTGTTCACTTTCTCTTCATATGAGATTGGTTTCCCTTGGTGTGCGAGTCCTTTGATGATGACAGTGAATCTATTGAAAATGTTAGTAATTTATTCATTTGGCTTCATTTTGAAAGATTCATATTTTCCAAGCAAAATATTTTTCTTGATTTCCTTGATTCTATCAGTTCCTTCAAAGATCATCTGAAGTCTGTCTCTAATCTCTTTTGTTGTTTCACATGAAGAAACACAATTATATTCAGCAGGAGATAATGCGTGGTAAAAATAAAAAAGAGTTTTAGCATCCAAGGCTTTTCTTCTGGCCAACTTCGTTGGGTAATTATAGGTGTAGGATTTGTGTTCTCATTTGTTTCTCGTGTCCCCGAAGATGTAAGTGTGCATGTTGTTGTGGGTGTGACACACTCTATTTTGCACCACGTCCCACATGAGAGGATATGTGGATCTGATGAGAACTTTCATTTTGTTCTTTCAGATATCATAATCTTTCCCATCAAAGTTGGGAGGTCTGATGTTGGGAGGTCATTCAACAATACCTTGTCCAATAGTGCTAGTCATAGTAGACCGTTAACTTAGAAGTAAACACTTCAAAACAATGAGCATTAGGCTCCGATAGCAATTGAGATTGGCTAATAGTATCACTTAGAGGAGGGTGAATACGTAATTTCAAAAATCTTGACAAGATATTGCAAAACTAAATGTGCCAAGTTTGAAATAAACGTAATTGGGTAAAACAAAGTGTTGATATAAGCAGGTTCTAATGATATTCAACAGTGTAGTGTAGTGCTTCTATCAAACAATAAATAAAAAGCAAAGAGATAAAACAACGCATTTACAAGGGTTCGGCTTAATGAAGCCTATTTCTACTCTCCAGTATAAAAGCTTACTGGCTAGATTTCACTAGTTAATCGTTGAGAAGTTACAATAATAGGTGCTGCTTATTCTCAAGCTCTTATTCTTGAAGCTAGTTTTGCTTATATCCAAACAAGTAGGTATCATTATCTCACACCTAAGCACAAACTATAGCTATAAAAATACTTCTCAAAAGATTACATATTAAGTTATCATATGACAATTCAAAAAGATGTAAAACTCTCTTGAAATTTGGAATTATAAATTCTTGATCTCTCTTTCTCTTCGGTGCCTTGATTTTCTTTTATACTACTCTCGTCCAAACTTCTCGTTGAATAGTCTTCAGGATGATCAACTCCAATTTAGCTATTGGACAATTATTGAGAAGATTGGGTAATCGTTGAGGTTGATCAATTAGAATTTTCGCTGATCTGATCGCTATTACATTAAAACATTGGTTTCCAAAAATGTAGTGCTTTAGCTATGGAAAAAAACTTGTCTTCATAATCAATCACGGTATGTCGCATGATTGAATACATCGCATGAATAATATTGGTCAATTTAAAACTTCTAAATAATGAGTCCATACCGGATTATAAGCTGTCAAGGGATAAAATATCTCAACAGTAATCTTGAAGTTCGTGATAGAAGTTGTCGTAGGTTGTATGAATGCACTGCTTATATTCACAGTTATCGCTAATATCTAATTTTCTCAAATGTTGCTAGTATTCATCGTATACACTATTGATATTCACTCTATGTGTTGCCTATATCCATGCAGTACATTGTTCATATCCATGTAGTATGTTGTCCATATACATGCAATACCTTGCTGATATTTAAGCGATATATATACCTGGATTCCTATATATATATATATATATATATATATATATATATATATATTCAATTGTTCTCCTAGAGACACTTTGATTACAATATTGATGTAGATCCAATAGATTTAACACTTTGGCATATCCAAGATTATGTGTACTCCATATAGGTTCTTCAAGTCAATCGGAATCTTTTTACTAAACATATCAAAGTTCTTTTTCAACACGAATACAACATGAATTATAAACAACTCTTGTATTTATCAAGATCGACATAAACCATTGATAGTTTTGTCAACTTCAAAACATCATAGGGGTTTTCTCAACAACTATTATCAATGAAAATTGATTCACAAAGACTAATAATCGACATACGGTAGCTAATATGGCCAATTAGGTAATCATTGAAAGGGGATCGAATAGAGGAGTTATTGGTATGCAATGGTCAATTGCAGCAGCAAAAGGAAGAATGTGAAAGTGAGGATAGAATCGGAAGATATCCCATGGATTTTATCGGCTTCTGGTTAAGAATGTGCAATTAGAGGCAATCAAGTTGAGGCCTAGAATCTCGAGAGTAGTTAGAATTTGGAATTTGAACGATAATTGATCTTCAACGGTTATATTTTGTATGAGGTTATTTAAGGCTGAGTGGAATAAGTTATGGAGTCGAACCATGCACCTACGATACTAGCCCCCTCCCCCCCCTTAATCCCTTTACTAGTAGGGCTGCATGCCTATTGACGTGAAAAGAGTACTTGAAACCCTAAAATCAGTACATAGACTCACCATATATTAAAAAAACCCATCCAAGATTGTGATTGTGTTATCTTTTTAGTACGTTACAATAGCAATATGATTCTAAAGGTAATTTACATTCCGATCCTTATCGAGTGTCGTAACGGCACTCTTTTAATGAAATCTAAAACGGAAAATAACGCACAACATAAAAAGACAAGAGAGACCTTTCTCAAGATTTTTAACATTCTTCTGTATCAAAGTAATTCGGATCCTTCTGATATGGTCCTGAGATCCTCCAAGCCTATCTTCGTCGGCATCTTGGCATAATCCATCGTCACTAGGTTATCCAAATGAAGCCACATTCTATCAGACTATCAATTAATGATATAAACCCAAGGGGTTTTGGAAAATTCATAAAACCTCTTCACTTCTCTAAATTAAGAAGCCAAAAATAAATTATAATAGGATTAATATCACGAAAAATCTCAAACTAGTACACCTATGATAATTTTTCTTTGAACTAATTTTTTAACCATAAGAAATCTCAAACTGATACACATGTGACAAATTAACTTAAAACTTTTTTTTAATCACTAAAAACTCCACACTAGTACACTTATGACAATTTTACCTCAAACTAATTTTTTGACCACGAAAAACCTCAAATTGGTATATTTGTGACAATTTTGCCCCAAACTAAGTTTTTGACCACTAAAAACCCCAAACTGGTACATTTGTGACAAATTTACCCTCCGTTAAATTGGGTTAATTTCGCGAAAAACCACAAATTGATAAGTTTGTGACAAGCAAAGGGGTAAAACCCCAAACTGGTATACTTGTCAACTATCATGTGTCATCAAACTTAGCAATTTGACAGTAAATTTTAACAGAAACTAATGAATGGTAAATTTGTCATGAATGTACCAGTTTAGGGTTTTTAGTGGTCAAAAAATTAGTTTGGGGTAAAATTATTACTAGTGTATTAGTTTGAAATTTTTTATGGTCAAAAAAATAGTTTGGGGTAAATTTGTCATAGGTATACCAATTTAAGGTCACAGGTATATCAATTTAAGATTTTTCGTGGTATTAACCCATCATAATATGGGTGTTATGTGGTTAACTTTTAATTATAAATAATCATGAAAAAGTTATTAAATAAATAAATACTTGGTGTAGAGTAAGTTATAGTTTGTGATTAAATATTTGAACTATTAAACTCACAATTGACTGTTAAAGTGACGAGTATTATACCCCATTATATTGTCGAGTATTAAATTTTAATACATAAATGTCTTTTCGGTTTTTAATAATTGGTTTATAATTATCATCTAAAGTTAATAATATATAACGAGACTATATTGAAAAAAAAAGGTTATATCATAACACAGTTAACATTGTGGCTGAATGAATATCTATACAACAAAATGAGCAATAATTGATATGATTAGTAATTAATGTTGTCATTGTAATCATACCCAATAGTAAGCAACTAATATTATACTGATTATCATATGATGAATAATCATTAATCAAATCAATAATTATTTAGTATCACGATAAATGATTGTTATTACATTATTTATTTACTTATTATTTAGTCATTTATTTGTCAATTAACATGTGATAATGTAAAATTAATTTAGTTATAGTTACTGTAAATTTCGATAATGGGCGACATAATAGTAGAGTGAATAGGAAAAAAGAGACGGGACATTTTGGTCCGTAGTAGCTACTACACAGAGGATCATGCCATAAATACTATAGTTGTATTAGGGAATACCTTGAAATCGTAGTTACGACAAGCATACACTATTCAATAGTTGGGAGAAGGATAATAAAAATATCATAATTTTCTTATGACGATCACTTTAGTACTAAAACTTTTCATCGTATCACTTTAATGACACTAAGACAATCAATAAATGCCATAGTTGATTTGGGACATCAAAAATCCATCACGGTAATATTTTATCTTTTTCTAATCGACGTGACTTATTGGCGCTCCGAGTCAGCATTAATAGCCATAAAATGACGTCACTTAACATGTTTGCCCTAATCTTAACCCATAATTCGAATAAATCAAGCCATTTCCCCTCCTCTTTAAACCCTAATTTTGATCAAGGCAATTTGGGGCAAAAAATTGAGCTGAATCTTGTAATGAAGAGCAGGAGCAGCTCAAGTTCATTTCAACAAAACCGAGACAAAGGTGAATATTACTCTTATTGTGGGCTCAGAAGTTCAAGAAGAATAACTTGGACAGTGTCGAATCCAAGGAGAAGCTTCCATGAATAGGTCGGGTATAGAGAAAGCTTGAAGTATAAATATTTAAGATGGGTCAACGCAAAATTTTCAAGTCGAGCAACAGAGGTGATGAAGCGAGATTAGGGCAATTTTTCATGTTGTGCAAAATTTTCACCTCTTTCTTCCCATCTTTCTCACTTCATTTTGGGCGAAGAGCCTTCTCATGCCATACCCACATCCACATTTGGGCGTTTCGCCAATGCTATGAGCTCAGGCTCGAATCTTCCGTCCCTGAGCTTCGAGTTGAAGTGATAGTCCGTCGATGGCGACGAATCTGCTGCTCCTAAGCCTCGCGCTCCTGCTGCTCTTGGGTGCTGCATCTTCGGCTTCGACACCTATGCTTGGAAGTGGGTTCCCAAGTTAGCGCTTGCTTGGGGTTCGAGCAAGCAAGCGAGTCAGAACAAAGAGAGAAAGAGACGGCGGTCAAGAGAATGGCGTGTTTTTGATTCTCAACGAGCATAGATTTTGGTACATATATTTAACATTTGATTAAAAAATTCATGCAACATTTTTTGATCATATAATGCACTTAAGTAATTATTATTTCTTTAACGTGATACTAAAGTGATCCGATCGAAAGTGGTGACATTCCTGATATTATTTTCTTTGGCATGAGCAACCACCTTTGGCTATAAATCGAATCCCTTCTCCATGTGAAGCTATGGTTATACGCGGCGGATCCTGAAAACCCTGCTTAAACCCCCACCGAAGAAAATGCTCAGAACAGCTTCTTCCCTCTGTCGACACCATCTCGCTTCTCTCTCGGGGCCCCACCACTGTCGCCACCTCCTCCCTCCCTCGCCCTCGCCCTCGCCATCTCCATCCCTCGCTCGCCCCTTCTCCCGTTCCTGGGCGCGCGACGGCGACGACGGCGGGGGCGGGGGCGGCGAGTCGCTGATCAACCGGGACCCGAGGAGCCCGCCCCGGCTCCTCGTGGTCCAGCCGCGGCTCCGGCCGGACGCCCTCCTGCGGGCGAAGCTGAACGAGGCGCTCTGCCTCGCGAATTCCCTCGAGGACCAGCGGGATGGGTTCTTCGAGACCGACTTCTTGGACAAGGCCCTGCCTCCGCACGCCGTGGTTCAGAATCCTCTCATCAGATCCCACAGGGCTCGCGCAGGTTTTTGCTGATTCTTTGAACTTTTTAGCTCCGTTGCCCAGCTTGATCCTGGTGCGAAAATGCGATTGAAAATGGGTGGGGAAGATTGGGATCTTGTCGTTCGGCTAGTTTCTTGGGGAATGTTGTGGCTTTAATGTGTGGAAGTGCCCTCCCAACTCTAGCTTCGATTCTGAGTTGCTCGCGATTCTGTTCTACTTCGAGCAGGCACGTACTTTGGACCCGGGACCGTGGAAAATATCAAAATCCATTTGAACGAGGCAGAGACCAAGGCAAGAATTCTTGTTTCGTCCATGTGTAGGCCATTTTAATTATATGGAAGTGTTTGGGTCGTGATAGAGCGCTAACTTAGGGAAAGATGCCGTTTTGCAGGGAGAGGTTGATGCTGTTTTTGTCAACACAATCTTGTCTGGGATTCAGTTGAGGAATTTGGAGGTGATACATGTATTCTTGAGTTATCTATGATCCGTTGCTAAGAATTTTGGTTACGAATTGCATTTGGCTTTATCTATTCTCTCTCTTTTTTTCCTCGTATGTCAGAGGTGCTGGGGTAAACCAGTACTAGACCGTGTGGGTCTGATCATAGAGATCTTTAATGCTCATGCGTTCACGAAGGAGGCAAAGCTACAGGTGCTAACTAAGACGACCCTTATTGAGGACGATAATCGTTTCGTGGTCTTTGATATTAAATATATCTAGTAAAGGGTCCTCATTTGATCACTTATCATGCCTTTTGTGGTTGAAGTCTGAACTAGCAGCCCTAATGTACAAGAAAACTAGGCTTGTCCGGGTTCGTGGCCCTGATGGAAGATATGCATTTGGAGTAGGAGGTGAAGCTGAAGTTGTTAGTGCGCGAGGGTAAGGCGACTCTTCCCATTCCTGTCAAATGGCTTGATGCTTGTGACTTGTACCTCTAATAAGTGTGTATGGAACATATTCCAGACAGAATCTCACTTGCCTGTGTGGGAGTATTTAACGCAATGAAGTTTCTACTGATGTTTCTTGTCAATGTCAAAGTACCCGTAGTTCCATCATCTTTCAGTTATTGCTATTTTTTATTTGGATCAATTGCTCAGTATTGGAGACTATATGCAGAGTATTAGGCTCTGTTGATGGCTCGTATATAGTTCCTTTCCTGATCGTGTATGAGCCAATTTAAGATATTTTCCTTTATGCAAAATAATAGGGACGATCTAATGGTAGAGCTGATAGCAATTTACTCTTGATAAATTTTACTTGCTTGTTTGACCTGTGACATTAACCGATTTCGTGTATCCCCTTACTTTTCTTCCTATTTTGTTCAAGGGACACTATAAGCTTCTTCTAAAAAGGGCCTGCGCTGGCAATGCATTCTACAAGTACCTTTCTGTTGTGTTTTGATTTATCAGTTTAGATTAGCTTTCATTGTGTGCTACACCAATGCATTTGAAAGTTGCTAGCCCCACGTCTCACAGAGTGAGATTAAATTTGAGTTGGGTACTTCTCCCAGGCAAAATGTTTGTGGCTTTGATGCAGGTTTCTACCAAAAAACATATTGGAGTATGAAACCTTTTTAATTTCAATAAGTAAGAAAGCTTTTATTGCTCAATTGTAGTGGATACATTCAAAAACTGTTCCTGTACATAGCAGGTATAAACATATTACTTTCATAACACCCAATAGATGCACATTTCCCTTTGCCCCTCACTTTTAAATATCCTCTCTACACCAGGCAACACAAAACGCCTAAACTTCATATCCTGATTCATACTAGCTGAGATTGCTTCAGACTATGTAATCCCCAAATGTCATTGACAGCAGCAAACCAAGCCAATTTCAACAAATAAACTTGGATTTAATACCCTTTCAGATACATTGTGACCCAACTACAGCTTCCGGATCACCCAATTGCTTCTGGTTCTGTAATCTTGCAAACACTTCTTGAAGAACAGCTTTGGATACTCAACATGAGATCCATAAATTGCCTCTGTTCTCACTCTCAACACCACACAACTCACAGAAACCGGAAGGCATAGAGCTGCACCCATTAATTCGCTTTAAAGTTGGTATACCATCTGGGATAGTAGTCCATGCGATAAAGAGTGTTTAGGAATAGATCGTGAAACTTTGCAATCCAAACAAAATAGTTAGTTGTTTTTTCATGCACAATGGTTTTGGGGTAAGGAAAGGCCTGAGTTTTGGTATACTAGTACCGAGTATGGTGAGGCCACAAATTCTAGAATCCTGAATCATGTGATTTTTAACACGCTGGACAGTGTGCCAAGGATGACGATGATAACATTGTGTGTGCGTGCGTGCGCGTGCGCGTGCGCCTTTCTATAGACATGTATTGATGGCGGAACCTTTGTAATGGTTAGAGCCTATTTGGTACGGTTTCCCCAAAGTAGCTATAATTATTTTTTTGTGGTTGGAAAGTAGCTATAATTATGAAAAGTAGTGTAGTAGCTTTATACCATGTTTGATAAGTTCTTCATAACTCATTGCCCTCAAAACTACGATAGCCTATGGCAGCTTTTAGGAAACTGCCTCACCCACTTTGAGATATTTTAGCTTTAAAATACACATGACCAGACACGCAAGTTATAACACTTCACAGCACAACAAAGCTCAGCACATTTACAGGCAATTATAATTTTATTAAAAGAAGCGTAGTCTGCAAAGGTCATTTGTTTTTACTTAGATTAGAAGGCATGTTTTCCTATCAGTGGCTCTGTTTATATTAACATTTTATTACTCTTGAGTTTGTTTCAGGAGAGGAAGTGGGGGACGTGGCTTTCTTAGTGGTGCTGGAGAAAGTGAGCTGCATCTCCAAAGGAGAAGGTAGTTATTGGGTGGTATCTAAACTTTATTTCTCAACTGAAATTGCTTCTCATATTAGTCCGTCTTTTGGTTTGGAAATGCATCTTCCTACTTGCCAAGCACAAGGCTGCTGAACTATTAAATCCGAATGGAGTTTTAAGTTTGCTGGTGTACTTCTAATGATAATCATGTACAATGATGTCTGCTTTGTTGGTTGTAGTTGGAGAAACAGCTTATTTCTTGACAAAGTAATTGATTGAGTCAAAAGTAATGAGCAACAACTTTGGTTGGATGTCAAAGGATTGACTTTTTTAATCCTGTTCTGTCTTCAGTGCACTGTGACTATGTAGATGATTACAATATCTGGTTCAACCTTGACAGTGCAGGGCTACCAGATAATATATCAATTTGTATTTGTTTGACATTCATTGACTGCAATAAAGAGTTGGTTTTCGTGACTATAGTAATGAGTTTGTTGCCTTACCTTTGTTCCACCATCTTCTGCTTGATTCTTCCCTCAATTCACTATTTGAGTAAAGTTGCCATTTACTTTCTTTCTTTCTTCTTCTCCTACATTGATAAAGCTAGTGAGAGCTAGCAAAGCATCAAGTCAGTTCTCTCTCTCTCTCTCTCTCTCTCTCTCTCACTCAATCTCACTCAATCTTATGAGATAGATTTATCAGATTACTAGTACAGTATGCATGCTCTGGAGCACTACTGTTTTTGAATAGCAGTAAGCCGTATCTATTTCTTTGACATGAAAAGAGAATCCTCTTAATTTTTGTATGTCTGTACCTACAATTTCAGAATTGGGTTTCTTCTAACCTTGTAATAAACTTCGTGAATTTCACCATTGCTGTTTATCATCAGACTAAGGCGATCCGAATTCTATCTCAAGCTGTTCAAAGGTGTTATGTATATTCCCATTCTGGGGCCTTTTCACTCATGAAAATTGAAATTGTGTTTGGCATCTCAATGAATTTGTTGATTACATGTACATATTTTGGTCCTTTTGGTGATACGTGGGATTATTAGTTTTCATGCTGCCGTTTTAATAAGCTTTCAGTTTTGCTGTGGTGCCTCTCATGATTAAAAGAAATGTTAGTTTCCCAGAATTTCAGAACGTCGGCGTGTTTTGGAATCCGAAATTGAAGAGGTCCGGCGAACAAGAGCTTCGCAAAGGGCTGGCCGGAAGAGGCATAAAGACTCACATGATTGTGGTTTAGCAACTGTCGCTATTGTTGGCTACACAAATGCTGTAGGTGGTCAAGAAGTATCTTTGCGAACAATTCACGTGAGATGATAAGATAATTAATAAAATTTTGGGTTATCTCTTATTGTCTTGCAGGGAAAATCAACTTTAGTTGGAGCACTTTCTGACACTGATCTTTATAGCGATGATAGGTACTTGATATGCTTCAGCTGTTTGTTCAAATTTGATTAATGTATCATTCTTTAAGGTTTTCATTTTCCTTCAAGTTAGTATATCTCATTGGTTGTTGGCTGGTATAAAAAACTCCTGTAGGTTGTTTGCAACTTTGGATCCTCGACTAAGAAGCGTTATTCTTCCTTCTGGGTAGTACACTGGCTTCCCCATTCACATTATCAAAGTTTATTTAGATTGGAAATTCTTTTCATCTAATGAGTTGTTTAGTTGATTAAGCAAATTATGTTCAGGAGGAAAGTGCTCCTTAGTGATACAGTGGGGTTTATATCAGATCTGCCTGTGCAGGTAACTCGGAAATCTATTGGAATAAAGATACCTTATTTTTTTGGTAATTTGTGTCTGTTAAAGAGCTATAAGCATTATTGCAGTTGGTGAAAGCTTTTCATGCAACTCTTGAAGAAGTGATCGAAGCAGACCTTCTCGTGGTACAGAAATTCTTACTCTTCTCCATTAGATTTTATTTCCAATCCTTAATAAGGGGTCACTGGAGTTTCCTAGCATTTTCATTCCTTTGGTCATCCTTCTTGCAGTATTTTTATCAGGAGTTTGATTCTTCAAAATTTTTATATAGCTAGGATATCTAAATTTCTCATTTCCTATCCAACCATATAGTAGACAGCACCAGGATCTGTTATAATTTTTACTATATTTTTGCATAAATTGTACAGAGGTGTCTTGAAACAAATTGCAGAAACACATTATGTTCAATGCGATCTGCGTTTGTCTTTGTAAATAGGAATATACTCTGTATGCATAGATGGTCAATAATTCTCTTTTTGATTATTGTTTGAGTATAGATCCATATGGTTTTACGGCCTGATTCATTGGAAAGGTATCAGAATATTGTGGCACTTTTACAGTTAGATTGAGAGCAAATTAGTTATTGGTGCTCTTTGGGATCCAAATGCATGGTCTTGTAAATGTGCCGTTTATCTAGATGTTGCTAAAGAAACTGATATCAAACAGAGCGCAAATTGTGTAATACAATCCGTGTAACTGAATCAGCTGAACGTGATAAGGCTCTGTCATGGCCATCATTGTAAACAAGCTCTTCCATTTGAGTCCTTATGACCCTTTTCATTTGGGTAGTTCACATGTGGTAGATGAGTTTCAAACCCCTTTCGACCGGTTGATTTTTTACGAGTCTATGCATCACAGAAGGAGTACATGCAATGTTTAAGCGCTAGTCCGTTCATATTGCAGACTGTTCTGGACCAATCAGTAAAAAAGTCCGTGTTAAGCATGCAGATTGTGATGATTTTAACAGGGAAATGCTATGCCTATCCTTTTCAACTGCAGGAAGTTGTGCTTTCGTTTTGTACCAGAGACCAAAAGGCATTAGATAAACTTTGGTTTCACTGACATGTTCTATTGATCTGCAGCATGTACTAGATTCCAGCGCCCCTAATTTGGATGAGCATCGTTCTTCAGTATTGCTAGTTCTCGAACAAATAGGTGTATCTGGGGAGAAACTTGAGAATATGATTGAAGTTTGGAATAAGGTTGGTACCTGATCATCTCTTCCCTCTTTCTAACCCTTAAGCTTGAGATAGGTATACTAGAAGTCCTACAACTTATGCGTGGAGTGCAGTTAAGTCATAGTACTTTTCAATGAAGCGATCAAGTTCTTTTGTTCACTCCTTCAGTTCAATTTGACAGAAATCCTCTGTGGCAGTACAATATGGTGTTGCATGGCACTCCATGTTTAGGAATTTGGTCAATTTCTTCACAGCATTTAATTTAAAATTTGTTGACAGTTTCTGGATTTAATTTTTTTATTGAAAGTTGTAGGATTCCAACTGTAGTTATTCCACTCAAACACTTAATGTAGACCTTAGGGGAGATATTCTAATGTCCGGATGTTTGTTTTTGTTAGATTGATCTTCAAGAAGACGACGGTAGTCATTTTCATGCTGAGAATGGTGATGAAGCCAAATGTACAGAAGTAATAGATGAGGACGTCGTCTCTGATGGTGGGGATGATTGTGGTGAAGGTGGTGAATCTATCGCTGACCTTTCTGAAGGCGAGCTTGAAGATACAATCGAGAGTGAACAAGATGATTATTCTGATACGTGGCTATCACAGGAAGATGGTATAAAATGGGGTTCATCGATCTGCGGGGACACTTCAAATAATGAACCGAATGCTTCCTTGGAAGAATGGAGGACGAGGAATGTTTCCGATTCTGCTCAGGCCGGTCCACATGTCAAAACATCCGCAGTGACGGGAGTTGGCTTGCAGGAGTTGCTAGAGCTCATTGATGAGAAGCTGGAAGTACAGAACGACAGATTGAAGAGGGAGAATGCGGTCGAGAGGAGTGTCTTTTACTCGAAGTGGAGGCCACCTCGTACGATGGAGGAGGCTAGTGTGGCAGTCGAACAGTAGCGTCTCAATCGGCAAAGTTGCTTGTATCAAGTAGTACCTTCTGGGGGTGGTGAAGAGGCACGGAGTCGGCGTTCGATGATTCTTCATAAGCAATCCTCTTGGCCACCGAAATTCGAGGGAGCTGTACTGATTGAAGATGTGGTTTTCGAGGAATGCAAAGTTCTTGACGCTCGGCTGTCCCATGAGTCCGAACAGATTATGCTTTTGACCTGTGATTATGAACTTTCTTCGCTTGGTATTAGCTAAGTATGTAGGTGAAAGCATCTCTGCATGTTCGGACAATGATCTTCTCTTCTTCCTCTTTTGAGGAGAATCAGCATGTAGCTCACGAAGATAAATTTGCTCAACAATATGTTCATTTCGTTGTCGATAATACTTGATTTAAATTATGCATTTATGCGAAGTTCTTAGAAAAAGTGATCAATAAAATAAGGGAGAAAGCTACAAAAATCCCAAACTATATTAGGCGTGACCCATTTTTCTTGAATTTTTTTATGACATTAAAAAACTCAAATTATGTACACTGTGAATTGTATATTCTGAACTCTTTTTTTGTACTTACGCGGTACATTTACCTTCCGCAAATGTTCAGTTAGATGATTTCTCAGGCAAATAACGTCGTTTTTGTTTTACTTCAGCCGTGTGGGTGCAATGTCAATACCGTTTGCTTTTTGATATCCACGTAAGCATATTATTAGCGATTCTCATCGACAGGTACATCAAGTCTTTCATTTGGCGAACATTACTTATCAAATCTGTTAATTAGCATTTCATGTAGTGCTTTTTAAATAAGACCTCGGATATTTTTAGGCAATTGTTAAAGATCTAATTTTTCCGGTTTAGACGTTTAGAAGAGTTGATAAATACGGTGAATTCAAATCCTTATTCACGAGCGCACCAGATCCTTCGAAGTTGCCATCCACAGTAGAGGCTTGTCTGCCCGCCTACGAGTGAATCTCCGTCCACCTCCGCTCTCCCCCACGTCGCTTCGACGTCTCGAGCGGCACCAGAGTTTTGCGTGCGGCATCCACCACCTCTCTCTACCCTTCACCTCTGCATCGACCATTGCTGCCTCAGTTTTCCAGATTGCCGCGGCTGTTACGGTTACGCCGCTTGTCGCTCCGCGACGCTCTCAGCGACCCAAGACTCATTTTCGCCGGTACCCCGAATCGCCTTTGATACGGTAAAGCTGAGCGAGGACTCCGATTTTAAAGGTGGAGATGGGGATGGATACAGCGAAAGCGAAGGGGACGGACCAAAGGAAGCTAGAGAGAGCGGGTTTTGAAATGCCGGTGGAAGAGCTCGAACGATGAAATCTAGATACCAGGGGAAGTTGCAGCGGGCAAATGAGATTTTCGAAAGATTTTTAATCATATACGAGATTGAACCAAATAAGTAGTGATAATTTCTACGATCCAGAGAATATTTGGAGAAATTCTAATATCCCCTTACCATATTCTATCCCAATCCAAGTTCGGACGGCCAAACGTGGCCTTCGCGTGCAGCATCGCATTTCATGGGTACCGTATGGCAAATGCACGCACGAATCCGAAAGGCGTGGCAACTCGGGTCGAATCGGGTCGGGTTTTTCCTAACCCGGACCCGTTCCCCCCCGCGTTCTCCTAACGTTCTGATCTCCTCCTCCTCCTCCTCCTCCATCCTAAAGCCTCCCCAAAACCCTAAAAGGTTTCTTCGGGCTGCTGAAGCTCTCGCCTTCATCTCCTCCTCCTTCTTCTTCGCCTTCCTCGCAATCACGATGGGCGAATCCGACGAGGAGGAGGCGCGGCGAGTCGAACCCCCGGCGCAGCGCGGCGGAGACGGAGGAGGGGACGCGGCGGCGGCGGAGGAGGAGGAGGAGGAGGAGCAGCGCGGCTTCGAAGAGATCGGGCTCGACCCTCGCCTGGTCCGCGCCCTGTCGAAGAAGGGCGTCGGGAAGCCCACCCCGATCCAGCAAGTTGCCATCCCGCTGATCCTCGTGAGCCCCCTCCCAGCACGAACGCCCCGCTGCCCAGGCGAAGCAGAGGATTGCCGCGTCACTGTCTTTTTTGCTTGAACGTTGATTTAACGCGCGCCTTCTTTTCTTTTTCTTTTGGCGGTCATAGGAGGGTAAGGATGTTGTCGCGAGGGCGAAGACCGGCTCCGGGAAGACTTTCGCTTACCTTCTTCCTCTGCTCCAGAAGCTGCTCGGCAGTTCCGGGTCGAAGAGCAAAGCTGCGCCGAGCGCATTCATTCTCGTTCCGACGAGGGAGCTGTCTCAGCAGGCAAGTCTCGGTTTTGGGGTTGAGGGCGTGGGCGAGCTTGAGTTTTATAGCGTTCCGAGATACGTGCTGATTTGAGTTGCGAAACATCTGCAGGTCCGCACGGAGGTCTTGTCCCTGATCGAGCTATGTCGAGTTCAGCTGAAAGCTGTGGAATTGACTGGTGGAGCTGATATGGTGGGTTCGATGTCCTTCATTTGGGTTTGATATGGAGATTGCGGAGGGATGGATGGCTGCGAATTCTGATTTGGGGAACAATTGATGAATCTGTTTCATTGCTTGCAGCGAGCTGCATTGGCTGGATCACCTGATATTGTGGTCTCCACGCCTGGTTGCATACGCAAATGTTTGTCATCTGGTGTACTTCAACCGGCATCCCTGAACGAATCACTTGAAATTCTTGTTCTTGATGAGGTGAGAATGTAGAGTTAAGCTGCGGGCTTCAGTTTTTTTTTTTTATAATTTTCTTATATACTGGGAAATGCATTTGACTGACAGAGACGTCCTTCGACAATCTATGTGACATCTCTGTTCTAATTGTGTTCCTTTTGATTCCGCTCGCTCTATTTCTGATCTTGAGAACAAAGCATGAATCTCCTCATGTTTAAAGTTACAGGATATGGTGGGTAATATTTGCTTACCTGCTATCTTTTTCACTAGTTAAAACCATCTCGGTTCTGTTGATTTTCAGGCAGACCTCTTACTTTCTTATGGCTATGAGGAGGATCTAAGAGCTCTCAAAGCACATATTCCGAGACGTTGTCAGTGCCTTCTTATGTCAGCTACTTCGAGGTTTGTGTTTAGCAAGTATGAAGGCGAAGTAAATTTGAAGCCAAGTTCATATGAATTGTGTAGTGGAAGTACATGATCGTGTCAACCATTTCCTATGTAGTACATATTTTCTACTTGTTTCCTGTTGTTTGGATCTTTCTATTCCAAACCTCATGGTCGTCAGCTTATACCCTGCAGTGCTGATGTTGAGAAACTCAAGAAGCAGATATTGCACAACCCGTTCATACTGACTTTGCCAGAAGTTGGAGATGTTAAGGACGATATCATTCCTAAGAATGTTCAGCAATTTTGGGTAATTACTCTACTCGGCCATGGCCCCCAAAGAAATTATCGAGCTGATGAGCTGTCGCTATTTTCCATTCTCTTATGCAATATAATATAAAACTCTAATTCTCCTATATTACCGTTGGTTGGATGTTTCCTTTTTCAGAAGAAAGGTTTAAAATCTTACTACAATGTTGATCGCAAAGCATAACACGTGTGCTGGAAAAGGTTTTAAAGTGCAATTCCTCCCCTTATAAATAACCCTATCAAGCCTCCCTTCCAAATGAAACAAACAAGATGGAGAAGAGGAAAAATTCCATTAGCTGTTAGTTATTTAAGAATTTGACTTATGATGAGGAGTCTCTTTTTCTCAATATAAAAGAAATGAAAGTGATATTTGGCAGCAATGGCGACTGAAATATGAGGCTGCCATTTTTGAGATTTTCTCTGAGAATAATAAAGACTTATTTTTATTATTAGATAGAAGTAGAATAATGGCTCTATTTTGTCTTACAAGTTATGACCCTATACTTGTGATGTTCATGGCTATAATTTATAGAAAATTTTGTTTTTGCACCCATCGATGCTAGGGTAGAAGCTTCTTCCTTTGATCCTGCTTTGAGAAAGTCATCATCCTCTTGTTTTTTATTTTTTTTTTCTAGTTTGAATACTTAAAAAACAGAGGATGTGTCACACCAATTAAATGAGTGATTTTTAGTAATGACATCTCGTATACAACTCCAATATCCTTCATGCAAAGATTAAGAAGAGGTACTTATGGAAGTCGATGAAATCGTCAGTATATGTAGAGTGTGTTCCAACTGTACTAAAGGAAATTTGGGGCTCAAAGTTATAGTCCATAATATCCGGCAATACCTGTAGTTAACCTGATAAGATCACTCAATGTTCTGTCAGTATATTCTCCTTTTTCCTTGTGATGTCAAGTTGGTATGTGTTTGTCTTAAACTTTTCACTTAATGATTGGCTATGGCTAGTGAAAGAGTTAGTAAGAAGGATTCTTCAATTTCCCTGTCCATCTTGTGGGTGATCTGGAAAGAGAGGAATGAGAGATTGAAGGCAGCGGAGTCATCCGCTTTTTGTTATTGAAATTAACATTCTATACTCTTGTTGTAGTGGAAACATGCATGTGGATAATGCATTCATAGAAATTTAGAGTTTTTTTATTCCGTAATTGAGCTCCTTTTTGTTTTCTTGACTTATTTTAAATGGATTGCACTCCCTTGGTGCCCTATAGTAGATTTACTTTTTACTTATCAAAAAGATAAAGCAAAAGGCTGACCTAACGCAATATGAATTATGATGCACAGTACGGTCCTGACATCCTGTTTGTGTCATCGATGTAGCAACTATAAACCGAAACATCTCCATTGCATATACAAAAATGAAGCCACCAAACAATTTATTTTGGGACCTGATCAAATGCTTTGTACTTGATTCTGCTTGGCTTGTGATTGTGTACTGATGAACTTTAATCTTAATTTTGCTTTTAGATTTCATGCACCGAGCATGATAAACTGCTGCACATCCTTGCCCTCTTAAAGCTGGAATTAGTGCAGAAGAAGGTTTTGATATTTATGAATACTATTGACATGGGATTCAGATTGAAACTCTTTCTGGAGAAGGTATCTACTCATCTTAAGTTGACATTATATTTTCTTCGTAGTTACTTAATTTGCAGGATGACCCTTTGGCATGGGCATGTCAAACATATTTTAGGCCACCACTATAATGCTTGATACTTTCTTATAGACTTGAATTGCTTAGCTTCCTTTTCATTTAGACTAAAAAGAGAGCATATAGTTATTTTTATGATAAAAAAACAGTATGTTTTAAATTAGCAATGAACGAGAGAGTGCATAAATATTTGGTCCATTTTTGTAATGCGAATTTAAATTGTTGTGAAACTGAAAAAATGAGGGATTTACGGAGTGACAATTATGTTGAATTCAAATTCGGAAGGTGAGAGATTTACTGATTATTGGCAGTAATTTTGTTGATAATAAATTATGATTTTGTCCATCTCTACTTATTTACGGTCTTAGTTTAGTTTAAGTGTTGACATAGACTTACTCATGAAATCTTATAGTAGAAGTTGGAGGTAGTTTGCTTATCTATAGCAGAGACAAATAGAAAATATTTGCTAATGGGCCTGAGAATACCTCTTTTCCTTTTCTTCATCTGCATGTAGCTCAAGCCATCAGCAGCCCAATCAAAGAATATTACTATATTTCTATTTTGCATGTCTAATGGTTGATGATCGACATTGATGTTCATTAGATTACTATCTTGTTTAGATTATTCTAAGTTAAGTACCTCTCTTAGTGAAATAGGTCGAGCTCATATTGATTTTTAAAACTAATGTTTGGCTTTTAAGGGTATGTTTGATGATATGGAGGAGAGGATAGTTGAGAGAAAATTTCAAATTTCCCTCCTCTCCTCACAAAGATTTGATAACTGATCCTAGTTTTTACACCCAGCCCTCATTTTTCTCTCTCTCCCCTCCTTCCCAAACAGAGCATAAGTGTCATTGCCAGCCAGCCAGATTTTCTGCCAATTCTTGCAGATGTGTGCATATGTTGATGGCATTTTGCATCTGTTGGTAACTAAAAGATGCTCACGTCCAATCAACAAACCGAGTTAAAATATTTCTGAGACATTCAATGTGTGCACTCATTCATTGTGACAACCTTTTCTAGCATATTAATTTACTGCATTTTGACAAAGCCGTGCTGTTACTTTCGTTTTGGTGCTTAAACTCCCAACAGTGAGATTCTTGGTTGCTGTTGATACCAATGTAAATTGGCCATGCTTTCTTTTGTGGTAAATGAATCAACCATATTTAAAGAAAGGATTTTTTTGCTTGCTCATTTTCATCTTCTCTTCATAAGCATGTATCATCAGTCAAGTGTGCTTCAATAGCAACCTCAATAGTGGAGATTGTTTATTTCTGATTGCATTATGATGTTGGATATTGACAGTTCGGGGTCCGTTCTGCAGTTTTAAATGCGGAGCTGCCACAAAATTCCCGTCTTCATATGCTTGAGGTATGTAAGCACACTGGTTTTGAGTTTCTTACAAAATTGAGGAAAATTAGCTCATAAAATCAATTGTCCGAAATGGACCTGTTGGTGGTATGTTGTCTTCTTTGATGTTTACATAACCTTTGCATTTCTACTTGTACATTTTGTGTTGCTGCTTGTTTCAGGAATTCAATGCTGGGCTTTTTGATTACCTGATTGCAGCTGATGATAGTGAAATAAAAGAAAAGGCAAAAGACAATGATGAGAACCAAGGGCAGCGAAAGAAATCTCGAAAGCATGCTAAGGCAAAATTGGACTCTGAATTTGGAGTAGTCAGGGGAATTGACTTCAAAAATGTTTATACGGTACATAGTTTTTGAGCCTTTGGTTATTATTTGTGTACTTGATGTTTTTGAGATTGAATTTTCTTGTAGAAGAGCCTTTGGTTGATTTTAAATGAGGACATGGTTTAAGGAAGTATATCTGGATCTTGAAAGATGTTTGCTGAGATTGCTTTCTAGAAATTGCTCTGACGAACCAAAATCAGACCAATCAGACCAATTTTGAGTTGCCTGTTAGGCACTGAAGATGGTCAAGAAATTTAGCAGAATAATATAGACAAGACCCTTTGTCTGAGATAAAAAAAAGTAACTGAATCTCCTGATTAAACGGTCAGGCTTCAAACGGCAAAAGGACACTATAAGTGCCATAACTTGTGTACGGCGCTCACTTTGGTGCCATAACTTTTTTTCGGATCACTTTGGTGCCAAGTCGGAGGAAAAACGATCACTTAAGTGTCATAACTTTTTTTTGGATCACTTTAGTGCTAAAATTTTTGAAAAACGATCACTTAAGTGCTAAAATTTTTGAAAAACGATCATTTAAGTGCTAAAATTTTTGAAAAACGATCACTTAAGTGCCAATCTCCGGCGAGACTCCGGCGAGCCACGTCAGCTTCAGAAATTAATAAAAAAAATGCCACATCAGATTTCCGGCGAAAAATTGTGTACGGCACCGGAGTTTGCACTTAAGTGATCGTTTTTCAAAAATTTTAGCACTTAAGTGATTGTTTTTCAAAAATTTAAGCACTAAAGTGATTCAAAAAAAAGTTATGGCACTAAAGTGAGCGTCGTACACAAGTTATGGCACTTGTAGTGTACTTTTGCCGGCTTCAAACATTTGGAGTTCATGTAAGCAGTATCAATCTAATTGTCTTGCAGCTTTGGCAAATCAGAAAGTCTATCTAGATCAAATAGGTTTAAGCTATAGGTATAAGAGCCATTTAAAAGGAGAAAGCCAATTTTGTGAATGATGATAAGCTTATAAGTTCTGTTGGTTCTCTTATTTTCTTTTACTGCATGGTTTGTTGTGAAATTCACTCCTGATTTCCATGATTCTGGGAGCCTGATAATATAATTGGGACTATTTAGCCTATGATTTGCATGTTGCTAAGCACTTTAACTGCTCTGCTATTTTAGTCCACTGTTAAGTGTCATTTCACTGAACATCAAATTCTTGCAGGTTATTAATTTTGAAATGCCTCCAAGTGTGGTGGGATATATACATCGCATTGGACGAACTGGAAGAGCATACAACACCGGGTCGGCTGTGTCCCTGGTGAGTATACCTGCCCTACAGAGAAGAGTTGAGAAGATGAATGACAGACTTTCTATGCATTCAGAGGCAATATTAGGAAACTACGCTGCTGGTTAGAGCCATAAATCCGGAATCAGCCACTTGAGAACTTGAACTGGATCTGAATAGCGACTTGCCTTGATTTGCCACTTGTTGACCTTAAAGCTGCTTGTTAACCCAAGCCTGTGTCTGATGGTTTGGGCTGCTAGGTGTTGATGGCCAGATTGGGCTGGTAGCCTGGTACATAGAAGTGGGAATGGTTGGCTGTTTTTTCAACTGCTAGAACTCCAACGGAACTGAAAATGCAACAATTGAAACAGAGTCAAACAGGGTTGGAATTCGAAGTCAACCCAACTTGAATTTGAAACGACCTAGATATGAGAGAACAAACTAGAGGCGTAATGGATCATGAAACAACCAAAATTTTAATTCAGCTTTTGTTTTACTTTTGAATAGTTTTTCTAGTACAGTGGAGATTCAATTCTGATGTCTAGTTTTTCTGTTAGCTCTTCGACACTATTGTTTGTAGTTTGTGCTTTGAAGCATTTTTTAGCCCTGCTTTTATCCATCTCTTCCTTTGTATGTAATGACCATATCTACTATGGAATTAACTGTTTATTTGACAGGTTTCCCATAAAGAGATGGATATTTTAGAAGAGATAAAATCCTTCTTAGGGGAGGATGAGAACAAAGAGTCGAATCTTCTTGTGCCATTTCCTTTGCTCACAAAAAATGCTGTTGAATCCTTGCGCTATAGAGCTGAGGTAATCTGACTTGATCTTTTTATATAAATATGCTAGATTAGAATTGTCTCTCTTGTCCATGCTGTGTCTGAAACATGAGTACAAGATAGCATTAATACTGATAATTTTTCCCTCCCAAATTTAACAAAATAGCGATTGCCCATCTTTTCCAGGACATTATGGGAAAGATCACTCAAATGGTTTAACATTGAGAACGGGAAGGGAGAATATTTAACCGTCTATTGCTGTTATTCGTCTTTCTAGTTCTGACCCATGAAGATCCAATCACGCCTAGGAATTGTTTTTCCCAAAGCAGATTATATTTTATATGTTCATGGTTGGGTTATGTCCTGTTGTTCCTATGTTAATTGCCTGGAGTATCGATAGTGTCATTTACCAACACAAACTACTAGGTTTAAGGTCAAACATCTCAAGCATTTAGTTGTTAACATGGACCAGGATGTTGCAAAGAGTGTGACAAAAGTTGCTGTTAGAGAATCACGGGCTCAGGACTTGAGGAATGAAATTCTGAACTCTGAAAAGTGAGTCACTGGCCATTTGCATTTCATTTTAGTGAATTTTCTCTGATCAGATGGGGTCTCTCTCTCTCTCTCTCTCTCTCTCTCGCGTGCGCGCGCACGCGCGCACGCCCGTGTGCGTTACCTTCTTCAAATAGTTTGAGATTTCCTCATGAAGGCACGGTTTCCCATTTTGCTGTTGCCCAACAGGTTGAAGGCTCATTTTGAAGCTAATCCTAAGGACTTAGGTAAATAGAACAGTTGAAATTCAATTGGTTTCTGTATTCTGAGTTACATGTTTATAATGTACTTTGTGATAAAAGAGCTGAGGTTGTACTTGAGCAGATCTGTTGAAGCACGATAAGGTTCTGAGCAAGAAGCCCCCTGCTCCTCATCTACGTGATGTGCCAGATTACTTATTGGATCCCACGACTCAGGAAGCAAGCAAGATGGTCAAGCTTGCTAGGGCTGCTATGGGAAAGTCCGACTCTGCCAAAAAGCAGGGGACTAAGAGGAAATCTAGGAAAAGCAGAGATCCTCTCAAGACATTCACAGTCGAGGTACTTGTGGTCCCTTCTTCTGCCCGAGATAAACTATATGAATACATGAAGAGATAAGTTTGTGAATTCACTTGGGAACAAGCGGTTTTCCTGGTAATTAACCAGTACCAAGACCTTGCAAGTGGTCTTGGGTCCGAATCATACCTTCTCTCTACTTGCTATTTTGTAAAAAAAAACAGAAGGAAAACAAAGAAAGTACATGAATACCTTCTTTTGTACTGTTGGTTTGTTTCTAGGAAATTTTACCATGGATGGATTCAAGAAAACAATATAATGATGTCATAATCCTGAAAATTTCAGGAAGTTTAAAATTCATTATGCGGCTTCTTGCATGCCTATTAATGAGCTGGGATTTAGCTTTTTATTGTCTACGACGGTCAGAGAAGAACATTCATGGATGGTTATTGATAAAAATGTTTTGATTTGGTCTCAGGCACCAAAAAGGGCTCAAAAAGGTGGGAAGAAGGTAAATCAAAGAGATGGTGATCATAATCGCAAAAGCAAGAAGAGAAAATCTATCGACTAGCTAAATTATGCAGCTATCCATGTTCCTCTTTTTCTTTTCTTTTTGGGATCTGTAAGCCCGCAATTTTGTATCGGCATGCTTATGCATCTTCCGTGTTCAAATTTTGAGCTACCTAAAGGCCGTCGCGGCAATATTTTCTCTCATCGATAGGTTTTCCATTTCTAACTGTTGAATATTTCGACCTGCCAAAGCAGTTGCTTCCTCATATTGCAAATGCAGAAAGTATTCTGTACTCAACATGGATTCTTTGCCTTTTCTTTTTCTGCCATTAAACTTCACCTGAATTCTAATAAAGTAAGCTCTATAATGTAGTCCATGGGATGCGACTTGTGCTCGAAATGCTAGCTGTTCTTTATGATATGAATCAAAGGAAAAGCTATCCTTTAGCTTTTTAGCTTTTGTTGGTAAAACTTTGCACTCCCAAAGCAGAGCGCCTTAGCCGTTTGCTATTACTGACAGATCACTACTTTATAGCATCGGACTAACAAAGGTAAAATGGCGTTAGGGGTGGCTATGCTCTTACTGAAAAATGAAAATCGTTATACTTTTTCTTTGGTTCATAAATGCCCCTATATGGTATAATGGTCCATCTATGTTAAATTTGACCGTCGGATTGCCGAGATGGCCACTTTGAAAATTGATGTAATGATTTCTACATGCACATACAATGTTGACGTGGCTTACATGGTGCCATGTAAGCATCGCATCATCAATTTAAAAGATAGGGATATGTGCACTAGAAGTCCTAAAACTTGTCACAAAAGTACAATTGAGTCCTAAAATTTTCAAAAAGTGCAAATAAATCCTAAAACTTATTATGAAGGTGCACTTAAGTCCTAAAACTTTCAAAAAGTACAAATAAGTCCTAAAAATTATCACGAAAGTGCAAACGAGTCCTAAAACTTGTTACAAAAGTGCAAAAAAGTCCTAAAACTTTTAAAAAGTACAATCAATGAAAAGATTTAATTGAATCAATTTGACAAGTTTTAAGACTTGTTTGTGCTTTCGTGACAAGTTTTAAGACTTGTTTGTATTTTTAAAGTTTTAGGACTCAAGTACACTTTCGTGACAAGTTTTAGGACTTATTTGTATTTTTTGAAAGTTTTAGGACTCAATTACATTTTCGTGATAAGTTTTAGAATTTTGAATGCACTAATCCCTAAAAGATAAATAATACATGAAAACTCCTTAGTTGCCCCAGGACCACCTTGGGGTGGCCGCCTGAGGAGGGCAACCTCCTCACAGTGGTGGTCGTGCAGCTTTCGGATCATCGTCTAGAAGGCCGGCCCTTGACCACTCGCAAGGCGGTCGTCGCTTGCTTTCTATCGTATCCGAGATTCGAGAGCCACACTACCGGAAGCGACGGTGACCAATCACACACTCACAGATCTAGGCCTGAGACGGTTCAGCGGGAGATAACGCAGGGCCGGCTAGTGTCACATGGGATGACGGCTTTCATCGTTGGATGGGGGTTCGCCGTGGCACGGAACGGCGGGTTTCACCAAATTTCATACTCTCCTGATCGGACCAAAATTCATCGGGTCGAAGTCTGGCCAGTTTCCAGATTGAACCGGGTACGTTTCAAGGGCACAGAAAACGCGGTTCTGGTCAAACGGCAACATCTTGGGGGTGGGGGGGCAACACGAGTCGACGAGGATAGCGGGCGAGAAAATCTCCGCGCCGGGTCTCCCGGTGCACCACCGCGACCGCCACCGCCCCGCGGCAATGACCGAACTGCCCTTCCCCTCCGCTCCCCAATCACAGTCCGCCAGCTGGGCCTCGCCGACACACAAAACCAGTTGGTTCGCAATTCGCAATTTTTTAGCCTCGCGCTTTTTCGCAGGGAAGAAAACGACCGCGCGTTTTTGCTCGCCACGCGCAAAAAACACAGCATCAATCCAACCGAAAAAGCGAGGAAAAGCGAGGAAAAAAAAAGTTTCGACCAAAAAAAAAAATCCAACCGAAAAAGCGAGGAAAAAAAAACAACAAAAAAAAAAAAGAAAAAGAGGAAGGGGAAATCTCCGGCTTCGTATACTTCCACTTTTTTGCCCCCTCCAAAAAAAAAAAGAAAAAAAAAGTTCTGCCGGTAGCAATTATAGTTCCTTTTGCTCTCTCCCCCTCCCTCGCTGTGCGAGCGCGCATTTCCCAGATCCAATCTCACGCCCCCCCCCCCATTGTTATCGTCGTCGTCATCCTTCCTCCTCCTCAAAAGTTCACCTTTCTTGACCCCTCCCCCCACCAATGCGGTGCTCTTGCGCGTGATCTCTCCCAAGGTGATTCCTCCTCCTCCTCTTCTTCTTCTTCTTCCCAATTTGATACCCATTCCCTGTCTCCCCCTGTCTTATCTGGGTATGTCTGTGATATGGCGCGATGGTTCCTCGTTTGGTAATGAAGGTGATGTGGGGTCCCGATTTTGCCGCATTGGGCTCTGCGGCTTCCTGGGTTTTCCGTGCCTTGTCGAAATTACGGTCCATGAGTTCGCGCGTGCTTCGGTTTCTGCTTTTTGTTTTGTTGTCTGCATTGCGCTCGCTGTCTCTCTCTCTCCCTCTCTGTTCGGGTTCTTCGGGTAGCGAGGTTCTATGGGATCTTTCTTGGGGACAAGTCCGGATCCGATGAGCACGTTACTGCTCGTTTTCTTCTTACTGGGTTTTCTGTATTTGTTGCTGCCCCGTTGGCCCGCGGCCTCGTATGATTCCCGGGCTCGAGTCAAGTTTCCTTTTTTGTTTTGAGTGGTGTCGTCGATGCATGTTAGCTTCAGATGTGCGTGGCCAGATTGAGCCCTGCGCATTGAATTCACTCGATCCTTTTTACCCTCGATTTGATGGAGAAAGCAGCTACATACGTGTGCTGTTTTTCACTGGTGTAACATGACCATCACTCGCGTCCTTTGACACTAGATTGAAGTGCATGCTCTTTTTTTATTGATTGATGTGCATTAATCTGACGCTCTCTTACTCTATGAGCTGTTGCTTTTTTGCTGCCTTCTTTTCCCATCTTGGTAGACAAATTCTTACTTTCTCGGCTCTTCATTGCTCCCTTAGATTGTGCTAGCCAGGGTCAAGGCCTGTAAATCGCGTAACCAGCCATGTCGAGGAGGCAAGTGGGCTCTACGCGTAGGTTTGTGGATACTGGAAGCTTCCCATTCGCGGGATCTTTACATTCAAAGTCCCGAACTTCCCCGCTGTTGTCCATTGGCCTAATTCTTGTGGTACTTCCCAATACTATGCTTGTACTCTACAGCTGTGAGACGATGGCCTCCTGATTTGTGTGCTGGCCAGTTTTACTTTCTGACGAGTAACATTCTAATTTCCTTTGCGCGCTTGCTCTACCAGGGAGCAGCCCTGCTCATTTGCCTTGCTTATGGTGGCTCAGGTTTGTTTTTGGATTTGATTACAATACTTGTACCATACTTATTGCCTTGATGATTTAGATAAAACATAAACTGAGTCTTCACTGCATTGATTTAATTTTACTGAAGCCATGATGAGCATAGTGAAGGCTCGAGTATTGCTTTTTCTGTCTACAGTAGTTCTTCTCGCTATCTTTTATACTGGCATTGATAAAGTGGTTTTTCATGCCACAGGCATATTTGGAGGTAACAAAAATGCAGTTAGCAAGGTTGAAGGTAAAGTTGCCGTTATTTTCATGTACCATTATCAGATTCTGTTTTTCAGGCAGTGTCTTCCTTTAGTTGCTTTCTCGTTGGAAAGGATACAAGACTTCGTCCGCAATGAGACTCAACCATTGAACATTATCTAGTCTCATTCCTGTTTATGTTGTGTTTAAGCCTTTGCTGTGTCTATTGGATATAGGTCGCGTCTACATCTCTGTCCCCAGAATAGATTAGAACCAGATTAAATAGTATTATACATTTCAGGAAACATACACGAATGATGGCCAAATGGAGATAGAAACTGTTGACACGAAAGTTTCTATTGGGTCTGCTTATTGTTATTGTTTGAGTAAGCGTTCTTAGTTTTCAACTCATGGTTTGGATTTTTATTCTTCTCAGGTGACTTCTTGTGTACATCGGAAGTACAGAGAGCCATTCCTCTTCTGAAGAAAGCATATGGTGACAGTATGCGAAAGGTTTTGCATGTGGGTCCTGATACTTGTTCAGTGGTTTCTAAACTGTTTCAAGAAGAAGAAACTGAAGCCTGGGGTGTGGAACCATATGATATAGAAGATGCTGATGCAAGCTGCAAAGGCCTTGTTCGTAAGGGCCTCGTACGTGTTGCTGATATTAAGTTTCCTCTTCCATACAGGCCAAAGTCTTTTTCCCTTGTAGTTGTATCGGATGCTCTGGACTATTTATCTCCAAAGTATTTGAACAAGACTCTTCCCGACTTGGCAAGGGTTTCGGCTGATGGTATAGTAGTTTTTACAGGTAACTGCTTGAATAGTTTATTTTGGTTCGCTGGCTAATAACATTCTCCAACCTTAATATGTAGTCATTGAGTCCTCCTTGTACTAATTTTGTAGTTGATAAATGTTTGTAATCATGTCCTTTTGTGAATTTAGAACGATCAATTTTACTTGTCCCACGGGGATACATGTAACAATAGACTGGTCTTGCTTGCTCTGTTAATTTTCCATTGTAATTATATGCTCTTGGTATCAGGTTTCCCTGGTCGACAAAGAGCTAAAGTCGCAGAATTGTCTAAATTTGGACGACCGGTAAGTAGCCGTCTCTTCCTTAAATAATGCCAATCCTGATTGTTCAATTTTGCTGGTGGACACATCCTATCTTTTTGTTCCATCCAACTTAAAATTCTTAAATCAGTTCTTGTGTTCTTCTCAAACGCTGGGAAGAAAAAAATTGCTCCTTTTATTACTTCTCAGACTCTGAATTCTCACAGCTTCATTATAATGTAAAGCTTTAATTGAGGTGCTTAACAAGGTTATCTGGATAAGTTACCTGATTTGTATCGATACGAACTATAGTTATTGAAAGGGGCAGCTGCCTATAGTGCAGTCAATTGATGTCATTTTGTTTGTTTGAGAGAATGCCAGAATGATGGAGTTGGAATGTGCAGTTCAATGTATTGGTAAAAATCCAACTTAAGGGGAAATTATATTTGCACTATTTTGACCCTTATGGAACTAGCATGATCCCATAAGGGTACCCATGAGACTCATGGATTGGGTGTAATCGCGACTTGAGCCCATATTAGCTGTGTGCATGCAATAAGTCTTCTGCATTTGGTCTCTTCACTTCTGTCTAGTTAGCATACAGTAAATAAGTACTGATTAAAGCAGGTTCGGTAGAACAATCTGGCGGCAGCATACATAAGGGTAAGTCGGAGAACTTGTGGGACATATAAAATTGGTGAAATGAGCATGGTAGGATGTGGAGAGTGTAAGCTAGGTTTAAGTTCTGAAATTTGAAATTACTAAAAGTGGATGGATTGATGACATAGGTCATGGTAGTCATACCCTTGTTTTTTGGTCAAAGTAGTAGTAATACCTCAACTGCTACCACCCGCCCGGGTGGCGCTGCTGGAGCGCGCACTCTTCCTCTCTCAAAAGGTTGAGTGTTCGAATCCCGGGCGCCGCAGGGTGACTTAACCGGTGGCACGTGTGTGGTGGCTAGCACGTGTCGCCCCTAGGGTTTACTCCCCGGCTGTCGGCCGTGCGGGGGTTCCTTGGCTTATCAAAAAAAAAAAAAATACCTCAACTGCAAGAAAAGTGCATTAGAAGTCCTCAACTAAAATTCAATCAAGCTCTTTCAATAGACAATATAAAAAATAGTTACGTGGCACTCAAAAATTGCCTACATGACGGCCTTAAATTGCATTTTGATTGAACAAATGAAAAGGTTTAGGACTATTCTCACCTGTTGAATGATCCTATGTCTATTGAGCCTGATAGAGATAGGGTGAGATTTTAGTCTCCACTTTTTCCCTCTTGCTGTTTGTAACTATCAATAGTTCTCTGCTTTCCTCTCTTTTTCCCTTAAGACTTTTAATCTCCTTCATCTTGTCACTTTGGTTTGCTGGACTTCATATTATTTTGATGTTATCACTAATGGTTCTTTTTTGACCAAAGAATACGATAGTGGTTCTTTTACTTGTCTGCTGGAAAACATGATGGAAGCCAACATAGATTTATAGAAAATGTTGTTTTTAATAGTTTGTTTGGCTGATAATTTGTATCTACAAGCTTTAGTTGTACTTTGAAGAGCTTTTAGGACCTGTGTTGTACGTTCTTCAACTGGTTTTTCCAGGTTGAAAAGTTTCTCTTTAGAAGGAAGTGTAATAGTAGATATGAAAGTGGTAGTATAATATTTTAAAAAATGCTAAAAATTAACAGTTGCCTTTACATGTCAATCTATTTGTACATAATCTGTTCTTCAGAATTTTTACGTATTATTAAATTCAATGGCTAAAATAGTAATAATTAGTAAATAATATTTGACAAGTAAACCAAAGTGGCTGACCATTAAAAGATATGAGGAAGAAGGTACAGAAGTTAATTGATTATAGTTAACATTATAGCTTATAGATGCTAACAAAGGAATCAGGACGTTTTAAGCTTCTTATAGTTTATTTGAACCTTTGTCTTAATAGTACCATAAATGCTGCTTGTATGTCTATGTCGGAGAATATATTCATTGATCAGTTAATTTCCAATCGTATATTCTAGAGGATGCAAATGTAATACGGGGGAAACCTGAGTATGGCTTTTGTAGATTTCCATATTGACTGATTACTCATGAGCACCACATACCTGGTAGCGTATGGGTTGCATCCCCAGTTTCAGTGCGGCGTGGTTTAGGATGAACTTGTCTCCAGGTCAGACCCCAAAATTTGGAGTCAGCTCTTTCCATGTCTTGTCACTGAACAAAACTTAGGTGCTAAGTTGCTGCGCAAGCAATGCAGTTATCTTGGATATTCAAGCATTGCGTTTCTCGTAAAGATAAATTCACAGGGGATTACTTTCTATTGTTTTTGTTGAATCAGAGAAATGCTTCAACTTATTATATTAAAAGCATTGTCCTTTGATCACATAAAAAATGTGCCAATTTAGCTAATGACGGTTCTTATTCGTTTAGGCAAAAATGCGGAGCTCGTCCTGGTGGATTCGCTTCTTCATGCAGATGAGCTTGGAAGAGAATGAAAGTGCTGGTAAGAAGTTTGAGCAAGCGGCTTCCAAGAAGTCGTACGAGCCGAACTGCCAAATTTTTCACCTGAAATCATATCACTGATTTCGCAACATCATGAGAGCAGCCTGTCGACTATAAAGTTGCCTCTCTGTTCCTGGATTAAACAAGTTACTCTTTGGTTTATCGATTTAGCGGTATAGATGAATTCATGTAACTTGATGCTTTGTTCCTTTAGCACAACTCCTCTTTATCTTTATAGTGATTAATTCATTCATCATATTCACTTCACAGTACGTCCATGTATTTCACTATTCGATTTCAAATGATATGATTTTGTTCCACTTTCATATTTCTTGCATTTTCTAGTCATTCCTTCTTCCTCAAAAGATGATACCCAACACAATTGAGCAATTCAAGCCTTTATTGTCTCCTTTGACCGAATCTTTGAGCTTAGATCACCGTGAATTATATACATCCATTTTTACTCCAAATCTCAATACTTTTAAAACTTGGCAGATAGCGGGATTCCATTGATTTGACATATTAGTATCTTCCAAGTAGACATGGCCATGTGCTGATTTTGGCCCGGCTCGTTGACCGGGCCCGCGGTTCAGAACCGGAACTGGCCTATGGCCTATGGGCCTGGTTCTGGTTCCAAATTATTTTTTTAAAATAATAATGAAATTAAAAAAAATTCATTATTTAATTTTTTTATAAAACAATTTGAACTCTAATTGCCATGCATTGTAAGTGCATTGATATATAATTACAATGCTTAGCTTGGGTTTTATACACAATGACTCTAATGTCTCTTCGTTCTCATTCGATGTGGGACTCGGCTTGCCTTGAACACCTTTAATGTGAGATTCTTGGCTTGTTTTCATGCAAATGCCAAGGGTCCCACATCGAATGAAAATGAAGAGACCATCAAAGGGGTTGTGTATAAAACCCAAGCCAAGCCATGAGCATGTGAAGTTGTACGTCTTTTGTGGTTACGATTCTTTTCTAGTTAAGAGCAAAGGGTTCCATTGGACCGCTTAGAATCAGACCAATGGTCTGGTTCCCGATTCTATGATTTGCAGGTCCGGTTCCTAGTTCTAAAATTAGGGGACCAGTCTCACCAGTTCGGTTCCCTGTTCCGAGCGGAATCAGACCGAACCGAGAACCAATCACCCCTATAATTTGCATTTTGATTACAATTTATATTGAATAATTCATTATTTCATAATTTTATAATTCATTATTTTTTTCATAATTTATTTTTTTCATTTTTAAATTACGAATCAGGACCGGCTGGTTTAAAACCGAAACCGCCCCTAGCGGTTCCAGTTCTGGTTCACACATGGCCACGAACAAAACTGGCCGATTTCGAACCATGGCCATACCTACGGTTCAAGATCAAGATTGACGTCAATCTTTAGGGAGTTCTCGTGAATGCTCGCTCATATCATGGATGTCGTGAAAAGTCCTTCCTTTTTTCTCATAAGTAGCTCAAGATCAAAATTGACGTTTGCTAGGAGAAAGGTCAGTGATTTCTCAATTTTATATTTAGTTGTTTTCCTTACAAATTAGTACTACATAGCTTGAGATTGACAACGACAAACGAAAATGAGCGAAAGAGCGAAGATCTAATTTGTACACCTATCGAAGATTTTGAGGAATTTCCTATAGTCATACTGATTTTCGTGCACTCGTGTGTGATTATTTGCATTTTTTTTTGTACAATATCATAATGAAATCAGTAGTAAGATTAATAGATCTTATCGGATGGAGAAATGAAATATTTAACTTCATTTTCTTGCCTGACCGCTATGCGGATCCTTATATATAACAAACATTGAACGAACATTTTGCTCTCTTTAAAATAATTTAAGACAAAAATTTAGGATCGCGCTAAATATACCCTATTTTGGTTCCAAAACGAAAAATTACAAGTATCCAAACTCCTCTCCTCACGGCTCTTGGATGCTTGCTTTTTGGGCTGCAATCCCATCTCTCCCCTTGCGGGTTTGATCTTGCACTACTATGTTTGTTGGGATCGAGACCGTTCGAGGTAGGCCGTTGGATCGGCCTCGATCGGAGGTGGGGAGCGTGTTTCGCCAGAAATGCTGCCGTGACGAAATATAATTCACTGATAGTCGTTCTTCAGTTCTTAATGAAAGGAGACCAGGTTCCGTGGCGATTCCGGACAGCAAATATCGAGGCCGACAAGGAAAAATTACGAACTTTTACTTCGAACTTCGAACCGGATTATACGTACAAACCATGCCGGAATTTAATCGACGACAAAGCTTGAAAATACAGCCACACAAATACACAAAGATGTAACGTCGGAATTTAATCGATGACGCAACACCCGAGATAGAGATACACGTCGGAATTTAATTGACGATGTGAATCGAAAAGTTATAGCTAAGGAAAAGCAAAGTGCATTATAGGAAATTTAAGATAATTGAAAGACAACATGTTGATTTATTTGTCGAGGGGGTCTCTAGTAGATGGCTGATGATATTTATAATGATTGTGTGGTAACTGTTCCTTAGCAGTCTTCAACGGTTGTGCTCATGTTCTTCCATTCCGAAAATCTTGTCTTCATGTCTATGTGATGCCATGATCCTGCTTTCAAGATAACTGTCCTATGATCTTGTCTACAAGTGATAACTGTTTCATGATCATGCTTCCAAGTAACTGTTCCCTCAAAATATACATGTATGCTTCTTAGTGGTTTCCAATAGTTGCGTTGAGTCCATTACCTTGACGATTTATTCGACTCCACTACGTTGGCAGTTGCTTCGACCCCACTATGGTGACGGTTACTTCTTCGATAGTTGTATCTAAGATTGATTCCTTCAAGTTGGCCATTCTTCACTAAATTGTCTATCAATTTTCTCATCCTGACCAGCCGCGATTGTCGACTTCCTTTTAATGTCGATAGTTCTATAGTAATTTTATGAGAAAACTCAAAACATAAAAGTTGTAGATCCAGGAGTTTGCATTCCTTTGGCTTGGAAAGCGGGTCAATCCGATTTGTCTCGACAAAGTTATGACCATTTTCCCGAACTAGCGTAGAATTGAAATTTTCGCATCCTGATCGTCGCGATTGTCGACTTCCTTTTAACGTCGATAGCTCTACAGTGATTTTATGAGAAAACTCAAAACATAAAAGTTGTAGATCCAGGAGTCTTCGTTCTTTTGGCTTTAGACCCAGATCAATCCGATCTGTCTCGACCAAGTTATAACCATTTTGCCGAACTAGCGTAGAACTGAAATTTTCGCATCCTAACCGTCATGACTGTTGACTTCCTTTTAACGTCGACAGCTCTACAGTGATTTTCTGAGAAAACTCAAAACATAAAAGTTGTAGATCCAGGAGTCTTTGTTTTTTTGGCTTTAGAACCAGATCAATCCGATCTGTCTCGACGAAGTTATGATCATTTTCCCGAGTTAGCGCAGAATTGAAATTTTCTTGATGAAGTTATAACTAGTCTTGTCAATAATACCAAAAAATTGGTCATCTTTGGGTGTAAACATATACACATGAACGTTGTGTCAAGTCTCTACCATGTGTTCCTTGATGATCTTTGGTATAAACACTCATCGATCATGACTGAACCATGTCAACAAGTTGTCCATTTTTTGGAGTAAACATATCCCCCGTTTAAAAGAATAGAATGATTCATAGGTCATTCGATTATTTTAAATTAGGTAAGCAAGAGTCATTATATGCCCCCTTGTCATTGGCAAATATGATTTATTTTTTTTCGCCGAATTTTATATTCTCATATGGCTCATATTTTTTCCTCGAAAGACACGTCTTGAGTAAAGTCTTCATGTGGCCATTTATCTCCATCCTTAAGTAATTGCTCATATTTAGACACTCGCTGCCAATTGGAATAAATCGGCAAAATTTTGACATTCAAATTTTTCTCTAAAATTGAAGTTCAATCCATTGAAAGCCAAATTTGTAAATTCTTTCTCTAGGAGTGAAGTAAGGCATCTATTTCTAGCTCTCTTGAATCTGAAAATGAACTGCTCGACTGATTCATAATTATATTGCTTAATATCAGCCAAATCAGCAATAGACACATTGGGAACTAACCTGTAGAAATGGTTATGGAATTTTGTCTCCATTTGCTCCCAGGAATGTATAGAATTAGCCGGTAAAAATGTATACCGTATAAAGGCTGTCTTAGATAATGACAAGAGAAATAGCCTTAACTTCCAACAATGAGCATGAGATGCATCACCACATTGTGCATCGAACTGACTAACATGCTCCATTGTCGATTGATCATCTTCGCCAGAAAAAAGGTTGAAATCAGGAATTTCAAAACCTCTTGGATATGGTACCGCGTCCATCCACTCTGGATATGGTTTTCTGTATATGGCTCTCATATTTACCGGATCATATTCCATGTGCTGCATTGCTTGGTTTAGTATTGTTAAAAATATGTCTCGAGTTTGAACCCGAAGCAAAAATCTAACTATTTTGAATTGATATTTTGCGGATGTCCGAAATTGAGCAAAAAGGAAATATTGGAAATTTACTTTCCAAATATGTGCTGGAGTCGGCCAAGTGGTTTCCTTTTCTACATTGGAGTCTATGGGTTGAAATAGGAAAGTTCATCAGAATGGCCAACGTGAACATTGAGATAGACATTAACTCGGTCAACAATGGATCAGAGAAAGAAGAAATAAAATATACGGAATTATTCTCTACATTATTGGATTTGGCTAAGGAGATTAGGAAATTGAGGAAAGTCCAACTTGGACTTTGGGTTGACCATGTCTCACGGATTTGTATTCCTAATTGAATTCGGCCAATGGATGTTCCTTCGGAAATATATATATTTGAACTCGGCCAGCAGATTATGGAGCAGTGAAGCGCCGTTTAAACGAGTGCTTGGTAATCGTGGGTCTTTCTTCGGCAAATTACATCCAAGAATTCGAGTGTTCAAGTCGTGAAAATGTTGTGTTAAGATTTGCGTGTAATTCCTTCGTGAGATTAAGAGATTATTTCGTGAGGAATTATGGGCCTAAACACTGCGTGAGCTATTGGATGTAATTGGGGCTTGGGAAACACCGAGAGTATTTGAGTGACTCGAGTGTGGTTGTAATCTCTGTTGTATCGCTTGATCTATAGTGGAATTCCGTGCTGCTCTCCCCGTGGACGTAGGTCACTACGATCGAACCACGTAAATCTGGTGTCTGATTTATTTTTTTCTATCAATTTTATTATTCGATCACTTGGCTTTTGCAACAAGTATTACCTCGACCTATTGGTGGTTGTCGAATTCACCAATAATAATTCCTACTCTCTAAATCACAAATAAATTGTACTTAGGGTGAGCAGAGTCGAATCCACAGAGACTGACAAATTGTTAATTCTTTGAAAACCAAGTAAACAATAAAAGCGAAACTAAAAAGGGGGGTTTATGCAGAATAGATTTAAATAAAATAAGCAAACATAAATTAAAGAAAATCAGATTATGCAACATCTAGCAAAGGTAATCTCGTTCAAGTTCGGAAGTTGATCATTGAATCAAATGAATAATTGTCGCGACCGAACTCCCGAGCCCTTTTTGGACAGCATGCAAAAAGCAGGGGGGCTCGCCTGGTACGTCCTAAGTCTAGGTTTAGGACTTAACTCGGGCTCTCCCAAGCCCATACCATATCCCGACTTAAGGTTTAAATATTTAACATGCAAATGGTTTATACCAAGGAGTCGCCACTAATCGATTTGAGGTGGGTCGATTAGAAACCCAAATAAGGTGATGGGAGAATCACCCTATTCCTACGAACCAGAGATTAACTGAGTTCGGGGACTTGGTTACATTAGTTGGATAACTAATGCCCTTTCGGTACCATTTTACCCTGTTCATTTTTTGAAAACATTTGTCAAGCAGTTTGGATTGATTTTAGGACCTTTCTCCTAACATGTGAGGTGATCAAGCGAGTGCATAATCAGAAATGATTAGCAGTCATGCAATCTATGGTTCTAGCCCTAACTAAGCCAGATGACATTCAAAACACGGCAGTTCATGCAATTGTATTAAAAAACATGCATACTAACAATGCAACGGTAATAAAATAAAACAATCAAAATACTACCGCGCGACTTCAGGCTTATTGAATTTAAATAAAACAACAACATGCATAAAGGATTAAAACACTCAGATAAGTCCTACATAAAAAAATTTCGGATTTTTTTTTTTTCGGAAAAAAAAAACGAAAATATTATTATTATTATTTTTTTGAAAATATTATTTTTAATTTTTAATTAAAAAACGGAAAAGAAAAAGGAAAATAAAAACCTTTTTTTTTAATTAATTTTTTTTGATTTTTTTTTAAAATTTTTTTTTTGAATTTTTTTAATATTTTTTTTAAATAAAATAAAATAAAATAAAAATTAAATAAAAAAACCGGTCGGGTTGGATCTGGGTCGGTCGGAACCGACCCGGGTCAACGGATCTGACCCGGATCGTTGACCCGGGTCGGATCGGCTGATCCGGGTCGGACGAGACCGGCCCGAGTCAACGGACCCGACCCGGTCCGGGTCGGGTCGACTGATTCGGGTCGGTAAGAATCGACCCGAGTCAACGGATCCGACCCGGGAGTTGACCCGGGTCGGATCTGCTGATTCGGGTCGAATCCGACCCGATTCGCAGATCCGCGGAGAGAGTCACCGGCGGAGCCAAAATTGGCCGTCCGCCGGCTGACCCAGGCCGTCGCTGCCCCCTGGAACGGCCCCTGGGGCGGCCACCAGCGTCACCGACCGCTTGGCTCGCCGTCCGGCTGTCGGTTCGCCGGCTGGCGAGTCAAATCAAAGTCGGCTTCTCTGGGGAATTTTATCAAGCAGTTGGCGGGCGTGGCCAAAAATGGCCGAATCTGACCTGTTCCGGCGACTCGGTGGATTCCGGCCGGCCCACTTATCTTTGGTGAAGACGTATGCACAGTGGAGGACGACGGTATGGGCCGGGAATCGCGCGATTAGGCCGGCGCGAGCCCCGGCCGGACTCCGTGCAAAAACAGGGGAGGACAGAGGTTCTTCTCGGCCGAGGGGGGAGCTCACCGGTCGACGGCGCGTCTGGGCGGCTTCCGGCTGGTCTGGCGGCGTCGACGACCGTTGCTGGTTCGTCTTTAGCTCCGGCGGACTCTCGGCTCTCTCCTTCTCTCTCTGTTCTCAGCTCTCTCTCACTCTCTGTCTCTCTCTCTGTGTTCTCTCTTCGTCTGGCCGACCGAGGTTCTAGCTTCTTCACGACGACAACGTCGCTGCTGGTTTGCTCCGGCAAGACCTCGGTCACCTTCTCTCTCTCTCTCTTCTCTGTGTGTGTGTCTCTCTCTATTCCCTCCCTGTTTTCTCTCTTTCCCTGTTCTGTTTCTCTCTCTGAATTGCCAACCGGCTCCTCTCTCTCTCTTCGGTCTTTTATAGGCAGCGACGACGGTGACGATGCTGCTCTGCTCCATGGCGTATGCAATGACGATGGCCTGCACCGGCCTACTCTGGCCGCGACTTGCAGCCATTAGGCCGGTGCAGGGGGCAGGCTCAGACGGAGCAGAGCAGAGGAAGGAGAGAGGGGGGAAGGTCCGGGAATCCCGGGGAGGACGGGACTGGCAATTAATGCCAGTCCCGTCGGCGTGGTCGCTCGGCCTTCCTCTGGGCTGCTGACGCTCTGGGCTGCTGACGACGATGACGAGGGGCGGCGCCGCCGTGCGTCGGCGTGACGACGCGAAGCAGGGGCGAGGGAGCGTGGACAGCGACGGTCGCGCGTGGGGAAGGAAGAAGAAGGGAGCTGGGCCGGGCCGGGCCCAGACGCGCGAGGGGGAAGAGGAGAAAAGGAGAAGCGGGCTGGAGGAGGCCCACGCAGGGGGGAAAAAGGAAAATGAAATGGCTGGGCCCGCGTGGGGGAAAAGAGAAGCGGGCCGGGGGGGAAAGAGGCCCGCGCGCGGGGGGGAAAAGAACGGGCCGGGTCGGTCCGGCCCCGACCCGGCCAGACTTGATTTTTTTCTTCTTTTCTCTCTTTTTTTTTTTAATTAATTAATTACTTAATTAATTAAAAAAATATTATATTATTATTTTTTTGGAATTTTTTTAAATTAACACTTTAATAAACTATATTAACACAAACACGCCTAATTTCTATATGCAATGCATGGAAATATATATTTTTTTGTTTTAGGAATTAATAGAAATTAACTCCTAAATTTTGTGTATTTAATTTTGGGGCAAATTAAAAATAGGTGTCAACAATAATCTCAAACACTGCAATAGACTGGTTATGGTTGTTGAAACGCTTCTAACAGCCTAATCTTTCCTTAATATTAGATTAACCGGACACGCGCCTGTGATTAATCCTTTATTAATGAATAACCCCGACACGCGTCAAAGATTCAATTCGCTAATAGCATGAAAAACGAAAAAAACCCAACCCTAGCCAATAAATCACACGCGTAACTTATTCAAGCTAGATCATATATTCTCATAATACAACTTGAAAATCTGGTTTTAATCAAGTCGTATTATTTGCCATTATTATTAAAACACCTAAACAATTACGGGTTTGGGTATTTCAATTGGCAAACTATCACCCTGTCAATTACACAACGAGCTCTTATTGTAACAACCAACAAAGCAATGGTAAACAATAAAACAGAGAATATATAAATACTGCAGAAATTAAGAAGGAGGATTAAGTTTAGATCTCACAACTTGAATGAACTTGAACTTTGATAATCCTTTGCTAGACTAAAAAGGAGTTAGCCACACATGGCTACAAAATGCGCAAAAGAGAAAATAATGTGTTTCTGAATTTTCTGGAGTCTAGTCTCCTCTTGCGTTCAACCTCTTAAATAAATAAAAGAAAGTCTAGAAGAAGAAATTCTATCCAACATGGAAAGAAAAAAAGGCAAAATCTTCTCCCTAATGTCCCTAATTAAGAGTCCTATTTAAGTACAAAAATCCTCCACAATCAAATTTGGAAAATATGGAAATTAATGGCCAAATCACGTCTTCAAATTCTGCGCCAGCTTTACAACCGCGCGATCTTAAGCCGTGAGCACGGATATCTGGAAAATAGATCTTTTACATGCAGAATCCCAACCAACAGCTAAAAAACGTCCCAAATCTTCGCGATTGCATCATTCACCATCACCTAATCACAATGCATAAAACCAAATAAATTTCACTCTATTTATTCGAATATTTTCCCAAAATACCACCAAATATAATCAAAATATAAGTCAAATATACACATCATCACCTATTGAGGATCTTGACTAGGGATCACTTCAGTAGGATTATCCGAACTCGCCTGGATTTGAATTGAACGGCTTGATGTTCCAAGCCCGTGCATGACCTTTTGGAAGGTGTTGACAATTATGGGCTTGATCACGTCAATGACGCATTTTATCATGTAAATAGTCGTTTCCTTCTGGTGTTCGTCGAGAATCCTCCTCATGATAGCCAACATTACAGGACTTGGCTCTAATTGCATTCTCTGCTCATCGGTGAGTTGTCTCGGGATGTCGACTTCTCCAACTTGCTCTTGTTTCGCCACCAGTTGTGCAGTAGATGACTCGGAACATCCCACTTTGTCATTTTCATGTTGTGGTGACGAGTTGTTACCACCAGTATTATCGGAATCAAGTTGTTTCCTTGCTCTCACCATCGTATCTCCTCAAATCAACTACGATGGTCTCACCGGGCGTGCCGAGATTATATTTTGTTGGAAATGCTCCCGCGATGAAATATAATTCACCGAAAGTTGTTCTTTGATTCTTAATGAGAGGAGACTGGGTTCTGTGGCGACTCCGGATAGAAAATATCGAGGCAGACAAGGAAAAACTGCGAAATTTTACTTCGAACTTCAAACCGAACTCTACGTACAAACCGTGCTGGAATTTAATCAACGACAAAGCTTGAAAATACAGCCACACAAATACACAAAGATGTAATGCCGGAATTTTATCGATGACGCAACACCCGAGATTAATCGACGACGCGAATCGAAAAGTTATAGCTAAGGAAAAGCAAAGTGCATTATAGGAAATTTAAGATAATTGAAAGACAACATGTTGATTTATTTGTTCGGGGGGGGGTCTCTAGTAGATGGCTGATAATATTTATAATGGTTGTGTGGTAACTGCTCCTTAGCAGTTTTTAACGGTTGTGCTCATGTTCTTCCATTCCGAAAATCTTGTCTTCATGTCTATGTGATGCCATGATCCTGCTTTCAAGATAACTGTCCTATGATCTTGTCTACAAGTGATAACTGTTTCATGATCATGCTTCCAAGTAACTGTTCCCTCAAAATATACATGTATGCTTCTTAGTGGTTTCTAATAGTTGCGTTGAGTCCACTACCTTGACGATTTATTCGACTCCGCTAAGTTGGCAGTTGCTTTGACCCCACTATGTTGATGGTTACTTCTTCGATAGTTGTATCCGAGATTGATTCTTTCAAGTTAGCCATTCTTCACTGAAGTGTCTATCAATTTCCGCATCCTGATCAGTCGTGACTGTCGACTTCCTTTTAATGTCAATAGATCTACAGTGATTTACTGAGAAAACCCAAAACATAAAAGTTGTAGATCCAGGAGTCTTCGTTCTTTTGGCTTTGGAATTAGGTCAATCCGATCTGTCTCGACAAAGTTATGACCATTTTCCCGAACTAGCGCAGAACTGAAATTTTCGCATCCCGACCATCGCGACTATCGACTTCCTTTTAACGTCGACATCTCTACAGTAATTTTTTTGAGAAAACTAAAAACATAAAAGTTGTAGATCCAGGAGTCTTCGTTCTTTTGGATTTAATTCCAGGTCAATCCAATCTGTCTCAACCAAGTTATGACCATTTTCCCGAGCTAGCGCAGAACTGAAATTTTCGAATCCTGATTGTCACGACCTGTCGACCGTCGACTTCCTTTTGATGTCGACAGGTCTGTAGTGATTTTTTGAGAAAATTCAAAACATAAAAGTTGTAGATCCAGGAGTCCTCGTTCTTTTGGCTTTGGACCCAGGTCAATCCGATTTGTCTCGACGAAGTTATGACCATTTTCTTGAGCTAGCACAGAATTGAAATTTTCTCAACGAAGTTATGATCAGTCTTGTCAATAATACCAAAAAATTGGTTATCTTTGGGTGTAAACATATACACATGACACATGTGTCCCTTATGTTGGTAACTTGATGATATTTGCTTCCATATTACCTCAAGTCTTTGCATTGTGTCCCTTGATGATTTTTGGTACAAACACTCATCGACCATGACTAAACCATGTCAACAAGTTGACCATTTTTTGGTGTAAATAGAGTGCTTGGTGATAGCCTCTGTTCTCGAGCATGGGGTGGTGTGACTAATGAGAGGGAGAGAGATAATGGTTGCGCCACGGCCTCTCTGGAACTGTGGGTAGTTTTGTTATTTTAATTTTTTTTTTGAAAGATGTATATGGACCCAATGTTGGGGTGGATTTAGCGTCGGAAAAATTACCAAAATGGTCTTAAATCTATTGCACTTGTTTCAATTCAGTCATAAACCTTTTGATGATTTTCTACATGGTTCTTTCAGCTGATTTTAATCGGAAAACGCTGATATGGCGGTCTTGTCAGTGCCGGCAATTTTATGTGGCATGGGCGACGCTGATGTGAATAATTTTTTAAAAAAATTTTCTTTTTTTTTTCCTTTTTTCTATTCTTATCTTTCCTTTTTGTAGGTGGCCAGAGCGTACTAGGCCTGGCCAGCCCTCACCAGATCTGGGCGAGGGCCTAGGCAAGATCATGACCCTCGATAAAGGAAAAGAAAAGAAAAGAAAAGAAATAAATAAATAATTTAAATTTAGAAAATTCAAAATGTTAAAAAAAATAAAAAAATTTCCAAAATTGTCTATATCAGCACGGTGGTACCACGTACGACGACCGATATTCACATCAGTAATTTCCAGTTAAAATTGACCAAATGGACTTAGTTGTAAATTAACAAAAGGTTGAGGACTAAATCGACCAAATTATAAGGTTTAGGACTAAATTGGCACAAGTGCAATAAGTTTAAGACTTTTTTGGTAATGTTCCCAATTAGCATTACTCATTGTTTTTTGAAAATTTAGAAAAAAAAGGCAGAGAATGATCAAGTTGGTTATTACAATGCAAGGATGATTGATGAATTTCATTAAATGTATTTTTTAATAGCTAGTTAGTGTTTGGCTTTTCTCTTTCACCGTTTTATCCTTTTTCTTTGGTGAATTTTAAAATTTTCTTTAATTAAAAATTGCATGGCAATATCAATGCACCATGTTTTTTTAATGTATTAACTAAATTAAAGTCTTAGGGAATATTTCAAATAGGGTCTTAAGTATCATCATTTTTTTAAAAGAGGGCCTAAAGTGGACCTTATTTTAAATAAAGACTTGAATGTCCAAGTTAATCTCAAATAAGGTCCCGAGTTAGCTGGCCAACGAATGGTCAAATGTTCGCCAGGTGACGAGCATATGGTAATTCTAACAATCAGAACACCCATCTCTGTCAAAAATTTTTTGAATAAAAAAAAACCAAAACTCTAAAATTAAAAATTCCAAAATTAATGTTTTCTTCTCCAACCCACAAAGCGAGGAAGTGTTGCTAGAGCAAGCACTAAAGTTCGACCAAGCGGCGGCAACCAATTCTTAAAGTTCACACAAAGCGACCAATTCTTAGAGTTCACACAAAGCCTTCCCCGCCAATTCAAAAATAATTTTGATTGTGTTTTTCATTTTGCTTCCGTGATTCGGTCAATGTAAGTTTTATGAAGTAGAGCTGTAACTCCCCATAACTTCATGCACAATACATGTCCTTTCCAAATATATTTTGTAATTATATTAACATGCGCTAGCACAACAAAATTTTTACATCAACCCGTACAAGATCACACAAGTTAAAATTATATGCATATGCTTCGTTATTCATACAATGGTAGAAACCATCTTTATATAACATCCAAGCAAAAACATGAAATGCACAAGTCCTGTGAAGGTTAAGGTCGCATATCTTCAACTTTATACTCCTAAGCCCAAAAGTTTGCATGTACGATAGTCAAGCTATGCACTATGGATCAACAATCTCGCCCATCGACTCTTTGCCATCGCCATCAAAGCCCCTCAATAGTCCAACTAACTCACCATCAAAGTTCCATTACCAAGCGATGAATTGATGGGAAATCCACTCTAGAAACCTCACATCGACCCAAACAGTGGAACTACACCTAGTATATATTGTCAATGATCCAAGTACAAGCACATCTTCAAATACACAATCGAAATGCATGGGAGCTCCAAAAAACAATAACGGTGGGCGATCTATCTTGCATATCTAAAAAATAACGGAGTGAGCTGAAGTCCAGTAAATGAAATCTCTAAATCTAAGATAGGAGATCACCTTACCACTCAACTTGGTACAATACAATATAGGTTCAAAGTAATACAAAATAATCATGTATGACTAGTGGAGGAGTAAAATGTATTATCTTTTTTATCATGATATGTTGATGGAAATCAATAACAATATTGCATAAGATTATTCACTCAAATGCAAGCGGATGACATAAAATATCGTGATGCATAAACACTACATAGTAGATCATCAATACATACAGATGAGTTCATACTTATCATTGGCTAGGACCATCTTGATTCACGAGACATATCAACTAACGAGATATCATCATTACCAACTCATGGGAGATGGAATCACACAAACCCTTTCCCACGCCTCTTAGCCCATTCATCATAGATGTCCTCTATATCAGTGAAGATAAATATACCACAGTACATCCGCATAATGATAGTCATTTCTTAACATCATACCATGGGTACAAAAGCCATATCATACCATAACTACACAAACCATGTCATTGTAGGATTTCATGTCATCTCAACTAGGGGCGAGCGATTTCAAGTTCCGCACAGGTTCTACCTAAAACTTGGAACCTACCCGTGAGAATAAGTTTCTTATTTTTTGGAACTTGAAATTTACCATGTATATCTTGAAACATGGAACCTACCTTATCATAGATTCCGGGAGGCAAAAGTACACTATAAGTGCCATAACTTGTGTACGGCGCTCACTTTGGTGCCATAACTTTTTTTCGGATCACTTTGGTGCCAAGTCGGAGGAAAAACGATCACTTAAGTGTCATAACTTTTTTTTGGATCACTTTAGTGCTAAAATTTTTGAAAAATGATCACTTAAGTGCTAAAATTTTTGAAAAACGATCACTTAAGTGCCAATCTCCGGCGAGACTCCGGCGAGCCACGTCAGCTTCAGAAATTAATAAAAAAAATGCCACGTCAGATTTCCGGCAAAAAATTGTGTACGGCACCGGAGTTGGCACTTAAGTGATCGTTTTTAAAAAATTTTAGCACTTAAGTGATCGTTTTTCAAAAATTTTAGCACTAAAGTGATCCAAAAAAAAGTTATGGCACTAAAGTGAGCGCCGTACACAAGTTATGGCACTTGTAGTGTACTTTTACCGATTCCGGGATCTACCTAGATTCCACATGTATTATTAACTGAATGATTGTTGTGAATCATCACCTTTAATGATCACCACTTGCTGTTATAATCTACTGATCACAACTTATATTTAGACACACGAAGAATATGAAACATTAACAAAGTAAAAGTCTTAGTCATAAAACGAAGACTTAGACTAGCGGTTTCAGATATACACTTATCATTCAACGCCATGGAATACCACAAGATTGCGCGAAAACATAGACCAAGAAAAACATAAAAACTTATTTTAGGTTCCAAGTGATCTGAAATCTGTTTGTCTAAACAAATTCCTATAGTTTTGAAATATAAAACCTGTCCTGCATACTTTGGAACCTGGAACCGACATGTTCCCACCAGTCCGATTCTCAGGCTCCAGGTTCTACCCTGGAACCAACCTAGAATCATGCTCACCCCTAATCTCAACCTACCGTCTCATATGATAGAACATCTAGCTAACTCTAGAGCCTCATCCACATACTTATACAAGGGAATTCACTTGGTGACAAATAGACCGTAGCAAAGGTTTTAATCATGTGCCATCATTCACATATATTTCATAACAACATAACAAATCATCATGTACATTGTTGGAAAAGTGCAACAAAAACCCGATACCTTCATCTGGGGAGATCACCAAAAGGAAACTCAAGTCCAAGCCCATTAACATATCCAGTTGACCCACATTCACTAAAAAATTTAAGTCAATAAGTTATGGGCCAACTAGGATATATTAACTGATCAACACCACAATTATCTTATGTGAGATTTCTCCAACACAACTCACATGTGTATTTCAATAATCTCCCCCTTACGTGTAAGCTTAGTGTTAGGTATGCTCTCCCTTAATCCAAGTATCCTTTTGCACCAACATATCTCAAGTTGAATCTCCACGTCATTACTTTGCACCTGCAACTATGCATAGCAACCATCATTAACTGCTAACTTAGGATTACATAACCCATGGTCTCTATCTCGCGTCATCAGACCAACTATCCATGGTCACTTCTCACCAGACCAACCGTGATGGCAATTTCCACTTGAAACAAGCATCGATCATGAAATTTCTTTGTCGAAATATTCACCAAACACCTGAACAAATTCATCGGCCCACCAATCAACCATCGGCCCTGATACCATTTGTTGGGAAAGTGCAACAGAAATCCGATACCTTTACCTGGAGAGATCACCATGAGGGAGCTCAAGTCCAAGCCCATCAATATATCCAGTTGGACTCACCTACACTCAAAAGCTTAAGCCAACGAGTTATGACTAACTAAGATATATTAACTGCTCAAGCACATCAATTATCTGATGTGTGACTTCTCTAACACAACTTACACATGTATTTCAACATACATCTCAATAATTTGTCATTTCTAATGCAATTAATGATAAATAATTAATTACATGCACTTCAATACATATACCCTCCTTTTCTTCTCATCATCCTATTGTTGATGTAATAAAAGACTTTAGTCAGGCAATCAAGTCGAAAACAGTAAATGGTCATAATTTACAAGTGGGAATACTTGGTAAGTGATTATACTCGACAAGTGTATATAAGCAGTAATTGGTCATACTTAGCAAGCGGATATACTCGATAAGTGGATAGAAGCGGCAAGTGACTATAAGTGGCACATGAGTTAAAATTATGAAAATAAAACTTTCAAGCCCATTTCTTTATTTTCTTGTTTTTGACATCCAACATGCTACCACACCAATCAATCAAACACATTTAGGCATGTAAAAACTCATTAGGACAAGTCAAGTCATCACAATATCTCAACACACCAATAATGATGCATGCTCATACTTTTAATCAAATTCAAGTTAAATTAACAAATATCAACCAACAAAATCAAATGTATTATGTAAATCAATCTAACTTAGTTCCTATAGTTTTCACTTACCTTAAATAAAGACTTGAGCACTCAAAGCTTTAGTCACATTCAAGTAAAATAAAAATAAAAGAAGAAAATTAATGATTCTTGTCTTTAAAACGACAAAACCCATTGGTAAAATTTAGTAGAATTTTCTTATTCACTTTGTCAACACCTGAAAGATTGTGATGGAAGCTTTGAATAACACGAGTGTGGGACTTTTGTTTTTACTTAGAGGATTTGAAAACGAATGTCGAAGAAGAAAGTTGGAATTGGAAGTTAATGAAGTATGGACTCCCATTTTGAAGTTTGAAGACTTCCAAAGATCCAATTATACGGTCAAGTAAAGGGGAATGTATGTGGAGATAAGATTAATTAACCAATGTTAAAATAATGATGACCTTGAGTTAGAAAAAAGACACATGGTGAAAATCGGAGGGGATGTGATGATAACATTACATATGGCTACATTTGGTTTGCTTGTAACAGATGAGAACAAATAACCAAGGTTCAAGTAATAAATGACATTGGATTAAAAACATTAGGTGCAAAGGAAGAGAGATAGGGGTTCCAACCTAAATTCTACAATGAGATATTTTGATTGGAAAATATAGAGAGTTCCTTCAGCCAAGTAAAATGAATGGATAAGAGTTAAGTTTATCAAAAGCATTAATAATGGGCTAAAGTTGAAATAGGTGATGTAATGATTGATATCATTACTATGCTAAGTTCAATGTCACTTAAAGCATGTAGGTTAAAATAATTGGTGTAGAATAAAGAGAGGTTGTACAAATTAAAGAGTGACAAATGGCTCAATCATATGGTTTTTAAAATAGATGTTTTGTTAAGTTATCAAAATATCTAATAAATTAGAAAAGTATTTTGAACTCACTAAAATGTTCCGCAAAAATTACTAAACGACAAGAGAATCACAACTCAATAAATTTAATACTTGAAAATCATTAAATATGTTGGAGCATATCGATCCTTTTCTGTAAATAATATGGCGGTAAATTAATTTACCATCATTCTACACCATCAACATTTATATCAACATCTATCAATTTAATCCCAGTGCATCGGACTCCGAGCGATTGTGGTCGCGGAAAATCATCCTTCGCACCTTCCACATCTCACAAAACCGACGACCCAACTGAAATTCCTATGTGCCATCCAAAACTTTAAGCTAAATAATAGTTAACTTTATATCCTAAATATTATTATTGAATAAAGAAAATTCCTGATGTCACATTATCCTTGATTCGAAACCCTAATTTCCCTAAATCCTTTAATTTCTGTCATTTCCATTGAGGTTAGTTACCTAAGTTGGTTCAAATGGTGCTTCATTTGTCCAAGACAAGGCAATTACTCTTGTTGAAGTATCATGTCGATAAGGCATAGGCATGTTGTGGAATATGACATCGATGGCAATGAATTTCATTTTATAATTTTTCTAATTGTATTTGTTGTCTTCATGGTCCATGTTTGTCAATTTTTTACTATTTTCATTTATATTTTTTTGTGTATGTTGTGTTGTTAACAATCACTTTATAGTCTCTTGTTTTGTTGTTTTTTACATGAACCCATTTCTTCCTTTCTAAGTTTATTGCATGATCTCTACATGAATCTCGTTCGTTGGCAACCATTCTCTACTTGTGCACTACGAGTTCTCTTCAATTTAACTCAACTTGGTGGTGAGAAAATCTAATATGTGTTAGGCACTAATCTGGTCATGGCATCCCTCAGCTCAAATAAAGGTTTTAAAGCTTGAAAATGTCTAAGGTGGTTGAATTCAATTGATTTTGTTGCTATCTTGATTTTCCAATTATGGGATTAGACAAATTGTAAGTAAAATGTCTTTGTTTAAAGTTGGTTAATCATGTCTTTAACATGGTAATGAGACGGGACTTTAGCGAATGTCAATCTAGAATGGCGTAAATGTGTTAAATTGACATTAAAAGAAGTGAAATGGATTTTGTGTACGAGATATAAAACCTATATAGTTTTACTAGTTTCATGGCTTCACAAGTTTGAATGAAACCTCTCTAAATATTTTAATATATTGTAATTGCAGCTTGTGTTTAACTATATAAAGATTTAAGTTGGTGTGATTCTATTGAATTTATATAGGCTCTAAAAACTTATTGACGCTTTTTTTTGCTTCAATATGCATCGAGCGAGGGATGTGAAGAAGTGAATTATGCTATGTCTAATAGTAGGCATGTTCGGGTTGTTGAAGAAGATAGGTTTGCCATTAATGATCTTGATGAGTTATACAGAGAAATGTACAATGTACAGAAGGTGAAGGTTCAATGTAGATGTATTGTTGGAGACATCAACTTGTACATAGATACGTTATTTGATAATGTAGATTTCCAGAATATGATAGTCAATTTGAGTATATATACATTCCAAGTTCAATGCTGAGGTGGATATGGAGAATATTGTCTTTAATTTGACATATCTTAAGTTTATCTAATACTATTTAGTTTGCTCGGAATGCTATCTCGTTAAAATGCTCAACATTTTGCTAAATGCTCACTTTGTATTGTTGGCAATAGATCCACCACCACCATCATCAAGCTTATTATAATAAGCATCATCAAGCAACTATCATCAATGATCATTAACAAATCATCTTCAAATACTTGAATTTATTGAATTTCAATATTTGCATTACAAAAAGAGACAAACAACGCATAAGTTTACGACTTCAATATGTGTGTGCCACATAGCACTTAATAGAAAGCTCCATTGATCACAAACCATTCTAATACAACCATTCTAAATCTCCAAAAGACACCTACAAACAACAACTAATCTTAGCCCTCCCACATCTTTCTAAAGATAATACATTATCTAAATACCTAACAAAATCTTCTCTTTTTTTGCATTGTTGAAGGTGGGCTTCAATCAATCTTGTTCTTCTTTAGGGCCTAAAGATAATTTGGCAGCTTAGATACGGGCTCCTAATTTGGTCTCCAAAACTTTGATGAATCTCCACCTCTACCTATAACTAAAACAACCCGAACAAAGAAATAACACACAAGACATTCAACAAAGTTAATGTATGTGATAATCAGTTCCCATGATTCTGGAAAAGATGCATGTTTGCTTATTGAATATATTGTGTCCAACAAAAGATTAGTAGTTTCATGGCAACGCATTTTTCAGTGTATTGAGCTGCAATCCTGAACTAGTCACGTGAGAATTAAACATATTAAATGGCCCTAATCCATTTAATCATGTATTCACATGAAAACATTATTAATCCAATGTGGAGAATTAATTCAGCATATTATTTATGATATTTTAAGGTTAAAGTATCCAACTCTCACCTTTTGGTGATTCGTAAAACCACCAATTTATCTAATGGAAGCTAAAATAATTCAATGTGTGTGTAACTTAGCAACCCTCCCTGACCATAATATATACAAGAAAAGTCTTTAATATAACAAGGAAGTTGAGCTATTGGTATGCACAATATAGAGAATTTTAATACAAATTTAATTTAATGTGCTTAAAGATAGATTTAATTTCCACATAATGGCATGACAAGTAATATTGTCCAAATTTGAGTTATTCATTTTATAATTAGAATCAACTCCACTGCTAATATTTTTTTAAGTGTCATTGTTCACGGGTCCACATATGCATGCCAGAGTATAGCGTGACCATAATAGCATCCTTGATTATAAATTTCCTTGTGAAAGTGCTTCTACTATATTGTGTTTTACCAATGAATACTTCGTCTTACACACACGATAAGGAAGAAGAAGAAACGATGTCTTTCCAAGTTATAATCAGCCAAAATAAACATTATGATTAAGAATCAAATACTATGATTAATTCCTATTCCTTTCTTCCAAAGCTAAAGAATCACACTGGACAGAACCTACTCCTATTTTTGAGGAAGGCTTCGAAGATGAGCTCACTTGGGGTCCCCAACCTTCCTCTACTTTCTCAGTGGCAATGGCGTGGAACCATATAAGAAGAAAAGGTCGTTCGGTTCAGTGGCATTCATTTGTTTGGGATTATCACATTACCCCGCGCCACTCCTTCCTCCTTTGGATAATCTCCCTTAACAGGTTGCCCACGCAGACTGCTCTCATTCATAATAGCAGAATTGATTCTGCTTTGTGCGCGTTTTGTGGTGATATCCCGGACTCAATAGATCACCTCTTCTTTGAGTGCTCATATACAAGAAGCTTGGCCTTCTTTTGGGCAACAAATTGCTATCTTCCATGGAAGAATAGGCCATGACATGAGCATATTACTTGGGCAATGAAGGTGTGTGGAGGTCCATCTTTTGCCCATCGTATTTCCAGATTCTCGTTTGGTGCCCTTTGTCACATAATATGGACGGAAAGAAACAACTCCATCTTCCGTAACAAGAGTATTTTTATTCCGGGCATGCGGAATCATATTGTCAAAGTGGTAAAGGACAAAGTGGCAACCCTTGGCAGAATCCCAGACACATCTCTGAATAGAAGATTACAGAGAAGGTGGGGGTTCTCACCTACCATATTTTCTTAGTCCCTTCGGATTGTGGCCTTCTTGCGGGTCTTGCTAGTGTTGTTGCCGTTGTTGGTCTTGTCTGGTTTAGTCTCTTAGACCACTTCTTTCGCCTTCCTTCCACGCGGGCTGGTTGAATTTTGTTGCTGCTACGGGATGGATTCCTGGTGCTGCTTCATGGCTGCTGCTATGTTACCCCTTCCGGAGTATGGACGAGTGCTCCTTGAAGATGGCCATGCTGTGGGTCCTCTGGTGTGGATCTTCTTTCCGACGCTGGACTGGTGTATATTGCTGCTGATACTGGAGACCTGGACTTTCGAATACAGTTCCTGTGGTCAGCTTGCTGTTATCGTTGTTGATGGTTGGATTGGTGTCCTGCACTTCCTGCTGCGCTGCCTTGGTGTTGCTCTAGGAGTGTCTAGCTCTTCTCCATGCTACGACGGCCTTGACGATGTTGCTGGTGCTGATGTTCCACCGATGACCTGGTTTTCGCTAGTTTGCTGTTCTTGTCGTCGGTCCTTTGGAGCTTCTCCGATTTTTGGTTCCTGCTGCTGGCTGGATTAGGTCCTTCAGGCCTTCGTCCTTGGCTGTGTTGTTGCTGCTCCAGAGCCTTTGGCCTTCCTCCGAAGCTTCGGAGTGGTTTTTCCTTGTTTTTCGGGCTGTTCTTTGTTGTTTGGGTGGGCTTTTGCTTTGTAAAGTTCCGCTAAACCTGTCTTGACCTTGTGAGGACATGGTGTCCTAATTAGGTCAGGTGTTGGCTTGGGCTCTTCTTTGTATTTGGTTCTGAAAAGTATATATACACTTACCTTTACCAAAAAAAAAAAAAAAAGCTATGATTCACCGGTCATCCACCTCCGATCATTGGATCACCATCCCTCAGCTACCGGTTGTAGCCAACACGCGTACGCACAACCACATAATGACCGAAACTAAAAGAACATAAAATGGAATGAAATGAATAAGCCAATGCAAACGAGTTTAGAGATTAACTCAGTCCATTATTTTCGAAGCCGACTCCCCTCCGATGACCACCATTGAATGCAGCAAGGAAGACATGCCAGCATAGAGTGAAAATATATAAAGGAAAAATTTGTGCAGATTCAGACTTGATAACAATGAAATCTTATCGAAACTGTGTTCAACAATCGATGAAAACATTATATCAGTAAATTATGTTTATGTACCCTAAAAAAAATCAGAGACTAATCTTTATAGATTGGGTTTTGGCGTTCTGTCGAGCATATGGTGCGTGGTTGGTTATTTGTTATAGACAAATTTAAATAAACGACTCATTTCAATTCATCACAATAAGAGCAAATATGTATTTAACATGGGTTAATACCACGAAAAATCCCAAACTGGCATACCTATGATAATTTTACCCAAACTATTTTTTTAACTAAAAAAAACCCCAAACTAGTATACCTATGACAAATTAACTCCAAACTAATATTTTGACCACTAAAAATCCCAAACTGATACATTTGTGATAAATTTAACCTATGTCAGTTTCCATCAAATTGAATCGATACTATAAAAAATCACAAACCGGTACACCTATGACAGATGAAGGGTAAAATATAAAATGGGTACATCAGTTAACTATCGCATGTCATTTAACAAAGCAATTTAACGGAAACAAACTGAGAATAAATTTGTCATAAGTGTACTAGTTTAGGATTTTTGGTAGTCAAAATATTAGTTTAGGATAAAATTGTCATATGTTTATCAGTTTGAGATTTTTCGTTTTATTAACCCATTTGACATCAACTTAACCTTAATCATAGAAAATTTTAAACCAACACTACCTGAAGATTCAGTATATGATTTTAATCTAAGAGCAACCGAGAATAGTATTTATGGAACTCTCCTTCGTACAAATGGACTTCTAACTCTGGCTCGTAAGAAAACTGAAGCGTGTACGTTCTGGAGATGTCACCAACGAGGATTGAAAGCTGTAGACGAGGCAAGATGAAGTAGCGATTGTCATTCTAGACTGATTAACTGGAGGAGCCCATAGCAGCACGTTGCCGCTTGGTTGGAGAAGAGAACACCAAATTTAGGATTTTCATTTTAAAAGTTTGGCTATTTTTTTGTTAAAAAATATACCCTTATTCTGGTCACCAGAAATATCACATGCTTGTCGACTGGCGAGCTAAGGCTCTTATTTGAGATTGACTTGAAAACTTTAGACCCTCATTTAAAATAAGATCCACTCTAGACCCTCTTTTAAGAAAATGAGGGGACTTAGGCCATTATTTGGAATTTTCTCAAAAGTTTTGCATATAATTTGTAAAATTATAAACAACACGCGCTAAATGGGAAAGTTAAAAACGAGTTAAGTGTAAACCTATAGATAAAGATGGGGAGAATAAATATATGCATACATACGTAAAATATGATGAGTGGGAAAATGTTCGAAATTTTCATTAAATTAGTTGGGTTATATCTTGAGGCATGTACTCCTTTTCTTTTTTTTTTTAATCTTAATGTTAGGCCAGAGAGTGCAAAGGAGAAGAACTAAACTTAATATATATGATATTTGGAGTAAAGGTGTGTGTAGAAATTTTTTAAGATCTTAGCTTAAGGATTTGAATAAAGAAGAAAATGAAGATTTAATTGTTTGAGTTTTTTGAGAAAGAAATGATGAGACGGTAATTTCCAACCATCACGTCGTGCGTGCTGCACCCAAAAGGCGACATGCATCGTGTGACATAGAATGGATGAAAGCCCTCTTTTCTCTTTCTCCTCTATAGTGAGTAGGGAAAGTATGGAGCCCATGCAAACATTTTTTACCCGCTCTCTCTCTCCTCTCTCCTTTTTGTAATGTGAAAGCTGATGTAATATATGGGCCTCATCCAGCGCATTTCTCTTTGAATTAAGCCCAACCCATCTCATTTACCTTCTTCTTCATCAACATGTTGAGGAGTAGACAAAACAAGAAAGAACAAAGAGAGAGAGCACATTCGCAAGAAGGAAAAGGGAAAAGAGAAAAAAACATTGGCGTGCTCACAATCCGAAGCCAATTTAACGCCATTTTGCAACGTTAGGTAAGTGTTCAAACATTTTATTCGTCTAATTGAACAATCGTCAAAGTTAGGACTTGAAATTCAAAGTTATGTCAATTTTGTGTTGCTGCATCCGATTAAGGATTTTCGGCCTAAGTATATACATATATATATATATATATATATACATATACATATATATATATACATATACATATATATATATACATATATATATATATATATATATATATATATACACACACCATAAGAACATAGGATCTGAGGGTACTATAGAAAGAGAAGATAAATAATGTAACATACTATAGATTCAACTTAAACGTCTTCTTTTAAGATTAAACATATTATTGTGAGATAACTCTAAATAATGTATTATGTTGTCAATTAAATCTATAAATTCAATGTAAAGTTCTTAAATGAAAGTAAAGTATTCCACAATAAAAAATAATATAAACTAAATAAAATAGCGAGCATTAAGAGAAAATGTGACATTCCGAAATTTCCACCAATTGAAATTTATTGAATGATTGAGTTTTATGAGATGTGCTCGCCGTAAATTCTTGCCCGGAACTGATCATTCCTGGAAATGCTAACCATTAGGGAAAGGCTAATAGGGGAATTAAATTCGCACGACTAGAGAAAATTCGATCGTGAGTGGACTTCGACCATTAAATCGCGTAAGTGATATTTTGAGCCACTGTTGGCCGATCCAAGAATAGTTAGGGGTCAATTCGTCAATGTCCTAGTAGTGGATCGCGGGTGATTCCGTTGGACCACGAAACGACTTGACGAATGATTCTGAAATTATACCGAACGATCATACCCCTCGGATCGAGTAATTGATCTTCGTGATTTTAATGACAACCGAAATCGTCACGTACCGAACGAACTTGCACGTGACTCGATTCAGTATCAGTCATGAGTCGATTTCGCGAATTTCCCCAGCAAGCCGCCCGTTAGCTCGAGAAACGCTCGAGTTGCGTTTAATAGAATTTAATTATTGAAATTTTGCCCAAATTGGACACCGAAAAATTAGGGAGTCACGCCAGAACGCTAGGACGACGTTGCACGTGACACGTGTGAATTTTTGGTGCGCTTAAATCCTTCGGAAAAATTCGATTTGGGTAAGAAACGGAGAAAGTGACCAAAATACCCCTAAGAATTATTAAAGGGTATGTTTTAAGGGTAAAGGGCATTTTGGTAATTTTTCCCTCAAATTTTGATTGGACAATTTTGCCCTTGGACTTTTTAATAAATTACAAGATTACCCTTGGATATTTTGGATGAGAATGAATTTGGACCTTCGGATCGAGATAAGATCGAATTTGGACCGTTAGATCAAAAAGGTTAGACAAGGGCATTTTGGTCATTTTTCAAAAAGGGGTCAAAACTTGAAGAAAAAGCTAGACCATTCTCTCTCTCTCCCTCATTCTTCTCTCTCTCCCCCCTTCGTGAATCCCCCCCCACCGTGAGCCCCTCACCGGCCACCTCTCCCTCCGCCGGACCGCCACCGCGCCCAAGCCGCCGTCCTCACCTCCTCATCCCCACCCAGCCGTGACACACTCTCTCTCTCTCTCCATCTCTGGCCGTGAGCCCTCATGACCGCCGTGGATGCCCGCCGCAAGTCGCCGCTCGCCGATCGTCGCCGATCGTCGCCGCCACCGCAAGCCGTCTTTGGATTTCGAGTTTTACCACCGCTTTTGTTCTAGCCGAGAGAGTCTAGAGCTAGGTAAGTTGTGATCTAAACTCTCGCCTAGTAGATCGGGTTGTTTCGGGTTAGATAGACGCGGGTTGTTGCGATTTTGCGAGCTAAGTTGAATCACGGGCACTAGGTTTGAATTCCGAGGATTTTGGTGGAAATTTAAGGGCCGATCAATGCTGTGAATTGGGGTTTAGTGTGCTGTGGTGTGCTGTTGGGTACGAGAATGGTAGCGTTGAGTCCGGCTCGGAGTTTTGTGTAAGTGTCGTGAAGAGTCGGTAGTGTGATTTTGTGGTTTGAGTGCAGAAATTACTATTCACGAACTGTGGAAGTACTGTTCACTGTGCTGTGGTGAGTCGTTTGACGGGTGATTGGTACCGTTAGGTCCGTCTTGGAATTTTATGAAAATCCCGTGAAGGGCTGAAAATGATTTGAAAACTTTTGAACAAAGAAAAATGCTGTTTTATGCAAAAATGTGCTTTTGTGTGAAAAGGATGATGTGGTGAAGTGTGGGGTGCAAGTGTGTGCACGGAATTTGAGGCAATGGCATGAGAAAGTGAGTTGGGATCGGGCCGAGTATCATAAGCTCGAGCAGCGATCACGTAGGTCTGTTGCATTTGGCACAGGCTGAGGCTCGAAAGAGCATGATTGAGTTCGGTCCGAGGCACGATCGGCTCGGGTGAGACTGGGATTGGACCGAGGCATTATAAACTCGGGTTCCGATCATGTAGGCCTGTCGCATTTGGTGCGAGCTGAGTGTTGATCGCAGTGTGCCTGAGGCGTGTACTTCAACGCGGGTCACTGGCGAGTGAAAGAGGAAAATGAATGATCGCAGTGTACCTGAGGCGTGTACGTTTACGCGGATCACTGGCGAGTGATGTGGGAAAGAGGAATTGAGAATGGAAAGAATGAGGAAGTGGAGGTGGATTGTGCGTATGTTTAGTGGATTGGAAACGTGGTATGTTCATTGGGTGTGTAATTTGTGAAAAATTTCGCATATTATGTCATGTGTTTTCAAAATAAATTTTTATAAATGGACTAACGTGCAAGCTGCGTGTGTCGAGAGTTCAAGTATGTGCATTCGTGTGTTCTGTGGTTGATTATTGGGTCGTGTGTTTATCTATGTCTGGAATAACGTGATAGCCTAGGTAGGGTTTAGGTTACAACTTATTGAGAAGTGTCTCATGGTTGTATAAACCAAACCATTTTAGATCCCCCGCCCGAGCGATGAATAATCCACCGCCACCACCAGAACGTTTTGGAGTCTCCATGCACACCGAGCTAGAGGTTCTAGAGTTTCCGATGGATCGACACAAGAGGATTCCGACTCGGAGGACAGAGAATCGGATTCAGAATGGACGCCTAGTAAGGGGCATAAGGAGTAATATCCAGATATGGAATTGGGTTTTTGCGAGTACCATTTTTATATGGAAAGTTGATCAGGTCATAGGCCCTTTTTGTTACTGACCGTAGTAGTGTGGCGTGTACTTGTATTTATGGTGGCTTGTAAGCGTTGGGGTGGCCTTGTAATTGTAAATACTTTGGTATAAGTTTGGAAATGAGAAATAGATATGTATATTCTCCCTTAATGCTTCCCCAGTTTTTATATTGTCCGGGATTAATCGTAGTATCTGTTGTGGTTGTAAATCTCTGACAATTATTGAGGTCGGCGACATTCCTGGGATGTCGCACTCATCGACCAGGTAAGGGGTGTTGCGTGCCGTTGGGGTTCGGGGCGTGATAGAAAAGGGTAAAACGGTAAGACAAAGTAAGGTGCAGACCAACCACAAGTGATAAAATCTACCAAGTGAGGGGTATGTAAACTAAATTGCAGATATGAAATTTAACAGAAAATAAAAAGCAGATGAGCGATAGGCAGTAGAACTTGCCGATTGTGGGGTATGTAAATTAAATTACTGTAGTATAAATTGTAGATAAGAAAAATCATGATAAGTATTGATATTTAAATAATATTAAAAGATTACAAGTGGAAATATTAAAAATACAAGTGCAAATTTTAGAAAAAAAAAACTTCTGTACCATCATATCATGAACAAGATCTAAAACATAAATGTGTTTAAGGAATGATATAACTATGTGGACTGGATTTGGATTTAAGGAAAAGGAATGAAGATATTCAAGAGGTAGGATCAGGGTATAAGATGTGGAAAGATTGAGAGGATTCTCTCGTTTCATAAGAGATGAGAGGGAGATCAAGAGGCTTCTTTGTCTTCTATGATTTTGAGAGAATAGGGTTTTCAATTCTGTTTCGAAAAGACCTGCCTCTTTGGTTAAGAAAAGACGACTTTTATAGGCTAAAGAAATCTTCAAAAGCTATTACATTATTTCAGGTTCACATGATGTTACTATATCTTTCAGTAAAAATCACTAGTATGAACAGGAAAAGGTACACAGTGTTATCGTGGAAAGATATCATGTAGTATGAAAGCATGTTATGAAAACAGAAAGAAAAAGACAATTGTCGTTAGTTTCTTATCTCATTATGGAAGTATGAAAACTTTGATAATGGTCATCCAGTCTTTGTCTTTTAGTTTTCATATGCCGTAACAGTCATCCCCATTTGTATTCCCACTATGATGTGAGTGGGAGGAGCTTGATTCTTCTAATTCAACAAGGGCTTGTTTTAAAACTCCCATTAGTTGTTACTGATATTGTGCAAATGCCAGTCTCGATAAAATAAATCCTTTGTCATAGAAAAAATGAGTGACATTATCATATATATATATATATATATATAGAAGTTTAAGGTATTGTATAGCTATATAATTTTACTAATCTCGATTTGAGTTTGTGGTTTGCCTGACACGGAATTTTGAAGTTTGCCCGCGATTGGACATATTGAGAACAGTAACTTCGAGGTTGAGTTTATTCAGTTTTAGGCTAGTCTTTCGATTGGCCAAGTTAGGGGTTTTGTAACACGTCAAAAAGGATTTTTATGGACTATAAGTTTGCTTAAATCAGAGTTTATTAGTGGAAGTTATGGCTGGACGAGTTCGTAGCGTGAGCTGTGCATAACGGACAATAATGGTTATCTATAGGTGAGCTTGCCATTGGCACGTAAGTGACATTTTATCGACAAATAAATGTAGTTTTGTCTATTTGAAATGGAAACTTATCTTTTGATTTTGGTTTGAGCTTATTGAATGTAAATGGGTTTGTAAAACCTTTTGAGAAAGACTCATGAGATGTCCTTGATTTTGAATATGGTTATATTGATTATATACTGATATGTGAAATGGTTTATAAAGTGCATTCTGAACTGATGTGCGATACATATTGCGATATATGAAATGGTTTTTGGATTTGATTTTGTGGATTGTAGAGGATGTTGCTTTAAGCAATTATTGATGCTCTATGTCTCCGTGATTGTGGGTATGCGCACACTAATTTAGGAAATTCTTGTGAGCCAAGCCACCAATAATATAGGTGGAGACTTAGCCAAGGGGAGGAGCTTGGTCGCTTAGTCACGGGAAGTTATCCGTGATCATGGTTAGATTTCTAATCACGAGATTGACCAATGGAATGGACCATCGGTTTGTGTTTTTTATGATATTGATCAATGGGCTGGACTATTGATACTTATTTTGATATTATTGATTAAAATGAATATTTTCTATGAGTATAGAGTTATATTGAAGTAAAATATAACTATTCAGTTTGAGTCTTGTCCTCTCCATTTCCACCTTCTCCCCCCTCTCTCCTTCTCAATTGCCATTCTGTCATTGACCGATCACTCGATCTGACCTCCTTCCTCGCTAGATCAATTCCTCGTGCATGCCAGTCTCTCTATTTCGATTTGAGTGGATACATAGTGACTCACTAGTTTATGTTTACTCGGGACAAGCTCAATTTTGTCTAGCATTTTCTTGCAAAATATCTGCCTTGAAACAAACTCATACGACATTTAGGTTTGGATCTACTCTGAGGTTTGGCGCTACAAGTATTTTTTCGACTTTGCAACACGAGAATAAGATGACGCATGAATCGGCTCGGGTACCTTATGTTTTGCCTATCGAGATGATTTTGGTAATTTATATGTTTTGCCCCTAATCATACGTGTTCTCCATTTAGAAACCATATTCTTGTGTGGAATTGGAGAATGTGCGTAACAAACTACTAAACATCGATTTCTGCATAGGAATAGTCAAGTATTGGTTTACTCATAGGAACAGTCAAATATTGGTTTACTCAATTTTTTATACTGTTTTTCGATTATTGTTAAATATTCGAGTGTATCGACTTAAGGAATAACCAAAGAAGTTTAGGAAATTGTGAAGCTATAGAATTTTATGAATTTCAATTTGAGTTTAGGGTATTGTGAAGTTATAGAATTTTAAGAATATCAATTCGAGCTTACAGTTTGTCCGAAACGAAATTTTAAAGTTTGCCGCGCATGCTGGACAGATTGCGAATAGTAACTTCGAGGCTAAGTTTCTTCGGTTTTCGGCTAGTTTTGGGGTTGACCAAGTTAGATGTTTAGTAGTACGTTGAAAGGGTTTTCTATGTGTTGGGTTCATCAACGAAAAACAACGCAGCGGAATATAGAATCCTAGATAGGATTCATGTGTATATTGAAATCGAAAAGGAATTTCGAAACGTACCTTTTGCAGATCGAAAATAAATCGGTAACCGATTATGTCTAGATTAGTGCCCCAAGTATTGCGCCTCTACCGGTATCCACACATACGAACGGAATTCTTCAACGATCCACATGCTAGCGAAAGATCTTGAAGTTCCTTTTTCGATACTCTGTCGAAAAACCCTAGACAGAGAACGATTCTCTATCTATTTATATAGCCTCATTATCCAGCGAAATTAAAACAAGTGGGTTAGGCGATTTGGGCTTGCCAAACCATCCACCTTTAATCGTACGTTTAATTGTTATTTCATAACGTGCACGACTGCATAGATAATTTAAATAAGAGAATAAATTAAAATCTACTTCTTAAGTAGATCAAGGCGCATAGAAAATATTAAGTCCGTTCACTATTGTGTGCAACCTTGTAGGTTCACTAAACATTAATAGTGTGCTCAAAACTCTTTTTGGCCCACAAGTCATAAGCGGTCTCTAGCAAGACATTATGACTACCTAAGTATAGTGAAGATCGATTTTTCGACACAACCTAATCCACAACTAATATTAGAGTATCAATGTTGATTGATTCTTAGGGCAGACCACTAACATTATGAGCTATAAGTTTGCTCGAATTGGAGTTCGTTGGTGAAAGTTATGGCCGGACGAGTTCGTAGCACGAGCTGCTCATAACGGGCAATAATGGTTATATGCTATAGGCGAGCTTGCCGTTGGCTCGTATGTGACATTTTATCAACAAATCAGCATAGTTTTATCGATTCGTTTGCTAGAATATTGATTTACTCAATTTTTGATACCGTTTTTCGATTAATTATTAGGTATTCGAATGTGTCGGCTCAAGTAACCACCATAGGTTAGTTTTTCGGCTTTCTCAAGTGAGTTTTACCGTTTCTTCTTTGAGTTTGTAAACTCCTATTTCGAAAATAATATGTTATGAGATAAGAAATGAAATTTTGATCGCATAAAAATGGATTGAGAATTTGTTGCCATTTTCTCTGGTTGAAATAGAAAGTTATCTTTTAACTTCAGTTTGAGCTTATTGAATGTAAATGGGTTTATGAAACTTTTTGTGAAAGACTCATAAGAAGTCATTGATTTTGAATATGGTTATATTGTTTATATACTGATATGTGAAATAGTTTATGAAATGCATTGTGAACTGATGTGGGAAATATATTGCAATATATTAAATGGTTTTTTGATTTGACTTTATGGATTGTAAAGGATCTCTGTGATTATGGATATGCACATGCTAATTTAGGATATTATTGTGAGCCAAGCTACCGGCAATATAGGTAGAAATCTAGCCAAGGGGAGAAACTTAGTCGCTCAGTCATAGGGCATTATCTGTGACTATGGTTAGATTTCTGCGTACGAGATTAGCCAATGGAATGGATTATCGACTTGTGCTTTTTATGAGATTAATTAATGGGTTAGACTATTGATACTTATTTTGATATTATTAATTGAAATGAGTATTTTACTATGAGTATAGAGTTATATTGAAATAAATATAACTATTCAGTTTGAGTCTCGTCCTCTCCATTTCCACCTTCTCCCCCTTCTCTCTCTCAATCGCCATTTCGTTGCCGATCAATCACTCGATCCGACCTCCTTCCTCTTTCGATCAATTTCTTACGCATGCCAGTCTCTCTATTTCGATTTGAGTGGGTACATAGTGACTCACTATATTAACCCAGGACAAGCTCAATTTTGTTTAGCATTTTCTTGCAAAATGTTTGCCGTGAAATAGACTTTTACGACATTTAGGTTTGGATCTACCGTGAGGTTTGGCACTATGAGTATTTTTTCGACTTTACAGCATAAGAATAAGAGAACGCACGAATCAGCTGAGGTACTTTATGTTTGTCCATCGAGACGACTCTAGTAATTTATATATTTTGCCCCTAATCTTACGTGTTCTCCATTTAGAAACTAGATTCTTGTGCGGAATCGGAGAATGGGAATGACAAACTGCTAAATATCGATTCTGGCATGGGAATAGTCAAATACAGATTTACACAATTTTGGATACCGTTTATCGATTATTGTTAGGTATTCGAGTGCATCAACTCAAGTAACAACGATAGAAGTTCAAGGTATTGTAAAGTTATATTTTATGGATCTCAATTTGAGCTTAAAGTTTGCTCGAAACGAAATTTTGAAATTTGCCGCACATGCTGTACAGATTGCGAGCAGTAACTTCGAGATTGAGTTTCTTTGATTTTCGGCTAGTTTTTGGGTTGGCCAAGGTAGGAGTTTTGTAATACATCGAAAGGGCTTTCTATGGACTATAAGTTTGATTGAATCGGAATTTGTTAGTTGAGATTATGGCCGGACGAATTCGTAGTGTGAGCTACATTAGCGGATAATAGTGGTTATCCGCTATGAGCGAGCTTACCGTTGGCATGTAGGTGTTATTTTATCAACAAATAAGCGTCATTTTATCGATTTGTTTGCTAGAATATTGATTTACTCAATTTTTTATACCGTTTTTTGATTAATTGTTAGGTATTATAGTGCGTCGGCTCAAGTAACCACCATATATTAATTTTTCGGCTATCTTAAGTGAGTGATACTATTTCTTCTTTGAGTTTATAAACTCATACTTCGAAAATGATATTTTATAGATAACAAGAAATGACATTTTAATTACATAAAAATTGATCAAGAATTTACTACCATTTTATCTATGTAAAATAAAAAGTTATCTTTTGATTTCGGTTTGAGTTTATTGAATGTAAATGAATTTGTGAAATATTTTGGGAAAGACTCATGAGAAATCCTTGATTTGAAATATGGTTATGTTAGTTATATACTGATTTGTAAAATGGTTTATGAAATACATTCTGAACTGGTCTAGGAAACATATTGTGATATATGAAATGATTTTTGGATTTGGTTTTGTGAATTTTAGAGGATGTTACTGTGAGTAAGTATTAATGTTCTATGTCTTTATGATTGTGGATATGCGCTTATTAATTTAGAATATCATTATGAGCCAAGTTACCGATAATATAGGTGGAGAGTTAGCTAAGGAGGAAACTTGGTCATCTAGTCACGGGTCGTTATTTGTGATCATGGTTAGATTTTTGAGCACGAGATTGGCTAATGGAATGGACAATGGGTGTTTGTTTTTTACAGGATTGATCAATGGGCTAAACTATTAATATTTGTTTTGATATTATTGATTGAAATGACCATTTTGCTATCAGTACAGTTATGTTGAAGTAAAATATAACTCTTTTTGTTTATGAGGTTTGTTATATCCTAAAAGTTTGGTGTAATGAGTTATGTTTGTGGGCCTTAAACATGTATAGTGGATGCTCGATCTATTTAGAAGAAATAAATTACTCACGGAGCTGTAATAACTTATTCCTCTCATCTTACTTGCTTTGCAGGTTATTTAGCAAGCCGCAAGTAGGGCGTGAGCATTTCAATAACGGGGAAAACTTTTTGATAGTGAGTTTTTTTTTGTATGAATTATATATAATTGTGGAGCTTCTAATTTAGCTTGTTGATGGATATGTATATAGCCTTTTGATAGTTTATAGTGAACTATAACATTGTAACCAAATAACATTTTTATCATATATCTATTGATGTATATATTTTGATATTATGATGAGTTTTGATTATGTTTAGGCTGCATCCTTTGGTATAAGGACGATCATGTCATGTCCTTTGGTATAAGGTCGGTATTCTTGTTGAGCTAGGAGTGTGACAGATGATATCCTCTTACCTCTCTCTTCTGCAGCTCATTCTCTCTTCCTCTCCCGAGGCTCATCTCAGGCCCTCCCATTGTTCTTCTTCTTCACCTCTGTTCTCATTACTATTGTCACCTTTTCGACTCCGACTCCAGAAATTGCGTAGCTCGGATTCCGATTTTGGGCTCTGATGATTTTGAAGCGGAAGTGATTTCCTTTTGGCAGCTTAAAATTCAAAAGCATTGTTGAATCTTGGCTTCCCAAACACATTGAAATTTATGTGCAGGCGCTCATTCTCATCGACTTTTGTAGCTTCATCTACTAAATCCATATTCTCTCTCACCCGTAGCTTTGGGATTTCGGTGATGCTGGTGACGTGATGATTATAAATCACTGAATATTTTTCTCTAATCAAGGAGTGTCAAATTGTGGTCAAGGTACATCAATTGCGAAAGCAAAATTGAAATTCTACGGATTAGATGATTAGAATCAAAATTCAATGACCTAGTTACAAACTCCACTAAATTTCATTAACCAAAGATAAAATGTATCCAAGGGTTTATATATTTCAAAAGGTTTAGGCTTTTCGTGTTAAATAAAAGTAAAAATGAGGGAAAAATTATCCAAAAAGTCATACACCTATTGCACTTTAACAAATTCAGTCCTTAACTCTTGAATTTTGCCAATTGAATTAATCCAGCGAATTTTGTCCGAAAATTGCTGACATGAATACTAATAGTTCTATATGGCACAGTCGGCGCTCACGTGAATAATTTTTTTAAATTTTTAAATTTTTAATTTTTCTGTTCTTTTCTTTTTTGTTCAAGCAAGTGTCACTAGTGACCTTCGTCGGCCGCGAAGGCCTCGCCCGTAGCCGGCAAGGCTGTGAAGGCTTTCCCTTGCGATCAGTGAGGCCGCTAAGGCCCTCGCTCGTGGCTGACGAGGCCGCGATGGCCCTGGGGTGCAAAGGCCTTTGCTACAAATGGGCAAGGGCTACCTTGCTAGCAGCTAACGAGGCCATGATGGTCTCACCCAAGGCCTTTGCATCGTCGTTAGCAGTGGCTGAGATGGCCTTCACCCACGGCCGGTGAGGCGAGGGTCACTAATGACCTTGTTGGCACTAAAAAAATGGAAAGAAAAATAAGAATTCAAAAAATTATAAAAATTATTCATGTCATGCCGACGGTACCACGTAGGGCCAATTGGCATCCACGTCAGTGATTTCTGGTCAAAATTGACTAGATGAACTTAATTAGCAATTTGTCAAAAGGTTTATGACTCAATTGAAGTTTAGGATTGACTTGAGTAAAGTGTATTAAATTTACGACTTTTGGAACAATTTCCCCTAAAAATGAGTATTAAAGTTAAAAGTAGAAGTAACTTCAATGGACCAATTTGAGCCCACACTCCAAGATCTAGAAGTGTAAACCAGCTATGGGCCCTTAAGGTTCGCCTTAGTTTAGGCCCATCAACTCCATTTTGAAGCCCTTCCAACTCAAAATGATGCTTTCTGTTGTTTTTTTTTTGGTCGGTAAAACAAAATGATGCTCTTTGGGTCTGGAAACAAGGGCCAGTTTTTACCAAAGAAACGGCACAAGCCAGAAAATTAAGATGCACCCAATGATATTAATGCGAAACCACATTGCACGTCGACTACACAACCCTACCTACACAACACACGACTTAAAAGTCTTCTAGGCCAGCGACAGAGCATGCCGATAGATAAAAAATGATCTGTCGCTAGTCAAAACAAAATAAAAGCAGGGACAAATCTTCATGACCCTAGACATGGTCTTGCAAGATCCATTGCAAACAGTAATTCTGCCTCCGCTTTTTATGGTACTTAACGTCCTTTTGCCTGGAAAAAACGGGGCTCTGGATATATTCTATGCGGATCTGAAGTTGGTATCACATGAAGGGTTCAAGAAGCGTGCAAGTAGCATTAGCAATAAGGCCTGCTGTTATTTTATTGGGTGTATAGCTTTAGTTTGGCAAGATTTCTTGTGTTGAATCAGCCATGACATGCCACCTGAGATTTAGCAAGCGAAGGTCGGATGGAGGATCTGCTCATTTTTGGGTCCATCTCTTGTTGGGTCTCTGGGCCATGCATGACCCTCATTTGGTTGACATATCTGACCCATCAAATTTTATGTCTCCTGCATTATATAAAACAATGAAATGATGAAAGAGGCTCCATGTGTCCTCGCATCACAAGGGAAACCCCACACCACCTACCCTCATTCGGCGGGTATTGAATAGAATAAGCTCTAGGGCAAATCCCCCAAGTAGGAGTGGAAGCTTACCAATAAGATTGTTGGCTCAGCTAATAAAGTGGTTTGCTCTTTTCTTTTTGGTCTTGGGTTCAAACTTTATTAGCGAAATTCCATAAGCAAAATCTTGAATGTGCTCAGCCGATGTGGGGGAGTGTGCCTTGAAGATCGCCAGCGGAGGTGGACTAGTTAAGATGCGTCAAAATTGGCCTGGACACCACATTATTGCTCAAACCAAGAAAAGAAAAAGAAAGAGAACCTTAGAATTAAAGAAAAAAGAGTGTAGATGTTTAGCAAAAGAAAATGAAAAGAAAGGTGCCTGAAGTGGGCCTTGTATTTTTAATCCATGTTAGGATTTCTAAAATCATCAATATGAATCAAAGTCAAAACACAATTCTTAAATCACCCTTCCTTTCATATCGGCCCATTTCATAAATAACCACCAACATTTTTTTTACTCTTCTCACTTTTAGACTTCCCAAATTATCGTTGTTTTCTTATCCCATACACACCCATTTCATACGTAATTCATTTTCTTTCTATGCATAATTACCTAATTATGTGCATGCGTATAGTGCTTGCTTTAACCCTCGTTCTTGATAAACTAATTTTTCTTGTTTCCAAAATTTTAAAATTTTACTGTAATGTGCACAAACTTTGTCTTCTCATATACCTTTTCCTTACAATTTCTATAAGTGAAGAATAAGAGTAGAATAACGCTATGGACACTAAGAATGGTTTATGAAATCAATATTTTATGTGATGTGGGAGATATGGAGAAATGCTGAATATGACTAACCTCTTTAAAGATTTACTTATAGTCCGTCACATCACTCAGTATATTGATTTTGGCAATTTCAGTGTATTAAGAGCTACTCGAAATAGTATAAAATAACTCAGCTCGGATGGGAATGAATTGCTTACTTGAAGTTCAAGGTTGACGCAATGAAAATAGAATATTCAACAAGAACTTTGCAGTGAAAAAACTACATTTGTGCACAGGGGTAATAACTCATTACCTCAAAAAAGTGTTTGAAACTCGTGATAACGATTGATACCAGACACGAGCCTATACATTGGAAGATCGTACTACTTGCATAAGAATAAAAGATTTAGAGAAAATATCAAAAACATATCGGGTCTTCACCCGATGACCTTGTACAAATTTATATATTCCCGAATTTTACTTTTGGAGATCACTTTGTACCTCCACATCAATTATCTTTGTGTCCTTATTCAATAAAATACATTTTTTTTCTGAAAATGTCTATCCCAAACCTAAATTCTCACACCTACTTCAAACACTCAAAACCAACTAAAAATCAAATCCCTCAAACCCTAAGCGAGATACTAAAATGAGTTTGCAAGGAGAGGCAGTTTAGTCTTTTTAATGTGGGGTTTTGCTTAGAAGTATGTGAACAATAATTACAAAAGTAGAAGTACGCAGGTTGTCATCGCATAAAAAATGAGATATATTTTGGGTATTTCGCAAAAGATGTAAAGTACCCATGTAAGAATTCAAGAATGACAGGAAGATTAGCAGTATCTTCTCCTTGCCTAGGAACGAACGCTTGTTTTCGAAGTGCTTGTGCGGTTGTGTTTTAGTTAGTTCCATGATAAGGACAAAAGATCCCACTCAAGCTTTTGGCTGGACAAGTCCCCATTTTCAGAGCAATATGGTATTCATGCCTTCATTTGCTCAACTGGGGTTGACCGATTTGGTACACTTGTGCATGAAATCGATTTGATATGGCTCTGGACCCGTATGATGACCACTTGTTCACAACGAGACAAATCATTTTGGTCATTGAAAGAAACATGTTAGCTAAGGAGCGAGTTGTGATTGACTCGATGATAGCAACGTCTCTCGTGCATGGTGGATATGTAAGATATCGACCGAGAATGCTATACGATTGGGATCAAATGAAACCTTCAACAAAGTCAAATTGAAATCCATATTAAAAGTAACATATCTACATTGGTAGCATGATCGAGGCGTGCATAACACCGCATTTAGATTGGCAAACTATAATATGAAGCACAAAGAACCAGACAAGGTGTACGTAAGGGGGAAAATTGTCAAAAAAAAGTTATAGACCTATTGTATGGTAGCCAATTTCAATCCTAAAATTTTTAATTTAGCCAATTTAATTTTATACATTTTAACGATTTGTCAATATAGTTCTTCTATCCAAATTTGGCCGAAAATCATTAATGTAGACGCCAGCAATTATACATTGCATGACTTGCTGAAGTGGATGGTTTTTCCAAATTTTTAAATTTTTTCTGATTTTTAAATTTTTTTTCCTATTTTCCTTCACTGGCTAGAGGCCTCGATGATGGCCAATGAAGGTCCCCGGTCACAGGTGAGGGTGTCGCGGCCCTCGTCGAATCTTGGTGTGGCTAGGACACCCTTGCTTCGCCCAAATCTAGCAGGGGTGTTATCGCCCTCGCATGTTGCAATATTTCAAAAAAAAAGGTCAAAAGTCAATAGGTCAACAGAAGCTACAGTGGACTTGACTGAAATAAAAGAGGACCGAGAGCTTTCGGGGGAGGAGAAAACAGAAACAGAAAAGAAAAGAGAGGAAAGGAAGAGGAAGAAGAAAAAGAGAAAAGAGAAGAGGGTTTTGCGCCGAGAGAATTTTGTCAAGCCGATTCGACTTCGATTAGTAACGTCCTGTAAGTATTCACGCCCCTCGTTCGTTCAATCGGAATATTTTTCCGAATTAGGGCTCAATTTCGGAATTATGTGTTATTTGAACGGCGAAGTCCGATTTTTGAGTCGTAGAACTGCGTATTTTTATAGAATTGATAGCTTGTGGTGTTGTGATGCCATGGGATTTTATGGATCTTGATTTGGACCTACAGTTTGCCCAATATGAATTTTTGAAGTTGGCCGCACATGATGAACAATGCGCGACCAGCGGGCTTTAGGCCGATTTTTGTAGGTTTTCGGCTCGATTTTGGGACAGCCAAGTTGGGGCTTTTGTAATACTCGGAACGGACTTTCTTTTGACTATAGGCCCGCTTGAAATGGGGTTCGGTGGAAAAAGTTATGGCGCGATCAAGTTTCGCGTTCAAGTTTCGCGTTGCGGACGATTTGGATAATCGCTTTAGAGGAGCAATTTGTGGGCGTGTTTGATTCGTTTTGATTAGCGTCTAAGCTTAGTTTAGTCTAGTCGTTAGTGAAATGGTGTTTTACTTGGTGTTGACGTCGATTCTCGTTTAATTAATAGGATTACGAGATCTTCGGTTCGGTTGAGAGCCGTGGTGTGATTTTTGAGAATTCTAGGTGAGTGGTGCTATCTTTTCTTTGAGTTTATAAACTCATGTTTTCAAAGTGATAATGATTTGAGTATCGTATGAGTTATTAAAGCATATTTGTTGCATAAAAACCTAGATAGGGCAATTACCACCTTTTAATATTTGAGGATGGTTTAAGAATGGTTTTATGAGAGGTATTGTGGTATGATATATATATATATATATATGTGTCACTTTGCGAAATGGTTTATGGAATGAGTTCAAAGATAATTTGAGAAACGTTTTATGAAAAACGTTACAAAAGGTTATACTTATCGATTTATGAATTCGGTTTACGAAATGATTCAAGAAATGCCAAAATGTATTTTTGGAGGTTGAGCCGTGTTGCGAAAGTTATTTGTTTGGTTTGTGAAATGTATTTTAGATTGGATTTTTGATATTGGATGATGATTGTTTGATGCTCAATATGACTGTGAATCCATTGAGGGGTTTTGGGATATGCATACCGGGTTTAGGATATCCTTCTGGGCCGAGCTATCGGCTTTGTAGGTGGAGACCTTGCCAAGGAGGGAATCTTGGTAGCCTTGTCACAAGGCTTTATGTCGTGACCATGGTTTGATATTGAGCAGTAGATTCGTCGATGGAATAGACCATTGATGTGTGATTTGAGATTAGTCAATGGAATGGACCATTGACGTGGTTTTTATAGAGATTGATCAATGGACTTGACCATTGATAGTTTGAATTGTGATGATGGATTTAAATGTGTGTTTGGGACTTGTACAAAGCTTTGATGAAATGAAACAACTCGTATTTGAATTGATATGTATTTAATATCTTGAGTTTGGCTTTTGAAATTCTGGTATGGCTTTATGTATACATGCATAGTGGTTGCTCGATCTGCTTAGAAGAGATACGCACTGCTCACTGAACTGTGGTTGCTCACCCCTCTCTTTTCTCAACTTTTCAGGTTCTTTGTTTAGCAGCCATTAGAACGAGAGGGATGCCATTGGGACTCTTGGGTGGTTTGAGGCTGCGTCCTTTGGGCGAAAGGATGGCCATGTCATTCCCCATCTTGGTAGGTTTTGGGGTGTAACATTTGTTGATATCAGAGCTTAGGTTATGATTTTTGGGGTGAGGTGTTGTGAGCTTGTGTCTTAGTTTATAGCGCGAGTCTTTTGTTAAGTATTAGGTTGTATATTTCTTTTGGCGTAAGTGGTCATGGATTATGATTCGGAAAAGCATGCTTTGCCTTGTAAGGGATAACAAAAGCGAGCTTTGCCTTTGGTACTGGGAATGTATCCTAAGGTCCTTGAGGAGCGGTTTTGACAATGAGGTAAAGAGGGTTATTATGATCTAAATTTTGACTCGCAGAAAGTAGAACAAGTTGGACAAGGAATTATACTATCAAAGATTTCAAATTTGGGATCGAGGCATGTTTCATGATGTTAAAGGGTGTGGAAGGTCATTTTGGGCTCGAGGAGTCGTAATGTGGCGATTGAGCAATTACAGCTTTCAAGGTGACAAAGGACCGTGGCAAGAAGTATAAAGTTCAAGGACAGAATTTAAAACATTGGTTCCAGTCTTGTAAAGCAAATTGCAAATGCAACCAATGATGTCGCCTGAGATGGTACCACATGCGCCACAATCCTCGCACGAGCAATTTTGGATGCAAATCAGTTGCAAATGGGAGGAATACAATGGACTCGAGACGTGGCTTCGCCATAGAAATTGAGCCAAAAGTTGTTAGTTATAATACACTTTGGAGAGTGTAAGGCCAGGCTGAACCCTTTGGCAAAGCGATCCATCTATTTCAACTAGTGCGGAGGAAGGATACTAAGCAGAATGTTGCTACCTATAACACTATAATAAAGATATATGGAAAAATTTTCCTGAGCATGAAAATGCAACAAATCTGGTCTAGAAGATACAGAATATAGGAATTGAACCAAATGTAATTACTTAGTTGACAATAATTGCGATATGGGGCAAGGCAATAAAATTAGACCGTACAGCAATATTGTTTCAAAAGTTGAGGAGCTCTGGGGTTGAAATTGATTTGGTGCTTTATCAGACCATGATTGTGGCTTATGAAAGGGCTGATCTGGTTGGTCATGCAAAGTGATTGCTATATGAGCTTAGGCGAGGCAATATTCCTAAGGAGACTGAAATAACAATTCTTGCTAGGGTTGGTCGGTTAGAAGAGGTCATTTGGGTTGTCTTTCAAGCTTTTAATGTGGGAGAGGTAAAGGATATAGCAAATTTAGCTGCCTGATCGTGCTACTTTCAAGGAATAGAAAGTATGTCAACGTCATTGAGGTATTTGATAAGATGAGACTGGCTGGGTACTTTCTTGATTCCGATGTCATTGCTATCGTCCTAATAGCTTTTGGAAAATTGTGCGAATTTGAAAAGGCAGATGTAGTGTACTTGGAGATGCAGGAAGACAAATAACACTTGAAGATTTGAAGCAGTTGGTCAATGAAATCGCTCTTCTAATGTTATGGAAGTGATAAGTCATGATCACTGTTATGATAAGTTGTGATCTCTAGATAGCAAGTTGAGATTTTGAAAATTACATCGTGACTGATCGAGATAGGTTATTCTTATTGGTTAGAAAAGGAGAATTTATATTGGAAGTCTTGATACGTAGCGATATTTGGTATGATAAGAATTGATCTTAGAAGTTATAAGCTTGAATTGACACGTGTGACAGAGATTTACTTATGGTAAATAAGTGTGATCAGCTTGTGAACTTCTGAATAGCAGGTTATGATCTTGTTCTAAAGAATTTTTGTGGAACTAGTAGAGACTGTCAGTTTCAATTGTGGTTTTCGGTAAAATGGTAGCACGAGGCAAGTGCTTCAGTCTTTGAATTAAGAAGAGAAAATTTTAAGTGATGTTCTTTAAGTTGAGAACTTGAGACCATTGAATTTAATGGAAACTAGATATGTTCCTATCTCAGTAATTTGGAAAGTTGTAAGCATTCAATCGTAAGAGATGATCTCTTGAGTGGTAAAATTCTTAGATAAGATTTATGGGTATTTGGGAAGACAATTGAGATTGAAAATTTGAATAAGTGGATTTTGTCTTGAGACTATTAAGAGTTAAGTATCTTATGGTATTAAATTGGCAAATTTTGAAATAGTGTTATCAATAATCTCTTCTTGAGGTGTTAGTAAAGACAGGAAAAGAATTCGAAAGTTTTTGTGCAATAAATAAGAGTTGATTTGTGCAAATCTTCAAGTGGATGATGTGATGTTCTTGGACTATGTACGTAATTGAAGTAAATGGAATGTTGAAAGAAGAATAGACAATTTGTGGAAATTCAGGTTGTGATATGTTTTGATTTGATAGATATTCTGTGGATTATATTTCAAGTGTTAGCGAATGATTATCAACTTTATAATACTAGAGAAAATTGTCGTAACGATATTTTGTTAATTGATGATACTTTGGAGATCGTAGAGACTATGTAGGAATTGATAATTTGGAGATAGTTTGGATACTAGTATACTGCGGTAGTATGATATTTTAAGCATGACAGATTGCAAGCAATAATTTTCGGTGGATTGATTTAAGGATAGTAAAACAAAATGGGGAGACTAAGCAATGGATGTGAATTTGGTGATGATTAGTAGAAGTGGATGGAAAAAGGAATTTCAGAATTTTGGTGATGCAAATGGTAAAGTTGGGCTTATACTTGTAGACAGTTGAAATCGCATGACAGCATTACTTGTATGATAAAAATGCAAAGTCTGTATGGATCACAAGAGCTTAAGGTATATTCTTACGTAAGCAGAATTGAATATGAGGCAGAGGAGATGGTTGGAGCTTCTGAAAGATTATGATTTGTTCGTCCATTAATACAAGTAAGGCAAGCGTCGTAGCAAATGCCTAGTATGTCTTCTGGAAGTGACAACTTTACTTGCTACTTGAAAGTTTATTCTCGAGGATATGAGCAAATTGGACTTGAAAGCTACATGAGTGATTGTTGATCGATTGACCAAGTCCGCGCATATTTTTGTCATATCAAGTTGGCTTGTTCTTGCACACCAAAGGATGTTTATGACAAGATAAAGGTCTAGATTATTGAAAATACTGGAATTCGAGAAGAGTTAGAGTCCAGTGAAGGTGGGAATGAATCCATGAGTGCCAATTCGGATAAACTAGTAGAGTATATAAAAACGTTGTCTCAATGCTCATCTAGTGGAGGTATTTGGCTAGATCTTGTAATGGCTAAGGCACAGTTGTTGGCCTTCTACAGACAGAAAGGTTACAAAAAACTTCTGGAACTATAATTTTGTGAAGGCTTGGTGGAAAGTATTGCTAAAGCTCTAAATTCCGATCGCAATAATCATGTGGGCAATAACACAAAATTTGGCACTCTGGTTTATGAGAACATAATGGTCTCCTATCGGCGAGATCGTTTGAAAGCTCCCAAAGTCTCGTCTCATGGGCAAAAAAAAAAAACCACTTGAAGGATATAGCTGATTGTAAAAAAGAAAGAAGTTTGGCTGAATCGATAGATGATTCTACAGATTATTAGATGAGGAAACTAATCTTGACGGTAAAGCTTCTGTGTGCTGGTCATTTGGGTTATGGTCTAGATAGAAATTCTATCAGTTGACATTGATAATAAGATGGTATACGAAGTCTTCGAGAACTAATTATTTTTCCGAATCATGCTAGAAGGACTTTCCACTCATGAAAAGGAAATCTAGTATGAAGATTTGTATGTACTGCACGTCACAAATCCCGAAGGTTTTGCAAGAATGGTCAGACTAGTTTCTGCTCTCTGATGTTTATGTTAATGAGCTATCAACTACTTTTTGTGATCGAATAATTTTGGGGGTGATGATAAACTTGAAATAGAAAAGGAAGCAAAACTGATTTTGATCGGAGGCGCAGTGAAAGTGTGGTGGACCTTTGGAATATGCTGATAAAGCTTAAAGAAACAGAAGAGTTTGTTTAGAATATATGTGAAGATGCAATGGAAAAATCACACAGGGAACCTTCTTGGGAAATTTTTAGGAGGAGGAAACACGTAAATATCCTTATCTATTGTTGATTAAGGTAAGTGTAAATTTCAAGGACGAAATTTTTAAAGGAGGGGAGAATGTAATATTTCAAAAAAAAAAGGTCAAAAGTCAACAAGTCAACAGAAGCTACAGTGGACTTGACTGAAATAAAAGAGGACCGAGAGCTTTCGGGAGAGGAGAAAACAGAAACAGAAAAGAAAAGAGAGGAAAGAAAGAGGAAGAAGAAAAAGAGAAAAGAGAAGAGGGTTTTGCGCCGAGAGAATTTTGCCAAGCCGATTCGACTTCGATTAGTAACGTCCGGTAAGTATTCACGCCCCTCGTTCGTTCAATCGGAACATTTTTCCGAATTAGGGCTCAATTTCGGAATTATGTGTTATTTGAACGGCGAAGTCCGATTTTTGAGTCGTAGAACTGCGTATTTTTATAGAATTGATAGCTTGTGGTGTTGTGATGCCATGGGATTTTATGGATCTTGATTTGGACCTACAGTTTGCCCAATATGAATTTTTGAAGTTGGCCGCACATGATGAACAATGCGCGACCAGCGGGCTTTAGGCCGATTTTTGTAGGTTTTCGGCTCGATTTTGGGACAGCCAAGTTGGGGCTTTTGTAATACTCGGAACGGACTTTCTTTTGACTATAGGCCCGCTTGAAATGGGGTTCGGTGGAAAAAGTTATGGCGCGATCAAGTTTCGCGTTGCGGACGATTTGGATAATCGCTTTAGAGGAGCAATTTGTGGGCGTGTTTGATTCGTTTTGATTAGCGTCTAAGCTTAGTTTAGTCTAGTCGTTAGTGAAATGGTGTTTTACTTGGTGTTGACGTCGATTCTCGTTTAATTAATAGGATTACGAGATCTTCGGTTCGGTTGAGAGCCGTGGTGTGATTTTTGAGAATTCTAGGTGAGTGGTGCTATCTTTTCTTTGAGTTTATAAACTTATGTTTTCAAAGTGATAATGATTTGAGTATCGTATGAGTTATTAAAGCATATTTGTTGCATAAAAACCTAGATAGGGCAATTACTACCTTTTAATATTTGAGGATGGTTTAAGAATGGTTTTATGAGAGGTATTGTGGTATGATATATATATGTGTCACTTTGCGAAATGGTTTATAGAATGAGTTCAAAGATAATTTGAGAAACGTTTTATGAAAAACGTTACAAAAGGTTATACTTATCGATTTATGAATTCGGTTTACGAAATGATTCAAGAAATGCCAAAATGTATTTTTGGAGGTTGAGTCGTGTTGCGAAAGTTATTTGTTTGGTTTGTGAAATGTATTCTGGATTGGATTTTTGATATTGGATGATGATTGTTTGATGCTCAATATGACTGTGAATCCATTGAGGGGTTTTGGGATATGCATACCGGGTTTAGGATATCCTTCTGGGCCAAGCTATCGGCTTTGTAGGTGGAGACCTTGCCAAGAGGGGAATCTTGGTAGCCTTATCACAAGGCTTTATGTCGTGATCATGGTTTGACATTGAGCAGTAGATTCGTCGATAGAATAGACCATTGATGTGTGATTTGAGATTAGTCAATGGAATGGACCATTGACGTGGTTTTTATAGAGATTGATCAATGGACTTGACCGTTGATAGTTTGAATTGTGATGATGGATTTAAATGTGTGTTTGGGACTTGTACAAAGTTTTGATGAAATGAAACAACTCGTATTTGAATTGATATGTATTTGATATCTTGAATTTGGCTTCTGAAATTCTGGTATGGCTTTATGTATACATGCATAGTGGTTGCTCGATCTGCTTAGAAGAGATACGCACTGCTTACTGAGCTGTGGTTGCTCACCCCCCTCTTTTCCCAATCTTTCAGGTTCTTTGTTTAGCAACCATTAGAACGAGAGCGATGTCATTGGGACTCTTGGGTGGTTTGAGGCTGTGTCCTTTGGGCGAAAGGATGGCCATGTCATTCCCCATCTTGGTAGGTTTTGGTGTGTGACACATGTGGCCGGTTACACTAAGGCCTCGGATCAGCAAAGGGAAATAGGAAAAATGAAAAAGGAAAACAAATCAGAATTTTTTTTAAAAAATTGAAAATATTATTCATATCAGCGTAAGCTGTGCCACAGAAGTGATCTTCACTTCTGCTCATTTACAAAGCTCTTGTACTCTTATTCTTGTCAAAGCTGTGAAAAATCACTATATTTCATGCATTGTGTTTTTCCAATTAGGGTTAGTATTAGCCATTTATCTCTATATAGAGATGATCTATTTACAAACTCTAAATTGAACAAATGAATGTCGACTAGTATCTATCATTCAAAGATATAGCCGTAACTAAATCGATCAGTATGAGGCATGTCCCAAACAATACATTAGCCTAACTGATATGAGCCCCGACGTCGATCGGAAATCCAACCTATGCGATCCGATGAACTTCCATTTTGAATAATCTGAAGCACCAATAATTCTAAAATATGAAAGCAATGTTCAAGTGTCCATGTCAAAATTATGTATGATTTAGGTTAGACGCCCATGCAAATGCATGCCATTTGACTAACAACTTCCATATTTATGGACTCTTACATTTAGTGTACTTGTGCGACCGAACAATTAGACAACATAGGTCCATTGTGCATGCCAAGAATACAAATGCATTCGGGATATTGCCTCTATAGTTCGATGCAATAGGTAATCAAAATCATGGGGCTCGAGCTTGACTGAGACCTGATATACAATTATTCGTACATGAAAATGAAATTTCGGGAAAGGTTGAGTCATTTTCTTCGCCCCGCGCTTCTGTACCCATCTTAATTCAACTCTTGAGTCTATCTATCAATAATCTAATAGACGATAATTTGCCAGAACTATTATGAATTTCGGTCGTGGGACGTGCCATCGACTCGTCACTCGTCATTAGCGCATTTTCAGAAGACGTTATTATCAATCCTTAAATTTTCATGCAGATGTGCAGACTTCAGTTACATGCATGCAAGATGGCTTTGACAAAATACTTTTGCCCATACTGGGTCTCTTTGTCAATGACATAAGATATCGAAGCTTTCGGCTCGATTAGTCTAATATGCACATACATGTAAACCAAGACAAATTAACAATTTACTTGCACTTAACAAGGGCGTCGTGTGAACCCTCAAAAAATTACAATAAAAAGTAAAAATTGTGATTCAAACATGAAATCTAGCATTCCCAACTAAGCCCTCGATCACTCAGCTAGCCTCTTGGGTGCATTTGATAGCATTAAGAGGTTGGATATCATCAGTGTTTGGTGGTGCCTTCTAGATATTTTTATACCATTGGGATAGAGTGAATTAAAATGGAAAGAAACAAAAGATGAACAATGCAAGAAGAATTGCTCTCTCTCTCTCTCTCTCTCATACACACAACACGCCATAAGACCATATGGCGGTAGTCTTTTTTCACTACAAAGATCCATGAAGTAGCAAATTTGAACCCCTAGGGTTGGTGCAATTGGCCAAGGTGTAAGGAGATTTCCAGCTCAGAAATTGGAAGTTATTCATCCAAACATCACCAACTATGTGCAAATTACTCTAGGTTAAAGTCATTTGCACAGGCTAAAGATCTTAATTAATCGGCTTATAAAATTTTCGTAGTGTTTCATGGAATTTCAGGTAACTACGATTGCACATCCTACCCCGGGATCATTAAGAAAAAGAAGAAGTAGTAAACTAAATGGTGAAGTAACCACTCCTCAATCTGCGCACACTAAATGAGAGTTTTGACTTTCACGATCTAGAAGGCCTTTTAGCCGATTCAAACCCTAAGAAGACGTTGCTCTTTTTAAAAGACATTTTGGGGAGGAAAAACTTGAGCTTCACTCTTTAGTTGTTTGAACATAAAATACACATTAGAAAAACGAAGTAGTGAAGTGACTCACCACTAAACGAGAGCATTGACTTTCACGATTGGGAAGACCTTTGTTGACACCTATTTTTAATTTGCTCAAAATCAATTGCACAAAATTTAGGAATTAAATTCCTTTAATTCCTAAAACAAAAATATTTCTATTTAAATGCATTGCATGTAGAAATTAGGCATATTTGTATTAATAGGGTCTATTAAAATGTTAATTAAAAAGAAATTTTTTTAAAAAAAAATTTGCACTGGGCCGGGTCGAAGCCAGGCCGACTCGACCCCTTTCCTTTTCTTTTTTTTCCTCCCCGCGCGGCCCAGCTCCTCCTTCCTCTTCCTTTTTCCTTTCCCCCACGCGGCTGGGCCTGGCCCGGCGCAGCCCCCTTTCTCGTTCCTTCTCCCCCATGCACTGCTGTCCCTTTCTTTCCCCTGTTCGCCTCTGCTTCGGCTGCAGTTCGGCAAGTGGCCGAGCAGCTCTACCCCATCGCCATCAGGTCAGAGGCCCGCCAAGCAAGCACGCCAACTAGACTGGCCATTAAGGCCAGTCCCGTCCGCCCGGGATTCCCAGACCTCCCCCCTTTCTTCTTCCTCTGCATCTGCCCATCTACGCCTGCCCCCTGCATCAACCTAATGGCTGCGAAGTCGCGGCCAGAGTAGGCCGATGCAGGCCGTCGTCACGCAGACGCAACGGAGCAGGGGGCCCATCGTCGTCTATACAGACCAGCGAGAAGAGAGAAAAAAAAAAAGAGGGGGGATCTGGTTCAGTTTTGGGGGGAGGCCGCGAGAGAGACCCAGAGAGAATTTGAGGGAAACAGAGAGAGAAAGGGGCCTGGGGTCCCAGCTGGTCTCGCCATTTCCAGCAAGCTGACCGGCAACGCTCGGAGCACCCCTCCGATCGGCCATTTTTGAAAAAAAAAACAGAACAGAGAGAGAGGAGAGAGAATAGGGAAAATAGAGAGGGAGAGAGAGTGAACCGAGGCCACGCCGGATCAAGAAAGACGACCACAAGCGTCGCCGTCGCCCAAGGAGCAGCAGGAAGCCGCCCTGATGCGCCGTCGACTGGTGAGCTCCCCCGGCTGAGAAGTCCTCTGATTTGCCATGTTTTTTGGTGCGGTCTGGCCAGGACTCACGTCGGTTGTGTCGCGCGAATCCCGGCCTATACCTTCGTCCCTCACCGTTCGTAGGCCGTCGTTGAAAGTAAGTCAGGTCCTCGGAGTGCGCCGGATTCCCGAGGTGGGTCGAAAACCGCTTGTTTTGGTTGCGCATGCCCACTGTTCGACGAAATGCCTCAGTGAGGCCGTTTTTATTTTGGTCGCCGGCCGGCAAGCAGGCGGTCGGACTGCAACCCAGGCGGCGGAGGAAGCTCGGTGAAGGTCCAGGGGGAGGATTTGGGGGTGGCGCTGGTCTGGATCGATCGGCGGACGGCCGATTTTGGCCCCGCCGGCGTTCCCCTCCCTCCCCGCGGGTCTGTATGTTTAGGTCGGATTCGACCCGAATCAATAGATCCGACTCGGGTCAACGCCCGGGCCGGATCCGTTGACTCGGGTCGGTTCTGACCGACCTGGATCAACAGATTCGACCCGGGTCAACTCCCCAGTCGGATCCGTTGACCCGGGTCGGTTTCGACCCAATCCGAATTGACCGATCCGACCCGGGTCAATGCCCGGGTCGGATTCGACCCGACCCTACCGGTTTTATTATATTATATTATTATAATATTTATTTTTTTAAAAATATATATTAAAAAATTATTTAAAAAATTAAAAAATTAAAAAATATTTTCTTTTCTTTTTCTGTATTTTATTTTTTGAAAATAAAAAAATAAAAAAAATTTAAAAAAATAAAAAAAATAAAAAAATATTTTCGTTTTCTTTTCATATTTCTTTTTTTTTCAAAAAAAAAATTTTAAAAATTAAATTAACTAAATTTTTTTATGTGACCTTTTTTAATCCTTTGTCATATTATTATGCATGTTATTGTCTTATTTAAATTAAACAAGCCTGAGGTCGCGCGGCGGTATTTTGTATGTTTTATTTTTATTACCGTTACGTTGTTATTATGCATGTTTTTTTAATACAATTGCGTGAACTGCCATGTTTTGAATGTCATCGAACTTAGTTAAAGTTAGAACTTTAGGCTGCATGAATTGTTGTGTTCCTGACTGCTGATCATTTCTGATTATGCCCTCGTTTAATCACCTCACATGTTAGGAGAAAGGTCCTAAAATTAATCCAGATTGCCTAACAAATATTTTCAAAAATGAACAAGGTAGAAAGGTACCGAAAGGACATTAGTCATCCAACTAATGTAACCAAGTCCCCGAACCCAGTAAATTTTTGGTTCGTAGGAATAGGGTGATTCTCCCGTCACCCTATTTGGGTTTCTAATCGTCCTACCCCAAATCGATTAGTGGCGACTCCTACATGTAAATCATCCACATGTTAAAAACTTAAACCCTAAGTCGCGATATGGTATGGGCTTGGGAGAGCCTGAGTTAAGTCTTGAACCTAGACTTAGCACATACCATGCGAGTCCCCCTGCTTTTTTGCATGTTGTCCAAAAAGGCTCAGGAGTTCGGTCGCGACAGACTGGCGACTCCACTGGGGAACTGTATTTTAAAAGTGGACTTAAGCCAAAATTTTACTCTGTTCTAAATAATTTTTGTTTGGCAGCAAGGACTCCAGGTATGACCCTGACAATAAGGTGTTATTTGTTCTTGCAGGTTCGAATTGATTGTTTATAAATTGTTGTGCATGCTTTAATGATTTAACACTACACTGTTGCACACACAACCACGCTGCCGGACCTGAGCCGCGATAGGGCATTTTAGGACGGTGTTAAGAAAGATATGACCTCGAACGCGAGCCCGCGATGTAGAGGTTGCCTTTCTTTTCCCCGAAATTTATTTCTAAAAATCGTAAATAAATATCTTTAGCCGCTATTCGCGTGACTATAATATATTTCTTTCGATTTGGCCAAGGTTAAAAGGACTTGACACCAACGCGAGACTGCGACGGTCAGGCACCCTTTTAATTTCACTTTGCTGAGCCAGTCTAGATAGAAATTGAGCCTCACTCCTCATGTGCATGTCGTTGTGATTGCCATGGCTCAAGAAAAGGTATATATTCTATCCCTTTTCATTTTTTTATTATACAGCCTACTTATTCAATTAATTTGTTATTATTAGGCCACTCCGTTGATTGCATTCTATACACGATGGGAAAAGCTGATGTCCAATTCATCCCCACTCCTAAGAAGGAATGGAATGCCCGACAGTATGTCAAATCAAGAATAGGCCGCCTTCCTCCACTGCTTAAAATCAACATCCATTCCGGCATGATGCAGGTGTTAGGACATTTCTAGTGCCCACAAACATCCACTTTTATATTCGGTAAATTTGAAATCACCCCGACTTTAAAAGGGTATAGTGTTGTTATTGGAAAGCCTTTGGGATCTGACCTCATTAAATCACTTTTGGGTGTATCTCCTCTACCCGAATTATCTCAGTTTTTGCGAACCAAGAGCGATACTGTGAAAAGAGTCGTTAAAGCTCATTGTAATGCGTGCCCCTGGTTTTTCTTAAACGAATGTTTTGAAAGCCAGTCCATGAGCCAAAAAGCTAAAATTTTCATCCTTGCTTTTGTCGGATATGTCCTTTTCCCTAATCGCAGAAATTTAATAAATCCTTCAATTGCGTATGTGGCCAAACAAATTTGTGCCGGCTTGGGCTATGTTAATTCTGTTTTGGCAGAAACATTTTTGTCTCTAAACCGTTTTAAACAAAATGATGATAAAATCATGCGGGCCGCCCTAGAAATTTTACAAATCTAGTTTTTATCTCATTTGAGGGGATTTGGGCAACTCATGCAGCTTTTCGAAATCGATGACTTTATGCATCCGATCCAAAGATTTGAGGTTTTAAAAAATAATTCCCCTGATAAAAATCACGCTACATGGGTAAATTTTTTGAAGGACCCCGATCCCAAGGCATTCCTCTGGCATACTAAATGGTTCCGTGAGGGTCAGGCTTGTTTTGCCCACCAGTTTCACAACCCTGTTTCGCTGCTCGGTTTATCTGGCATCACTTCATGCTACCCATATCGAGTAGCCCGCCAATACAGGGCCCTTCAAGAAATCCCACCGCCTCTCAAGATAGACATATTTCGAGTTCGATTCACCCGCTCGAATTACAATTATACGGACGAAATTTGTGCCGTCCAGGGGATATGGACTGAGTGTCAGCCCGAAAACATTCTTGTCCCTAGGCTGTTAAAGGGACAAGAAAAGATCCATCATGCCTCTTTGTTCTACATCTTACACCATCAAATTCCGACAGATCTATAGCCAAAAGTCTCGGATGCAACTAACAAGCCTAGTCGCCAAGCACAGATCGACCATCTCGAAAGGACTGTGGGGACGAAAGATACGCTTATTACGGAGCTTGTCTGTGAAAATAAGCAGCTCCGAGAGACTGTAGCTTCCTCATCGTCTATAGAATGAGCATCCGGAAAGGCGTCTTTTTGTTAAAAGCCCCTATTTTGTATATTTTTCTAGTTTTTGTGTTTAGGGGTTTTGTTTTTCTTTTGTAAAAGTATTTACGGGTTGCATTAATGTTAATATAGCTCGGACCACTTTTTACGCTTTAAATAAAATTTTTTGCCCCTCTATGACACCATCGCAGCCTTTGGCCCAATGGTATCCGGGGATGTAGCCTCAGAGTCCGAGGCAACTGGGGTTTGAATCCCAGGGATGCCGCCTGTAATGAATATATAAATAAAAACTTTTTTTGCTTCTGATATTTTTTTGCAAATAAAGAAATTACATGATAGACAGATGTAATACTAGATTAAGTCATGGATTGATCATTTATGAGATTTTATACTCATTCGTTGCCATTTTTTTAACAAGTAATTACAAATTATACCAACCTGCCAAGTAAAAATGGCTGAAAAAGATATGACAACTCGTGTGGCCGACATGGAGATCGAAATGAAGCAAGTCTTCGCCTTTCTTCAACAACTCTCGAAACAAGTGGAACATCTGTCAAACCGCTTAGACCAAGTCACCGTGACTCCGCTTCGCTATCCAAGACCAGCGGTGATGATTCAAATGAAGCCCTCCGGTGTCAACCAAAAGGGTAAAGATGTCATAGCTGACAATGTCCACGAGTCCCCTGATCCTAAGGAATTAAGCACCCTATGTCCAAAGTTCATGCAACGTGAACAATACAAACCTAGTATCCTTCCACCCCAAAGGCAAAATAACAAAAAGCAGTTCACGCCACTCCCTTTGCCTATGTCTCAGATCCTGCCTATTCTCCTAAAAAAGAGGTTGCTTGCTAAAGAGCCAAAGCGCGAAAATCTTAAACGTTTCCCCAACTACAATCCCTCTAAGGCATGTGACTATCATTTGGGTGAAATAGGACATTCCGTCAATGACTGTGTTGTCCTGAAAAATAAGATCCAGAAATTGTTAGATGCAAAGATGTTTTCGGTCCGCAACGCACCACCCAATCAAGCAGGAAGTGCAAATGTCGTCATTGAGTAAACTGAAGACTCAATTTTCCTCCCTTAGAATAGAGGCATATTTAATAGTTTGAAAACTCCTATGTGGGAGCTTTTCTTGCTTTCTAAAGTCTGAGCTGTTTTCTAGAATTCCCAGTTTTCTGAATTTTTAATTATGCTTGGAATTTTAGTATTGCAATTTCCATTCCAACAAATGTAATTCGCTTTAATTATTCAAAAGAATTACAAGTGTTTTGTTTTGAGTGCCTGAGGAAGTATCCCAAATCGGCTCGTTGATGATATTCAGCCATATAAAGGAAAGTGTTCTGAGGCCCAGGCTTCCTCATGCTTCCTTATTTTTAAGCTTTTGAAAATAAAACGAGTGTTTTATCATTTTTCAAGAGGGCAAAAAAAAGAATAGTGGTGGAAAAGCGTGCATACTCATAGCCTTATTTGTTTTTCTAATTCGCTCACTTTGTGTCTCAGAACATACTCCTTTTTAATTTATTTTTACAAAGGAGATATTTGGAAATGACACAAAGAGTACATCAGACCTTGATGATGCTAGCGAACCAACTCATCTGATAGGGACAGTCCGAGCGAAGAGCATCCAACCTTCAAATGAAACATGGGGCAAATCTCATTACTACCAGTGCCCCCGAAAATATTACCCCTTTTGGAAAGAAAAAGGTACTTCTTATTCCTAAACAAATTTTGAAAATGACATTCCATCCCTTTTCTTTTGCAGATAATGAAATGGGGAACATGCTAGACTCTGACGTGCTAGCAAGCCGGATAAAATACCAATTTTAGGACTTCTCGAATGAAACACGACAAAGAAGTGCTTAATTGAAAGAATAGACTATGGGGCATGCAATCCCCTAGTCCATTGAAAAGGGTATATTTCGTTCCTAAAGTTCATTCACTTTAGTATAGAAATGACATTCTTTCCTTTCATATAGGACAAAATTAAGTAAAGAACACTCATGGTAACAAGTTTAACTGAAAGGGACTTTGCATATGACAAAACGGTGCCGAGACCAATCTGACAACCATGGAGGCCTCAATGGTAGTTACAAGACCTTGAAAGCAGAAATTAGCTTTGCTGTGAAATTCCCCACATCCGTCAAAGACCTTGAAAGCAGAAATTAGCTTTGCTGTGAAGTTTTCCATGCAAGCAATTGCACATGCCCTGTGCATGTCAGGAATCAAAGGATTTTCAAGAAATACCTCAGCATGCCAGAGTCGCGTTGACACAGCATGCACTGACAATAGAACCCTCTATTCAAAAGCACCCCTAATTATAGATGATTTAATTCGAGCTTTGAAACCAAGAGTATGGAGAAGCATACTGAGACAGAGAAGGTTGAACAAAGTAAAGAGGAGAAAAAACTCTGCTAGCTTTGAAGGAAAAATGGAAGAAGGGTAATCTGTATCGTTCTCAATTTACCCTCAACCATCTCACTTCTAACATAAGCTTATGTTTTTGTCAGAAGGGAATTATCAACATCCGAGAAAACTCAAGGAATTGTCAGTAGAATCTCCAATGAATGGAATCACGAAAGGTAATGCTGTATCGTTTCCAATTCATATCCCTTAAAAAGCCATTCATTAACTCGATCTTTCTTATTACCTTGCAGGTATGCCTCACTGTCACAGCATAGGTAAACATCTCTTTCCCTAAAAAACTCTTCTCATAAGAATAGAAAGAAACAAGAAGGAAGAAATAATTAAAGAAAATGGATACTATTTTATTCTTCAAGTGCATTACGTGAAAGGTAATTTTGCATGGTAATTTTACATGTTTAATTCACCAATTCCCTGTGAAAATCTTGACAATTCGACGAATGGTGTCGAACTGCTCCGATGTATTGAACGAGGTGTGTCAGGATGATGAGAGGCAATCCTTGATTTATACACATTCTCAAGTACCAAACCCTTGTAAGGTGAGTGAAAAGATTTCATTTCTACAAGGTGAAGGGGTTTCTCGCATAAGGTACGGCAGTCAAAGTGACGAGAGGCAATTCATTTCTCTGCCCCATACACTGCCATCAATCATTTGCTTAACCATTTTTGAGCCCATACACTCGAAGGTTCCTTTTAAATCACCCCTGTCAAGAACCACCCCACATTGGGGCAGCTTGAGGTAAATCGCATCATAAGGAAGGTCAGGTGGCCCTCAATGGAGTTCTCCAAGACAAGCACACCATCGACGGCCGGACAGGCGAGGCTAAGAGGGCTTTGTCAAGAGAGAAGCAACAAACTAATGCTTGTCCAAAATGCCAATATCTTATTGATAACAGTAATGTTTTCACTGAGCAAGACAAGAAGGATGAAGAGTTTGTAATATCTAAAAGTTTCTATGATCATCTGTTGCAACAGCTCGCACAAGGCGAAAAGACGAATAGAAATTTTCTTGCTCTCACTTGCATTAATCTTTGAGTGTTTTTTTATTGTAGATGAACTCTCGCGATAATTTAAATGCCATAGGATGACGAAGAGCAGTTCTTTTTCTATCCCATACACTTATATCTCTTGCTAGCCCAATTGAGCCATCAATTTCATTTCGTATGAACCCAGTTGGTGATCATCCTCCATATTGGGGCAAGACAAAAGTCTCCTCAATTTGAGCATCAAGGTCTAAAGTACTGAATGAAGATGGAGACTCCTAGAACCTTCATTGGCAACACCAGAAGAGCGGTTAAAAAAAATGCTGAAAATTAGGGGCATGAAAAAGCAGTGTGCTTGGTAAAAGCAAGGCCAATGCCCATGAATAAAAAACAAAGAAAAAGAAAAAGGGACAAGATGAAAAATAATGAAGTTCTAGCTAAAGAGATCTCTGAGGATGATGAAGGCGCTCTTAAATACCTCAAAGTTGTTAAGTGGTGAAGAATAGACAACCCCAAAAGTTTCAAACTTGAGTTCTTCCTTGATATAAATTCCTGTTTAAGAACTCTGTCTTGGCAAAGATCTGCTACATGATAGATAAAATGGTATCCAGGAAAATGCTTGACACAGAAGCTCCTCAAGAAGAAGTTGTCAAAGATGGTAAAACACAGGATTACCCAGGAAGTCTTTCAAAAGGGTCCTGACAGTGGAGAAGAAGACTAGTGACAATGCCAAAATGAATACCAATTCTCACCCTTACACACATTTTTTAGCCTAACGATCATTTCGTTCCTCAACCAGTAAACCAAGCCCATGTTACATTCCTCATGAAGTCTCTTCTGACTGGGACACTTGAATTAACACGGGATTTCAAATGTTTATAAACAACGCTCGAGGAAGTGCGAGCAAGACTATTTTTATCTCGTTTTGGAGGGTTCTTGACTTGTAAACCTGGAGATAATTGCAGAATATTTTCTTTTATGGCCTTAACTTGGACAGTCACCTTTGTTAAGCCATTGACCAAGCCAGCATTACGACCCTAAAAAAGACCTCTCAGATTGGTAGTATCGTACCGCTTGCGAGAAAACTCTAACCCTTGTTGATATGATAGTGGTCAGATTGAGTGTTTTCGATGTTCTCGCATTAATGGTCGGGACAAACAACCCTTCTCAACGAGAGTGAGTGGAAAGTCCTTTCTGACTGAAAGTCTCTTGCTCAGCATCTCGAGAAATCTACCTTGCGAGCGGTCTTGATTGACCCTCAGTGGATCTCTGGTGATGTAAATATGGCAAAATTATCATGCATGAACTTTCAAATACGCATTTTGGAATAGCCTAGCTTGTCTATCCTTGATGAATACATGCATGTTTGCGCTAATCGTCTTTCACAGTTCAGAGTTTTGATCCCCAGTGATAGGACATGAAAATCCGAGCGCTGGAGAAGTCCTCATTATCATCCCAAGGGAGATGCCCCGAAAAAGGTTAGTTATTCAGCAAATGATGCATCAAACCTCCAGGAATAGCCTCAGTTGTCTATTTCTCCGATGAATGCGTACGCGTCTGCGTAAAGAAAAACTTGTCTAATAGGAGAGACGCCCTTAAGAGGCAGGAACGTGCCCAGGTAAGTACACTCTACCCATGCCCGTTTCCAAAAATCCATATACCTACGAATGTTATGGTATCCTTTGAACATTGGACTGATCTCGCTGTTCACCAACTGAACATTGGATTGACTCCTCTGTTCGCCGTATACCTACGATTGTTATGGTACCCTTCTTAAGCATGGGTTCAACCCCTTCTGTTCACATCAAGTCTTTTTAGGTACCCCTTATGAGATGCAGGTACTTTGGCAAAGTAAAATCCAGTCAGTCAAGGCAACCGAAGAAAGGTTCGGGTCCTAGACAAACAAAATCCAGTCAGTCAAGGCGACTGAAGAAAGGTTCGGGTCCTAGACAAACGAAATCCAGTCAAGGCGACTGAAGAAAGGTTCGGGTCCTAGACAAACGAAATCCAACTGGCGACCGAAGAAAGGTTCGGGTCCTGTGCAAGCGATTTCTCCTCAGTCAAAGCAACCGAAGGTAGATTCGGGTCCGCGACAAACGAAATCCAGCCAAGGCGACCGAAGAAAAGTTCGGGTCCTGTGCAAGCGATTTCTCCCCAGTCAAGGCGACCGAAGAAAGGTTCGGGTCCTCGACAAACGAAATCCACCCAAGGCGACCGAAGATAGGTTCGGGTCTTAGACAAGCGATTTCCCCAGTCAAGACGACCAAAGAAAGGTTCGGGTCCTAGACAAAAAAACAACCCCCGTCAAGGTGACCGAAGAAAGGTTTGGGTCCTAGACAAATCATTTCCCCCGTCAAGGCAACTGAAGAAAGGTTCGGGTCCTCGACACACAATATCAATTATCTGGAATTACTCCACCCTTTGGCAAGGTAAGTAGCCTCATATATGTTTTTATTTGCTTTAGCATGCATCACCTTATCACATTATAAAAATGAGACTCATGGTCTCGCCAAAAATAACATTCATTGAGCATGCATGGGCCAAATTTATGTGTCATTTTGTCTTTGAATGTAACCTCTGCAAGCTAAAATTCTGCGAGCTCACCTTCAAATAGGGGCAGCTGTTGACACCTATTTTTAATTTGCCCAAAATTAATTGCACAAAATTTAGGAATTAAATTCCTTTAATTCCTAAAAAAAAAAATTTCTATTTAAATGCATTGCATGTAGAAATTAGGCATATTTGTATTAATAGGGTCTATTAAAATGTTAATTAAAAAAATTTTTAAAAAATATTTGCACTGGGCCGGGTCGGAGCTAGGCCGACCCGACCCCTTTCCTTTTCTTTTTTTTTCCTCCCCGAGCGGCCCAGCTCCCCCCGCGTGGTCCAGCTCCTCCTTCCTCTTCCTTTATCCTTTCCCCCACGCGGCTGGGCCTGGCCCGGCCTAGCCCCTTTCTCCTTCCTTCTCCCCCATGCACTGCTGTCCCTTTCTTTCCCCTGTTCGCCTCCACTCCGGCTGCAGTTCGATAAGCGGCCAAGCAGCTCCGCCCTATCGCCATCAGGTCAGAGGCTCGCCAAGCAAGCACGCCAACGAGACTGGCCATCAAAGCCAGTCTCGTCCGCCCGAGATTCCCGAACCTCCTCCCTCTCTTCTTCCTCTGCGTCTGCCCTGTCTGTGCCTGCCCCTTGCACCAACCTAATGGCTGTGAAGTCGCGGCCAGAGTAGGCCGGTGCAAGCCGTCGTCACGCAGACGCAACGGAGCAGGCGGGGCCCGTCGTCGTCTATACAGGCTAGCGAAAAAGAGAGAAAAAAAAGAGGGGGGTCTGGTTCGGTTTTGGGGGGAGCCCGTGAGAGAGACCCAGAGAGAATTTGAGGGAAATAGAGAAGAGAGAGGGGCCTGGGGTCCCAGCCGGTCTCGCCGTCTCCAACAAGCTGACCGGCAACGCCCGAAGCACCCCTCCGGTTGGCCATTTTTGAAAAAAAAAACAGAATAGAGAGACAGGAGAGAGAATAGGGAAAATAGAGAGGGAGAGAGAGTGAACCGAGGCCACGCCGGACCAAGAAAGACGACCACAAGCATCGCCGTCGCCCAAGGAGCAACCAGAAGCCGCCTCAACGCGCCGTCGGCCGGTGAACTCCCCCGGCCGAGAAGTCCTTTGCTTTGCCATGTTTTTTGGTGCAGTCTAGCCGGGACTCGCGTCGGTTGTGTCGCGCGAATGCCGACCCATACCTTCGTCCCTCACCATTCGTAGGCTGTCGTTGAAGGTAAGTCAGGTCCCCGGAGTGCGCCGAATTCCCGAGGTAGGTCGAAAACCGCTTGTTTTGGTTGCACATGCCCACTGTTCAACGAAATGCCTCAGTGAGGCCGTTTTTATATTGGTCGCCGGCCGGCGAGCAGGCGGTCGGACGGCAACCCAGGCGGCGGAGGAAGCTCGATGAAGGTCCAGGGGGAGGATTTGGGGGCGGCGCCGGTCTGGGTCGGCCAGCGGACGACCGATTTTGGCCCCGCCGGCGTTCCCCCCCTCCTCGCGGGTCTGTATGTTCGGGTCGGATTCGACCCGAATCAACAGATCCGACCCGGGTCAACGCCCTGGCCGGATCCGTTGACTTGGGTCGGTTTCGACCGACCCGATTCGGATTGACCGATCCGACCCGGGTCAATGCTCGGGTCGGATCCAACCCGACTCGACCGGTTTTATGATATTATATTATTATTTTTTAAAATATATATTAAAAAATGTAAAAAAATTATTTAAAAAATTAAAAAATTAAAAAAATTAAAAAATATCTTATTTTATTTTTCTGTATTTATTTTTTTAAATAAAAAAATTTTCAAAAAAAATTTCAAAAAAATATTTTCGTTTTCTTTTCATATTTAGTTTTTTTTTCAAAATTTTTTTTTAAAAAAATTAAATTAACTAAAATTTTTTTATGCGACCTTTTTTAATCCTTTGTCATATTATTATGCATGTTATTGTCTTATTTAAATTAGACAAGCCTGAGGTCGCGCGGTGGTATTTTGTATGTTTTATTTTTATTACCGTTACGTTGTTATTATGCCTGTTTTTTAAATACAATTGCGTGAACTGCCATGTTTTGAATGTCATCGAACTTAGTTAAGGTTAGAACTTTAGGCTGTATGAATTGTTGTGTTCCTGACTGCTGATCATTTCTGATTATGCACTCGTTTGATCACCTCACATGTTAGGAGAAAGGTCCTAAAATCAATCTAGATTGCCTGACAAATATTTTCAAAAATGAATAGGGTAGAAAGGTACCGAAAGGGCATTAGTCATCCAACTAATGTAACTAAGTCCCCGAACCCAGTTAATTTTTGGTTCGTAGGAATAGGGTGATTCTCCCGTCACCCTATTTGGGTTTCTAATCGTCCTACCCTAAATCGATTAATGGTGACTCCTACATGTAAATCACCCACATGTTAAAAACTTAAACCCTAAGTCGCGATATGGTATGGGCTTGGGAGAGCCCGAGTGAAGTCTCGAACCTAGACTTAGCACATACCAGCGAGTCCCCCTGCTTTTTGCATGTTGTCCAAAAAGGCTCGGGAGTTCGGTCGTGACAACCTTCACTCAAGTTAAACATGAGGAGGACATCTCTCTTTTTAGGAAGGGAAGGAAAACTTGGGTTTTGCTCTCTAGCTGTCTGAATTCGAATTTACCCATTTCTCTACGTGTAGTTTCTTCTCTACTTCAAGTGGGGCAAGTGGGTGTGCTGTGTAGCTTTCGCGTTGACCAACTTGGGAGCGGGCGATCGATTAGATGACAACACGTCAAAGTCGATCGATCGATAGAGAAAGAAAGAAAGAAAGAAAGATGGGTCCCAGAGAGAGAGAGAGAGAGAGAGAGAGAGAGAGAGAGAGAGAGAGAGAGAGAGAGAGAGAGAGAGGGGGGGAGGAGGAAGCAAATGGGGCATGGCCATGTCTCCTAGGAAGAGGATGAGAAATGGACTAACGTGAGCATCATGTTAGTTGTCACACAATTCGGACATGGTCTCTCACGGTCCCTCCACCATCACCAAAGCGAGAGAGAGGAAGAGAGAGAGGGAGAGCGTCTTTGAAAGCAATAATCAAAGGAGACTATATACGAGCAATCAAAGGTGGCCTTCACATGCCGCCTCATAAACCCCTTCCTCTCACAACAACCCACGTTGCCCCCCTCCATCTTGTAGTTGTAGCCATTCCTCTTCCCTCCGCCGGTCTTCCAAGAGTCCGATCTTGCCGGGACACTATTCTTATTCTACAAACTCACTACATGTGCCGCTAGCGTAGACAGAGAATTTCGATACAAGCGGTCTCGTCTGCCCTTAGTTTTTTTAGGGTTTTAACTGGCTTGCTCTCTCGCGAACCATACAAATTGAGAGGTGAATCTGTGAAATAAGTTTTTCACGCCAAAAGCGTATGTTATGATTACCCGTCGAGACAAGAGAACCACACAAGAAAGAAAAACTAGCCAGCTATTAGAGCTGGGAGAGCTCGAGGTCGTGTAATTAAACCCCATACAGAGTCCCGTGCACCCCGAACGTGGGGTAAGACCGTAACAAATCTGCATGCTCTCTCAAAGCTCACATCGGACTGACCAAGATGCTCATCGCTTGGCTGCCTCGAGGATACGGTGCGGCTCTAATATCAATTGACTGGAGATTTCTTTTTGGGATGTGCTACGGTTGTGGAAAATGAACCTAATCCTAGCGAATTTTCATGCTTCTAGGACATCATCAACATTACTTTGTATCAACAAATATGTTTGTTGTCTTGTTGAAGTAAACTTCGATTTCGCTGATGTTTGTCCAAAATCAAAATCATGAAACTTATGATATCATTTATCTATTGAATATCGTAGCCCGAACCCATATAGGTACTTAAACCTTGCGTTCTTGCTATTTTTCTGTTTTTTTCATCTGAAATTAAGCAGGTTGGATGTTCACAGCCAGCATAAATCTATAAGATCAATCCAAACATAGACATCCCCCACACAAATCCTAGCACAATTTCACAGTCAAAACCCTAACTTATACCCCCGAAGCAAACTTATCGTTATTCACGAATTCTATTATTACATGCGGACTCTGTATTAAGTTTGTTACTTGAGTCGGGCGGTTCAAACGGTAAGCGCGTGTTTCGGTCACGGTAATCATTTTACGTGGGCATACCCGAAAATTCGAGTACTTTGGGAAAAGAAAATGTTCACGTGGCCAATGTAATAATATAAGAATCTACCAAAATAATTCTCATAGCTTCGACGAAAGAGTCCAACATGCAAGCTCACATATAATCCAAAGAATTTCATGCAGAGACAATGAAGCTTTCTAGGTTTCCCATCATGTCTTTTGCATGTCATATGGGTTTGCCTACCGCTCGAGAAGCCAAGATCCTCTAATAAACTTCACGTCAGTCTTATCATTATACCCAATCTAGAGACAATCTCTGCTGGATGGTTATCAAGGAATAAACTCGATTAATTTGTGTTGTGTTCGTGTAATTGCATAACAACAAATCACTGGATTTATTTCACGTGAATTTGTCTCGTATATGCCACTATCCAACTGTACATTGATTCTATAAGAATATGTACTATGTTATGGGGTTTATATATATATATATATATATATATATATATATATATATATATATGCGATTTCCCTCCACTTATAAAACTTTCTAATAGGGGGTTAGAACCAGGTTTTACTCTAATTTATTTCGCATGTGCGGCGCAATCCGTTTGTCAGATTCCACGTGTTGTTCTTAATTCGACTTACACATGAAAGGAAGCATCTTAAGTAGCTCGTTTACCAAACTTATATGCGCTTTACGTGTTTGAATGTCTGACCTGACATTCCATCTCTTGAGCCATATTTCTGATTCCTCTCCTGATTACCGTCAATTTAGCCTCTGACATATTTCTCAGTTTTTATTACCTTAAGATTGACGAGGCAACAGCTGTAGCGATGCTTAGGTTTACTGCAAGAATGGTTGGTACGTTGTTTTCCAGGTGCAAGCCTTTCAGGTTGATGAAACCTGCACGGAACAATTGCAACTTGATTACGATAACATAAGTACTTAATTGATATTATTATTTATTTTGGTCATTCGATGGGACATTATATTATCAAAATAAATGTGGAATGATAAATTACATTAGCACAATTACTTTCTCGTATTGGCTTAAGTTGCATCAAAACATACATACATACATGCAATGTTTCGGTATTTACTCAATACCTATTGGTCAGTCTATATAGAGAACTAAAACATTAAAACACAGCTATCCTTATTCTTAGCATAATGTGCTGAGATTGATGACTCGAACTTCACCAGCTGCAATTATGACACACAAAACATAGATCATGTTTTCCTGCTAGGTAAGATTTTATCGAACACTGTATAATTATTAGGATGTCTAGAATTGTTTGTACCGGCTTATTACCTCTTTCTCTTACTATGGCTCCGAGGTCAATTCGCTAGGCAGTTCCCTTCTTCCTCGAGTGGTATCTGTTGATTATGACTTGAAATTAACCTCGTTTGATTTGGAATCGACACCAGTTTGATGTTTTAGGAACACTCGGTGTGTTTGCAGGTGCTTGGAGATGGAGACGTATGATCACCCGGGCAAGCCAGCCCACTAGGGGGCGCCTGGCAAACCTCCGGAGTGAAAATGCAGTTTCTAGGGCGGGACACTTCTCGACGCAGACTCGATCCAAACTTGTTTGAAACCCTATAATAGTTAATGTGATTATGTAATATAAAAGTAGTCTTTGTTCTTCATCAACTGGTATTATAGCAATACCCTCATGGTGATTACAGAAATTATAAATATTGCTGAACTAGAGTGACTAATAGGAGATGCCATATCGAATTCGAAATGCATGCCTTCCGAATCATGATGTAAGATATAAATTTTGGAGCAAAATAGTTGCACACTCGACTTCAATATAGTATCGGTATATTAAAAATTCTCAAACTCGATTCCTCATTCTTCTTCGCCCCTTTACGAGTTATGTACGTATCATGATTCTTCGCCTTTGGATTCCTACGAATCCTTATAAACCTTCGCGCGAGAAGAGTGTTAACGATATAAAACCCAGTCGGCATCGTTCTCTAGTCTCTTCACAACATATCAAATGTTTCTTCAAGCGAGTGGGCCAACCTCAAATTCATGTGTTTCCTAAAATGGTTCGAGCAAAACATGAGGCAAAAGTGCAATGCCCTTTTTGTTCTTTTCCACTCTTGCCAAAAGATGGCAAACGAAAAAGAGAAGAGACGATCTCCAAATCTAGGAGCGCCACCCTTGGTTTATGACTTCACTTTATTGCCATTCACACCTACCTTTCATAGTTTTTAGGATCTTTAACTCCCCGTGAGCACTCGCTAAACATAATTAATGAGAAAATACACAAATCGGTGCACTGAAAACCGTAAATTTTCTTTAATTGGTTGCTAGACGAGTGCTTGTCGGATTGTTCCTTGAATTGTTTTTCTATTTTCCATATTCTTCCGTCAAAAAAGAATGGCAAAACCGCATTTCCGTTGTGATGATCACTTCTATCTATCTAAACGAGTGATCGATTTGTCGTTGAATTTTTTTCTTCTTTTTTCCATATTTTTCCGTCAAAAAAGAGTGGTAAAACAGAGACCGCACTTCCCTTGTGATGATCACTTCTATTTACCTTAACGAGCGCTCGTCGGTTTGTCCGTTGATTTTTTTTTTCTTTTTTCCATATTCTGCCGTCAAAGATTGATAAAAAAGGGAGACCGCATTTCCCTTGTGATGATCACTTTATTTACCCAAGAAGGGCATGTCACTCCAAGTGAAAAGGTCTTCAAGTTCTTCTTTTTTTAATAATATTTTCCTCTATTTAAAAATTTGTGCAATACATCAATTACCCATGTCATTTTGACAAATCAAAAGCTGTTTAGAACGAGGCACTCCGAAATCCGGCAGCTAGAAACCTAGGGCGGTCAATTGGTTAGACTAAGGTGTATAGCAACAATAGTTTGATTATTTTAGGGCTTCTTGAAGCAACCGATATGCCCTCGAATCTCGACGTCCCAATAATTGTGTTTTTATAGCGATTTATGCGTTGAATTGGAAGTTGGGCCATGCGCGAAAGCATCCATTTGAATGGAGCCAAGAATTGCAAATCCGAAATGCCAAGGATCTTTGGTTGTACGAGTTGGATTTCCATGATAGGTTGAGGATTAGATTTTAAAATTTTATGAAGCTGACAATCTTTTCGTAGAGAAGTAGTATTTGATCTGCTTTGCTCCTTTAGCAATGATTAAGATTTGGAGGAAATTATCAAAAAAAAAGTCATAAACCCATTACAATTGTGCCAATTCAATTCTAAATATTTTTTTTATCAATTGAATTATAAACATTTTGCATTTGTGCAAATTTAGTTCATCTGGCCAATTTTAGCAGGAAATCGCTGAGCGGACGCCGGTCTTCCTATGTGGCACGACCAGTGCTGACGTGGACATTCATGATAATATTTTAACATTTTTCGATTTTTTTTATTTTTTAATTATTTATTTTTGTTTTCCTTTTCTGTATCTTTCTTTTTTTTCCTCTTGCCTTCCTTCTTACTCTAGCTGGTCCCTGGACCTCGATGATCGACTAGAGGTGAGGGCCGGTGAGGGTGAGGTTGACCTTGCCGACCACTAGCGAGGCCGACCTCACTGTCCCTGGGTGAAGCTTTACCTCGCCCTCACCAGCCCTTGCCTTTAACCAATTGCCGAGGTTCGGTGACCGGCTAGACAAAGAAGATAAAAAAGAGAAAGAAAATAAAAAAATAAAAATTAAATAAAAATTACAAAAAATATTATTTAAAAAGTGTCCATGTCATTGCCAGCTGTGCCATGTAAGACAGCCAACATCCACGTCAGCGAATTCCAATCAAAATTAGCTAGATGGATTGAACAGGCAATTATGCAAAGGGTTAGGACTCAATTAGCAAAAAAAAAAAGTTTAGGATTGAATTAAAATAATTGCAATAAGTTTAAGACTTTTTTATTAATTTTCCCTCACGATTTGCAAAAAGAAAAATACAAAAAGTTTGGTAAACCAAGTTAGAATTAATTCTTTTTTTTCCTAAAAGGGAAAAAGCCACCAAAAAACCTAAATTATGTCCACTATAACATATTTACCCTAAACTTTTTCTTGTATGACACATTTACCCTCCGTCAAAGTTCTCCTAATGGGAAGCATTAAAAATCAGCCTATACGAATGCCTTAAATCATATAGTGTTGACATGACTCCCACGTTATTTAAGTTAAATAAAGACAACGTTATTTTGCTTGAAAAATCATTTAACAGAACCTTGACGAAGGGTATATGTGTCACATAAGTACAGATTTAGGATTTTTTTTATGTCACAAAAAAATATTTTAGGTAAATATGTCACAGTGGGCATAGTTTGAAATTTTTTGTGGCTTTTTCTCTTTCCAAAAAGAAGGTTCAACTTCGGAAAAACATATCAACAGCACATCTCTACATATTGTTTTTTAAACAGATAGTTGTTGGAGAGAGGATGGTTACATCCTTTGTTGCCATTAGGAGATTCTAAAGGGTTGACTTCACATGAAAGCATTTTTGCTGGCCTTTATTAAAGCCATGAGCAATAAATTAAGTACAAGTTTAATAGCCTCTGTTACAAAAGAAAACGTAACCGTGTTTTCCTTCATCTTTAGTCGCATGAAACTCTCTCGAATCGAATCTCTAATCAGTATGTAACAACAACAAACTTACCCACCTGCAAAATGAATTATAAATAAACAAGGGCAGTGCCCGTATGTGTAAATCGCCAATCGAAAAGACCGGTCGAAAGAAGTTTCGTAAAGTAAGAAAAACAACCCGTAAAAAAAACGGCCATTCCTTTTCGTGTTATGTGTAATTAGTGTACCGAAACACTTCCGATTAAGTATGTGTAACACCTCCTCCTCCTCCAAGATAAAACAAAAACAAAACAAAACAAAAAAAAGGTCGACATGAGTGGGATGGACCACTGCAGTACAACTGGAGGAGACAAATGGGACCGGGTAGCATTCGCGGTTCCAACCATAGCATGGACCATGTGGATCCCTAAATCCCATTTCCAATGAGATGTGTCGGTAATTTTGTCTAGACACAACGCTACATTCGCTGGCTCCACCAAGTCTTCATCTTTTTGTTTCTTTCTTCCCATTCCGCAAAGAAAATCTCCCCAATCCCAGTAATTATCAGTGAAATCTCTCCCCCACTCAGTTGAAGAGCTCGAGAAATTCTTTCCTTAAACAGTTATGTCAAGCTGAGACATTGACATTGTATCATTAATCCTATTTTGAGCAATGAATCTCCGGTGCGTATCTAATTATTTCCAGCTCATGACAATCATAGATTTCTTTTTATCGATATAGCGTTAGCACGAACGCTGATTTTTTTTCCTAGGGTTTTCTTTTTATATACATCTTACGTTTTAAGTAAAATGTAGTTGGTTGTTTATTTCATGAATACCCGTTAGGGTAATATTCAAATAAACTACAATTTCATGACTTAAAAAGCTTCATTGATGTGTTGTGGCAAGCCAATCATAATGCGTGATGCAGTACAATTATCAACCAATTTTCGAGCTCGTAATTTGAGAGATCTCATCTTTAATTGATCGAGTATACTGCCTACTTTAGTTTAAATGTTAGACTAATCTGTGTGAACTATCAATTTTAGGTGCACACTGGACAAGAAAGCTGTGCATTTATGAAATACGTTAGTCGTGAGTCGGGTTATGTATTTATATACACTTTGCTGAATATGGCTAAAATTGTTAGTTCTTACCTAACAGCCATGACTGTGGGACGCATCTTAAAATGACAATTGCGATCGGGACTGCATAACCCTCAGGAGAAAGCGTACCATAGATATTTTTCTTTTATTGACGAAGTATTACACGATAATTATCGATAGTTATATGTATCTTATAATTTTTTTTCACCCATGAAAAGGTTATTGATGAACGATTGGTATGGCTATCCTCTTATACATATTGTCACAAAGATTCCACACTAGCGACGGAATGTTCTATTTGAGCCGTAACTGTTCAGTCCACCCGTAGTAGTACGAGCCCGTCATTACAGTCTTAACGGCGCATAACGAGTCCAGAAGTCGGCTCGCACGAGGTAGCAAATGGCCAGAACAGAAAGCCTGACCGGGGAGACACTTGCTCACGACACGGTCCGAACTTTGATACCGTCTCACAGGAAGGCACTCTGCACAACTCCTTTACTATTGTGCTATTGAGCTCGGTGATGTTACGATACTTATATAATTCATGGGACAAACCCCTTCTTCGATCAAATGGAACCTGGGATCGACATCACAGTAAAGCTGGGTTGGAAGAAGCGCGTTGCATTACAGAAGTGGTAAAGAAGAGTTGTGTACTCCCTCCCTCTCTCTCTCCCTCTCTCTCTCTCTCTCTCTCTCTCTCTCTCTCTCTCTCTGCTCAAACGGTCAAACCATCGGCGAAATTTTCTTCACTCACAAAAATACCTATATATATGGTCACATTGCAATAGATCTCTCCACTCCAAACCCACCAACCCACTCTCTCTCTCTCTCTCTCTCTCTCTCTCTCTCTCTCGTCAAACACTTGCAATCCATCACACTCTCCAAAGTCTCTCAGCCTAGCTTCAGCACATTAGCTTCTCTCTCTCTCTCTCTCTCTCTCGCTATCTGCATACTCTGTGAGAACTAAAAGATCAAAACTCTGAGAAACCCCGAAGAAGGAATAGAAAGAATGAGGCTACAGTTGTCAGAGAAAGCCACGCGCAACTCTCACGGCCAGGGTTCCTCGTACTTCCTGGGATGGCAGGAGTACGAGAAGAATCCCTTCGACCAAACCCGGAATCCTCAGGGCATCATTCAGATGGGTCTCGCTGAGAATCAGGTATCGGATAATACCATTTCTCTCTCTCTCTCTCTCTCTCTCTCTCTCTCTCTCTCTCTCTCCCTTGAAGTATATACATTCAGAATTCGTAGGAGAAAAAGAAATACGTCAATGTTTTCCAATATGCAAGATAGCAAGCTTGTGTCACCGTAGAATTGACGCTTAAAAAGTTGGACTTTCTAATAAATGTTTGGATCGCATGTCAGGTCCCCGGCCGCTTTATTTTCTATAGTTGCTGTCAGAATGCGTTCACACGTTCTTAACTTCATTCCTTATATTTTCCTTTCTGTTTCTTTTCGTGCAGCTCTCGTTTGATCTTCTTGAATCATGGCTGTCCGAAAATCAAGACATAGCCGGGTTCAAGAGAAATGGGGAGTCCATATTCAGGGAGCTCGCGCTCTTCCAGGATTATCACGGCCTTCCCGAGTTCAAGAAAGTAAGAACAATAATAATGCCCCGTTTTTTTTCCATATTTATCAGAAAGAAATGTCAACAATATACAAATAAATATATGTATATGTATTCGTATACATTGATGCTGACTTTTAGCTGCTGCAACGTTTGCAGGCATTGGTGCAATTCATGGAGGAAATCAGAGGAAACAGAGTGAGCTTTGACCCGAACAAGATAGTTCTGACCGCGGGTGCAACTTCTGCGAACGAGACTCTCATATTCTGCCTCGCCGAAGCCGGCGACGCCATTCTCATTCCCACCCCATATTACCCAGGGTACGTGAGCATTTATCGCGTGCTGCTGTCTATTTGTGTTGGAATATATACCATACTAGCATTATTGTCCTTCAGGCCATGCCGTTAATGAATATAGATATGTCTGGAAAATATGTAACATCGAATTTACAACGAGTCAAATGATTATTTCCTTCCTATATTCATGTCAATTTCGAACAATCACATCGTGTTCTTTTTTTGCGAACAGACCCTCATGTGCCACACGTCATGTCGTTTTCGAGCTATTTTTCGAAGCAAACAATGATAGGACTTGCACTAGTATTTTCTGGCAACAAGCTTTTTTTTTTTTTCGGGTCATCTTTGGCATCGGCTGCCACCCTTCTTCAAGATAAATCCATGTCTTCCTCCATTTTTGACCTTATTTGTTGCTACAATGTCAAGTTAGTCATTGCTTATGCATGAAGCCGGCTGGTTGCTGGATTTTTCCTTCGAATTTCTAGTTATTTAAGTGTATCCTATGTTCTCCAGATTTGATAGAGACCTGAAGTGGAGAACCGGAGCTGAGATTGTGCCGATACACTGTACAGGCTCCAATGGCTTCAAAATCACTGCTTGTGCTCTCCAACAAGCTTATCAAGAAGCCCGAAACCGTAACCTCAAAGTCAAAGGTGTCCTCGTAACCAACCCTTCAAACCCGCTCGGCACAACAATGACCGGAGCCGAGCTCGATCTCCTCATGGATTTCATTATTGAGAAGCAAATCCATCTTGTCAGCGACGAGATTTACTCGGGCACCGTTTTTAGCTCTCCAAACTATACAAGCATCATGGAGGTCCTTCTGAAGTACGAGAAAGCCGAGGTTTGGGATAGAGTCCACGTCGTGTACAGCCTCTCCAAGGACCTCGGCCTCCCGGGCTTTCGTGTCGGAGCTATATATTCAAACAACGACTCGATCGTCGCCGCGGCAACCAAGATGTCAAGCTTCGGGCTCGTCTCATCACAGACTCAATACTTCCTCTCCGCGCTCCTCTCGGACAAGAAGTTCACCAAGAACTACATCTCCGAGAACAAGAAAAGGCTGAAAAAACGTCACGCTTTGCTCGTCTCGGGCCTCCAGAACGCGGGCATAAGCTGCCTCAAGAGCAACGCGGGGCTATTCTCCTGGGTCGACATGCGACACCTGTTAAGTTCGAACACTTTCGAAGCGGAAATTGAGCTGTGGGAGAAGATCGTGTACGACGTTAAGCTGAACATCTCGCCGGGGTTGTCGTGCCACTGTAGCGAGCCGGGATGGTTCCGAGTGTGCTTCGCGAACATGACCGAAGAAACCCTCGAGATCGCCATCCGGCGCATCAAGGCCTTCGTCGAATCTGCCTCCAGAGGCCGCGATAAGGTCATTAGTAGCCAAAGAAGCTCGAAGAATAATTCAAGAAAGAAATCTTTTCCCAAGTGGGTTTTCCGGCTACCGTTCCACGACCGCGAGGCCCGCGAACGATAGCCTGGGCGATTACTTCTCTGTTTTTCTTTTTTTTTTCTTGGAGCGATTCTTGCATGAACCGGATCGGAAGTCCCAACGTGTATCATGGGTAAGCCACGTGACCGAGATGGAAAAGAGTTCATGACGAGGCTCACTCTAAGTGGAAATCTTCATTAGGGTTTTTTAGACATAAAACAACCATTACACTGTAGAAGAAGGTGATGGTGATGTATTTTTCCCATTTTTTTTGCTTTTGTCTTCGTAATTTTTGGGGTGATTCCTAATTTTCTTTGCCAGTGCAAAGAACGCACTCTATCCATCTGGATTAGGAGTGTAAGAGTTTGGAGTTCTTCCGTGAATATTAGAATTATTTGTTTTTTTCTTCTGCATTAATGGCATGTGCTTGCATTCTTAAATCAACTCATTGGACGAGTAAAACCCACGAATAGAATATCATGTCTTGCTGCTGAAGACTAATAAGAGATTGTGTCGTGTGCAAGAATGGCGGGGGGACGAGATACGCGGCCTGGAGGGGCTGGTGGTGGCTGCTGCCGACGGTGGTGGGCGGCCGACAATTGATACAAGTGTCTGATCGACCGACTTTTAGCGGGAGTTATGTTTTCTTCACGCGACTCATTACGGTGTTTTAGCCGTGCGAGAAGGAGGGGGAGCTTTTGATTATTTTGAACCCCGATTTTGGGGGTAATGGCTTTTTCGTGGGAGGGGCGAGACGCACCAAAATGTCAAAAGAGCATATCTATGTGTGGGGGTAGCGACCGACACATTTTCTAATCAAGAATGTAGTTTCCATGGGATAAGTCTTTTTATATAAAGGAGAAATGATTCGGTCTCCAAAAGTTATGAGTTCCCAACAAGACACTATAGCTTTTGCCCTTGACCCCTTGGCTATAGTGACAGCCATGCCAAGCTCTATTTGAGTTGGGCGATTTTGGATTGTCGACTTCTGACTCCCGATCATGACTCGAACTTGGGGAGCGTTTGGTTCGGTATTCACAAAAAGACTTTGGGCCCTCTAGAGGCCCTTGCGCTAAAGTTGGGGTGTTTGGCAATATAATTCCAAAGGGATCTTTGAGTTAAAGTTAGCATTTCCAAAGCCGCTTAGTCTAATGCAATTGCCACCTGGCATTGGTTTCGAGCATCCTCGGAATGCTACTTCAGGGGCTAATATATTTTTATTTTTCCAACTTTGCCCTCACAAATTATCTAAATTCCATATGTTCCCTCACCCTCACTTTCCTATGCAGGTGTGATCAGCATTGAGTTACATGGGGCGCGAGCCTAGATTGGACCGTTGGCTCCCTCAAGCAAGGAGCACTTGGGGTCACACGACCTTGGTGTCGTGTAAAGCCTGGGGTCTCAGTGGTCCGTAGCCTGAGTTAAGTTGATACTTGAAATGGGTCTAGACATCAATACAATTATGTACTGTGCGAGGTAGATGACCCACGTCCTTCGATCAACACATATTCTTCGACTTCCAATGAGTAAAATCTAGATTATTATGAAGGGATGTACGAACAAAACACTGAGATCCTCTCCAATTAGAAGGTAAATTAACATCTTCAGTTCAATAAATACTAAACCAGCACATAAAATTTGAGTGTATGAAATGTGCCACCCTCCCTTTGGGGCTGAAAAAGAGCGATAACTACAATTAAACTTTTCAACCTGTTTTATTATACGTACTATGTGATATTTTGTAGCAACTGACTCTATCCATTGCATGGTGAAGGACGCGGTTTAAGTTATATAACAAATTTCACATATAGGTGTACATTATACTAGAAGAGAAGACTGGCTACGATTTGATCTTCTAAAGAAAAATATTATTGAGGATTTTTATTATTCACTTCCCTAAATAATTCAAAGAGTCAATGAGATGTCTAGTCAGAAAAAAAAAGAAAAAAAAAAGAAATGGCTGGGCTATTCCGAAGTCACTTCACCCCATACGCAAGCTCGGATCTTAAGTTTGCTTGCCAATCGCTCAAAAGTCAAAAAAGTTTTTTTTGCTTAGATATTTCTCGTAAAAAGCGGCGCTTAAATCGTTCTTTGACACAAAAGTTACGCGTTTTTGCGGCTATTTGGCAAGGCTTCACTCGAATCTGAATCTTAGTTTTTTTTATATGATTGATGAAATTTATCATTTGATTTGTAAATCATATGGTTGGTCTGTAGTTATTAAACTCTTAATTGGTGATAATCTCAAGGTCACGTGTTCACACACGGATCTGCCGACCCATTTGGCCACCGTATCTATAGTACACGAGCAATATCAATTAAGCTAATTTTAATGCATGTCGGACCAGTAAAAACGAAGGCTAAATGGGGTGTAGCTGTGGGCCTTTTTTAGCCTACCCACTTTTTGCTACTTGTCTTCTATGTCCGACACCTTTTGCAACAACGAAGAGATTATGGTTAAACAGTAGACGATAGGGTCACAAGACATGTGAGCTGCTGAGGGATTAGTGAACAAAATAACAGACATAATGGTGAGATACCACTAAATGGTGAGGCCAATTTGACTTATTCATAGCAAACAATACTTAGATAGGGTCAAGTGAGTGATATGTCAACCATACCTTGTGACCCCCTATTCAGAGGATAGTTGGAAGTAGGACTAATCGATTTTAGGGTAGGTAGGTTGCAAATTAGGAACCATAGGACTCTAGCCTCTAGCTGTTAGACCGATTCCAAGTTTTTCGAACCAACCTTCAAATCGATCGACAATAGAACCGTCCCGGAACCGAACCGGCCGATTCCAGAGTTTGACCCTGGAATCAGCCGACCTCTTTTTGTGTTTCATTTTTTTTAATTGCACTATCAAAATGCATTATATTTTCAAAAATTCTCAATGGGGACATCCTAATGACCTACGTATGTTAAAAGGCTCAACCTCATTATTTTTTGCAAAATTTCTCAATTAAGAGATTTGTAGGGTTTGGTTTTAAACTGGTTCAAACCTAGTTCTACTCGGGAACTCAAGAACCGAGAACCAAACCGATCAAGTTGGTTCTCAAACATTTTACTCGGGAACCCAACCAAACTAGCGGTTTGGTATGGCTAGTTCAGTTTGACTCCCGGATTGAACTGACCTAGTTGCTTACCCTAAGTTAGAAGACATTTCCTCTTATCAGGTACAATCACGGATCTACTAGGCAAGATGTGGAGGCAATTTGTTAAATACTTATATTAACATTGTGATTTGTTTTAAATTTTCCAATAATGTCCCCACAAATTTAATGAGAAAGTAAAAATTAGCTATTTCCTTGCTTTTTTGGTCATTTTGCCTCCACAGCAGTTGCAATAAATAGATGTATGACCTTGCCGGTTTTAATTGCTAAACATTATATTAAAAATCTGTTCACATTCTATTTTATCAAGGACAAAAGTGTGGGGTTCTCTCCTCTCTTCCTTCTATTTTCACACAACTTTCTTCTTCAACCTCCATAGAGGGGATGGTTTGAGGTGGATCTCTCCCTCCCCTCCCTTTTTCCTTTTTCTTTGGCTGATTTGGTTCTCTTTTATCTTTTTATTGCTTGCCTCCCGTTTTGATGAGCTTTTCTCTTCTGATCTCGTCTAGATCTAAAAGTTTCTCTCCCGTAGTCTAGATTTGGGATTTTTTTGCATATATGATTTTGGGGTTTCGCTTTCCTTGGATTTCGTTGATGTACAAGTCCAGTTTTGGATGAGATTAGAGAAGCTTTATGAAGGTTTCGCTCTCATAGATGTCAGATCAGCGCGCGTTCAATCTTGTTACTCTGCACGGTGATGGTGTTGGGGATGTTGAACCTAAGCATGCACCATCGAAAGGCAAAGTCATAGCAATAGATAGAAATCTCGGTATGTGCTCATTATTGAAAACGAGTTCGGTGATTGGCTGCCAATTTTGTTTTAAAGAATTTCGAGATTTGCTCTTTGAATGTGTCACCCATAACCTTATTATGATGATTCATCTTCTTATCTGGAACTTGTTTTGTTGTTTTGGTTTGCAGTTGGACTGCGTATCTTTATTGTATATCCGTGGAAATGAATAAAATGTTTCTTTGACCAAAAAAAAGGACAAAAATGTTACATTTTCTATTTTAATTTATAAATCTTATTTATTATATGTGGTCTATTGACTTTTCCCACTAACAAAAGACTCTGCATCCTGATCGGTGATGAAGAAAAATATAGCCCAGCTACATAATATGGAATCCGTTGAGAAAAATGATTGATAAATGAAGAAGCTAGTAAATCATCATGAAATCTCACGAAGAACTTAATATTACGTAGAGAAAGACTATATGGACATAAAAAAAATTGTCAAACCCTCATCAATATGAGCTTTACGTTCATGTTGTCTCCCTCAGCCTATTGTCTTAAGTTTTTAGGTTGGATATTCTAATAGTATTCGAGTAAGATTCTGCTCTAAATATTTGCATGTGCAACTTTCTGTTCGTCAGTACAGGTGGAATTGAAACAAATGACAGTCCCAATATTTGTGTATAGGAAAAAATTCTTCCACATTTTTCCAAAGTTGGCTTAGTTGATTAGAGCACGGCGGATTTCCAGCTTAATGACTGGAGGTCATCTGTTTCAATTCCACTAGCTATGTAAAGACTACTGTGAACCACCTGTATAGGCCAAGGCACCTAGTTTTCCACCCTATAGTTGACGTTTCCTAGGATGATGAAAAATACGGAAAGGGAAGCATTTCCAGATTACCCTTTCTTTAATCCTAATTGCTTTTATATATTATGCAAAAGCAATTCTTTTTTACTTTTTTTTTGTTTAGGCTGCATAATATGCAGCTAACCGCATTGGAAAATGCTTAAATTGCTAAAATCCATTAAGGTGCCATCTACCAGATAGCGAAAGATCTGGTGGATACAAGGTATGATTTAGGAGTACATCATCAATTCTAATACATAACAAAAAATAAAGTAGTTCTCCTATCTTTTTAATTATTTTTCTTGAGCTCTCAACTCAACTACTTAATTCATATAAAAATTCAAATCAAATATTAAAACTTCGAAACCGGCCAAATCTCATGAGATCTCAACAAATATAAAGAAGAACCCACTAATCATAGAGGGAATTTTGGTCGACTTTTGTGTTCTAATTGACCAAGAGCACGTGCCATGGGAACCGCCAGGATTTGCTGGTGGTCAGCTAAGCTACGTTACAACTTATGATTCTTATGTTATTGTTTTTTTCCCCTTTTTAGTACACAAATATAATAAATTTGTCAACTTGATTTTCCTTAAACTAATTCGTTCAGAAAATCTAATATTCTGGGGGCGACAGGAAACTTTCTTCACGTCATTGCGAATCCTCAATTTGGTAATTTACATTGACAATTTGAAATTGTTTTTTGTGCCCTTTTTTAAATAAATTAATTTAGGGGAGATTGTTATACAAGTGACTTCATTTGTCAAATCGAAAATATCTTATTCTACGCCCTTGATTTGTAAATGCCACCGCCTTATGGATTCCATAAACAAAGAAGGAATCGGCCCCAAAAAGTATAAGCAAATTTGGGAAATTGGATTGAATTTCACTGTTGACCAATTGGCTAAGAAAACAATTATTTCCAAATAATTCTGATAATTGGGGAAAGAATGAGAAGAAAATGGGAAACAGGAAGAGAGCACTAGGCAGGAACAGAAGAGAACCTGTTTCCGACATTGCACTTTAAGACATCGCCATCGCAACGAGACAGTAACACTAAGAATCTTTGATGGTATTGCTTTAGCAAACCTTTTAGGGACAGTCACAGAGAAGCAATACATAGCGAGAGCCTTTACAGTTCATTAGCTCTTTTTAAGCGGGTAAAATCAATATCAAGTACCGTGCTAACACCGTAGACTAAAATGGTCGAGACTAAAGTCGTAACTCTATAATATGAACATGTCTGTTGGTGATTTTACTTATATGTAACTTCTTTGGCTTTATGACCGTCAATCGTAACTTCTCGTCGCTGAGAGGGTAATAGTTTAGTATTAATATGGTGATAGAGCCAATCGATGATATGCGTACATAACCGTTGGTAATAATTGCTGTCACCTAAATTGTGTCGTACATCACTAGATTATAGCCCTATAAGATTTTTTGTCTAACTCTTTTAGTGCCTAATATAAATGTCGTTAAGTGAAAACCCTAATCGCTTCTCCTTCTAATTCGTCGAGTGCACACAATAATAAGAGCCGAGTAATTCAAGGCCTTGGATTGCTTTGTCCCCATCAAGTCTCCACACCCATTACATATAGTATACGAACGGTCGTAATTTTCACATTCTCACCAATGTATTAAGGAGATCATAGAGTTCGTTTAGATCTATAATCGTTTGAAATATCGAAGGCTCGCAAAACAAGTCGTACCGTGACTCTTTAAACGAAGCGAACATGTTTCTTCCAATTGGCATTAAAAATCTGACAGTACATAAGCCAAACAATGAGACAGTTTCTGCAGTCAAAGGCCAGAATGGACAGTTTGTATTAATTATGAGGGTATGGGTAGCATGTGGGCGTCACATGAAACCACGATAGAGGGGGAAACAGAAGACACCCTGCATATGTTTTTGGAGGGTGTGTGAAGAATGTTGCAATAATAACTAGAAAATGAAATGGATCGCCATTGATGGAGCTTGGAGAAACCTGTGCACCTGTGGGGAGTATGTGATTGCTTTTGGTGGGGTTGAGGTTGATGAGGACAGGGATGGTCGCGGAGAACATGATTGCTGGTATGTACGCGCTTCCTTTGTGTCCCCAGGTGTTTACTAGCTCTCCTTTTCGTCTTTTTCAATAGCTGTTCTTGCTCAATAAATTGAAATCTCAGAAAGTTTGAGAACTTAATGCAAGGACTTCCACTTAAGGAGGCGTTCCACTTTGCGCGCGGAATTTCTTGCTTGGACCTAGATCCACTAGACATCAATTATGTAGGTTTTATATGAGCCTGCATATGGGATTTCACTATATCTATGGCTATGATCGCACAATGATCCTGGACTAGAGGTCTAGACAAGAATATCCCTCTTTGAAGACCCAAATATTAAATTGCCCAATTCAAAATTTCGAGGGATTTTTCAATTTAAAGAAGCAAGTCATTTAGGTTCTCAATGCATATCAACCATCAGATGCATGAAATTTTAACAAATTAAATGTCTTGCTCCATTGACCCAATAATTGAAGTGCATTAGGTTGAAGGCTCCTCGAACATGTAAGCATCCCTTTCATGGTATATTTTTTGGTGCTCTTGAAGCATTGCTTTTGGTGCATCTTGGTCTTTGGATGAATAAGACAGTTATGCATTATTACCCTTATATCATTGGTCTAACGATGGCAACGCATTAGTAACAAGCTCCCGAGAAATGTAATAGATTGCTGTATATATAACTTGGTTTGGTTAGGTGTTAATCAAGTGATCCTTGGCACATCTCTTTGTAGAAAAGATTTATTTCAGACTCTTGGTGTGAAGCCCCCATCCAGGCGCCAACGTGAGAATGTCCGGCCATGGCTCACTTGCATCCACACGGCTTTAAGTACACCGTGCTAGTTTAAGGGTACACGAGACTTCTAATAGTGCAACAACCTCAATTTAGGCGATATGGGATGAGAAACATATTTGATATCCAAAATATTCATCTTGTGGCTTTGATACCACCGAAAGAAGCTAGCCCCACCATGGTGCTAGCCCGATCTTGTCTGCTCTAGTTGTGGGTCAAACATGCTTGGGCAAGCCTAAAATATGTTGAGCTAGTTTAAGGTTGCGTGAGACTTATTTGCTGTCAACAGCCCATATAAAAGCGATGCAAGATCGAAGACATATTTGGAACCAACACTCTTTGTATCTATACTATCAAGACCCACTATTTCTAGCATGTCTTAGCCGGAAACTTGCATAGTTATGTTGTGGTTAAAGAAATCGTGAGCATTTTTCTTTGTAAAGGCTTTTTTTTTCAAAATTTAGAGGACTAGTTGTCTAGCAACTGATAGTTTCCGACTTTCTGCCCATATGGGAGGTAGGTGGATTCTCTATCCCATTCGGTGCTCCTCTCGATGTCTTCATCACTTTCAAGCATTGATCAATGACCGGGATTTGTTAAAACACAAGAGAGAGTACCGTACGAAGTAGTAGTGTGATTTGCTGTATCATTCTCAATATATGAGTGTAACAAGTCCCCAAAAGTGGAGCTAGAGTGATAGGACTTCCTTTTTTACGCCAACGAGTTAGAAGACATTAATCAAGTAATATCACAGTGAGGTTTCTGTCGAAAGCTGATTTAAGAGGCTGTGGTTAATTAATACTTAGTTATCGACAATTTTAATCAGATTCTAACCTATCCAGCTGTCAATGATTATTCTCACAAATTTGCTTAATTTTCAATAAGCTAACAGAGAATGTTGGCGAATAACCAAAGATAATGCCAATTTGAAGCAGCAATTGAAGTGCCTGTAGTATTTAATAGATTATTGTGATTTTTTTCCCTTTAAAGAGTAAGATTTAGTATCTAGGAAAGAGAAAAAATGGATGGGCGAGGGTATATATCCACTGTAAAAAGAGACAAATATGGAATCCTCATTTGAGAGTGAGGGAGAGTCGCCAAGACGTGGTGACAAGCAACTTCGCAACTACAATAGAATTTAGGGTTTATTGTTAGTACATTTAGTTTCAAAATGGATGGTATATACAATTAAACTAAACGTACAATGGTCGAAATGATTTATCACGAGAAAGAAAGGTTTTGATTTGACGGATGACTTTGAAAAAACACACGACATTCATTCAGACAGACAAGTTTGTGTAAGTAGAAACTTTTGTGGAAGATCGAAATTATCCATCAAGTTAGAGTGAGAGTGTAGGGCATGCTCACGAAACTAACACCAAGAAATAGAAATGTTGCAAAAGTAACTTTTCATGTCGGTAAGATCATTGAACATGCTAGCTACTATATCCAACGCAAAAGCTCCAAGGGCAATCACAATGCCTAGTAACTCCTCACCAAGAGCTAAAAAGTCAAGTAGTCTGTACAAAAAATTCCTAGTCTTGACAAAAACCTGTGTCTCGATAAACTTCTCTTGTCACCTATCCAAGCATTATCCCGACAAAGTAAGATACATTGCTATTTTATGACCAGAAGATGCCATGATTGCAGCAACTTTGTGGTTACCAAGAGTCTTCAATGGTTGGGACATGTCCACTCTTTAAAAAGGTGACTTTTTAAGATGTGTTTCATCGTCTCTTTTTGTTGATATATTTTCTTCTCTTGCTTTCAAAGTGAGTGATGACTTTGTATTTTTCTCATAATATCATTATAGGGCTGCCTTGCCTCAAAATCACCAAATTTAACCCTCTTTTTAAATATTTTTCAGATGCTAGAAGAAGAACCCATGAGAAAGTAGCTAACGTCTCTGATTCTTCTTTACTTGTTGTTGAGGGTTAATGTAGTCGTTTGCTTTGAACATTTAGATTATTAGAGAAAGAGGGCATTTATATGATATTGAATTTTTTATCTGAGAAAAGACCACTTAGAGGTTGTTTGGTAAGGTGTTTCGGTAGAAGTTTTAGCTGTGAAACAGGGTGTTGCAGCTTTTATAAGGTGTTTGATAGATAACTTGCGGCTACAACAACTTCTAACAAGCTAATCCAACCCATCTTTTTAGTAGTACAGTTTCGAAATATGAATTACTAAACATCCAAATTACAGCATTTCACTGTACAGTTATAGTTTGGCGCCAATTACACTAGATGGGCTCTTAGAACTATGGCAAGACCAAGTAATCACCAAAGCAATTTACCAAAAAATATGCTCGCCATCCTCATTTGAAAAAGACCAATATGACATTCTTTTGACAGCGAAACAACCATCTTTGATAGTATAATCACCACTGAGGTATTGAGTCAAATGAAAGATTTCCAAAAAATTTAGAGATGCAATCCATCTTTAATATCCTCTCTGCCAAGATTATGACATAGTTCCCAATAATTGTCGAAGTATATTTTAAACATTTAAATGGTTGAAATTCGGATGCAATATCTCCTAATACAAGAACTGATTTTCTTTTCCAAATGAAAGATACTCACGCACAAAAAAACGTCGAATTTCCCTCTCTAATGTGATTGGTTACACCTTAATTTTCAAAGCATGTAGGAATGAATCGTCACCCTCATGAGAGTTGCAAGTTCAACTTGTAAATCCTTCGACTTTCAATTCTGAAAGAGCCAAAGAATTGGCATTCCTAAACGGCTTTCATTCCACAGCTTGTAAACCGTAAGGTCACGGTGTAATTGATTAGGATATTTTTTAGATTGTCTATTCAGTAAACAAGTGATGCACAGGTCGGCCGTCCACTCCACATCGACGTGCATACACGGAGCAAACATGCGGCATCTCAAGCAAGCGACCACCTCGCTGCAAATCAACTCCCTCTACAAACTGTCATTGTTCCAGCTGCAAAGGTTCAGGGCTAAATGCGTTGAGATGAACCTTCCAAGCTGAACTTGACATCACTGGCAAGTCCTGGACGAAAAAAAAGAATATCTAAGGGCTGGTCATGTTGATCTTATATCCTGAGATCATTCACTATTGTCCGATAATTAAGAAAGCACTTCACCTTTCCATAGATGAGCTTCATTAAACCAGACCATGTCCCACTTAACAAAGTTAAATGGGGGGCAGGTCTTGTCCTTGCAGAGTACCGTACCTTCTGCTCCACTGGGACTTGTTTGTTAACTTCACAAGAACTTTATTAAGCGTAAAGGGCGATAGATACTTCAAAGACAACCCACTCATTTACCACACCGCTCCTGGTCAAATAAAGTGAGCAGCTCCCAAAGTTATATGTATTATCCCAGCCCAAAAAGAGAACTAGTAATTCAAATATCTAAACAATACATCGATCCTATCAACAATTATCAAGGGTGAGCATGGTTCTAGGATAAGTAGGATAGGTTCAAAATTTAATAAAATGAGTAACCTGTTCCGACGGGTTGGTTCTAAATTTCAGGTGAAATCTGGACGAAACCTAGAACCGCTCACAAGTACCCATTTGCTACTAAAACCTGAATTGATTTGGTGAAGTCACAGCAAAGTTATGGACTATCAACAACCGAATATAGCCACCGATCAAACAGTATTATTATTCCAGCTGGGTGGTATTAGATAAACTATGAGAGGTCCAAGCCAGCGACAGACATAGCCTTTGCATCACTTGAGGTGTCCAAAATGGTCACAAGGACCCCTCAAAATCTGTGGGAAATATTCAAAAATTCTTTCAAAGTATGATAACGCCAAAAGAAAATGGCAGAAGATGCAAGGCCCGTCTCTGCATGAGGTTTCTCTTATTTCGTAACCACGATAGTCAAAAGGCATATACATAAGAACAGTCACTGATATAAAATACCAGCTACCGACAAATCCCATCAAAGTTGACTTCAATATGCTTGTTTTCCTTCTGAAAAAGCAAAGCCTCCCCATGCTTTTAAACGTGATGTTTACGACTCCATCTGCATGTTGACCTGTGCATACGGAACCTGTTCTATACATATATATGCACGCACCGGTAGCTTTAGAGTCCATTTGTGTGGAGCAAAATTGTTTTCCGACTTTTTAGTATTTGGATAACGAAAAACTAATCAATTTACAGAAAAAGTTTTTCATGAACTAAAAATAACAAGCTTAGATTAGGAAAAAATAACTTTTCCTTCTGATAAGAAGGGTATCACTTTCCCTAAACCACCAAATAAATAAAAGCTAACAATTTTTCTTGAAAATAATTTGCATGGAAAATATTTTCCTTTATGATGAAGTTTTCAATAAAACAAATACCGCCTCAGATTATTTGTCTAGGATTTTCTAGCAATACATACTAAGGATTGAGAGGGTACACACTTGCATTATTAGTGTACTGGAGGTTATGCTAGTCATATTTCATATTCGAGGCAAAAAAAAGCGACAAATACAGTTAAACTTTCCAACCATGCAATCAAATCTGCTATGTGATATTCTCAAGTAATTATATCAATTTATCGCATGGTGAAGGACACGATTTAAGTTTATAAAAACAACTTTTAAATTTTGTTCATTTTCACTATTATCAAAGCAACCAGGGTGTATACTATATATGCCGTCCTAGTATAGTACAAAGGAAGAGATGATAACGGGTTATCCAAAAGATGATTTGATCTCTTACAAAAAAATAACATTGAGGTTTTTTTTTTTAATTCACGTCCTATATAATTTACAAAGCTAATGAGATGTTTAGTCAAAGAATGAAAAAATAAAAGAAAAGAACATGGTTTGGTTGTTCCAAAGTCACTTCACCCAATACGGAAGCTGAGATCTCGAGTTTTGCCTGCAAATATTTCGAAAAGTCAAAAGAAAATTTGCTTTGATATTTCTTGTCATAAAGTCACGCGTTTGTGCGGCCATTCCGCAAGGCATCTTCACCTGAATCTGAATCTTATCTCTTAATTTTTTGCATTGATTATGAAATTAATCTATTGATTAAGAATTATGCGGCTGATTTGTAATTATTAAACTTCTAATGGGTGACAACTTCAAGGTCACGTGTTCACACTTGGATTTGCCGACCCACGGCCCACCGAATCCAATAGCACCAGAGGAAATCGATTGACCAAATTTTTAATGGAGTAGGACTGTTTTGACCCTACGCACTTATGCTATCTGTCTTCTTAATCCCACATGTTTTACAGTTAAAAAAGAGATTATGGTTAAAACGGTAAGCAATATGGTCACGAGACATGTGAGCTGCTAAGGGATAAGTAAACAAAGTAGGAGACATAATGGTGAGATATCTCTAAATGGTGTGGCCAATTTGGCTTGTTTATAGCAAATCAACCTCAACTATAGGCCTATGGCTACTTTATGACTCTGTAATTAGAGGCATGGTTGGAGGGAATTTCCTTTAATAAGGGACAAGGACGAATCTAGATGGCAAGGTGGCAAGATTTGGGGGCAATTTGCTAAATGTATATTTTGACATTTGGATTTGTGTTAAGTAAAATTTCAATAACGCCACAAAGATTTGATGAGAAAGCATAATTTAGCTATTTCCTCGCTCTGTTTTGGTCATAATTTGCCCCCGTAATGAGATTTGCAGTAAATAGATGTATGATGTGAAGGTTTGAATTGCTAAGCATAAACAAATTCTATTGAAGATTACTCAACATTTTATCGTCTCAAGCACGGAAATGTTGCATTTACTATCTTAATCCATAGACCTTATTTACTTTTTGTTGTCTATTGACTTTACCCCCTCAAACAAGAAAATTCTAAGTCCATCATAATTAGAGATGAAGGAAAATATAACCCAACTATATCATCCCCGTCTCTTGCCTTCTTTTCTTTTCTTTGCTTTTCTTTTTATCAATTAAGGGTTGGAGAAAGAGGTGGTCGGCACTAACAACTCTCGTAGGCATTATAATTAGTGTCCGAAACCTGCTTCTCTTTGAGCCATAACGACTTACACCACCAATAACCCAAAAGTCCAAGATTAGATAGCTCTTTGCCATAGAGTCCCACCAAGATGCTAGTAATTAGAAAATCTTGCACGAGATAAGATTCAGTTAAGAGCGCAACAAGAGTCGCACAGAAATTCGCTCATGATGTTAATCAAACTTATGATCTCGTAGGATACATGTGACCATTTTACCACTAAACCAACCATATTGGCAGTGGTCTTTTGCCTTTATTTTATATATCGTTAAGTGTATGACATATGTGCACTCTATTGACATTAACCTCTCCCCACCCCCTTGATACGAAGCCTAGTAGATTTTCTTAGGAGCATTTGACTGTTAGCATCTATAGTATTAAATCACTATATATGGGCCTTATATTCATGTTGTCTCTCTTCATCTTTTACCTTAAACTTTTTTTTTTGTCGGACTTTTGGCTTAAGCTTTTAAGCAGGAAATTGTAACATGATATCGAAGCAAGATTCCACCCTAGTTTACTCGTGTGTGCAATTCCCGTTTGTCAATTTTGGCATGCTGTTTTCAGTCAGATTTGCTAGTGAGAATAGATGTTAAATGCCCTACATCACTTCTGTTTTTTTTTCAATTTAACAGGGTCAACTTTTTTCAAAGTGAGTTGAACGTGACTCTTTCATGAACTGACCGACAATCCGAACAACATAGGCGATGTGGAAAATTTTGTGATATCTTTGAATTATCTCTAACAGACTTCAAGGGGCTAATGGTAGCTGACATCATCCGCGTGGCCCTAAAATTTGAGCATAAAAAATCGGATATAAATATATATAGCCACAAATAATTTTGGTCGACTTTCATGTTCCTGTTGACCAAAAGCACGTGCCATGGGAGTTGCCTAGATTTGCTTGCGGTCAGCTAACCCTCGTAGGACTAATGATTTTTCTCCTTTCATTTTGCACACAAATACAAGAAATTTGTCAACTTGATTTTTCTTAAACTAATTCGTCCAGAAAATCTACAATTCTGGGGCGGCAGCAAACTTGCTTTTGTGCCTTTTTTTTAATTAAATTTTGGCCGTTTGTTATGCAGGTGACGTCATTCCTCAAATTAGGAGTGTCTTATTCAACGCCCGTGATTTTAAATGCCAATGTGGTATGGACTCAACAAACGAAGAAGGAATTGGCCCCAAAAAGAAAAAGCAAATTAGGGAATTGGATTAAATTTCACTATTCACCAATTGGCTAACAGTTCAATTACTTTGCAAGTCATTCTGATTGCTGGGGGGAAATGAAATGAAAAATGGGAAAAGGGAAGAGAGCACTAGGCAGGACCAGAGCAGAACCTGTTTCCGACATGCACTTTAAGACATCGCCATCGCAATGGGATAGTAACACAAGAATCATTATAGGTATTGCTTTAGCAAACCTTATAGGGACAGTCACAAAAAAGCTATAATTAGTGAAAGCCTTTCCAGTTCATTAGCTCTTCTAAGTTTGATACAATCAAATGTAAAATATCGTACTAATGTCGTAAACTAAATAACCGAGACTAACAGAGGCTCAGGTCGTAACTATATAGCTTGGAGATTTTGCTTATATGTGCAACTTTTTTGGCTCTATGACAATCAATCATAACCGGTCACTGAGAGGATATAAGTCGAGCATTAGTTTGGGGATAGAGCCAATCGATAATACATGTAGATAACCACTTACTTATTCTGTTTGTAAAATTGGTTTTTGCCTAATTTATGTACGAACCCGCTCTGTTAACCCTTCTAGTGCGCAACATGAAAAATGCCATTAAGTGAAAACCCTAATCGATTCTACTTCTAATCCGTCAAGCACCCACAAATAAGAGAAGAGTAATCCAAGACCTTCGATTGCTCCTTCCTCGTCAAGTCTCTGCAAGCATAACATATAGTATACGAATTGACCTTATTATTACTTCTCGTCAATGTAATGAGGAGATCATAGAGTTCACGTAGATTTTTTATCATTTGGAATATCGAAGGCTCGTAGAACAAATCATGTCGTGGCTTGTTAAATGAAGTCAACATGTTTCTTGCATTCGGCATTGAGAATCCGACATTATATAAGCCAAAAATGAGAGAGTTTCTGCAGTCGAAGGCCTGAATGAACGATTTGGGGTATGGAGTGGCATGTGGGAGTCGCATGAAATCATGCGCGTGAACGTAATAGGGGGGAAACATAGACACCCCTGCATATGTTTTTGGAGAGTGTGTGAAGGATGTTGCAGTAATGACTAGAAAATGAAATGGATCGCCATTGATGGAGCTTGGAGAAACCTGTGCACCTGCGGGGAGTATGCGATTGCTTTTGGCGGGGTTGAGGTTGAGGAGGAAAAGGATGGTCAGAGAGAAAATGACTGCTGCTTCCTTTGTGTCCCCAGGTGTTTACCAGCTCTCTTTTTTTGTCTTTTTCAATAGCTGTTCTTCCTAAATAAATTATAATTTTAGAAAGTTCGATTACTTAATGCAAGGACTTCAACTTAATCTTTCTAATTTGAGGGGCAATTTCTAATTTGTATGATATCAAATCTTTAACTGAGAAAAACAGGTCATTTAGCAGTTGTTTGATACAGTTTTCCAACAGCAGTTCAACTTTGAAACGGAGCATTGCGGCTTTTATAAGGTGTTTGAGAAGTGACTCACAGCTACAACAACTTTTAACGAGTTGATCCACCTAACTTTTTAGTGTTGCAGTATTGAAATACATATTACTAGATACGTAAGTTACAACATTTCACAGCGTAATTACAGTTTGGCCATACTTACACTAGACGAACTCTCAAAACTGTGGCAATACTAAGTAATCGCTAAAGCGGTTTACAGAATTCAATGGTCACAGTCCTCATTTGAAAATATACCTATTGTTCAGTGTTTTGACAAAGAAACAACACCCTTTGATAGTATAATCACCATTGAGCTATTGAATTAAATGAAAATTTTCCAAAAATCTACTTTAATATCCTCTGTGCCAAGATTATGACATAATTTCCAAAAATTGTCGAAGTACATTGATTAAACATATAAACCGTCGAAGATCAGATTCAATTCATCCGAACATATGAACTGATATTTTTCCAAATGAAAGAAAACTCACGCTAAAAATTAGTCTAAGTCCTCTCTCTAATGCCATTGGCTACGCCTGGATTTGCGAAGCATGTAGCGATGATTTCATCACCTCCATGAGAGTTGGAAGTTCAGTTTGTAAATCCTTCAAGTTTTGATTCTGAAAGAGCCGAAGTATTTGCATTCCTGAAGGGCTTCCAATCTACCAATAATTACAATAAACCGTCCCTGATTGAAATTTTTATACTAACTTCATATGGACATTCCCATGGATTATCCTAGCTTGGTGAGACACAGAAGTGATCAATCTTTCTCGCGCCCCTTTCACTCCGCATCTATGTGCAATGCGCAGAGCCAAAATGCAGCATCTCAAGCAAGCGATCACCTTGCTACGAATCCCTCTACAAACCGTTGTCGTAATAGCAGCAAAGGTTCAACGGCGAAATGCAACGAGATGAACCTTCCGAGCTGAAAACTTCACATCACTGGCAAATACTGGAAAAAAAGAAAAAACATGTCCACGGGCTAGTCATATTGATCTCATATCCCAAGATCATTCACCATTTTCCGATAATTTAAACAACGCTTGACCTTCCCCTAGATGAGCTTCGTCGACATAGATTATCCTATACAAAAAGGTTAAGCCGGACCATGTCCAACATAACAAATTTAAACAGGGGGCAGTTGTCGTTCTCATACCTTCTGCTCCGTTGGACCTTGGTTGGTAGCTTTACAAAAATTTTATTAAGCATAAAGGGCAAGAATTACTTCAAAGACAACCACTTATTCACCACACGCTCTAGGTCAGATAAAATGAACAGCTCTCAAAGTTTACATATGTTATCCCAGCCAAAATAGAGACCCAGGCATTCAAATAACTAAACAATACATCGATCATCTCGACGATAACATCCAATAAACAAGAAAGCACAAGCAGTTAGGTACTCCTGCAAGATCGCCCGCTTGGGATTTTGCTTAGGCCTGTAAAAAGCTTGCGTACTTGGCACCTAAGAAAAGTCTTTGGCTACACAGAAGGGCATTTTTTGTGACCTCGGCATTGTCATGATTCAGAAGCTTCATGACCCGGTCCTTCGCCTTCAAATCAGACAATATTATTCTTCCGGCTGGGTGGTATTGGATGAACTGCGAAAGGTCGAAGCAAGCGACAGCCAAAGCCCTTGCATCACTTGAGGAGTCCAAAATTGTCACAAGGACCCTCAAAATCTGTGGAAAATAATCAAACAATCTTTCAATGTATTATAATGCACAATGAAAATGACAGAAGATAAAGAGAGAGGGCCATCTCCGCACAAAGGATCCGTTTGTTTCACAGAAAATGAATGATTTGGAAAACATTTTCAAAAAATTATCGCTTGTATCGCTTAAAATAATTAGTCAATGGAAAAATGTTTTCACTATTGACGATAATTTATATCTAACCATTTTCGTGCACGATGAAAATATTTTTCATTTATTCATTTTTGTAAGCGATACAAAAGGAAAATGTTTTCTAAATCATTTATTTTCCGCGAAACAAATGGAACCAAAGTTTCACTTGTTTTGTAACAATTGTCAACAAACATAACCACAAGAACAAATACTGATATAAAAATATCAGCTATTCCACAAATCCAGCCAACCCAAAAACGTAAAAGTTAATACTGCCAAGGCTATCATGTCAACCAAGTTCACGTACTTGTATGTGCATATCAATGTACCGTCAAAAGTATCTCCAAGGATGTTAGAAAGCAAACCTGGAAATCACTCTCTTCAAAGCCTGTGATGTTCTCACGCCAGAAGATAGGATCTTTGTGCATAGGAGACCAGTCAAGCTGGCCAAGAAGGACTTCTTGTTTGTACTTATCAAAAGAACTCAGCTTCTTAATGTTATCCCTCAATCCTTCTTCCAACTCATTTAGAGCCTCCAGTAGATCCTGAAAAGGTTTCAGCATCCAGTTAGGGTAGAATAAAAAGCCTTACATCATATGAGACCATAAACTATGCAATAGCTGTGCCACATGATCGATAGATATGATTCACCAATAAACAGACGCCCAGTGCAAGAAGTGAAAACATTCATTTTAGAGTTCTTTGCATCATAATTTTGGATATTGCTCCACGCTAATTTCATCACAGGCTGGCTACAATAAATGTCTGAAAAAAAGCACTCTTCACAGATATACAAGATTCCACGTCCCATCAACTATCAACTATATAAGTACCCATCTAAAAAAAAATAACGCAGGAAATGAATACTATAAGTACCATAACTTTCGTATAGCGCTCACTTTAGTGCCAAAACTTTTCATCAGATCACTACAGTGCCACTTTCATAAAAAAAAAATGAACACTTAAGTACCAACTCCGATTTGGAATACCAGAAATCCAACATGGCAATATTTTGACATTATTTCCGACCAACATGGCTTGCCGGAAATCCAATGAGGCGAAATTCAGTGAAAAAGCCCTAAAACAACATCGCTACCATGAAGAGCCCCAAATTTAACAGAATTGTTGACAAATCAGCTCAATTTTGCCCTCTTCTTCAAACCCTAAACCATACCAACGGTACTAGGGCAAAATTAAGAGCTTAATCTTACCATAAAGAGGAGAAAAAGCACAAGCAGCTCAAGTTCATGTCAACAAAGCTAATGAAAATGAGCCGCTCAGAAAGTTCAGCAGCCGAAGATGAAGGTCAGAATGTAAAAGTCGAGGAGATGAGCTCAGTGATGGAGGAAGAATCTGGGAAGAATCTGGACAGAGTTGCTGGCCATCAACAGAGAGGGAAAACCGAGAATCCAGGAGTGGAAGATGAAGGGGAAGGAGCCGACATTCAGAAAATGGTTTGATGGCGAAGATGAAATGGAAGATGAGTTCAGCAAACGAAAAGGAAATCTCTAAAAATTTTGACTGATCCCTCCATGACCGAATGAAGAACCAACGTCAAGAAGACAAAAATCCATATCCTTCCCCAAAATCCAGATGGCTCCATTCTCTAGTTTTGTTCAAATCGTGTAAAAGATAGAGGGGTTGGAGCGTGAGAAAGCAAAATCTGAAGGGTGCGGCATCATTTTCTCATGAAGAGCCACCTCGACGTCCACGTTGGACATTTTTTTAATAAAAAAGACACGTATGGATTAACCTCTAATTAAAAAAATCACGTAGGACTTTTTGCCGGAATTTGTCGCCGGAGACACTTAAGTGATCGTTTCTCTCCGATGTGGCAATGAAGTGATCCGACAAAAAGTTTTGGCACTAAAATGAGCATCATAAGGCACTCCTATTGTCCTATTCCCTAAGTACCCAGTAATACAGACACATGTACAAGATGGATAAATACTTACTGATCACAAGCTCCAGACCCACATCCACCATCACATATATATTGCAAATAAAATTTTGAATGCTCTCAGGCTTAATATTTCACAATCCATAAAGTCTACATTAGAGACCAAATCAACTGGAAACTACAATATTTAGAGTCAATAGCACAAATCGTATAACTACTAAAGCATAAAAAAAAAAAGAGTAAAAAGAAACCAAGATGTGGCCAAAGTGATTGCGGGAAGCAATAACTAATAAGTTGAATGTACTCAATTACAAATAAACAAGAATCACATGAATATGCACTAGATAGAGCTCAAGAGCAGTGGCAGTAATTTTGGATATAATGTGTTGGCCCAACAGTAGAGGAATCAGAGAAAATTCTAAGAGAAGCGCAAACTTGACATATCACGTCGAGAAGCTACTTCTTTTTCCATGTAAATTCAGCTATTTTCGCGTGGATTATTTTACAAATGATATGAGTTAGCACCATCAAAACTATCTGATGTCACAGATTGCCTTCCCAAGACCGGGGGAAAAAGAATGTAGCCAGGACAACTTATAATCTTTTCTCTTTGGTGAGCAAGTGAATTCATTTGTCAATCTGAATGTACATCCTTGGGGTATTAACATTGATCGAATGATAAAGTAAACAAAGTTAGGGCCAGATTTAGACTCATATTCACAAACTGATACTGTCATCAACATTCACATCAGAATCCAGGCACTAATTTCCTGGACTGCACCATTTTAGACCAACAAGGACGCAAGAGTCAAGAATTTCCAGACAAATTTCTCTTGCAGACAGAAGGCCAATGAAAAATTGTGACTTCCTGGACAAATAATTGGAAGCAACGATATATCTCAATTTTCGCCCATTCAAGTACATAAACTTAACAAGTCTGTCTCATTCAAAGTGGAAAAGGAGTATACAAGTCTCTCACCTCATCACTCCATGCCTGGGATTTTAAGCTTTGAACAATCTGAGGTAGTCCAAGGTCTACCATCTGGGCACCAAATGTCCCTTTGGGCAGCAAATTCCTAAATGTCAAAATGACAACCCTGACGACCTACCAAAAACTTAACAATGTTAGACAAATGCAGCCTATGGAGTCTCTCGATCATCTAGAGAAACATTATTGGAAGCAGAAAAAAAAAAAGGAAAGCAAACTTGCTCAGGGGCAAAGCGACCTTCAACATCAACAATGTAGAAAGAATTGAGGTCAATGGTTAATGTGCTTGAGAGGGAGGGAGGTATGGGAATCAATTAAACTCAAAAAAAAAAAAAAGACAGAGAGAAACGAAGTGCAGAACAGACCACACACCTTCTCTTTTGTGGAACATTTAACAACATCAATAAGTCGCGGAAGTGTCCTGGATGTTGCCAAGTACTCTATGGCAGGTTCATAATATGATAATAGCCATATACACAGACAAGTCTCATAAAGAAGCTGCCAAAAAGAGATTGTCAAGAATATGCTAAAGCACCAATACAATTTCACTGATGAGGTCAAAACCAGAACACTAAAGTATATTCAATATCAAGTGTTCTGTTGAAAATCGTCGTACCTGGATCGATTGCTGTGTAGATGCTGGGGATATGAAAGGAACCAGCAGTTTAACGCCATCTGTTTGAACAAAAGATGATCTGACCAGAGGTTCCTTAAGCAATGTTGCAAGGCAGTTAATTGCAGTAGGAATGCCCCGAGTAGGGTGCGAAGGTTTCTTAAGCTGTAAAGCCAGTTCAGCATCAATACCATGTTTGTGAAAGATAACAAAATCTTTAAATGATAAAAACCACAGTCACGAACAGCATCAGGTCAACATTTTCAATCAATACAATCTTGATGCTCAAACCACTAACCCTTCCATGGGAGTGGGCTACCAAGCCTACTTCCGATTGTCTCCATATTCTATACTTTCAGCAGCCAAATTAGCAGCACTAAACAGTATCAACAGAGTCTTTGATGAAGAGAAAACACATTCCAAACATCAATAGCCCCCATTAATGATCCATCCTCAACAAATAACAACAGGCCAGTTATTTATTGATTCGAAAACGAACCTGTGCACATAGCCAATCTACAAGTCCTTTCAGCACATCATCTATGGTGGTGAATCCTCTTTTTGAACTGTCACTTGTTTTTGGCCTAGCACTGCAACAACATACACAGATTTGACATCCACATTAGTAGTTCATACAAAGTAAATTACTAAAAAGTCTCCTTTTCTTGATATCTTCAATGTCAGTGGAGCAAAATTATATAGGTACCTCACTATCAGAGAGAGAATCTTACAACACTTCTCTTGTATGAACCAGTTCCCTTTCCAGAGCAATCTGAAGAATCAATCAACAAATAAGAAACTTGGATTCCAGAAACCAATATCTTGCCAAATTGGAAACAATCAAGTCTTATCATTTGATGACATGAACTTTCAGGAGAGCAAGGACATTGAATTTTAGCATGTAATTTAATAGCTGGTTGGTCATTTTCTTGTTCCCTTCATAGATGATGGTTGCTTGATCATTACAATTTCCAATGACATTTCCCATCACCACTACTTGCTTATAAATAACGGCCAAATAGAAACCTATCAGAGAGAACAATTTAAATGCGGTAATATGGTAGATCCTCCATCAATGGACTTCATTGACTTAAAACCTAAAAGTATGGCTACCATTTTGGGGCATTCATGTACCCTTAAATGAGGAAACCAAAATCCAAAATTTGACTGTGACTTATGGAAGCATCTCGGTTATGATTCTCATTCAGCAGGACAGCCATTTCACCTCCAACTTTAGATGAAGAAATGCCCATTCTTTATATGATTGGTGTCAAAGGAATGACAACAAGAAGAAGCATCAACCAAGATGAATAGGTACAGGAAACAAATTGAGCAATTATACTGGGATCAAAGTTAGACCAGCAGCCCATACAATAGCCAAACTCTTCCAGAAACCTGTGCTAGATAAGTTCTAGAAATTTTAGCTATTTGTTGTTCTTATCAGTAAAAGTTGAATACTATTCTTCAAGATTTACTGTGCTTTTCCAAGAGAAGACAATGGTGCACAACCAACTGTACCATAAGCTCTTGGACTATACAAAAAATATAAACCAAATTCAAAGAGGTATGAAATTGCTCAGATCCGGAGTATTAGCAAATCAAAGGAGATATATTAACATTAATGTTTACACAAATTCAATGCCACAAACCATGTCCAACCCCAATGTTAACATGACAATGAGTTGAAGAAAAGCCCTCATCCTTAGAAGTTTCACCGTGAGAGAACAGAAGGAAGTACGACATAACATGAGAAATGCGAGAATATGACAAATGCAATAACGAGTCCCAAATTTCTCATTAAATACTCAACTCAGGAAAGGTTCATAAGTATCTTCATTCGCAAGAGACTCGTCATGGAATAGTCTGGCTCTTTTTGGGTTTGCTGCACGAGGGTAAAAGACAGGTCAACTTCTCATGATCAATGGAAAGCTGACGATGCTGAAAGTCATTTAAGCACCTGTAAGCATCTCATCAATTAGAGCTAGAACATATTCTACTGTTTCTTCCTTGAAAATGTCGCGCAAGATGTTAACAAATACCCGTGCATAAGCTGGTCCATCCTGAAAGAGGAAGTTGGGAGATAGTATAAGAATTATATCCTATCAAAACATTCGCTCACATTGTATCAAGATTGCGCATATGCATGAGATTCAGCCCAAAGACTCATGAACGAAGGCAGGAAGGCGGGCAGTTAAGCGTTACATCGTCGAGTAGCTGAGCACGATAGCTTTCCGCTCTTTTGTCATAACGCCTTAACAGCTGAAGGCAAGTCCCCGTAATCAGCTTCGTCGTCATGTATGTCTCCCATGGGATGTCCCTTTTCAACACCTTAAGTGATAAAGGAAGGAATTCATCAGTACGATTCAATTGGGGCATCATTTTTTTCAAGCTTCCCACGATAACCAGAACAACCCATTATGCAAGTTGGCCGATTCCCTTATGCTTATATCAACAACCAGATGCAGCCTCGACCATTCCATTGTGTGACAAGAGCGTGATACCATTGTAAATTATCCACCTTTTTGGTATGGACAGAATAAGCGTAACAAACGAAGAATGTTTCGGGGAGTAGAACACGAACCTGCTCGGTGGTTAACTCCGCCTGGTCCATCGGGAATCCAAACCCAATATCAGCAAAGTTGCCAGCAATTCGACGGCCTGCCTGCGAAACCCACAAACCCAATATCAGGAATTCGCTCGTTCTCCCGCGATTCTTGATCCGGGAACGCGCTAGATCCCGGACCGCCGGCGACCCAGATCGCCGATGAGGCGTCCCCGACCGATCCCACGGTTGAAAGAAGAGGCGGAGGGGGGAGCGAAGGGAGAGATGGGAAGAAACCGGATTCCCAAGAGGAACACTTACCTCGGCTGTCGCTGTGTTTGGAGCACTCCCTTTTGGTATCAAGAAGGTTCGTGGCGCTCAGAGGTTCGTGAAGGACGCGATCGGTGTGACACGGGACAGTTCCGTTCCTGTCTGATCTCTCCCTATACAAACACAGAGACAGAGGGAGATGGGGACAAAGGAACGATGATCGCACGCGAGTGAAATCCAGAGGCAAGGGCTTGGTCGTGCGCCGTGGATCGTGGGCTTATATCTCTGTGGACTTTTCCGGCCACGAAGAAGAAGAGCCCGTGTCGTGTTGGGCTGATGGATAGAAGCGTGGAGAAGAGGAGGGGAATGTGTCTCGCGCGCAAGCTCGCAATTGTAATGTCGTTTTTCGAGGATTATATATATGTGCATGATCCATCCAGTTGGTTGATGATGATTTCCATAAATTAGGTGTTGATTAAATTACGCGCCGTGCCGACTATATAGTAAGAAAATAAGAAGACGAAAGTTCAGCACTTGTTTTTGAATCTTGCTCGTCCATTTAATGCGTATTTCTCGCAAGAAATTTTTCTTGAATTTCGGGTTCAGCAGCACCAGCCGGGCCATGACGAAGGGGTGTTTTTTTTTTTTTTTTTTTTTTTTTTGGATGACGAAGGGGTGTTGATGTTTCTTGAACTGAAAATTTCGGGTATTTTGGGGTTCGGTTAAAACGAATGGTTGCCTTGGCAATTCGATTCGGTTCAGGTACAATACCTGCACCAACCCGAACCGTAGTAAAGAAACCCTAAACAACTTTGTCCGTTTTTGGGGCAGTAGCTCCCAGATTTGCTCTCTCTACCTCTCGATTTCACCAACCGCCTGACCTCTGGGCGCTATCCGTGGAAGACGACGCCGTGGCCCGCGAGGTCGACGGCAACGAACATGGCCGAGGAAGAGGTAGAGGTATTGGCGGCGGTGGCACCAATGGGAGCGCAAATTTGATTCCTTCTGGGTTGATCAACAGGGAGGGAAGGAGTGATAGGTATTTGATGAATTGACAAAGCGAGGGATGTTCTTATTGAAGGGAAGAAAAAAAGAGGTGGAGGGAAAGAGGAAGCGTGCCCCCCACCCCGAAAAAAAAAATCGAATCGAACCATATTTTCGATTCAAGCCAAATGCGGTTCGGGTTTTGGATCGGGTCGTAGCGAACGGAAACCCCAAAGTTTCGGTTCGATTCGAGTACCGAACAAAGCCAAACCATTGACAGCCATAACGATGAGGCTAATTTGTGATATTATTTTTTTCTGAGTTAATTTATCTCGATTTGGAAAAAGTACCATAAAAAAGTGTAAAATTGCCAAATGACATTTTTTAGAAAAATCATTTTTTGCATCATCATTGAGAGAAATATATTTTCTCGATCATGTTTGAATTCGCACCTACTAAAAGAATAGTTTATCTTTTGCCAAAAATGTATTGACGAAATACCTTTTGAAATATAGATTGATGAACCTTTTAACAAAGGCTATGAGGGTCCTTTATTGATTCTTGGATAAAAAACGTAATCAACAAGACAATTAGAAGCATGAAGACCGGAGATGACCGTGTCCAACTTGTAAAAAGGAATCAAAATATAAATACAACTCAAAGTAGGGTTGAACAACTGATGTGTACTGATTAATTGACGATCCTTTGTACGAACTACAATTCAAGTATCTATAGCTACTAACGACAATTAACACTAGTTACAAGAAAGCAAACGCATCTTACGCCACTCGTATAATTTAGCAACTTACGAAAACCCTAATGCACTTCTTACCTCATACAATGATGTCGCTACCTTGTCTTATCTTACGGCGGTGCATGTGCGTGCTGATCTCGCTGTGTTGATCACAAACTTGAAGCGAAACTTATCTGCTGTTCTTTTTGGTGGTTCATATGGTGGAAGTAGGTAAGCCCTTTGATGCTCCGATATTGTTATCTCCAAAACTGTGCTGTTAATTTGGACCGTGCAAGCTTCGCTTGTCTGATGTGAATGTACTTAATATGCGACTGGCAAGTGCATCGTGAAATGAAGTACTCGCTGCTTTGACACTACATATTCCAGCATCCTCGAAGGTCAGAACGAGAATGGTCTTTGGCAATTCAAACTATGCGAGCTTCTTCAACCCAGGAATCGGATGTTTATGTTAGAGACTTGACAGCGAAATAGAAATGAGAGCTCAATAACTTCTATAACCCTGAAAATGAAGAGTCTACTTACCGAAGAATACCCTTGACAATGGTTGGATAATCCCAATGACCCGAACTTAGCTACGTTTGGTAGTCCGGATTTAAGTCTGGATATATATCCAATGTTTGGGGACATCTTCTAAACCAGATAAATCCGATTATATCTAGATAAAATGCCAAATAAGAAATCTGGGATATGGGTGGGACAAAATGGGATTGAACAAAACAATTGAAAAGATAACTTTGCAAATCTTGTTATCTTCTAGCAATGAAGTGATGGGGTACAATAGCCACCGCGTGAGGACCGATACCACAACGGCTGATCATTGTCACTTTCGACCACCCTGCGATTGCCGTCGCCTCCAACCACTACCAATCATCATCGCTGGACAGTCAATCGTGTTCCGACGATTGAGGATGAAAAGAAAAAGTTAATATGTTACGTAGCTATCACCATCAAAGAACCTAAATGCTCTTATAAGTTCGTCAAATCCTTCAAGGTCGTTATCTAGAACAATGATGTGTCCGCCCTCGTCACTCGCTGCCTCAGCGCCGTCCACTAGGGTATCTTCATCCACCTCGTCTCCACCCCTCACCACCCCTAGATAGTTGACTTCAAAGTCAAGTGGCACCCAAGCTTTGCACACGGCATCCGTCGCCCCATTGCCACCCTACAACTCTGTCTCTACTTCGTCTACCAAATTGACCTACCTTCTCAGTTGCTCCGCGACATTCTTGGCAACCCAAGGCTTGTCTACGCCAGAGTCTGAATCACCTTCGGCACAGTGAAGCTGGCCAAGGACTACGGCCTAGAGGTGGAGGTAGCAGCAGATTTGGCAAAGTTAATGTGAGGATTTGGAGGGAACTAAAGAGATCAGGTTTGACGAGGGTCAAAAGCTCAAGGGGTGAGATTTGGCTATCTTGTGAGACATTGGACTTGCCACTTGGCTCGGGGGAGATTGGGCTTGGCAGGTTTTTTCAAAAATTTTGATCATATTTTAGGTTGCAAGAAATATATAATGTGCTTTTCAACGATCCGAACATATTAAAAAGAATTCTAATCATACATCATCATATTCTATCTTAAAGAATATATATCGTTAAGAGTAAATAGTATAAAAGAAAGCTTAGAACACAGAGAGAAGTAAACCAAGTTTATCATGTGATCACCTCTTAAAGATTTATACGCCAAAAAAGGGGCTGCCAATAAGATTCTGGTCAATGCGTCTATCAAGAAAGATCTTTCTCATCACAGAATTTACGGAAACACCAAAAGACATTCTTCAAAAATGGCATTGATAAATGCGAACGAATGGTGGTTACATTGACGTTTCCTACTAATTTGACAATTATGGAATACAGTATACATGGAAAAAGTGCCAAAAATAATAGGTAAAACAACATAAATAATTTCCAGGGAGCTTAATAAGGGTAGTGGTTACGCAAATAATTTTCTGGAATGATAGCTCTCCTTGAATCCTTGGTGCGATCAAGGTGCAACCTTATTAAAGAGAGGGAGCTTGAGCTCTTCTTGGCCTCTCCACACCAACGAGGGCTGGCGGGCTCTACGGATGCACACCTTATTTTAATATGCAGAAATCTGAACACTTTGCACCTCTCAATTCCCTATCCATTTTTGTCTTTCAGGAGAGAAGGTATAACCTCTAATTGCTTTACATCCGGACGCCTCCAAGGTCCGAGTAAATCTCAAGATGAAGCAATTTAAGGTCATACTTTGGACCACTCATCTATGCAGGTTCAAGACAATGGCCATGACAATAGAGTTCATGAACCGGGGTACAGGTCTACCAGTTGGTTGACAGACTTATGCGAAGTACAAGCAAACCTGCAAGAAGACAAAACTTCCCCTTTTATCATCCCAGGCGCGGGAGACTACTATACCTGCCTAACTGGAGATAGCCAACCGAAGTTGACGTGGTGTTTATGTAACGTTTTCCTAATGTGAGTTACACTAATTGAGATTATTATTACCCACTTACGGGTTTAGTCTAATAAGATTGGATATAAGGTTTATTAATTAGTCGGATATGGACCCGACTTGTGTGGGCCGAGTTCAGCTTGGCCCATTATGAGAGGGCTTGATTGAAAATTCTATAAATAGTGCTGGAGGTCCCTTCTCTGCACCCAACTTTTCAATCTCTCTCAAACGCTCTCAAAACTCACCTAAGGTTTCCGTGAGCCAGCTGAGGCGGTCTCATAGCACCGGAACTTCGAGGTTGACAAGGGAGAAGACCTACGGCATCGGTTCGTTGTCATTTCCGCATCCAAGACGATGGAATCCAAATCAGGTACACAAATTCTATCTATCCTTTTACCATATCGTCAATATATCACTATGATGATCCTAGGGTGCTCGGCCGAGCCATATGAGCCGGCCTATAGTTTACCTTCACCACTCAAGAGGCCCCAAGTTCCCTCCGTATCTTTGTCTTTTCCGGAGAGAGGCAATATGGAGAGAACACCAGGACGAGCCTCCACCGTACCGAAGAGTCATTTCCCCATGTTTTCTCCTTGAGCCTTTTAAGATCTTGTTCAAGACCAATCTATGCAGGTTCAAGACAAAGGCCATGACAATAGAGTTCGTGAAGAAGCCATTTGCTTGGTAAACTGCCAGGCGACAAGTCTTTGCAATTTAAGTGCCAGTCCCGATGATAAACTACTTCAACTATAAAAAAGTACAGTACACGCGAATGCAGTGAGAGACTCAAAACATTCAGCAAAGAAGAAAGAAGAACTCGACTCATTTTGTAAATGCCGATATCCAAGTTTAATCAGCCAAAAAAACAAACAAGATGATCAACACGAGGACCAGAATTTCTTTGAGTTATTAGACGAATAAGCAGCTCTTCTCATGCAAATTGATATTTTTCGACCTGTATAGAATTGAATATGTATAAGTCATGGAATCCCATCTAATCAGAGATGAATCAGATACAGCAAACTTAAAAATTAACACGATTACAGGTCAGTGTAAACGCTGATATTCAGTGGTCGTTGAGGTTGACATTGTGATCATCAGGGTTCCATTCAATGAAACTGAAAGCAAAAACAAGAATCAGTGGTCCGTCTTGGATAGGAGATGGTTGTGAAATAGAGCTGCAGAGAAAAAAAAATAGTAACCTTCGATAAGAACAGCAACCATATGAATCACAGACACGAATATGAGACCAGAGCTTTCGAACAACCAGCCTCATGAAACCAACCAACACGAGGACCATCTAATTTTCTTGCTTAATAGGATCGGCTTGTTTGTTTGCCGAATAGAACCCAAAATAATCTAGATGGTCTCTGTATATTACCGTTATCTTATAGAGATTACATGGTGATCATCCATTCAATGAACTAACTGATAAATGATCTAGATGGTCCCTGTACATTAACAATATCTATGAGGTTGTAATAGTCATCATCCCTTCAATGATACTACAATGAAAAACAAGAGTAAGTGGTCTGGTCTTGTATAGGCGATAGATTGTGTAATAGAGCTGCAGAGAATAAAAGATAGCAACTTTCATAAAGTACAGCAACCCGGTTAATTCAAGACACGAACACGAGATCAAGTCACACAAGGACCATCTACTTTTCTTGTTTAATCAGGTCAGCTTACAGGAATAGTTGCTTGTTTGCCTTCACTTAGTATGACTATGACAGTTCACACATTCGATGCAAACAAGGCAGGGGTGCTTGAATGTAAGGAGGAATTCCAACAACATGAATGGCTGGCAAGGCAAAAAGGATTTAAAAACAAAGATAGAACCAAAAATAACATGAACTAACAAAAGCCATTCAAATTGCTGGTTTTCCCTCCACGAAAAAATGGGGGTAAGCAAATTGATCCGGTCACCTGACCACCAACACTAAAAAAAAAAAAGGCAATATAACCAATCCAGTCTCCTCCGGTGAAGAGTCGCACACCATTCTGTGACCAAGAGGACGAGTAAGTAGAGAATGCAGAAAAAAAATAAAGAATCATCTAGAGAATGCGAGTCCAGGTCCGAATCCGATAGCAAAGCAGAATCTGCCAAAGCTAAGGAAGCACTCGGACTCACCTTCTGAAGCCAAACCACGAATGGGAGCCGCAATGTCGAGCACCACCTTGGTCCCATCCCGGCGTCGCCACTCTTCCTTGCCCTCTTCAAAGGCCGCTTCTTTGACTGCTGAGACCAGGCTGGCTTCTTTACCGGTGTGGTCTCCTTTTGCTCGCAGCGACATGCTCGATGGTGCGGATCCCACCATTAGATTTGGATTCGGAAGCAAGTCCGAGGGCTGCAAATGGCTTTGGCAGTTCCCGCTTTTCTGCATCTCCATCGGATCGGGACTCGGAGTCGGATTCTCCGAGCAATTTTTCTTTCTTCTCCTCCTGCATTCTCTAGTTCCCCGTGCTCTTGCATTTGCTCTTCATCAGCATTTGCCATTCAGGCCACCGAGAGATGAGAAGAGAGCGAGAGAAAGACGAAGGTTCGGTGCATTTTTGCTCGTTCACTCCATATATATAGGCAAAAGTACACCACAAGTGCCATAACTTGTGTACGGAGATCACTTTGGTGCCATAACTTTTTTTTGGATCACTTTGGTGCCAACTTTTTTGAAAAACGATCACTTTAGTGCCAATGCTGACATGGCCACCGGAAATCTGACGTGGCTCTTTTTTTATTAATTTTCAATGCTGACATGGCTCGCCGGAAATCTGACGTGGCTTGCTGAAAATCTGACGCGGCACTTTTTTTGGCCGGAATTTTGGCCGGAGTCACTAAAGTAATCTTTTTTCTCCGATTTTAGCACCAAAGTGATCCGAAAAAAAGTTATGGCACCAAAGTGATTTCCGTACACAAGTTATGGCACCAATAGTGTCATTTTGCCCATATATATATATAGGAAAGAGAGAAACATTTTCCGAAGCAGCATGGGGAAGAGAAAGGTTGTTTATATTCACGGTGTGCTTATTGATTACTGCGAATGAGTACAGTAACAGATGCACAATTAACAAAGAAAACTAATTATTGGAAAGGCAGCTGTGATCTGCATTTATTTAGGCCGTTTACTTAGGAAGTTTTGTGTGCATATCTTTTATTACTTTTTATTGTGTGGTCCTTGTATTTTTAGTAGTTTAGCCTAATTAGGAGTTTGTTTGATAGCTGTATCTTCTTGTATATATGTTACGTTTCTATGGCAATGAAGAACAGAATTCTCACTCTAAAATTCCTCAGTTCTTTTACATGGTATCAGAGCCATAGCTGATGAAAAAAAAGGCGAGGAGAGTTCTGGAACGGACAAGAAAACCTTTAGTCCTTACACACTGAATTTGAATGACAACCCGGGTAACCTGATTACCCAAGTTCAGTTGAAGGGTGAGAATTATGAAGAATGGGCGCGAGCTATGCGGACTGGATTACAAGCCAAGAAGAAATATGGTTTTATTGATGGATTTGTCAAGCAACCAACAGATGATTCATTGGAACTTGAAGATTGGTGGACGGTTAATTCCATGTTAGTTTCTTGGGTGTTTAATACCATTGAACCGACACTTCGCTCGACTATCTCTCACATGGAGAATGTGAAAGATTTGTGGGAGGATATCAAGCACAGATTTTCGATTGGGAATGGTCCACGGATGCAGCATCTAAGATCGAATTTGGCCAATTGTAGGCAGGATGGTCAACCCATCGTGTCCTATGTCGGTAAACTCAAAACCTTGTGGGATGAAATAAATAACTATGATCAGATACCAATGTGTGTTTGTACAAGTTGCAGATGCAATCTTACCATTGTATTGGAAAGAAAGCATGAAGAAGAGAGAGTTCATTAGTTTTTGAAGGGCTTAGATGAAGAAGGATATGGAACAGTGCACGCTAATATTTTGAGCACTGAACCTTTGCCTAATCTGAATCGTGTCTATGCTATGGTTGTTCAGCAAGAGCGAGTGCAAACTATGACACGCACCAAGGATGAAAGAGGCAATCCCATGAGTTTTGCAATCTAGGCAGGTGGTCAAAATTCAAGGGGGGATAAAGATAAAATCCCATTTTGTTCTAATTGCAATCGAGAGGGACATGATGCTAAAAGTTGTTTCCAGCTGATAGGATATCCAGAATGATGGGGTAATAGACCACGTGGAACCTCTGCTGGACAAGGTATTGGTCAAAAGCGTTGTAATAGAGGTGGACGAAACAAGGGAGGAGGTGCTCATGCCAACGTAGACAGGCAACTGGAGTTGATCGTGGGCGAGGAGTTTTGACGGATTCAGATGGAAGGGTCTTAGTGGATTGAATGATAAGCAGTGGACGACTTTGCTGGGAATGTTAAGTTCTCATCAAAATGGTGCCCATGAGAGGTTAATAGGTAAGCAGAGTATTTTTTCCTTGGATTATTGACATAGGAGCTTCCCACCATATGATAGGAACGTTGGCATATTTGAGAGAATTGTGTGACATTATGCCATGCTTAGTCAAATTACCTGATGGAGAAAAGATCATGGCAGCGAAAGAAGGAATTGTGTTGCTTGGAGGAGACTTGAAATTGCGACGAGTTCTTTTTTGTGCCCAATTTGAAATGCAATCTGATTTCTGTATCACAACTTCTTAATGATTCAAATTTGGTTATCTAACTCACTAACAAAATATGTGCTACACAGGACTTAAATTCAAAGAACCTGATTGGAACGGGTGAGCAATGCGAGGGGCTTTACTTTCTCAAGGGAGTGACTTCGGTACGTGCTTGCAAGGTGGATGATATGGAATCCTTTGAGCTTTGGCATAAAAGAATGGGTCATCCTTCTTTTAAGGTGGTGGAGTTAATTCCAGAAGCTGGCAAAATGGTTAGGAAAACCAATAAAACTTATGAGGTTTGTTTTAGAGCAAAGAAAACAAGAAAGATCTTCTTTTCTAGTGACAATAAAGCTAAAGATTGTTTTGAATTAATGCATTGTGATTTGTGGGGACCTTATAGAGTCCTAGCTTCATGTGGAGCAATTTATTTCTTGACAATTATTGATGATTACTCTCGTGTTGTGTGGATATTTTTGCTGAATGGAAAAAATGAAGTGGCCTGTGTTCTTAGGAAATTTATTGCGATGATTAAATGCCAATTTGAGAAAAATGTGAAAATCGTTAGAAATGATAATGGAAGTGAATTTTTGTGTTTGAAAGAATATTTTGATGAACATGGGATATTGCATCAAACTTTCTATGTTGGAACACCTCAACAAAATGGCCGAGTGGAAAGAAAGCATCGCCATATCCTTAATGTTGCAAGAGCTTTGCGTTTCCAAGCAAATTTACCCATAGAATTTTGGGGAGAATGTATACTCACAGCTGGGTATTTGATTAACAGAACTCTATCTATATTATTGAATGGTAAAACCCCATATGAGATTATCTTTGGCCAACCTCCTTCTTACAAATATATTCGGATTTTTGGTTGTTTGTGCTATGCACATAATCAGAATCGAGATAAAGATAAATTTGCTAGTAGAAGTCGTCGGTGTGTTTTTGTTGGTTATCCGTTGGGAAAGAAAGCGTGGAGATTGTATGATTTAGAAGCTGATGAATACTTTGTATCGAGAGATGTATTGTTTGTTGAAACAGAATTTTCATATGCTGATGAGAAAACAGTAAGTGATGAAATCATTAAAAATAGAGTTATGGAGTTGGGTGATGAAGTTGATTATTTAAAAGTGACTTGAGGGAGGAATTGATCCACACAAACAATGAGGACGTGGAAAGAAGTGAAGTCGTCGCCCAAAGTGTAGATAGAGAAAATGAAGTGAATCATGAAATGGAGAAATTGATCCACACAAACAATGAGGACGTGGAAAGAAGTGAAGTCGTCGAAGAGCAGCTAGGCAGGGGACAAAGGGTCAAGCAACCTTCTGTTCATTTGAAAGATTATGTAACAAACGCCATCGGAATAAGCCCCTCGACATGCTCATTTGCCCGATCTGATTCCTCAAGTACGCCTTATTCTATAGCACGTTATGTGAGTTATGAAAAATTTTCTGCGCAACACCAGTGTTTCTTGGCAGCAATTACTGCAGAACATGAACCAAACTCTTATGCAGAAGCGATTAAAGATGAACGGTGGAGAGAGGCCATGAGTAAAGAAATACAGACTTTAGAAGATAATGGCACATGGACACTCGAAAATTTGCCGCCTGGGAAGAAAGCAATTGGGGGCAAGTGGGTGTATAAAATTAAGTACAATTCTGATGGAAGTATTGAACGATACAAGGCGCGATTGGTGATACCGGGAAATAATCAAGTTGAAGGCATAGATTATCAGGAGACTTTTGCTCCTACGATAAAAATGTGCACTGTATGCACCTTTCTTGCCGTTGTGGCTGCAAAGAATTAGGAACTTCATCATATGGACGTTCAAAATGCTTTCTTGCATGGTGATTTAGAGGAAGACGTTTACATGAAGATGCCTCCTGGATTTGCCTCTCAATCATCAGGGAAGATATGCAGACTCTGGAAATCTCTATACGGTTTGCGGCAAGCACCTAGATGTTGGTTTGCAAAATTGGCTACATCTTTGAAAGCTTATGGATTTCAGCAATCATATTCAGATTACTCCTTGTTCACTTTTCGAGTTGGGACTATTCAGTTGAATGTGCTTATTTATGTTGATGATCTCATTATCTCCGGTAATGATATTTTCCGCTGTGCAAAAGTTCAAGAACTATATGAGCCATTGTTTTCATATGAAAGACTTGGGGAAGCTGAAATTTTTCTTGGGGATTGAAATGACGAGAAATTCGGATGGTATTTTCTTGTGTCAACGTAAGTATGCGTTGGATGTGATTTCTGAGGTCGGATTACTAGGTTTCAAGCCGCTAAAACTCCTCTTGAACAAAATCACAAGCTAGCCCTTACTGAGAGCTATGATGTAGACAACCCTACTCAGTATAGGCGCCTAGTGGGTTGGCTTATTTATCTAACAATAACTCGACTTGAATTGTCTTACTGTGTGCATATTCTTGCACAGTTCATGTGGAGGCCAAAGAAAGCTCATTGGGAGGCAACAGTGAGAGTTCTGCGTTATCTGAAAGGAAATCCAGGTCAGGGTATTATGTTGCATGCCAATTGTGACCTCAAATTGTCTGCTTACTGCGATTCTGACTAGGCTAGTTGTCCTTTGACGAGACGATCTTTGACTGGTTACTTTGTTCTTTTGGGAGAATCTCCTATCTCGTGGAAGACTAAGAAGCGACAGACAGTGTCTCGCTTATCCGCTGAAGCTGAATACAGGTCTATGACTACTACAGTTTGTGAACTTAAGTGGTTGAAAGGATTATTAGATTCTCTTGGTGTGGCACATTCTCAACCTATGTACTTGTATTGTGATAGTCAGGCGGCTTTACATATAGCCGCCAATCCTATCTATCATGAGCATACCAAGCATATTGAAGTGGAATGTCATTTTATTCGTAATGAGATACTTAATGGTAACATTCAAACAAATTACATACGTAGTTCAATGTAGCCAGCTGATATCTTCACGAAGGCATTGGGAAAGGATCAATTTGACTTTATTCTTCGCAAGTTGGGCATTCGAGATCCCCATGCTCCAACTTGAGGGGGGTATTGGAAAGGCAGCTGTGATCTGCATTTATTTAGGCCGTTTACTTAGGAAGTTTTGTATGCATATCTTTTATTACTTTTTATTTTGTGGTCCTTATATTTTTAATAGTTTAGCCTAATTAGGAGTTTGTTTGATAGCTGTATCTTCTTATATATATGTTACGTTTATGTGGCAATGAAGAACAGAATTCTCATTCCAAAATTCCTTAGTTCTTTTACACCAATGCCAATCGAGCCTTTGTCGAGCCTCTAGCACCCATCTTTTCAACTTTCTATTTATATTTGAACGCATTCTTTTTTCATGGAGAAAAAATTCATATTGCTGAATTTTCAAACTAATGTATCATGATTTTAAGCCATATTTTGTACAACATACTTTTTAAAATTAACTATATTGATATATAGAATAAATTATGAAATTAAAACACAGATGACATACTAGAATTTTAATTATGAGTGAATAAATGGGTATGTTACAAATTAACATAAGCACTTCTCGTAAACAACTGCTTAGTGCAAATTCTGCTGTTGAAGCATGCGCAAAGGTACTGCACTATGATGTTTAGGGGTGATCGGTTTTCGGTCTAATCTGGTTCCAGGGTGGAACTGAGAATCGAGGAGCGGACCAGACCAATTAAACCAATCACTTTTTTTCCCACTATTTATTGTCATATTTTGGTATTGAATTAAGTTATATGTATGCAATGATCCTCATTAAAATGACAAATAAATAAAGTACTTCACTTAGGGTTTAGTTAATATTTTATTAATTTTTTTGAAAAAATAAAAAAAAAATATGTAGTTGGTCTAGTCCGGTACTTGGGAATCAGAAACTGGACCGCCTGAAAACCAGTTTTACTTTTAAGAACTGAAAACCGAATCAACACCCTTAAGAACCGGACCAAATTGATCGATTCGATTTGATCCGGACACTTATGATTTAAACAGTTCGTTTTACATGCCTCTACTTACGTCGATGGCCCTATCGACGCAATGGGACAGTAGAACAGGATGATGGTTTCAGTTGCAGAGTTGTCCTTCCGTCCCAATCTGTCGGATCTGCACCTGAGTGGGCAGCCTGCATACGCTACGTAGTTACGGGAAAACGCAAACATGGAACAGAGCAGAAGTGAGACCGACTTGGGTCTCCGAGCAGTTAATGTGAAGCATAATGACCCAACCAATCAATTCATGCAGACAAAACAATAAACGACAAGGAGCAAAAGAGAACATGGGAAAAATCAATTTCGGGAAAGAAGCAAGGACGAACGCTTTTATGGCTCAGAAGCGAAGTTCAAGAAAAAGTTTTAACTTCTGCAATACATTGAATAAGACCTATCAACTAATTATGCTAAATTAAAAAAAAATACCGAAAGCGTTAATGAATTTTAGTAAATTCCTAAACAATCGCATTTCTTGAGAATTCACTCGACCATTGAAGCATAGTATGATGCGATGCTTTTACCTCCTGAAATTTGTTGTCATTTTTGGACGACTCGCCACAGGACCACAGCTTGCTTATGAATGTTCTGCTGCCAACTTCAATGGTAAATGATGGCATACTATGATGAACAACGATGGACACCGACCGAGATCTAGATGTTCCGTTTCTATGTATTTAAATATTTGGATATTTTATAGTATTAGAGAAATTTTGAAAATTACTAAGTTGGTATTGTAATTATAACTGAAAATTCCGATGCACCAAACGAAAAATCACGACAAAGTAGCTTTGCAGTTCCTTAAAATTGATCATTAGACACTTTAGTTTCAATCAAATCATTTTGTTTGGATTCAAGTCGTTTGTACTAACTTTTGAGCTAACTATGAATTTTCCTTACCGATCCCCTAAAAAAAAGCCAAAGCATTGCCAAAATTCCCCGTTGGTATGGAAGAAAGTTCTACGAACACAGCAAACAGGTTAAGAAAATGGCGAAGTACGCCATTGCTATGGCATTATTCTCTATCACCCTCGTCACCCTCACTCTGCAATCATCATGTTCATCATGTTCCCGGTATTTCCAATTTCTTGGCACAATTTAAAAATTTGAAAACTTTTATGATAACCCAAATGCCGCCCCAACCTCTATAAACATGTGTAGTTTTTGCTGGTTTTATAGGATTGGAGTTTTGGGTTGCCCCCACTTTTTGTCGATTGATTGATTCGTGGCATTGGTATTGTGGCGAATCAATGCCATTTGGGAGTTGAGAGAGCTGATTTCACGGTGTCTTGAAGAGAGATTGGTTTGCTATTCTTTTTTATGGTTCATATGGCTGAAGCAAGCAAGCCCTTGAAGCTATAAAGAAATGCAAAGACTGTTGAGTAAACTATGCTTTGAGAAGCAACTTTAAGAGAAAGACTGTTTGGTAGAATTTCATTTGAACAGTCTGTTTGGGTCATTAATTTAACCTTTTTAACTTTTAATTTGTTTAAAATTGAAAAAATAATTTCTATAACTTTTTAAATTTAAATATTGACAACAATGTTAAAGATAGGTATTACCAAAGTTATTAAAAATATATTTTTTTTGCTAAAGAGGCAGTTCTGGGCGAGGAACTCTTGCTTGGAGAGCACATATCTAAGCAAGGGAGAGCACAAATCTGAGTGAGGGAGCAGTCAAGCGAGGTTGAACACAGAGAGAAGCGAACAAGCATTCCAGCAAGGGAGAGCAAAGGAAGGAGTAGTCGAGCAAGGAAGAGGGAAGCAAAAGGGGTGGAACGCTTCACGAGAAGTGTTGTTTTGTTTCTTTAAAGGAGCAAAATTAGACTTCTTATAAGTTTTTGAGGGCAAAAAAAGAAACTGACGAAATTTCATTAATTCATGGTTTCGATATTTCAAAAATGCTGGCCTAAAGCCCCTTAGAAAAACTTGCCAAACACCCCAAATTTTCCACAATAGGCTTTGGAGGCCTAAAACCCTTTGGGAAAGCTAAACTAAATGCAGCCTAAATGTCACCAATTGGTGTGAGGAGGTGGGTATTGTGAAGTGGGTATGTATTGCAAGATCTTTATGGTGTGGTGGAGAGGAATTGCTATTCACGGTGCGATAATTTGTGATAGCAAACTCATCTTGGTTTGGTTCCATATCTTGGAAGCCAAGGTCACACAACCTCGGGGCAACTTAAATCTGGCCCTTTGATCATCCGTAACTCAAGTGAGGGCCGCCGAGGATGCACAATACCAGAGGAGGCGACACAAATGTCGCATGACCGTGGCCAAAGGGCTAAATCTGGGTCACTTGTCCCTTGACCTTGAACCACAGCAGCTTAGGCGAAGACAACAACTTTGGCAACAATGATGGCTCGGTGGCAAGCAACCTTCAATCTTGACCTTGACCTCGACCTCAACAACAAACCATCGAGCACAAAGAAGAAGATGAATAGTGATTTGGAGGGCAAAAGTGGAACACACCATTGCCGTGGAAGAAAAAAAAAGAATAAAAAAATAAAAAAAATCCATGTCAATGCCAATCACGCCACGTAGGAAGTCCGCCGTCCATGTCAGCAATTTTTAACCTAAATTGGCCAGATGGACTCAATTGATACCGATGTGAAAATATTTATGACTAAATTGGTTCAATTAAAAGGTTTATAACTAAATTGGTACCAATGCAATAGCCTTATGACTTTTTTGGTACTTTTTCTTGTTGATATGTATGTGAAATAAAGGGATCTCGTGGGATTGAGAATGCACTAGCTGCATTCCCCTTGATAAACCTAAATAATCTCTCATACTTTGTTTCATTCTGTGAATCTTTGCAAGATGTGCCTCCAAAAATAATAATCGGGGGTCCCTTTGTTAGGTGGAAAATATTTTCCTTAATATGATTGTTTATATTACTTAAAAATGTATCGATAAAAAATATTTTCATTGTCCACTAAAAAGTTTAGCCATAAATTATTGGCTAATTATTTCAATCGATATGATCAATCATTTTTAGGAAAATATTTTGTAAATTATTTATCTTTTGCGACACAAATGGACTATCAATAAGTGGATAATTTTCATAGAAAATGGAAAAGAGGAATAGAGAGGGAAACTCTACGTTCTTAGGACACTAAAAGGCATGGAAAGATAAGAAGAAAACGGAAAGTGGACCCGCGAGGAAAGAAAAGAAAAAAAAATGGAGGGATAGCACATTGACCAAATAAAAAGAAGAGAATAATGCTAAGAACTAAGCCACACAAAGAATAATATGATCAAAATAGGGAGCGTCTAAGCAAAAGAACGAGTGAAAAAAGCACTGCTAAAAAATTACTTGCGACATATTCCCAAAAAATATTGTTTTATGAATGATTTTTAAGAATCTGAGTATTCATTTCTTTTATAAGTGAATTTGCATAAAATAAAGACTGAAGATGAAAATCACTTAGACATACCCTCGGTTACATGGATATACGAAAGCCCAGGACTAATAAATTTTACATCCAAATGGTAAGGTGGCTTGTTTAGCAATAATTAGCTTTATTGGAAAAAATAAAAGTAATTATTATGGTGAAGAGTTGGTGTGGATCATTGATTTAAGTAAGAAGAAAAACTAAATTTAATTGATGCTACTCGTTGCAAAGAGATAAACGTTTTGATCATAAGGTTATTTGAAATCTCTAAGAAAGCTAAACAAGTAGAAAACTATAATAATAATGTCTAATAATAGGATCTTTTGTAATTAATTGATTTCTTCATACACAGACCATTGCAATGTAAAAAAAAAGGGTTTTTAGTGATATCGATAATAATAAAGTGAAAAAGAGAATTGGGTAAATTCTGTATATTTAATAATGAAAAGTACATGAGCTTATAAGTTTTATGAAATGACTAAATTAACAAAAAATTGCAATACTAATTACAATCCATTAGAATATATCGATTGTATGTATAGTCAAACGAAGATAATGCACTGTCCCGAAAATTATGGACAATCAAAAAAAGATGATGGCCATTCCTGAAAATTATGCGAAATCAAGGGAGGGACACAGAGTTTCCAAATATATATCAACGACCATCGTGGAATGGTTTGCATGGTTATCGGGCAAACTATTTGAGATAGTGCAGAAGATGGCGAAAGGCGCCATTGCCGTGTTATCATTCTCCATCGCCCTCTTCACCCTCGCTCAGCAATCATCATGTTCCCAGCCTTTCAAACCCATCTCCTCCTACCGTGCGCCGAGGTTCCCCGGCAGATCCTCAACGTCCAAACTCCGCCACCTATACGACAGCCAGCTATCGAAGCAGGTTCCCCGGTACGGATACGAGACGCGGTACTTCGAGCAGCACCTTGACCACTTCAGCTTCTCGAAGCTCCCGAAGTTTAACCAGCGGTACCTCATCAGCTCGGAGCACTGGTCCGGGCCCGGTCGGCTTGGACCCATCTTCATGTACTGCGGAAATGAAGGCAACATTGAGTGGTTCGCTGCAAACACAGGCTTCATGTGGGAGATAGCCCCGAGCTTTGGTGCAATGGTGGTTTTCCCTGAAGTAAGTGCTCTTATGGAATTCTTGTATCTGTTTAGTGTGGAATATTTTCGAAAGTTTAGACAATAAAGATCATGCTAAGGACCACCCGCCTGGGTGGCGCTGCTGGAGCGCGCACTCTTCCTCTCGCAAAAGGTTGAGTGTTCGAATCCCGGGCGCCGCAGGGTGACTTAACCGGTAGCATGTGTGTGGTGGCTAGCACGTGTCACCCCCAGGGTTTACTCCTTGGCTATCGGCCGTACGGAGGTTCCCTGGGTTATCAAAAAAAAGAAAAGATCATGCTAAGGACATTTCAAGAAATCTAAAAGCTCCGGGTATAGAATAATTTCTCCATCTTCCTTGCATTCATGGTGAAGTTTGAAAATTTGAAAGCTTTACGAAAACCAAATGCACCCCTACCTACATTAACATGCATATAATTGGCTGGTGTTATAGGAGTTTGATTGATAGTTCCCTCATTTTGTTTGATTGATGATTCGTAGCATCGGTATTATGGTAAGTCAATGCCATTTGGGAGTAAAGAGAAAGCGTACAAGGATGCCACTACCTTGTCTTATCTTACTACGGAGCAGGCGCTGGCTGATTACGCGGAGTTGATCACACACTTGAAGCGAAACTTGTCTGCCGAGGCCTGCCCTGTTGTTCTTTTTGGTGGTTCATATGGTGGAAGTAAGTAAGCCATTTAAGCTCCCCTTTGAACTCTGGTTTTTCGTTTTCAGTCTAGCGTGTTTCACTAAGCAACAGGTTCTATGGAGATTTTTGATGTATCGTTCATCTTCTTGCACATTTAAGATTTTAGGCCTGGGCAGAAAATTGCAGTTGTTGATGTATAGGTCATTTTTTTTTTTGATTTCTTGTTCCCCTTTATGATTCATTATATATTTTGCACGGTAATCTTTAACAGTGTTAGCAGCATGGATGAGGTTAAAGTATCCACATATTGCCATAGGCGCACTTGCTTCTTCAGCTCCGATACTTCATTTTCCCGATATTGTGAAACCAGAATCGTTCTACAACATTGTCTCCAATGATTTTAAGGTGTGTCATTAAATTCGACCTTGCTTCACTTGCCTGAAGTGAATGTCCTCTTGTGCATCTATGTCATCTCATTTTTCCACTGAAAACTGCAGCGGGAAAGTACTAGCTGCTTTAACACTATTAAAGCATCCTGGGATGCATTGACAGCTGAAGGCGAGAAGAAGAATGGTCTTAAGCGACTGACAAGAATGTTCCGGTTATGCGGGTATGAACAAGGACAGTGATACTTTAGTCAATTTGTTACCAACCTGATTGAGTTTAGAGGAACTTCTAATGCTTAATGTCATTGTGTCGTCCTTTGAGATACCTAATTGAATTGAACTCTGATTGTTGGTAGGGAGTTAAAGAATGCAGATGACCTAGCTGGTTGGCTGGATTCTGCTTACTCCTATTTGGCAATGGTTGACTATCCATATCCATCCGACTTTCTTATGCCTCTACCTGGATACCCGATAAGAGAGGTCAGTCAAGATTCTACTATAACTTGATCATTAAATGGAACCTTGGTGCCGTATAATGCTATTTCACTTTATCTGAAATAGTATTGTAACAAGATGCCATCATTTTTATTTAGAGTTTCTATGGAATTTTAACAAAAATTATCTTCTATTATTTCCTGAAATTTATGTCTTAAGGTGCATCATGGTGATAGCGGAGGAAATTTGGTGGTCATTACATCTTAAGGAAATTATTCTCTAACTAATGTTGTTTTTGAATGCCCTGTCATTAAGCTTGCCTAATTGAATTCCCTGTCTTTAAGCTTTCTTTTCGACATTTAGTAAATTTTAAAAGCACGTGTTACATATTTGTATGTCGAAAGTATATTATGCACAAAAAATATCTGGTAAAACTTGAAATAATATGAGTCAAGTTGGGAGATGCAGAAACAGATTTAACCAAGGTTTGCTTACAGACACTAGGAGCCCGCGTACAATTCAAGATAAGAAAAAGAAATAGGAAGAAACAGGTCGAAATCAACACCATCCACTTGAAACTTTAAGCCTACATTATGTTAAAAAAGGATGTTCCAAATTTGCTGAATTCGCTCGCAGGCTTTGTGATATTATATACATACATCTACAGCTCTTTCTTTGGTATAGATACGTCCTCCTACCTGTACCAGTTTTCTGGATTCTTTTCAGCTGAATCCTGTTATCCTGTGATGTTAAGAGTTGGGCAAGTCAGACATCTTGACACGTAGTGTCCACATAATATAGCATATGCATTACGATATATTAAACATATCTGCTGAGCATATTTGGACGTACAATGTTTTTTGCTCCTTACTAGGTCTGCAGAAAGATTGATGGTTGTCCAGATGGGACTAGCATTCTGGAACGTGTCTTTGAAGGTGTTAGTGTCTACTACAATCACACCGGAGAAGTTGATTGCTTTGATTTGTATGATGATCCTCATGGCATGAGTGGCTGGGACTGGCAGGTGTAAAACTGTTGAGATTCTATTCTCTGTTGTTTGTTCCCCTAATATTAAAGTACGAAAGGTACTACGTTGGGAAAAGAACAATGACCTAGTGATGTCAGTTCATTTCGCTTGTTTCATTGTGATGTACAGGCATGCACGGAGATGGTAATGCCAATGACTAGTAACCCAGATACGAGCATGTTTCCTGAATACGATTTTGATCTTTCTTATTACAAAGAGGATTGCCGGACCCAATTCAAAGTCAATCCGAGACCAAGGTGGATAACAACTGAATTTGGTGGGAAGGTAAGAAACCACCGCGATATTTATTTGTTTGTTGTTTTTATCTTAAAGTTTTGCAGCATGACGACCTTGCATGTGTAGCTTCTTGGGCAATATTCCATCCAGTTCTGTGACCACTTTAGCATTTCTTATGCAGCATGGCATTACCTTTGATTGTCTATTCGTGTCCCATTTGCTCTGTTCGGTACTCCTTTATTTGGGTTATAAGGCTGAAACTGAAGTTGTCCGATGACGAGTGGGAGAAGTCCAATTTAGTCCCACACAATTAGGAGCAAGGAATGAAAGAGGCTGCTGAAGATTTCAATCTGCCTAAGCCAAAAAAAAGACATGATAAGAATTGTCCTTCTCATTATCCAAGTGCATCGATTTCCTCGATAAATCAAAATACGAGCGATCATTTCTTTGAGAGGTAGCTGCGGAGGTGTTTTTTTGCAGTGAGCCTCATTACAATCCAAACTTCCGATGCCTCAGTTTTATCGAAAGAGAGGGAAAACTGGTGTTTCCTTTGGGGTGTGCTGTTTTCTTTCCTTTGGGGGGGAGGGGTGAAGGGGCTTAGTTTGAACCTTGGCCAGATCTCTGATTTGCTTGATTACCTATGATGCGGAGTTTTCAAGTTCACGCTCAACCCATTATCAGTAATCTATAGTAATATCGTAGCAATAATGGGCGCAGCTTTGGTTTTCTGGGTTTATTTCCTTGTGATTATGTATGTGATCAAGTCAATCACTTAACATGGGTTCTATGGTGATTGGAGTGTTCGGGGCCTTTAAGTTGCAGAATAAAATTTAAGGGTTGCACTTCAATGATATTTACATTAGCTTGTCGCACAATTGCTTATGTAGTAAATAGATTGTTTGCACGGACTTACAACATGAATTTTGGACACATTTTGAAGGACATCATGACCACTTTGAAAACGTTTGGAAGCAACATCATCTTCTCAAACGGCATGCTTGATCCTTGGAGTGGCGGCAGGTTGGTCTTTCAATATCTTCTGTTAGAGCTGTCAGTTGATTGAAATTTAATATCTGGTATTTTGATTCTGTTGATTCTATGCCACAGTGTGACCCAGAATGTATCTGATTCTATTGTTGCTCTAAACACACAAGAAGGTACGTTTGAATTGAAATCTTACTTCGTCCTATTTCTTCCCTCCTTTTTTATCTAATCTTTCTAGGACATAGAATGAGCTAGTGATTTGAAGGTATGTTTGCTGCATATGTCATGGGCAACTGCATACATGATGTTTCTCTTGTGAAACACTCTGCCAATGCCTACTGTGTTGTCATTGTCCTTGTTAAAAACACCATGTCTCGTTAATAGGTGCCTAAGCACCAGTTAAGACCACTTAAAATAGTAAAAACACATCAAAACACTTTGAAAACTGAACAAAGAAGGTACTTCAAGAGAGTGATATGCTTTAAATCGGAACTTTTATATTACCAAACCACAACAGAAAACCCTTAGCAGTGCCCTACGGGCACTCGTTAGTGTTTTCCTTGACAGCATTCCACCTGAAAGAATGAGACATTTGAGGTGATATATTTTCACATTTTTGACTGCCTGCATGCTTATGTGAGGCATGTCAACCTTTGAATTGGTATTGGAGCTTACAGTTCTTTCTATCAACTGGCGGGCGTGCCTCATTTTCAGCAAAGTGAAGACCACGTGGGAAAAAACACATTACCCGCCAAGTCACTTCCTAGAACTGACCCAGTTGAAAGTGAAATAAAAGTCGAGTGACTCGATTAACAAATTGAAATACTGTCACGTACATTATAGTTAGGACACAGAGGCCATGGCCACAATAAATTTATCCTTCAAAGAGTCAGCTTACCACTCTCCATAGTACAGCAAATAATCTTCCATTTTACAGAAAGTGCAGTAGCTAAATGTAAAAGTTGATGAACAGACACCTAACAACTATGGATGGACGGCGTGCTGCACATTATTAGGTAGTACAAGAGATATATTTACCAAAAAGAGAAATTTAGGGATCATGTTATAAACGTCCAGATGTCTGTCCCGAACCTTATAAAGGGCAGATTACAGTTAATACTTTTTTAAACTACCATGTGACGTAAACCTTCATAAGTATTCGTAGGCTGAACAGTGTTCTGTCTTCTGCATTGTGTACTAGGTTATCTTCTTTGATGGCTCTTCAAATATAGATGATCAGTGCGAAGATATAAATCACAAGGCAGCTACACTGATGACAGAAACTAAAATCTTGAATGATGATCCGAATGATAGGATTAGTAGTGTTGGTCCTCTATTCTTCAGTGAAAACATTGTTCTGAATAAAGACCATATCTCTATTTCTAAGAATTTTTAAAAGGCAGTCTCTGTTTTTGATGGGCTGCAATAAATAAATCAGCTCAGGTAAGTCCACTCGGTTGAGGCATCAAGAAACATTCACTTTTCCTTTATCAAATGAACTTACTCTGTTCACTTCCATGACATCATATTTCAAAATGCCTTAGATTTCTATGGACTTCTTTCATGTAATTCGATATCATTCCCACTCGTTGCTTCAAAATGCAAGCACATGATGTCATCGTTGTTCTTATCCAAGTCATATGAAATGTCTTTTGAGTTCATACTTAGCAAGATGCAAACATATCACGTGATTGCTTTTGTTTTTAGTAAGACATTTTTTTTGCTTCGAAAAATGCAAGCACAATTTGTCCTTGTTCTTGTCCAAGTCTTTCGAATCTTATCACATAAGTTTAAACTTAGCAAGACGCTAGCATGTGATGTGATCATTTTTTGTTCAGCTAGATCCTTTTGATCCATCAGTGGAGACGATGTGCCATTTCCAATGCTAGCTTCGCAATATTAAGTTCATTATATCCTAACATCGTGAGCAGTTTTATATGATGCAACTTACCAGTGTTGTTAATTTGTTCTAGAAGAAGTCACTCGGCAAGTTCTTGAGTTATTACTTCATGCCGCGTAATACTTTCACTCGACTCATTTTTTCTATGTGGATTACAAGACTTGTCAAAAGGGTAGGTCGGGTCAAAAATGGTCCGACCCAAACATACCTAATGACTCATTCTTGACTCAGCCTATAATCGACCGAATCCATATTGCTAAAATACTTCATTTTGCATTTTTCATCTCTTTCTTACTGCTAAATATGTACGCTCCTTCCTAGTCCCTTCTAGGAGCCCCCTTCAGTTTTGCATATCATGATCATCTTGTTCATGTCACCAGTGTAAATAGGAAGGCCATTGGAGGTTCTTTCATCAGGCATCTCCCCCACTGATGAAGCAGCCACAGACCATGTCGAGGCCGAGATTAATTCGTTCCTTGCATTTTCTTTTCAGGTGCTCATCATATAGATTTGCGCGCTGCAACGGCGCAGGATCCCGACTGGCTCGTAGAACAGAGAGCGACTGAGATCAAGCTGATTAAGAAGTGGTTGAGCGATTATCATCAGGCGAGGGGAGCTACCATCAAATCCTGAAACCGGTGACAGGACTGACATTCATGTAAATATGTGCATGGTCTTCCCTTTTCATAGCGAGACCAGCCAAGAAAAAAAGGGGCAAATTGATTGCTTGGAAAGAGGAATGGAGGGGAGTAGTTTGCTCGTGAAGGTGTCCTAAACAAAAGGCGAGACCGATCATAATGATGTCAGTTCCGTCGTTTTAGAATGGTGTTTACAGAGTAATACAAAATTTGCAGCTCTCTCTCTCTCCAACTGTACAATTTGAAGTCCTAAAATTTGGCTAGGAGACGATGTCGTTTTAACCGTTTCGCAATGTCATGTTTGCTGACATAGCACTCAGTGTATGTTATGTCAGCATCCATTTGCCATCTCACAAGCAACGTATGCATTTTATGACTAAACTAAGGGCATGTTTGGCAACTTGTCAAATAGTAATAATGTCTGTTCTTTTATTCCGAGAATCAGTTTGGGAGTAGAAACCCGTTTGTTAAATTTTTTGTGCCAGGCATAATTTTGCAAAAAATTATTTCCAGAATCAGTTTTGGAACAGAATCAAGAAGCAAAAAAAAGTAGTTTCTCGATTCTGGAATAATTTTTTCATTTCTGATTCTTCTTGATTTTCTTTTTTTTTTTTTGGTTTGTTGTTGTTCTTCAGCCTGCCGCTCGCCGCCCGCCACTCACCATGTCACGCCCCGAAACCCCTGTAGAGCCCGCGACATCCCGCTCAGGGTCGAACGGTTGCGACGTCCTAGGTTATCGCCGACCTCAACTAAACATCAGAGATTTAATCGCGCAAACGAAACCATAAACACCCTGACAAATTAAATTAGGGAGAATTGAGAGAATATACATTTTCATTTCTTGTTCAACTTGTTCCACCATATATACAATAAAACAAACCTCTGTCTACCAGTGCACACTTTACTGAAACTACCAAAATCAAAAAGGAGTCGATGACCTGACGTTCAACCTCAAAAATGGTTCTCATCCAAGGCAAGCTTTCCCACTTCTACAAACACGGTCGTCGTGTGTCTTATCCAGGTCATCCCGTCACCCATCGGAAACTCAGCTACCTCATACTTCGTATGCACTGGTACTCCAAAACGTACTAGTGGCGGTGGTGGAGGGTTCATCACTTAGGTCGAGATTCTGAAAATTGTTGGTTGAAACAACCGTGAGAACACTTCTCAGTAAGTTCACCCCTAAACCCAACCTAGACTATCACGTACCTTCAGACAATCACACAAACACACGTGCATTCGTACACATCAAGTCTTCACATCGCAGGCACCTCAAATAAAATAGTCAGACTCAAACATGCGTACACCCGTACTCAATCACAATCACAATCACGTCGTATGCAACACACGCATGTACTAATTCTCATCCCACTTCTCCTTCCATTCTCATTTCCTCTTTCTCATTCCTCGCTAGTGACCTGCGTTGAAGTACACGCCTCAGGCACACTGCGATCATTCACCACATCCCGCCCGCGTACCCGTTCACGCCTCAGGCCCCGATCGCGACCTGAGCATCACACGCCCCATGCCCAATTCCAACTCAGCCCACGCCAAATGCGACAAGTCTACATAATTGGAACCCGAGCTTATGATGCCTCGGTCCAATCTCGGTCTCACCCGAGCTGATCGTGCCTTGGACCGATTCTCATACTTACTTTTTCAAGCCTCAGCCTGTGCCAAATGCAACAAACCTACGTGATCGCTGCCCGAGTTTATGATACTCGGCCCGATCTCAAACTCTCACTTCGCACTTTCACACACTTTCCCACCATCACTTGCCACACTACAATTTCCTTCTCACTCATGCCCACGCTCCACACGCATTTATCACACGTAACTAGCCCTTCACACGTGGCCCGCACACGCATTATTTTACACGTAGCTCATGCACATTCATCATACAACATGGCAATACCAATAATTAATTTAATCTAACTCACGTGTGCACCCAACAAGCATATACAGTCACCCAATTGCACAACAACATACTCAATTTAATCACCACAATTTATTTATAATTTAAATATACATCCAACACGTAAATTCTTATTTTTCTCTCACCAAACGGCGTCAGATTAATTCCGATCCTTCACGGAACTTTCTCGCCATAAAATACCGGTTCTAAAAATCCAACTTACGTCCTGAACAAATCATCACAGCCCCATGAACAGTAAATCACAGCTCGTAAATAGTAATTCGCAGCCTACTATTATTCTGAATTTTCCAATAAAAATTTTTTTGTTTCAATTCTAAGGCCCGCCACCTAATCCCACTTCTAAATCATGCCATTCCGCACCTAATCTATTCCCGGTTTCGCCCAAAATCGTCTGTCGATACCCGAAATCCTAAATTGGGTTTAGAGCGCGACTTACCTGCGTTCTAGACTATCGCGGCTAGAACGGAAAGCGGCGGCACTTAAACGGACATGGCGGGGACGGAGGCGAAGCTCGGCTTGCGGCGGCAATCCGGTTCCTTGATTGGGCTCACGGCCACTTAGAGAGAGAGAAAAAAGAGAGAGAAAGGGAGAGAGACGGTGGCTTCAAGGGCTGGTGGTGGTGCGGTGCGGCGGTGGACGGCAGCTTGAGGGTGGTCCGAACGTGCGGCGGCGAGCGGCGGTGCCGGCAGTGGAGGAAGAACGGCCAAGGAAAGCCCACGGTGGAGAAGGGGGAAGCTCACGGCAAATTTGGGGGAAATTTTCACGAAGGAGAGGGAGAGAGGAGAGAGAGAAGAGTGGTCTAGACTAAATAGTAACTTTGACCCAAAAATATCCAAGGCAAAAATGACCAAAATGCCCCTTGCCCCTAAAACTAATTCTTAATAAATCCTTAAGGGAAAAATCGTCACTTTCTCCATTTCTTATCGAAATTAAATTTTTCTGAAGGAATTAAGCGCACCAAAAATTGACACGTGTCACGTGCAACGTCGTCCTAACGTTCCGGCATGACTTCCTAATTTTCCGGTGTCCAATTTGGGCAAAAATTTAATAAATAAATTCTATTAAACGCAAATCGAGCGTTTCTCAAGCTAACGGGCGACTTGTTGGGGAAATTCGCAGAATCGACTCATGACTGATATTAAATCGAGTCACGTGCAAGTCCGTTCGGTGCGTGACGACCTCGGTTGTCATTAAAATCGCGAAGATCAATCACTTGATCCGAGGGGTACGATCGTTCGGTATAATTTCGGAATCATTCGTCAAGTCGTTTTGTGGTCTAACGGAATCACTTGCGATTCACTACTAGGACAGTGACAAACTGACCCCTAACTATCCTTGGATCGGCCAACAGTGGTTCAAAATATTACTTCCGCGATTTAATGGTCGAAATCCATTTACGATCGAATTTTCTTTAATCGCGTGAATTTAATTCCCCTATTAGCCTTTCCCTAATGGTTAGCATTCCCAGGAATAATCAGTTTCGGACGAAAAATTTAATGCGAGCACATTTCATAAAACTCGATTATTCAATAAATTTCAATTGGTGGAATTTCGGAATGTCACACACCAGCCACCAGCCGCTCGCCGCCGGCGACAGGCCACAATCCAAGGCCGGCGAAAGCGGCTCACGGCCGCAACGGTGAGGCCTCACCCAGCCAAGGCGAGGCCATTGGTGAGGGCTGCGATGCCCTTGCTGGCCCTGGCTTGTGGGTGGTCGCCGGCATTGGCAACTGGCCTTGGCCAAGGAAGGGAAGGGAAAGAAAAAAAAAAGAAAAAAAGAAAACAATATTAAAATATTCAAAAATATTATTAATAAAATGAAATTTTGTGTAGTTACCAAATGCTTTCCTGTTCTTTTTCTATTTTAAGGATATAAATTTTGGGCAGTTATCAAATGCCTTTAAATGCTTAGAAATTATTTTTGGGTACAAAATAAAAAAGAATCATTTCTGAGTAGAATCTGTTTTCGGGCACAGAATGATTGTCATAAACGGTCTAATTGTGCCAAAATTGTCTCAAAGATGGAAGTTTGAGTTTTTTTTTTTTGCAACACTTGGAAATTAGGGGCAAAATTGTTCCCTGACCAAGAGTTGGTCACCATGCCGGCATAAGACCACATAGGGGTTGAGCTTATCGCTATGGTCGAGCTCTACGATAAGCTTATTTTTATTGTGACACATATATTCCAAACTTATTCTTATGGCATAAAAAACTTTAAACTTGTATATATATGACACATTTATTCTTTCGTCAGATGTTTTTTCAGTCAAAACAACGTCATTTTTATTGTGAGCGCCATTGTCAACAATGTTTGCTTTTCCGGTGTTAATATAGGCAGATTTTTAACGGTCCTCATTGACAGAACTTTGACAAAGTGTAACGGTAAATGTGTCGATACAACTTTAAGATCTTTGGTCTCACCGAAAAAAGTTTAATGTAAATGCGTCACATTGAGCGTAGTTTGAGATTTTGGGCGGTTCCTGTGCAATTAAAAAACCAATTCCTAATTAAATTAGGAAAGTCATCCAAATCCAAAAAAACGTTTCCGACTCAAATCGCCACATATAGAAACATCCACGAACGATGGAGAACAGAGCTCTAACGAGCAGGTGAAAGGAAATGGCGAAACACGCCATCGCTGTGTTATCGTTCTCCATCGTCCTCCTCTTCATCCTCGCTCAGCAATCATCATCTTCTTCTTCCCAGCCCTTCGGATCCTTCTCCTCCCGTCGCTCCCCGAAGTTCCTCGGCAGATTCTCATCCTCCAATGCCCACCACCACCGCCACCGCCACCGCCACACCCACCAGCGATCCAAGCAGCTCCGTCGGGACCAGTACGAGACGCGGTACTTCGAGCAGCGCCTCGACCACTTCAGCTTCGCGGAGCTTCCCGGGTTCAACCAGCGGTACCTCATCAGCTCGGAGCACTGGGCGGGGCCCGATCGGCTCGGACCCATCTTCTTGTACTGCGGGAATGAGGGCGACATCGAGTGGTTCGCCGCCAACACGGGGTTCGTATGGGAGATCGCCCCGAGCTTTGGTGCAATGGTGGTTTTCCCTGAAGTGAGTGCTCTTGTCTAATTCACATATCTGTTTAGTGTGGAGAATTTTCGACAGTTGGACGATAAAGATCACGCTAAGAATATTTTAAGAAAACTGAAATTTCCAAGTATATAAAAGTTTCTCTAATTCCCTTAAATTCTTGGTGAAATTTGAAAACTGGAAAGCTTTTACGAAAACCCAAATGCACCCCTACCTCTATAAACATCTGTACTTTTGGTTGGCTGCATAGGAGTTTGATTGATAGTCGGCCTCATTTTGGTTGATTCGTAGCATCGGTATTATGGTGAGTCAATGCCGTTTGGGAGTAGAGAGGAAGCGTACAAGAATGCCGCTACCTTGTCTTATCTTACTACCGAGCAGGCACTGGCTGATTTCGCGGTGTTGATCACAAACTTGAAGCGAAACTTGTCTGCTGAGGCTTGCCCTGTTGTTCTTTTTGGAGGTTCATATGGTGGAAGTAAGTAAGCCCTTTAAAACTCCATTCTGAACTCTTTTTTCTTTTTTCTTTTCCTGTCTAGTGTGTTTTACTATGCATGGATTGGTCAAAATAGTTTCCCTTGAGAATTTTGATGTATCTGTCATCTTCTTGAACAATTTAAGACTTTTGGATTGGCAGAAAATTCCAGGTGTTGATGTTTAGGTATTTTTCTTTTGTTTTTCTTGCTCCTCTTTGAGATTCTTTGAACGTTTTGCATGGTACTCTTTCACAGTGTTAGCAGCATGGATGAGGTTAAAGTATCCACATATTGCCATAGGCGCACTTGCTTCTTCAGCTCCAATTCTTCAGTTTGAAGATATTGTGCCACCGGAAACGTTCTACGACATTGTCTCCAATGATTTTAAAGTGTGTTGTTAATTTAACCACGCTTCACTTGTATGAAGTGAATATACTTCGTGCATCCATTTCATCTTATGTTTCAACTCAAAACTGCAGCGTGAAAGTACTAGCTGCTTTAACACTATTAAAGAGTCCTGGACTGCATTGATCTCCGAGGGCCAGAAGGAGAATGGTCTTTCACAACTGACAAGAATGTTCCGGTTATGTCGGTAAAGTGTACAAAGAAATGATGCTTCAGTCAATTTGTTACCAACCTGATTGAGCTTACATGAACTTGAAATGCTTAATGTCATTGTGTCCTCCTTTTTGCTACCTAAATTAAATGAAGTCTGATTGTTGGTAGGGAGTTAAAGAATACAGATGAGCTGGCTAATTGGCTGTATTCTGCTTACTCCTATTTGGCAATGGTCAACTATCCATATCCTTCTGACTTTCTTATGCCTCTACCTGGACACCCGATAAGAGAGGTTAGTCAAGATTCTAATATAAATTGATCATCAAATGAAACCTCGGTCCCAGATAATGCAGTTTTCATATAATGCTCTTTCTCTTATCTGAAATAGTACTGTAACTGGATGCCATCTTGTTTGTTTCTACTTTCTAGGGGATTCTAATTAAAATCATCTATTATTTTTTTCTGAACTTGTGTCTTAGATGCATCACGGTGGCAGCAGAGGGAATTTGGTGGTCATTACATCTCAAGGAAATGATTCTCTAATTAATATTGTTTTTATTCCCCTGTCTTTAGGCTTGCTTTACTGAATTCCCTTCTTTAATCTTGCTTTTTGATATTTAGAAAATTTTCAAAGCAAGCCTGTTAAATTGTATGTCAAGATTAAATTATGCACAAAAGATATCTGGTAAGACTTGAAATATCACGGGTCGAGTTGGGAGATGCAGAAACAGATTTAGCCAATGTGTGCTTACTGACACTAAAAGCCCACTTAAATTAGAAAAGAAAGAAAAAAAAAGAAAAAAAGCAGCAGGCTGAAATCAACACCATCCACTTCAAAACTTTACACCCACATTATGTTAAAAAGGATGTTCCAAAATTACTGAACTCGCTCACAGGCTTTGTGATATTATATATATACATCTAAAACTCTTGCTATGGTATTGATACGTCGTACCTGTCTGCATTCTTTTTAGCTGAGTCCTGTTATCCTGGAATTTAAGTGTTGGGTGAGTCAGACATCTCGATCCCGTAATGTAGCATATGCATGACAATGTTTCAAACGTATCTGCTGAGCATATTTGGATGCACGTCATGTTTTTCTATTTACTAGGTCTGTAGAAAGATTGATGGTTGTCCAGATGGGACTAGCATTCTGGAACGTGTATTTGAAGGTGTTGGTGTCTACTACAATTTTACTGGAGAAGTCGATTGCTTTGAATTGGATGATGATCCTCATGGCATGGATGGCTGGAACTGGCAGGTCAAACAGTTAATCCTATTCTTTATTAAAGGTTCCCCTAAAAATATGAGAGGTTTTGCCTCTGGAAAAGAAGAATGACCTAGTGATGTTAGTGCATTTTGCTTGATTCATTGTCTTGCACAGGCATGCACGGAGATGGTTATGCCCATGTCTAGCAGCCCAGATGCAAGCATGTTTCCTACATATGATTTTAATTTTTCCGCTTTCCAAGAAGAGTGCTGGACCAATTTCAAAGTTGATCTAAGACCAAGGTGGATAACAACTGAATTTGGTGGGAAAGTAAGACACTACTGTGATATGTATAATATTTTAATCTTAAAAGTATTGCAGCATGACGAACTTGCATGTGTAGCTTCTTGGGCTTTATCCGATCCAGTTCCGTGTCCTCTTTAGCATGTCTTATGCTGCATAACATTCCCATTAATTGTCTGTTCTGTCCCATTCTCTATGTTCAGTACTCTTTTATTTGGTTTATGAGGCTGAAACTGAAGTTGTCTTATGATGATAGTAAGAGAGATCCAATTTAGTCACATACAATTAGGAGGAAGCAAGGTAAGAGGCTGCTGAAGATCTTAATCTGCCTAAGTAAAAAAAAGACACTATAAAAATTATCCTACTCACCAACCAAGTGCATAGATTCCCTGGGTAAATCAAAATACGAGTGATCATTTCTTTGAGTGCTAGCAATGGAGGTATGTTGTGCAGTCAGCTTCATTAGGATCCAATCATGTGATGCCTCAATTATCCAAAGAGAAAAAGGGAAAACTTGTGTTTTCTTGCATGCCGGGGGGGGGGGGGGGCGTGGGGGGTGGCGGGGAGGATGTCGCTTGGTTGTAATCTAATAACAAAAAATTGTAGCAGCTTTGGTTTTCTGGGATTATTTCCTTGTAAATATGGACGTGATCAAGTCAATTGCTTGACATGGGTTTTATGGTGATTGGAGTGTTCAGGGCCTTTAAGTTACAGAAATAAATTCTAAGGTTGCACTTCAATGGACATTTGATTGTCACACAATTGCTTATGTAGTCAATAGATCATTCGCATGGACCTACAACATAAATTTTGTACACATTTTGAAGGATATCATGACCACTTTGAAGACATTCGGAAGCAACATCATCTTCTCAAATGGCTTTCTTGATCCCTGGAGTGGTGGCAGGTGGGTCTTTCCATATGTTCTGTCAAAGTTGTCAGTTGTTTGAACTTTCATCATCTGGTGTTCTGATTCTGTTGATTCTATGCCAGTGTGACCCGGAATGTATCTGATTCTATTGTTGCTCTAAACACACAAGAAGGTATGTTTGAATTGAATCTTTCTCTGTCCTATTTCTTTCCTCTGCTTTCTTTTAAATTTTTCTATGACAATAATGAGCAAGTGACTTGAAGCTATGTTTACCTGCATATGTCATGGGGCACTCCATATATGATGTTTCTACTAAGAAAAACCATGCGTATGCCTACTTGCATTGATTTTGTCCATGTTACACCGTGGGTTTCATTAGGATTGCGACATCTTGTGATATAGACTTTATTTGCTTCATATGAAGCCTACATGGGTTAACTTATAGGGTGAAATGTCCATATGCCTCTTGTTCAGGTCATTTATAATTTGATCCTCTCAGCTCTTTTCATTTTGAAAGCCCCTGTCCCTGTTCCTTTTGATTATACAAGTGCCCCTCTCTGCCCCCTGTAACTTTCCTAAACTTCTTGAAATGTGCAGGGATTACTTTTAACAAAAGTTTCCCATTTGAAGGGGGAGGGTTATGTTCCTTTTGTAATGATTGAACTTCACTTTTACTTTTATGTAGGTCAAGTCAATAATTTCAAGAAAGTCAATTGTCTTTGATTTCACTTTGAATCGGCTCATTTTGTTAGGTTTTTGACAAATAAGTTTTGTTAATAAGTGCCACAAGGGCACTAGTTTAAACCACTGAATTTTAGTGAAAATGCATATAAGAACACTTCGGAAATTGGACAAGAACATTTTTCGATAGAGCAATATGCTTTCATTAGAAACTTTAATGTTACCAAGGCACTATTAAAAACCCTTAACAAGTGAGCTGTGGGCAATCTTTGGTATTTTTTTTTGACAAAATTGCACCCAAAAAAATGTGTCATTACATGGTATATTTTTTCCTTTGTGACTGCCGATGTGCTAAGCTTACTGTTCTTTAAATCAACTGGCGGCATGCATCATTCAGAAAATTGAAGACCATGTGAGAACAAGCACAATATAAGCCAAGTCATTTTCTCGGTTAGTTTTTGATTGAAAAACTTGATGGGGTGACTGGTTGAAAGTGAAATCAAAGTTGAGTGAATCGATTGAAAATGAAAATACTGTGATGTATATTATAGTTAGGATATCAATGCATGGCCACAAAATATTTTAGCCTACAAAGAGTCAGCTTACCACTCTCTCCAATGACAGTGAATAATCTTCTGTTTACCCAAAGTACAGAGGGTAAATGTAAAAGTGGATGAACAGAACTTAACAAACATGGACGGATGGTGCCCTGCGCATTGTTGGATAGTGCAGGTATATATTTACTGAAAAAACGAATTCAGGGGTCATGTTATAAACAACCAGATGTAAATCCCAAATGTTATATGGGACAAATTACAGTCAATACCTTGTCAAACTGTCGCATGGCCTAAGCCTTAACAAGTATTCTCAAGCTTAACAGTGTTTAATCTTTTACATTGTGTACAATTTTATCTTATTTGATGGCTCTTCAAAAATAGATGATTAGTGTCAAGATATAAATCACAAGGCAGCTACAGTGATGACAGAAACTAAACTCTTGAATGATGTTGCCAATGATAAGAGTGTTGGTCCTGCATTCTTCAGTGAAAACAGGTTCTTAGTGAAGACCATAAGGTAGTCTCTGATTTGATGGGTTGAGAAGGTAGTCTCCAGGGGTGGTTTTTGCAATGAATAAATCACCTCAGATAAGCACTCAGTTGAGGCATCAAGAAATATTTACTTTTCCTTCGTCAAATGAACTTACTCTTTTTCACTTCCATGACATCATATTTAAAACACCTTAGAACTCTTTGGAATTCTTTTGTTTAATCCGATATCATTCCTGCTTTCTTGCTTCAAAATGCAAGTACAAGATGTTATCCTTGGTCCTGTCCAAGTCATATGAGTTATATCTTTTAGGGATAAGTATACTAGAAGTCCTAAAACTTGTTAGGAAAGTGCAATTGAGTCCTAAAACTTGTCACGAAAGTGCAATCAAGTCTTAAAACTTGTCACGAAAGTGCAATCAAGTCTTAAAACTTGTCACGAAGGTGCAATCAAGTCCTAAAACTTATCACAAAGGTGCAATCAAGTCCTAAAATTTTCAAAAAGTACAATCAATGGAAGTACTTAATTGAACCAATTTGACAAGTTTTAGGACTTGTTTTCACTTTCGTGACAAGTTTTAGGATTTGTTTGCACTTTTTGAAAGTTTTAGGACTCAATTGCACTTTCCTATCAAGTTTTAGAACTTAATTGCACATTATAAAAGTTTTAGGACTCAATTGCACTTTCCTGACAAGTTTTAGGACTTTGAATGTACTTATCCCTATCTTTTAAGTTCATACTTAGCGGGACATATCATGTGATTGCTTTTGTTTCAGCAAGACATTTTTTCGCTTCAAAATGCTAGTACAAGATGTCATTACTCCTGTCCAAGTCTTTTAAATCATATTACATAAGTTCATACTTAGCAAGATGCTAGCATATGATGTGATCATATTTGGTTCGGTTAGACACTTTTTGATTCATCATTGTAGAAGATGTGCCATTTCCAATGCTATTTTCGTGATATTAAGTTCACTAATCCCTAACTACCCAAGCAGTTTTATATGAGGCAGCTTAGCAGTGTTGTTAATTTGTTCTCGAATAAGTAACCCAGCTAGTTTTTGAGTTATCTACTTTACATTACTCGATACTTGTGAGTTGACTCATTTTTCCCACTAGGGTTACGACAAAAAGGTTGTATGTTCTTTCCTTTCACTTGACAATTTTTTAGTTCAGTCTTATGATGGTATGACTCTGCCTTGGTAATCTGACTTTTGGTTCTCTTCCTTACTGCTAAATATGTACTCTTTCCTGGTCCCTTCTGGTATCTACCTTCAGTTTTGTGCATCACAATTCATCTTGTTCATACTACCAGAGTAAAATAGGAAGGCCGTTAGCGGTTCCCTTATCAGGCATCTCTTATTGATGAAGTAGCCCCAGATGATTTTAAGGCAGAGATTAATTCGTTCCTTGCATTTTCTTTCAGGTGCTCATCACCTAGATTTGCGTGCTGCAACAGAGCAGGATCCCAACTGGCTGTTAGAACAGAGAGCGAATGAGATCAAGCTGATTAAGAAGTGGTTGAGCGACTATTATCAGACAAAGGGAGCTACTTTACCATCCAATGTTGAAACAGGTGACAGGGCTACATCCATTTAAACATGTCCAGTTGTCCACAATCTCCCCTTTATGTAGTGATACCAGCCAAGTAAAATCGGCAAAAGGCTACATCCATGTGAATATGTCCACGGACTGAATCAAAACGATTTTATGATAACCACGGGCAGTGGTTACTCATATGGGTATTATAAACAAAAGGCTATACTGAATATCGGTAATGATGGCGGTTCCATCATTTTATAATGGTGTCTACTGAGTAATAAGAATTTGCAGTTCTATAAAGAAAAGAAAAAGGCTAGATCGATAATCATAGGGAGTTAATAGTTTAGACTCTGGTTTTCTAGCTCATTGCATCCCTCTTGGTTTTGGTCAAAAGACAAGATGATGAAACTCTTTCATAAGGATAAGAAATGAAATTACACGGAAAGTCGATGATTTTTTGTGCTACACAAGAAGCAAAATTAGTAACACCACGAACGTCACGTCGGATCTATTTTTCGGATGCGTGTAAAGCTGTGTACTTGGTCTGCAGATAAAAGACACCTTGGTCTGATATTGTAATATGAATCATGGTTTAGCTTGGCGCAATTTCGTGAGGCTCAGGCTCATGAACTCTTTGTGGTGATGGTATGTTATTTGTGGTTTGAAACATGGTGTTTCAGCTTTCAGACTCCAAGCTGTCTGAATTACCTGGATATGGCTTCGAGATGAGCACAACTTCTTCACAGCTAAGGCAATGTTTGGTTGTTTGGAATGAAGCCCCGTTCTCTCCTTTTGGCATCGTTTGGTTACTTGGAACGTGGTGAAACGGAAATAGGAATTGGGAGTAAAAATCGCTGAATTACTACATTTCATTAGCATGAGGGAGCTGAGGAATGAGTGATAATCAGTGGGAACGAGCTTATTAAGAACGAAGTAGACATAAGGATCATTATCTATGTCTTGGATTTGGTAACTTCTGTATCGAAAAGAAATTCAACGTGGCAGGGTTTAACATAAATGAAGAAGGCACCAACTTTCAATTAGGGACAATGTCGGCCTTGGTTTTTCATAAATAAAATGCAAAATCAATCGAGCTCCCCCACTCACTTGTCAAACTCGGAATCAGAAGCCAAAGCCAATGCTTGACAGATTGAAGATGTGTGTGATGTCTTCAATCAAGCAACAAAACGGAGTGGCTTGGCGCATAATAACAATAAAGGAGAAACCAAGTTGCAGGAAAATTACTAAAATAGTCATAAATATTTTGCAATTATGCCAATTCAGTTCATTCGGCCAATTTGGCTAGTCAGTGCTAACATGGACGCTAGCTAATGTTGACGTGTTGATTTTTTCATTTTTTTTCAATTTTTTTTATTTTTTCCCTTTTTCTTTCCTTTTCTTTTTCTTTCCTTCTTTCCCTGACTGGTCGTCGAATAAGCCAGAGAGTAAGGCCGGCGAGATTGACCTTGTCGATCACTGGAGAGGCTCACCCTTGCCATTGCAAGCAAGGCTCCACCTTGCCTAGCTGTGAGCAAGGTCGGCCATGGTAAGGCTCAACCTCACTAGATTTGGATGAGGTCGTTGCACTTGCCAATGCTAGCGAGGGTGAGTCTCCCTAGTGGCCAGCGAGGTCGACCTCGTTGGTCCTAGCCTTTAGCTAGTTGAAGATGGAAAGAAAAAAAAAGAAAAGGGAAAGGAAAAAAAATAAAAAATATTGAAAAAAATATTTAAAAATTGTCACGTCTATATTGGGTGGCATCCACGTCAACGTCGGCCGGTGAAAATTGGCCGAATGGTTTGAATTGGTACAAATATAAAAAGATTTAGGACTGAATTGGCTAAAAGAAATGTTTGTAACTGAATTGACATAATTATAATAGGTTTATGATTGTTTTGGTAATTTTCCCACCAAGTTGCAGTTGCTTGGGCTTGAGAGAGTCCATACAAAGCATAAGCACCACCTTTTAAGAGGGTTATCACTGCTCGTTAATAATTTGTAAAACACCCTATAAATTCACTTTGGAGGGTTGTGATACACTTCTCTGACTCACCATGAAGTAGCTCTCTTTTCACATCTAACTGTTCCCATTCGAGATCTAGTGTAATAATTAAAGCAAGTAGTACTCAAATAGAAGTACGCCTTACCACAAGATAGAATAACTCATTGTAGGCAAAGCCTTCCCACTAAGTTCACCCTTCATAACAAGTCTTGCCTTACACCTCACTGTTTTGACAATAGGATGCTCTCATTCCATTTGTAGAAGCATTTACACCCAACAATCTTCAATCTCTTGGATACTTGTTCAACTTTCTAATCTCAATGGAGTTATTCCATCTCTTCGCTCCTACCGCTAGCCACTACGATGACTCAACACTAGAGGTGATATTTGGGTCAAGAACCCATATATTAACCCATATTTAATGATTGTGGGTTATAAATGGATTGGGTTTAGTTTTGAAAATAGACTTAAATGGATCATTAATGGGTTGCTCATTAACTTAATGGGTTTTAAATGGGTCATAAAAGAGTTACCCAATAAGCTTAAGCGAAATTTTCGATTTGTTTTAATTTTCTGATTTTTATCATTTCTATATTCTTTATATTCTTTTTCATTTTTCTTTTCTTTTTTCTTTTATTTTTTATTTTTTTTATTTTTTATTCTTCCCTCGCCGGTGGCCGGCCATTGGCGGGGGAAGAAGAAAAAAGAAAAAAAGAAAAGGAAAAAGGAAAAGAAAAAGAAAATAAAAATAATTAAAATATGATTTTAAAAAAATAAATATATTAAAATATTAAAATGAGTGCACTGAGGAAAATATGATTTTTTTATATCAAAAGATGGAAAATATTTTTTAGTTCATTTTTAGGTTTCAACTAAGTATCGGAAAATATTGTTATTTGCTTGAAAACATTTTCTAGAAATTTTATATTTTCTGTGAAATAAACGGAGTCTTGATTTTTTTTAAAAGATTTGTATTGCATAAAGATGTTTTAGCAATGTAATTTTTTAAAATAATTATCAGAAACAAGCTTTCATATATTTAGTTAAATGGGTCGGGTCGGGTCGGGTCGAGTATGAAATGGGTCGGGTATGTGTCAAGATTCTTGCTTTGTGATAAATGGGTCATAAACGAATTATATGGGTTAAGTTGAGTCGGACCATTTATGACCTGACCTAAATCCGATCCAACCCGACTCACTCGTTTAACATGTCTACTTAACACTAACAACCGCCTCAAAGTAAGATGAAGGCTTATTTGTCCTTGCCTCATCATATATTGCCAATGTATAAGCAATATCTGAATAGTGATAATATGTCAATGGTTTGATTTTTCTTATTTGTCTACTCGTGGCTCTACTAGTTGTTCGGTACGACCAACATCAACAACTGCTTCCTCATCTACAATCTTAATCTTTGTTAACTTTGAGGTCTTTGAAGCCGTTATGTGAAACTGCACCTCATTATTGATATCATGATATGCTTGCTCAACTAGTTAAGTCTCAAGACTCATTTGTCGAAACATAGTAGTCTTGTCGAAGATTATGTCTTTGCTAACTAGAAAACTGAGTGATCTGGCACTAGTGCACCGTAAAGGGTAATTGTTCACCTTAGGGGTGTGCAATCGGATTGGGTTTACCCGGAAATCGGACCGACCCACCCAAAAACAGGTTTAGGAATGGGTTCCATTTTTTGGGAACCAGTTAGAACCAGTCCAATTTTTGGTTCCAAGTGAAAACCCACCCGAATCGATTTTAGAACCAGTTTTATATGGAGGTTCACTTGCAATTTTATATGGCCATAATTCAAAGCGTTATATCAGGAAGGATGAAAGAGGTGATTATTATTTGCGGATAGTCTAACTCAAGGGCTTGTAAGTATTATAGGGAACGATTTCCTTTTTCTTAAAATTTTTGTTTTGTAATGAATAAACTATATATCCAATTGGAACCTATGTTATTTTATCATGTCCATTAAATTATTTGGACTAAGATAATCTGCTTTTGTATGAAAACTTAAGATTGTTTACACAATCAAATTTATAATCTTTGATTTGAGTTATAAGTTTTCCTATTTACTACCTAGAAAAAATGAAACCAAAAAAAGGACCAAAATAAAAAAAAAACAGGTTCTCAAGTAGACCTTGGAATCGGACTGAAAAAATAGGGTAGGTTTCAAAATAGGGTCCGGGGTAAACATGGTAGGTTCCAGGTTCTAAAAACTAGGAACTAGTTATAACATGGTCGATTTTAGGTTCTAGGTCTGGAACCGACCCACCCTGAAACTGATCCCCCGAGTTCACCTCACGTGCATAATCTAGAAACGTGCATAATTAAAAAATATGCTCTTTTTCACCCTCATCTAAAGCTTACTATTACTAGGATGGATATATATATATATATATATATATATATATATATATAGGACATGAAAATACTCGTAATCTGGAGTAGGTAACATGTTTTACCGATCATACTTTCTCGTGAATCTTCCATTTAATAGTAAATGATGGAGATCGATTAACTGTTAATATGCTATTTTCACAGCTTTAGGCCAAAAATTCTTTTGCCCAGTCCTCTATGTGAAAGCATGCACTGAGCTCGCTCAAGTAGAATTCCTTTTGCTACTCTCATAAAATTCTTACCACATAACTCCATGTATTTAATGGGTTTAAGGAATTTTATTTGTTACTATACTACTTTTCAATCTGCACTTTAAACTGATTGAACCAATCGAACATCTTGGATTTGTGCTTTAGCTAGTATACTAATATCTTTGTCCAACATTCATCAAAGAATGTCAATATTTATTGGACATCTCCTTTGTCTCTGGAGTTCTCTATATTCCTGGGGAAGTGCCGAGATTTTGCATGGAAGGGTTTTGAAAAACTTTTTTGGAACTGGCTAAGGTTTATAGGTAGTTACTCCTACATCACATGGAGTTTTGCTTGCGTCTCCATTTAGACGAATAACGACCCATGGCCTGTGAAACAGGACTATTGTATGCAATTCTGGATTGGATCTACATGCTCTAAGTTGTTCTTGAAACATCCATTTCCAAGCTGCCAATGATTTGAACCAATTAAGCATATCACCCAACTGCTTAGACTTCTTTTCTCCCGAGAGAATTTTGCCAATAATGAAAATAATGCTTGTTGTTGGAAATTTAATGGCTATGGTATAACGATTGAACAAAAATACCAACAAAACCATTTGAATTCCTCTGGGAATTTGTCTTCAAAGTTGAGGGAGATAGGATGGATGAAAGGATATTCTGGATACAACCTATTGGGTTTGAGACTTCATCTTCCGAACCTGCTAAAAATTAGCAGTTGATATTTCCGTATTAATAGCGGCAGAATTTCAAAAAAGGTGTTGTTCTGGATGTATTCAAGAACTTCTGGCGGGTATTGCATGCTTGGCCAAAAAGGTTTCATCTTGATAGGTTTGTATCAATTGAATGGATTTTGGGATACATACATATTTATAGATGAAACCAGTGTAGCAAATTCTTTTGGCCTAAGTAAGAAATCAGCAAGCACATTCTTTTTTCTTGCTATATGCTTGGTTTTAAAAGAATATTTTGAAAACCATTCCACCCATACGAGGAGTTGAGGGTGATGAATTTGCTTTTGTTTGAACTTCAGTATCTAGGAGAATGAGGACATATCTAGTTTCACTAGAAAATGATGTCCTAGGAGATGGAATTCAAACTTCTTGATGTCATATTTTACCGCTAAGATTTCCTTGAAGGTCGAGTGATAATGCATTTCAATTGGCGTAAATCTTCCACTTTTGTGTCCACAGATCTTACGTTTGCCATCAGTTTCTTTGAATAGAATGACAGCCCAATATTTATCACTGGCATTTATTTGCAAGACTCTTTTCCCAGTAGAAGAGATTTGCAGAGGAGGAAGATGTTGCAAAACTTCTTTGAGACATTTGACTAATTTAATCTGTTGAGATTCCCATGAAGGGCATCCTTTTTTAGCATATGCTGCAGTGGGCTCACCAAGTTGGTTTTTTCGGAACAAAGTCTCTGAGATAATTGACTATCTCAAGAAATTGTAGAACCTATTTGAAAGAAAGATTCTCATCTTGAAATTTCCGCAATTCTTTAGCAATATGAGGACTAGGGTAATATGTCCCATCCTTAAGATGCACTCCGAGAAATTCAATTTCTTGTTGGGTAATAATCATCTTTTTCTAGGATATGATGATGCCATATTTCTGGACCAATTCCGTAAATTGGCTTAGCAACTTTCAATGAGAATCCTCATTAGGGCTATAGAGGAGGATATCATCAATGTAAATTTGGGCATTGGCCAAAATAGACCCGAAGATTCTGCACATAGCTTTCTGGACTAATGAAGGAGCGGCTTTAAAACCAAAAAGAAGTATTGTCCATTGGAAGTGCTAATTGGGGATGCAAAATCCAGTTTTGTGCATGTCATTTGGATGAATTCTCAATTGCCAAAATCCAACTTTGAGGTCAAATTTGGAATAGACCTTGGCTTGAGTAAGGCCGGAGAATAACGAATTTCGATGGGGTAAAGGGAACTTATCAGCTTGGAGGAATTGATTGAGTGGCTGGTAATTGATAACCAGCCTCATTTTTTCTCTGTTATGCTTAGAATGCTTATTCACGTAGAATGCTTTACAAGACCACTGAAAATCAGATGGCTCGATTAATCTATGGTATAGTAAGTCTAAGCACTCCTTTTGTGTTGAAATCAAATGATCTGGATTCATTCCTGAATAAGTAGCTTTGGTAGGATTGATATCCTCATTTTTTTTGAAAGGCAAATGGATAAAAAAGTCAGGATTTTTCCATAAAGGGTTCGAACATTTAAGAACAAATTCTGAATGGGATTCTACACATTCTCCAAGAAGGGTTTGGATGATAGGATCTAGCTTATGCGTTTGGATGGCAAAAAATTATTGGATATCCACAAACTCTTTGAATTGTCTTTTGAATCGAAGTCTATTAGACATGATTCTAAGTTTGGGAATTTGAGTTAGAATGTCTCATCCAATGATGATATATTTGTCTGGTAAACTAGAATCAAGGATTTTAGTGGTGAGAGAGCATTGTGAGAAGAACTGAAGGGTAATGGGTTTGCTTTGAACTCTTATGGTAAAAGTGTCTCTAGAAGCAGAATTAAAATTTTGAGTATATGAAGTCTAGTATTCTTCTGAAAGAATTTTTGTGTTAAGGATCGAAGCACTGGCTCCAGTATCTATAAGGGCTATCTATAAGAGAAATAGGTTTAGCATATTTGAAAAGATAGATTTTGATGGAAAAATATGGAAGAGTGGAAGGAGTGTATGTATAAAGGTTTTGGATTGTGGAGGGGTTTTGGATTTTCGGAAGAAAAGGAGAAAATTCCCTTTTTCATTTCATCATATGAGTGTTTAGTGTTACTGGACTGGGACAATGTTTGGATAGCGCATATGGTGTGCACTGTTGGTTCATCTTCTATAGAGAAGATGGATTCATTATCATTATCTCGAAGAGAAATTCTTGTTTTTTTTTCAAGCTCCTGGATTAAATGAGAATTTATTTTCTGGGCCTTTGGACAATTCTTCGCAAAATGGCCTTTTTTCCTTGCAGATGTAGTATCTATCGTATTTTTTACATTTTCCAGACTAGTTGCATTTGGATCGTCTTCTTCTCAAAAAACGTCATTTACGTCTTTTTCTTAATCTGAGAGAGAAGCGTTTCAAGTGCTTTTTTCTTTTTACACTGATCTCCGCAAGAAGGGTCATCACATGACTCTCTATTTGCACACTTGATTCTCAACTCTAGCATTCGGCAAGCTCGATCGAGTTCTCTATTACTTTTAAGATAACTTCTGAATGCCTTTCGGCGAATACAGAGGTCATCAAGAGCCAAATGTATTTGCTGCTATAGTTCTCCTATTGGGACATCAGCAATTCTTCGTTGCATATTCTGAGGGAATCTTTCAACAACTTGACCAATATCTTTTGGGATAGAAGACATAGATACCTGTTTTAGGTTTGGATCAGCTCCAAGGGCGTACAATAATTAAAGCATTTCATGAAAATGCTTATTCAAATGTTTTTGGTGCAGAGAGCAGCATTTTTTGTCAAAAAAACTCTCTCATTTCTAATTCAAGAAGATTTTCTAGCTTACTAATAAAGAACTGGTGGATGACGCGAATTATGTGATGAAAATCTGTTTGAAGTAAGAATGTCATCTGATCTTGATTAGAAATAGTTTTCCACCAATCATTGAGGCTACTAGTAAATCTGCTGATGAACTCTATCGGTATATCATACCGACTTTCAATACTAAGGGTTTTAGTGCTGAGCCAAGTATAAAACTCCTGTAATCTTTTTGGCCATTTTGTGTATAAGATATCATCAAGAGTAAAATAATATTTGGAGGTTGAAGCTTTAGAATGAGAGTTTTGATTATGAATATTTATTATTTTTGGTTCAGATGAGTTTGATTTCATATTTACCTCAGGGAGATTGGCCATAAGAATAACAGGTTTGGGAAAATTTGATAAGTTAGGGTCAGAAGGTGAGGTTTCTTCTGAAGAAAAGGAAGATGCTTCAGAGCTATAAGGGGTATTTTGCTGGGATGGGTCAATTGTAGCAATAACTGGTAGTTTTTGTTGGCATTGATTTTGCAAAAAGGCCTCTAATGGATTTGGAACCATGTAAGAAGAAGGAGGTTCCAGAGAAGGTTCATGAACGTCTGACTTTTTCTCCTGCTGCATCTTCTTTTATTTTTCCATTTTGTGGATACGATTTCAAAGTATAACAATATCACTCCGACCTTTTTGGGGCTTCCGCAATGATTGAGGCAACTGAAGTGACTTTTGGAGGAGAAATTTCCATTCGGGTTGGATATCAAGATTGAGAAAAAGGATCTAGTGTAGGAACAAATTTTCTTTCTTGAAGGAGTTTAATTTGCCTACGTAGCTTTTCCATTTCATCAGTATGATCTTCCAAATAATGATGGGAAATATATTTACCCAATTCCATTTGCTGTAATTTTTTTTGGAACATATCAAGCAACTTGTTTGTGACCAAAGCCGTTTGATTAACCTTCTGATCAACATGATTAAGACGGGCTTGGATAGTTGAAAGTTTTGTATCAAATGTCTTGAAAATATTATTTTGTGCTAGAGTATTTTCTTATTGCCAATTCAGAACAGCTTCGGCAGCAGTCACTTTCTTTTGTCTTCCATGATCATCGATATTTGTAGGGTTTGGAATCTTTGGCATGTTTTGGATCTTATGATGTGCATCTATAAATTCTTCTAATGCCGGGAAAGTGGCACTAGAATTGATCCATTCCAAAAGCGGAAAGTCCAAGGGTTGGAACATACAGATAACTGGGAGTGCTGGCGGTAGTTCAGCCTTTGAAATACATGAGAGCTGTGGTGCTTTGGGTAATTGCAAATGATAGGAATTCTTCCTAATCCATTTTTGGATGGGTTTATAGAAAGGTGAAACAACTGGCTTTTGTGATGGAGTTTTTCTGGGTGTGATTGTAGTGGTGAAGGAGGCTCACAAGGTTCAGGAATTAGAGGAGGAGTCTGTGACCAGAGTGGTCCATATGAAATCATAAATTGGTATTTTCCTCCATCCTCACCAATGGGTCCCACAGTAGGATCTCCATCAAGATATCTCTAGAAAAGACTATCTTTGGGGCGTTTCTTTTTTCCTTTGGGATGGTTTGTCATCTTTTTCATCATCAAAAGGGTTTGTATAAAGGGAACATTGACAATCAAGATCCCAGAAACAGCGTCCTGTTTGAGGATCCTTATAAAGATGAATAGGTCATCCCTCTTGGTCAAAAGACTCGATCATAGGCTTTGGATCTAAGTCACCTTCCTCAATAGGAACGTTAGCACGACAGGGTTACATCATAAAAATAGTAGCAAAAGTCGAAGAAGAAGCTTCTTCTTTTTCCTTACTAAATTTAATGACAACCGTACCATCTTTCTTTTTTGTGAATTGAGATTCCATGGACTGAATATGCCTAGAATTTTGATGGAGTTTTTCATAGTTAGTTACCCAAGTGTTAGCATGGTTCTGAACTTGGTATACCATATGATAGTGTAAAGTTACAGTTACGGAATCATGAGTTTGAGGAGCTCCGGTGAGCTATTGTTGAACTTTAAGAGCATAAAGGAGTCTCGGATCCGAAAAGGCCATGTTAAAATTTGGAAACAGTGTAACAAACACTGTTCAAGCATTTAGAGTGGTTTGGATTATACTAATGCAGGCATGTTGGTAGTGCAAGAAACTGGTGTCTAAAAGGGCCATGCGAGCAACAACAAGTAATCCTTTTCAGCCAGGGAAAGAGAGAGCAAGATAGATAGCACCAAAGTGGAGATGCATATACCCTTGCTGTACCTGTTAATGTGGAAAATCAGAAGGTATCTAGAGAGTAACGAACTGTTGTTGCTGAGTAGCAGGAATAAGATGCTGGTCGAAACGATATGATTAAACATATTTCTTAACTTCTCGAGGTGTGTCTGATGAATTGTTTAATATAACGAAGAGGAGAGAAAGAGGGCGGTTTGGCGAAAGTAGAGTATGGGTTAATAAATGGGAGATTAGTTTCTAAAATCTTATTATCTTCATTAAGGTATCAAACCTCATAAAGATAATCAATTTTAGAAACATTTGAAGTGAGAAGATTTAAAGGAGCATTTATAGCAACCGGTGGATTGGAATTAATAGAATCACTTATGATAGAACAAGGCTACCTTTTCCACTTGGTATTTCATCTAAAAATAAACATGTAGGCTGAATAGAGCGCTGGCTCTGATACCATAAAGGAAAAGATGCAAATTAGGGAAGATGAAGACAAGACTTGTGGTAGGTATGCTATCCCTCACAAAAACGGCTCTTCAAGCCTTTATAAAAGAGACTGTCTTTTAGCCACCAAGCCTCTCTTTGAATTTTGATTCGCACCTTAGAACTATTTTATAGTAGCAGGATTCTGATGCACAGGTTCCATACCATGGCAGGTGGAGAGCACACTAACAGAACTAATCAGCGCATGTAAGTTTGTTTAGAGAACTATACCAAGCAAAAATGTAAAGGAGAAGATTCAATGATTCATAATGCACACAAGTTTTATTTCTTAAGGAGCAGATCGTGTCCCCAAATTTTAAAACCATTGCCTTATATATAGGCGTAAAAGAAGATAAACAGCTTAATTATTGGTGAAGTTATGGAAATCACCAATAATTTGACATTCTCCGACCAACGATAAAGGCTTTTACAACTGACAGACGACAAACAAAACACTGACAAGCGACAATAAAGACTGACAAGTGACACTTAAATATTTTTACAACCGATAGACGACTAAAACACCTTTAGACGACGGTTTTTCTTCATTTCTGCACGTTTTTCTTCGTACTACAGTGCTGCTACAGCGCCAAACAATGCATGAACAGTATATGAACAATACATGAACAATAATTTCCTGAAAATTGAGTTGGTTTTTCAAACATGAGGAGTTGATTTTTTCAACATGCTTGGCAAGGTTTCAGAGATCAAATTTATGTTTTGGGTTCTCAGTGTTGTCATCATCAAAGCCGTCCAAACTACTCCCGTCCTTTTGTTTCCTGTAATCTCTGAGGATTCATTCAATTTCTGCGAATTCTAAGCCAGCATCTTCATGAAGTTCTAAAGACTTTTGTCTTTTTCGTGGAGATTCATAGGAAACTTCTGTAAAACTTGAGGCGATATTAACGGAACTTGATGGAATACTTGGCTGAGGAAAATTCTCTAATTGCAGTGACGAACTATTTTTGTCATCGTCTAGACTAAGTGCTAGTTGTAACTCACCGTAATCATATGGGTCTTGCAATAATGGCAACCCCATCTCACTTAGTATCTCATACCCACCTCACTTATGTGTCCTAACCGCATATACCAATATCGAGTCTAACTTAAGTCTTACTCAACTGATCAACTAATGAAACTACAACAGCTCTTATAAAGGTCTTTGCCAGCAGATATAGAGATAATTCACCGTCCTCCTCTTCATTACTGTCACGGAACTCGAGAGATGATAAGCACTCCACCTTTAACGGTGTACTTACACCCAGTGTCGTCATGTGTCACTAGAAAAATAAGGCTTTTCTTGAACTTCGATATATGTCTTAACATTTGTTTGTGTGCACTCCATCTCATCGTGCATTTGCATTTGATTTTTTTCTATCCTTGCAACCTTTCAAGTTATGTTGTTCTCCATCAAAACTCTATCACCATCTTCAATCTGGTAAGTAGTAAAATAGTTCTTATGAGGCGTCATAGAATATGAACATCCCAATCTAGCATCCACTCATCTTTTAGGGTGCGAATGGTAACCATTCTGCTCCAGAAATCAAATTATTGCCAGAAATTGATTTTTAGAATTCTTGCTAGAAATTGATTTATGGAGAAGAAATCTGTTTGATAAAATATGACTAATTCTGCTCCAAAAATTGATTTCTAGAACAGAAATCTATTTTTGATTTGTTGATTTTTTTTGCACTTAAAAAATTTTAAATTTCACTCAAAGTGGATGGCCACAGGTATTCTAAGCCATTCTGTGAAGTTTTAAAATTTTTATTTTTTGATTTTTTTTGGTACCTCAAAAAATTTAAATTTCACTCAAAGTGGGTGGCCAAAGGTATTCTAAGCCATTTTGTGAAGTTTTGAAATTTTTGATTTTTTTTGGCACCTCAAAAAAATTAAATTTCACTCAAAATGGGTGGCCACATGTATTCTTAAGCCATTTTGTGAAGTTTTGAAATTTTTGATTTTTTTGGGCACCTCAAAAAATTTAAATTTCGCTCAAAGTGGGTAACCACACATATTCTAAGTCATTCTGTGAAGTTTTGAAATTTTTGATTTTTTGATTTTTTTTGGGCTCCTAAAAAAATTTAAATTTCACTCAAGGATAGCTATATGGGTTCTAAGCCATTTTGTGAAGTTTTCAAATTTTTGATTTTTTAATTTTTTTGAAAATAATTCACCAAATTTCCTTTTTTTCCGAAATCTAACTTTTTTATTTTCTGGAAATTTTTATGAGTTTTTCTGGAATTTTTCAATTTTTATGCATTTTCTGAAAAAAAATTAGTGAGATCTCAAAATGTGTTGTAAAGGTCACGAAAAAAAGAAAAAAGAAGGATAATACATTCTGGAAGAGAGAAGCTACAACTTTCTTGCCTAAAACTCATTCTAGAATCAATAATGCATTATGGAATCAAGAATGCATTCTGAAATCAAGTATTTTTAACAAACGAATTTTTATTCCAGAATGCAAAAAATTGCTCCAGAATGCATTTTAGAAATTTTTTAACAAACGCATTTCTGTTTCGAAATGCATTCTAGAGCAAAATTTCTATTCCAGAATTAATTCCATGCGCGCCCTTAACGAGCTAGTAGACACATACAAAATGGTCTCTACATCATTAGTGTTTTCCTCGACAATGTTCACTACATTACTTGTGGCATTTTGCCAATCACCTCTAGTTCTCAATTTCGGAAGATCTCTCTTCACGTCGCTCCTCGTGATACTGAAAGCAATTCATGCAACCATTGCACTTTCTATAGGGCGACTTCAACCTACTTTTATCTTTGCGATCAAACATACAATTGTCATATTTACATCAAATGACTACCATCTTATAACTTCCTTTGTCACTCTTTATAGAAAGATGAATTTACAAAATATGAGGTAATCATAATACGCGCTTTTAACAATAAATCAGTAAATTGCTCTAGTGACTCTTGTAGAGTCGCCACCAACATCATGCCTTGCTTTTCATCGATCAAACCCTTATTGACATTTTTCAAATCTATCATAAATTTGTCAAAGCCATGCAAGTGTGCTTTGATGGAAGTACTTTTAGTAAATCAAAATCGAACCATCCTCTTCAACATATTAAGGCAATTATCCTAAAGTTTTACCCACAACACTGCGCATCTTTCTCCTCGGTCGCTTCTAATAACATATTATCCAATAAATTTAACAGTATTATACGTTTCACCTTCTCTATCAGCTCTACCTTATTGGCTTCTTTCATTGTTTCTCGCAATTTATCTTTGCCATCGGATGCCTTTGCTAAACTTGGGTTATTCATAGCAGAAGCATCTTAGTTCTATACAACCCCAACTTGTTCCTCTAGTTCTTCTCAATTTCTACTTTGCTTCAGATATAATGGTAACAACAAAATCTCCAAACAATTATCAAACAAGCAAAAATCCGAAAATCAAATTAAGAAAATCTCTCATATCAATTAATGTAAAGATAATGTAGAAGTTAACTAATTTTTGCAATTCAAGTCAAACGCAAGAGAAATAAATTACTAGATAAATCAGAGAGGAACAGTGAGGACACATGATATTTACATGTTTCGAAATAAGTATCAATAAATACTTTGCGGGGGAGAGTCATCAACCTCCAAGAAATCTACCATGAATTCATATAGTAAAGAGTTTACAATTCACAATCACACCCAAAGTAAATCGTAAGTGTCATCCCCCATTCTCTTACAGAAAATTCACAATAAGAAAATCCAAATGTTCCTCTCATTTGCTCTCTCGTGTGCCCAAATAGAATTATATTTCATATGTATACACAAGAGATTTTCCCAAAGCAAGAATTTCGTTTCCTTTTCAAATTAAGAAACCAAAATCTGATTAAATTACGAAAATCATCTGAATTAAGAAACTTGCTTGAATCGGATTTCCCTGCTCGAATCGCGACAGATCCAAACATCTTCCCGTCTGCTCTTGTGCGTGCCCAAAGTAGAATTACATTTCATATGCATACGGAACAGATTTTCCCAAAATAGGAAATTCCCAAAGTTTTCAAATTAAGATAACCAAAATCTGATTAAATTAGGAGCATCATCCAAAATTTAATTAATAAAAAAACCTGCTTTTGTCGGATGTCCCGCTCACCTGCAACATATTTGCATATCCACTATGTACAACAAAGCTGTCTGAAAACAACGAGCAAGCGAAAGGAAATGGCGAAACACGCCATCGCTGCGTTATCGTTCTCCATCGTCCTCCTCTTCATCCTCGCTCAGCAATCATCATCTTCTTCTTCCCAGCCCTTCGGATCCTTCTCCTCCCGTCGCGCCCCGAAGTTCCTCGGCAGATTCTCCACCTCCAATGCCCACCACCACCACCGCCATACCCACCAGCGATCCAAGCAGCTCCGTCGGTACCAGTACGAGACGCGGTACTTCGAGCAGCGCCTCGACCACTTCAGCTTCGCGGAGCTGCCGGGGTTCAACCAGCGGTACCTCATCAGCTCGGAGCACTGGGCGGGGCCCGATCGGCTCGGACCCATCTTCTTGTACTGCGGGAATGAAGGCGACATCGAGTGGTTCGCCGCCAACTCAGGGTTCGTGTGGGAGGTCGCCCCGAGCTTTGGTGCGATGGTGGTTTTCCCTGAAGTGAGTGCTCTCGTCGAATTCATATATCTGTTTCGCTTGGAGAATTTTCGACAGTTGGACGATAAAGATCATGCTAAGAACATTTCAAGAAAACTGGAAGCTCTTGGTATAGAATAAATTTCTCTAATTTCCTTAAATTCTTGGTGAAATTTGAAAATTCGGAAGCTTTTACGAAAACCCAATTGAAAACATGTGTACTTTTGGCTGGTTTTATAGGAGTTTGATCAATAGTTGCCCTCATTTTGGTTGATTGATTGATTCATAGCATCGGTATTATGGTGAGTCGATGCCATTTGGGAGTCGAGAAAAAGCGTACAAGGATGCTGCTTCCTTGTCTTATCTTACGGCAGAGCAGGCGCTCGCTGATTTCGCAGTGTTGATCACAAACTTGAAGCAAAACTTGTCTGCTGAGGCTTGCCCTGTTGTTCTTTTTGGTGGTTCATATGGTGGAAGTAAGTAAGCCCTTTAAAACTCCATTCTGAACTCTTTTTTCTCTTTTTTTCCTGTCTAGTGTGTTTTACTATGCATGGATTGGTCAAAATAGTTTCTCTAGAAAATTTTGATGTATTGGTCATCTTCTTGAACATTTTAAGATTTTTGGATTGGGCAGAGAATTCCAGTTGTTGATGTATAGGTATATTTTTCTTTTGTTTTCTTGTTGCCCTTTGAGATCCATTAAACATTTTGCATGGTAATCTTTCAGTGTTAGCAGCATGGATGAGGTTAAAGTATCCGCATATCGCCATTGGCGCACTTGCTTCTTCAGCTCCAATTCTTCAGTTTGAAGATATTGTGCCACCAGAAACGTTCTACGACATTGTTTCCAATGATTTTAAAGTGTGTTTTCAATTTTAACCATTCTTCTCTTGTCTGAAGTGAATATACTTATGTGCATCCATGTCATCTTATTTTTTGACTGAAACTGCAGCGTGAAAGTACTAGCTGCTTTAACACTATCAAAGCATCCTGGAATGCATTGATATCTGAAGGCCAGAAGGAGAATGGTCTTTCGAAACTGACAAGAATGTTCCGGTTATGTCGGTAAAGTAAACAAAGACAATGATCCATCAGTCAATTTGTTACCCAAGTGATTGAGTTTACATGGGTTTCTCATGTTTAATGTCATTGTCTCGTCCTTGGTGCAACCTAAATTAATTGAAGTTTGATTATTGGTAGGGACTTAAAGAATACAGAAGAGCTGGCTAATTGGCTGGATTCTGCGTACTCCTTCTTGGCAATGGTTGACTATCCATATCCTTCTGAGTTTCTTATGCCTCTACCTGGATACCCGATAAGAGAGGTTAGTCAAGATTCTAATATAACTTGATCATCAAATGAAACCTCAGTCCATATAATGCTTTTTTCTCCTTATCTGAAATAGTACTGTAACAAGATGCCGTCATTTTTTGTTTCTATTTTCTAGGGAATCGCAATAAAAATCATCTATTATTATTTTCTGAATTTGTGTCTTCAGATGCATTATAATGGTAGCAGAGGGAATTTGGTGGTAATTACATCTTAAGGAAATGATTCTCTAATTAATATTGTTTTTGAATGCCCTGTCTTTAGGCTTGTTTTTTTGAATTCCCTGTTTTTCTGCTTGCTTTCCAATATATAGTAAATTTTCAAAGCAAGCGTTTTAAATTGCATGTCGAAATTAAATTCTGCACAAAAGCTACCTGATAATACTTGAAATAACACCTGTAGAGTTGGGAGGTGAAGAACAGATTTAGCCAAGGTTCGCGTACTGACACCAGATGCCCGCTTGCATTAGAAAAGGAAAAAAAGAAGCAGGCTGAAATCAACACTATCCACTTCAAAACTTAAAGCCCACATTATGTTAAAAAAGGATGTTCTGAATTTACTGAACTTGCTCACAGGCTTTGTGATACTATATGTTATATATATATATATATGCACATACATCCAAAACTCTTTCTGTGGTATAAATATGTCCTACCCGTACCATTTTCTGGATTCTTTTCAGCTGAGTCCTGTTACCCTGGAACTTTAAGTGTTGGGTGAGCTGGACATCTCAACACGTAGTGTCCATGTAATATAGCATATGCATAACAATGTTTTAAATGTATCTGCTGAGCATATTTGAGCGTGCGTTATGCTCTTCTCCTTACTAGGTCTGCAGAAAGATTGATGGTTGTCCAGATGGGACTAGCATTCTGGAACGTGTATTTGAAGGTGTTGGTGTCTACTACAATTACACCGGAGAGGTTGATTGCTTTGAATTGGATGATGATCCTCATGGCATGGATGGCTGGAACTGGCAGGTCTAAAACTGTAATTCCTATTCTTTATTAAATGTTCCCTTAAAGTTAAAATATGAAAGGTTTTGCCTCTGGAAAAGAACAATGACCTAGTGATGTTAGTGCATTTTGCTTGATCTATTGTGGTGTACAGGCATGCACGGAGATGGTTATGCCCATGTCTAGTAGCCCAGATGGAAGCATGTTTCCTACGTACGATTTTAATTTTTCTGCTTTCCAAGACGAGTGCTGGACCGATTATAAAGTCATACCACGACCAAGGTGGATAACAACTCAATTTGGTGGGAAAGTAAGACACCACTCTGATATATATATATATATCTATATATATTTTAATTTTAAAGTTTTGCAGCTTGACGAACTTGCATGTGTAGCTTGATGGGCCATATTCCATCCAGTTCCATGTCCTCTTTAGCATTTCTTGTGCAGCATGGTATTCCCATTAATTGTGTGTCCAGACCATATTCTATCCAGATCTGTGTCCACTTTAGCATTTGTTATGCGGCTTGGCATTCCCAATGATTGTCTGTCCTGTCCCATTCTCTCTATTTAGTGCTCCTTTATTTGGTTTATGAGGCTGAAGCTGAAGCTGTCTTGTGATGATAGCAAGAGAGATCCAATTTAATCACATACAATTAAGAAGAAGCAACGGAAGAGGCTGCTGAAGATTTTTATCTGCCTAAGCCATAAAAAAACATGATAAATATCATCGTTCTCACCATCCAAGTGCATAGATCTCATGGGTAAATTCATTGAGTGGTAGCAGAGGCGTGTTGTGCAGTGAGCCTGATTAGGATCCAAACATCTGATGCCTAAGTTCTATCCAAAAAGGGGAAACTCGTGTTCTCTTTCGGCTGTGTTTGCTTTTTATATATATATATAATTTTTTTTTGGGGGGGGCGGGGCGGTTTGAATTAGTGTGTGTGCCTTGGCTAGATGCTGCTTTGCTTGATCGCCTACGGTGTGGAGTTTTCAAGTAAACACCAATCATTAGTAACCTATTGTAATTAATAGCAAAATTGTAGCAGCTTTGGTCTTCTGGGATTATTTCCTTGTATTATGGACGTGATCAAGTTAATCACTTGACATGGGTTCTATTGTGATTCGATGGTCAGGGCCTTTAAGTTACAGAAATAAATTCTCTGGTTGCACTTCAATGATATTTACATATGATTGTCGCACAATTGCTTATGTAGTAAATAGATCATTCACATCGACCTACAGCATGAATTTTGGACCCATTTTGAAGGATATCATGACCACTTTGAAGACGTTTGGAAGCAACATCATCTTCTCAAATGGCTTTCTTGATCCTTGGAGTGGTTACAGGTTGGTCTTTTCATATGTTCTGTCAGAGGTGTCAGTTTAAATTTTATTATCTAATATTCTGATTGTGTTGATCGTATGCTACAGTGTGACCCAGAATATATCTGATTCTCTTGTTGCTCTAAACACACAAGAAGGTATGCTTGAGTTGAAATCTTACTTTGTCCTATTATTATCCTCGTTTTTCTTTTTAATTTTTCTATGACATATACATGGGGCATTCAATATATAATGTTTCTACTGTGAAACACCATGCATATACCTACTTGCATTGTTTTTGTCCATGTTATACTCTGGGATAAGGAGTTTGACTTCAGCTTGTCATATGGACTTTATTTGCTTTGTGTGAAGCCTACATGTGTTAACTTATAGGGTGAAATGTCCATATGCCTCTTGTTCAGGCCATATATAATTTGACCCTCTCAGAACTTTTCATTTTGAAAGGCCCTGTCCCTGTTCTTTTTAAATTTTACAAGTTCCCCTCTCTGCCCGGCAACATTCCTTGCCTTTTTGAAATATACAAGGATTACTTTTCATAAAAGTTTCCAATTTGAAGGGGGAGGAAGTATATTCCTTTTGTAATGATTGAATTTTACTTTTACTTTTATGTAGGTCATTTGACTGCAATCATATTAAGCAAGTCAGTTGTCTTTAGTTTCACTTTGAATCAGCTTATTTTGTTAGGTTTTGACAAATAGGTCTTGTTAATAAGTGCCCCAGGGGCACTAGTTAAGACCATTAACTATAGTAAGAATGCATATAAAAACACTTTGAAATTGAACAAGAACATATTTTAAGAGAGCAATATGCTTTAAAAGAAACTTCTATTTTCCCAAGACACCATTAATAACTCTTAACAAGTGCTCTAGGGGCACTTTTTAATATTTTTTGGACAAAACTCCACCCGAAAGAATGTGGCACTTGCTGTGGTATATTTTTTCCTTTCTGACTGCCGACGTGTTTATCTGATGCAGTGTTGTTAATTTGTTCTCGAATAGTCATCCAGTGAGCAAAGAGTTATTATCTACTTTACGTTGTATGATACTTTTCACTCGACTTGTTTTTTTCATGTGGGGTACAACAGAAAGGTTGTGTGGTTCTCTCCTTCCATTCGACAATTTTTTAGTTTAGTCTTATGATGGTATGACTCTGCCTTGGCAATCTGACTTTTGGTTCTCTTTCTTACCGCTAAATACGTAATCTTTCCTAGCCCCTTCTAGGACCCACCTTCAGTTTTATGTATCATGATTCATCTCGTTCATGTTACCAGAGTAAATAGGAAGGCTGTTGGAGGTTCTCATATCAGGCCTCTCCTATTGATGAAGCAGCCACAGATGATGTTGATGAGGCAGAGATTAATTCATTCCTTGCATTTTCTTTTCAGGTGCTCATCACATAGATTTGCGTGCTGCAACGGCGCAGGATCCCAGCTGGCTGGTAGAGCAGAGAGCGACTGAGATCAAGCTGATCAAGAAGTGGTTGAGCGACTATTATCAGGCGAAGGGAGCTACTTTACAATCTAACGTTGAAACAGGTGACAGGGCTACGTCCATGTAAACATGTCTACAGTCTTCCCTTCATGTAGTGATACCAGCCAAGTAAAATTTGGCAAAAGGCTACACCATGTAAATATGTCCACAGAATAAATCGAGACGATTTTATGATAACCATGGGCAGTGGTTGCTCGTATGCGTATTATAAACGAAATGCTAGACTGATTATCGGTAATGATGTCGGTTCTGTCATTGTATAATGGTGTTCAATGAGTAATACAGAATTTGCAGTTCTATCAAGAAAAGAAAAAAAAGGCTAGATCAATAATGGTAGTGAAATAAGATTTTGGATTCTGATTTTCTAGCTCATTGCCTCCCTCTTGAGGTCAAAAGACAAGATGACGAAACTCTTTCATAAGGATAAGAAATGAAATTACATGGAAAGTTCTGTCGATGAGTTTTTGTGATGTACAAGCAGCAAGGTAAGCAACACCGGGAATGTTGGATCTATTTTTCTGAATGTGTATAACTGTGTACTCGGTCTGCAAATAAAAGAAGCCTTGGCCCGATACCGCAATATTAATCGTGGTTTTGCTCGGCGCAATTGCGTGAGGCATAGGCTCAGGCTCATTAAATCTTTGTGGTGATGCTATGTTATTTGTTGTTTTGGAACAAGGTGTTTCAGCTTTCGGACTCCAAGCTGTCTGAATCACCGGATATGGAGTCGAACTGAGCATTTATAGTTTTTTCATAACTAGGGCAATGTTTGGTTATTGGGAAAGAAGCCCTATCCTCTCTTTTTGGCACCGTTTGGTTATTTGGAAAACGGAAAAGAAATTGGGATTGAAAATCGTTGCACTACTGCATTTCATTAGCAGGAGGGAGCTGAGAATGAGTGATCATCAATGGGAATGAGCTTTATTACGAACGGAAGTAGACATAAAGGATCAGTAACCATGTCTAACTTTTGTTCGATGATAAGGCACCAGCTTTCAATTAGAGACAGTTTTGACCTCAATTTTGAAGTGTCACGTGAGAAGGTCATAACTTTTACCGAGGTACGATTTTGGTCACCTTTAGAATTTCCATCGAAATTTTCGTATGCCGCGTTTGAATTGGCAAATGGAAGCCGCCCATGTCAAAAGGCAAGGCTTCGATAAATAATCAAAATGGTATAGTCTCCCACGTTAAACAAAAACGAAGTCATGTAGTTTCTCAGCCGATGTTTAATGTTTAAACGTCATATTAATTCTGTTAATATATCCATCAAATCTTGACAATATAATATTATTATTGATATTAGTTTTTCTGAAATGAATGTTTAAGCGAATCTACTATTCTCCGGTTTCTTTAATTTTTACATTTTTTTCTATAATATTCAAGGGTAAAGAGAGATCATTTTAAAAAAAAAGAGATGAAAATTCCTTTTTCACTCATTGGAAATCATGTGCATTACACATGTCAAATGGAAAATACAATGAAGGGTCATCGTAGTAACAAAATCAAAGTTCAAAGGATAATGTGTAACGATCAAAAGTTTAGGAACAAACGGGTACTACTTAAAGTTCACAAAATTCGGAGGAATTTTGTGCAATTTTTTTTACTATGACACCAAAAAGGATTGTTGTGTTACACTAGTCACTTTCTCTACTCTTTTCTTTCATTACATAAAGAACCACGTTTGCAGCCTGATAAACAAAAGAGTTTAGCACAATGATTAGGCAAAGTTAAGTAGTCATGTATATAAAGTAGACTCAATATTGGTACTTACATTTAAATTGGTTCGACTTTCCGACAAAAAAAATTCAATTTAGGAGGCATAAATGAACGATTTGAAAAACATTTTTCGAAAAATAATTTCTTATATTATTTAGAAAATGGTTAATATCACGAAAAACCTTAAACTGGTACAGTTATGACAATTTTATTCCAAACTATTTTTTTTATAAAAAAAAAACCCAAACTAGTACACTTGTGACAAATTTACCTTGAACTATTTTTTTGACCATCAAAAATCCCGAACTAGTATATTTATGACAATTTTACCCCAACTAACTTTTTAATATTATTTTTTAATTTTTTTCGAATTTTTTTCTTAATATTCTTCTTCAACCTTTGGCCGGTCGCCGGTCCGGCGACCGGCTAGAGGCGGAAGCCAGCGAGGTCGGCCCCGCCGGCAGTTGGCGAGGTTCGACCTCATTGGCCGGTGGCAAGGGTTCAACCCTGTCGGTCATTGGCGAGGCTAACCTCGATGTTGCAGGGTGAGGCCGACCTCGCCAGCAGCCGGCTAGGTCGAGCCTCACCAGATTCGGCGAGGGTTCGGCTGCATCGGCGGGGCCGAGCCCTTGCCGGATCTGGTGAGGCTTGACCTCGTCGGCCGCTGGCGAGGTCAACCTCGCCCTGCAACGACGAGGTTAGCCTCGCCAGCAGCCGGTGGGGCCGAGCCCCCACCAGCGAGCCCTTGCCACCGGCCGGCGAGGTCGAGCCTCACCAGCGGTCGTCGGGGCCAACCTCGCTGGCTTTTGCCTCTGGGCAGTCGCTGGACCAACAACCGGCCAAAGGTTGAAGAAGAATATTAAGAAAATAAAAAATTAATAAAAAATTGAAAAAATAAAAAATAATATTAAAAAAACGAGTTGGGGTAAAATTGTTATAAATATACTAGTTCGAAGTTTTTGGTGGTCAAAAAAATAATTTGGAGTAAATTTGTCACAAGTGTATTAGTTTTGGGTTTTTTGTGGTCAAAAAAATAGTTTGGGATAAAATTGTCACAACTGTATCAGTTTAGGGTTTTTCGTGATATTAACCCTTTAGAAAAATTAGTCAACGGAAAGTATTTTCATTATCGGTAACAAATTATGCCAAAAAAATTTTCATTTATTTCTTTAATAATATAAACGATTATTTTTTAAAATTATTTATTTTCTGCAATCCAACGTATAAATCCAAACCGATTAACTTCGCTTCCCTTCATCCATCTTTTCTTGAACCCCCAACACTTGCGGCACCATTTTAACACAAGTTCAGACCAGTTGCAGCTCCTTCACTTCCTCCAGTTCTCCTGCTTTGGTCTCTCTTTTCGTCGCTCCAATCTGACCTGTGCGGATCAAGAAGAGACAATGGTAAGTACCCACTTGTCGATTTTAACAGTATTGTTCGATGTTCATGTTCCTGTCTTCTTGTCTTGCGGTTTTATATAATGCTTCACGGTACGTTGCAAATTTCAGTGCTTTCTCAACTTTTTGGTGGTTTTGCGTTGTGGGTAAGCATTAGTTGCTGATTTTTTTAGCGCCGGGCAGATCCTATAGTGCTTGACGTAGCAGTGTCGCCCGTGCACACCACCTGTTCGATAGATGTCTCAGGACACTTTGTTTTTTTTTATTCCAGAAACCGTGTTGACGGAATAAATACTCTCTTTCATGTACTGTTGAAACGCCTAAACTCTGTTATTGGTTGTCAAGGCTGGGTTTTTCACTTTGTGACTGAACTTTGTTTGTTATTATATGGTAAACTTTGATTTCTGACACTGTTCTCAGTCTGTTGCTCATGCACATTTTCTTTTTGTTCGGAGCAGGGTAGATTCTAGAGTGGAGGGATCAGAGGCCAATGAGATGATACTAGGATTCAGACTATTCAATGGCAACAAGAAAGGTCAAAAGTGAAAATGCATTTCTTTTCGAGAGCACTTCCTCATTTGTGCAAAAATTGTATTCGACCATCTTCGTCGAATGTTCCCTCCATTTATAGCCAGTGGTTCTTTGAGATCGCCAAATTTATTTCGTCCACACCCTCTTCTCATCAACAGTTTCGTTCCTTTGAAATTCCATCACAACCCAATCCAAATTACAGACCAACCAAACCTGGGAACTGTAACACTTCTCAAGCAGACTCAAAAACTGGACCTGGCCTTGTCTACCTTGAAAACATCCATGATGATTGTGCAGATGAAGGAAGGCATGATGAGTTCGCCACAGACGTGGAAAAGATATATAGGATTCTGAGGAACTTTCACTCTAGAGCTCCCAAAATGGAGCTCGCCTTACAAGAGTCTGGAATTATCATGCGGTCAGGGTTGACAGAGCGCGTGTTGAACCGCTGTGGTGATGCAGGCAATTTGGGTTACAGCTTCTTTGTGTGGGCTTCAAAGCAGCCGGGTTATAGACATAGCTACGACGTCTATAAAGCAATGATTAGGATTTTAGGGAAAATGAGGCATTTTGGTGCTGTCTGGGCATTAATTGAGGAGATGAGAAAGGAGAACCCTCAGTTGATATCACCAGAGCTGTTCATTATCTTGATGAGGAGGTTTGCGTCATCCAGAATGGTAAAGAAAGCAATAGAAGTCCTGGATGAGATGCCTAAGTATGGCTGTGAGCCAGATGAATATGCATTTGGTTGCTTGTTGGATGCTTTGTGTAAAAATGGTAGTGTAAAAGAAGCAGCTGCTTTATTTGGAGAAATGAAATATCGGTTCACACCAGGTATTAAGCATTTCACATCACTGCTCTATGGCTGGTGTAGAGAAGGGAAGCTTATGGAGGCAAAACATGTGTTGGTGCAAATGAGAGAGGCTGGTTTTGAAGCAGATATTGTTGTCTACAACAATCTCCTGAGCGGGTATGCACGATCGCAGAAAATGGTGGATGCATACGATCTGTTGAAAGAGATGAAGCGAAAGGGTTGTGAGCCTAACGCAGCTTCTTATACTACTCTAATACAAGCCCTATGTTCCAGAGAAAAAATGGAGGAGGCTATGCGCATGTTGCTTGAGATGCACAGGAGCAACTGCGAGGCGGATGGTGTGACGTACACTACACTGATTAGTGGATTTTGCAAATGCGGTAAACTTGATAACGCTTACGAGCTGCTGGATAGGATGATACAGCAAGGTCATATCCCATGTGCAACAACTTATTTGCATATCATGTTGGCTCATGAGAAGAAGGAAGAGCTGGAAGAGTCTTTGGAACTCATTGAGGAAATGAAGAAGATTGGTTGTGTTCCCGACGTTAGCATCTACAATGTGGCGATCAGGTTAGCATGTAAGCTGGCCGAGATTAAGGAAGGTGTTGAGCTTTGGAATCAAATGGAAGCAAGTGGGCTTAGTCCAGGTCTGGACAGTTTTGTTATCATGATTCATGGACTCATTGCACATGGTCATCTAGTTGAAGCATCCGATTATTTTAAAGAGATGGTGGGAAGAGGTCTTCTATCAGCTCCTAATTATGGCACATTGAAAGACTTGCTGAATTCTCTTTTAAGAGCTGAAAAACTTGAAATGGCTAAAGACGTTTGGAGTTGCATCTTGACGAAAGGATGTGATCTCAATGTTTATGCCTGGACAATCTGGATTCATGCACTCTTCTCAAATGGGCATGTTAAAGAGGCGTGTTCATATTGCTTGGACATGATGGAAGCAAATGTAATGCCGCAGCCAGATACATTTGCTAAGCTCATGCGGGGCCTTAGAAAGCTGTATAACCGACAAATTGCGGCAGAGATAACTGAGAAAGTGAGAAAGATGGCTGAGGATAGACAGATCACTTTTAAGATGTACAAAAGGCGAGGTGAGAGAGACTTGAAAGAAAAAATCAAGGCAAAAAGGGATGGGAGGAAGATGAGGGCTCAGAGACGCCAGCGGGGGCGGGGCCTTGGCCGTGCTAAAGCAGATATCTCATCAGGGCTCAGTTGATGGTATCCCGCATGCTAGCGCAGGGTGGAGGAGTGTCCGAAGCTAACGTTGTGGAAATTGTTTGATTCGCCTGCTAATAGTTTCCTTGATGCTTGTTCAGGTTCGTGTACACGCCAGGTTTACCTTGTTAATCACATTAAGCTGTGAAATAAAGTGAAAATGTTCATTCTATATATAGAGCATGACCGAATCAACCAAACCTGAGATCAGCTTGTAATATCGATTTAAGAGCTTTAGAATAAAGAAAATATGTAAAAAAAAAAATATCTCCTGATCATCCCCACAAGGTGTGATACTTGTTATGGTATGGTGAATGCTGCATAGTTCTTATTCATTCAAGAGTTAGGTTTTTTGTGCCAAATCAAAGTTAAATAAATGAAGTATCCCTGATCGCATTGATAACGAGGTGTGAAGTGAAGTCAAGTGACCTCGGAGAAATAAAATTGATTCCTATAATCTCGACATATATCATGGATACGGTTTGAGTATATATCTAATGCGGAATGTTTATTCTGCTAAAACTATGATAATGCCCGAGTAACATAAACACCAGACTCTAAGGTTAAGTATAATGGCTATTTATCCATTTATCAGGTTCAAAAGATAATTACTAATTGGTTTAGTCGGTCATGCTGTCATTGCAGAGCAGCGTTTTATCTGTAAGTCATTTCAGTTCTAAGTGCAAGTTAGTGTTAAAATTTCGGCTAAATCTCCCTGCGAGGTTGCCATATTCATTCGGGCATATTTGAACGTGCGTTAGAAACAAAAAGTACAGATTAAATAGTATGAAAAGGAAAAAAATGATGGAATGCAAGAAATGTGAGGAATTACCAATAGTGTCCATGGTAAGGTGACATGTAAAGAAGCTCGAGTTCTCATGAGAAATTGTAAGGATGTGCAAGTAATTTAATCTTTGTGCTCAAAACACTGTAGCCACTAATATTCTGGCTTTTGTTTAACGCCAAACGCCTCAATGGTTTAGAAACATACAGATTTAAACCTGAGTTGGTGCGGTTGGTCGTGGCATCAGAGTTTTCAGCTCAGAAATTAGACTTCGCCCATTCAAATCTTATCAATAACTCCGAAATTAGACTTCACCCATTTAAATCTTATCAATTGCGTGAGGTTTGCTATGCATTACGGCCGCATACACAACTAAAGCCCTGAATTTAGCTGATTTGTAAGACTTGTACGGTGTTTCATAAGCCTTCAAGTAGCCAGACCGAGATACAAAGAAAAAAGACATTAATTTTTATAGTTCAATCTATTCAATATCATGTCAGAACTTCTCAATAATTTCTTTTGATAAAACATATTTCTTTGGCGAGATTCTCTTATTATTATCCAAAACCAACCTGTCCCTGGTGCCAATATGGTGAACAAAGTTTTTTCTTGTATAATAAAGCTGTTCCCGGACACGATAGGATAGTTGAATGAAACATCAGGCCACGTTAGTGAATATGTTTGAGAAATCAAAACAACGGGTAAAACTTTTCATCGATGTACCCGGAGAGTTTTTCTTATAAACATGTCGTTATAATTAATATGACTATTTAAAAGATTATTGGGGGATATTTGAAAAGACAATATGCTTTAAGAATGTAATAATGACTAACCCAAATTTTCTTCTGCCAAACAATACTTCGTTTTATCTTTCTACGTAACTCCACAAACTGTGATCACTTAATTTTTTCATGAAATTTTTTCATGAAACACAATGCAAAGCCACATTGCTGCACAATAGCTTGGGGAATGCCACTTTATGGAAGAAAGAACCTAGATTTGACACGAAAAGTTGTATAACGCTTTACAAATCCTAGTATTGTCTGATCTGACCAGACACTTCCGAAAAAACGAACTCAGGATTATCATAAACCCGAAGAAAGTTGCAACTGAGCTATATATCTGAGTAAAACCTGGCCTTTATCCAATGAAAGGTAAACCCCAGGTGACTTCAACCCTAGAGCCAACCCGTACTCTAGAGCTGAGGAGGCAGAACCAGGAATGACCCGAACCTGAAAGAATCCAAGTACTGTTGACCCTCAAGTTTGCCACCTCTAGATAGTCCCCAACATCCTTCCTTGGTCGACAAACATGTTATATGGCAACAATTTGCATAAGAGACATGGTCAAGGAATGAATGACCAAGCCTGATGCATGATTTCATCATCAATGAAAGGACGCAGAGACCACATAGTGCAATAGGTTTCTAATTCTCCGGATGATAGCTTCAGATTCAGAGCAGAGACAATCTTTTCCTGCAATGAGAATTGAGGATTTAACACTGGAAATCAGGTATTGTTACATATAAAGAGACATGACAAAGTAAATAAAATTACTAACAATTTATTCAGCAAAAAGTGATGGGTTTGATACCTGCATGACAAAGTCTTGTTTAATCATACTGTAAATAACACCCATCATGGTAGCATACTCCGTGAGTTCAGGTCTCCCAGAATCAGATGATGCAGTTTCCTCCTGAATGAAGGATAAAGAAATCTAAAAATTAAAAATAGAATAACGTGAATAGCCAATGAAAAGAAAAATCTAACGGTAGAACAAATGCAAACCGGGCTGCATCACATGGGCACTCATCACTGTATTTGCATGTATGCATAAGTTACATAGATGAAGGTATGCTATGTACACACGAATGTTTTACCCTGGGAAAAAAATTCTAGCACAGGTTTTTATCAACCTTTAAGTATGATTTGAGCAGTAATGCCGTTGGATCATGTAACACTTGTACTGCTTGATACACTAAGAATCTTATTTTGGACATTTCAAAAGTACAAGGAAATCACCAGGACAGATCACAAATGTAAATCAGTACATTGGTGTCAAAATTAACAGATGTTTAGCACCTTAATGTCAAAGATAATTAGCAAACAAACTCAATATCCCGTTGAGCATACTTGTCCCTAATAAGACAGTTAAAACTGTCCCACTCAAGAATGACAATGGATCCACGCTGCTACCCAGATGAAAAATGTCTTGTTACCACAAGGCCTTGAGATGAACTGGTTCACCTTTAAAGAAATAACTTGCAAGTTGGAATACGAGCATATTATTAGAAAAACCCAAATAACTACACATTAAATAATAGTAGCTTTGGATCAAATGGTTCAACTTGAAAGAACGTATGACCAGATTATAATATTTAGATTGTCTTGAATGCCGTAATTTCCGGCTTAGTTCTACTTATGCATGTGTTTGTCAGTTTGATATTGTATTAAAGTTAGTTAAATAATAACCCAAATACTAATCCAGTAGCAGGTACCTCATGCAACATGTAACTCACCAACCATCTGGAAAAAAAGATTGCATCCAAATCTTATGCCTGAATACATGAGATAATCTGTAGTTAAATTTGGCAGAAAAATAAGAGGATCCTCTCTGTTTGAAAATGCACATTGAAATGAATGAAGACTGACTTTACACTTCTCAATGAATTAAGTGATACAATTATCGCTTCAAGATGCACATAGAAGAATGCAACAAGATATTAGTATGTCAAGAAAAAGAAAGCTGTCTAAAGACCAACGAAATTTTGAATTTCTCACATCAGAGATAGAACAGAATTTGGAGCAACCATAATAAGGTAAAATCTAAGCCCACCTCGTCAGCATTAGTTGCTTCCCCCATCATTCTAGCATCAATGTCTTCATCCTGAGATGGTAATAAATACTCATTCGCAGCTTCTAAGACCTTGATTACATCCTCTAGAAGACCGTCAAGTTCCATCAGTATAGTTTTGGCTGCAGCAACAAAATTGGAAAGCTGTTCGCGTAAGTAATAATTTCTTTTTAATTTCAAGTCTATAAGGAACTGTATTTTGTGGTGCCGGAAAATAAGAAAAAGCAAAATGGCGCAACCATGGGAATCCCCACCACCTATCTCTTTCTTCCTTTTCTCCCACTCTCTTCGTCCTCCCCTAACTAAAAACTAAAGTAATAAACTGGAAAAACAAAATTCCCAAGAGATGTCATCCTAAAATACGCATAGCACTTGCATCTGCACAACAGCAATGACAACGACAAAGACCACCACCACTACAACATACTAAGCCTTATACCATAAATGGGGTTGGATATATAAAACTTTTACGCCATTTTGCTCTGGCTTTGTATCAAGTATTCAATAAGGTTTAAAATATGCCATTTTGCTCTGGCTTTGTATCAAGTATTCAGTAAGGTTTAAAAGCTCCATATGATACCATTTCTTGGGTTTATAAATGCTCCATATGTTTTTAAGCGAGAAAACATCAAGTTGCAAAATTTCCAGCAACTCGCGCCACTTGTTTGCCGACTAAAAGAAACAACATACAGACAGATCAATATATCAAAAACCTTTTAAGCAGCATGTATTAGATCATTTTGGACAAAGGTTCAACATTACTGAACAAAATGGTCATCACAGTAGTGGAAATTGTCGATTAGGAAAAGTTCACATTACACACATCTTAATATCAAAATTGTAGTTGGGAAAGAGAAATCAACAGAAATGCTTAGGGGACTAAACAAGGTCTTTTATCAGATGTTGATGTAATAAAGATTTAAAAGACTGATTATAACACAATTAGACCTAAAAAAACGCATTTGAATTATGCCCTCCATTGCAAAAATTACATCTATGGGAGATTACAATATCCTAGATTTTGGTCAATCTCAAAAGAGCGACAAAAGTTTGTTGTTTTGGTCAGATTATGATGTATGTGTTAGAGATTTAATACTTCAGCTATAATGTAATTAGGACAAAATCTCAACTCAAACATGCATTTGAGTTATGCCCTCAATTGAGAAAAGTACACATACAGAAGATTAGAATATCCTAGATTTTGATCAATCTCAACAAAGTATGTTAAACATTTGTTCTGAACGATCCTAAACTAAACTCTATGAAAACTACCTCCAATGAGACATCAGTCACCATCCTAAAGATAGATTTTTTGAGGAGTCTAGAGGCAATAGATGCTAACAAATCTGATAAACAACAAAAATTTGATTTAAGTACATAATGAGAGAAGCACATTGAAAAATATGTACCAATGCATTATTTCTTGCATACAGGTTTCAAAATCAGATTCTATGTAATAAAATGTTACCTGTATTCACAAGGCTGTGAAGACCAAGAGCACAAGTATGTACTTCTGTAGGCACATTAAAGGAAAACAGTAGACCCTAACAGTCAGTTCAGGCGCAAAAATGACACCTAATAAGTAGGAAATAGTGGCTGAAATAAGATATTCCTATCCAAGATATATTTACAAATCCTCAAGTCTGTAGACTATGTACTGTTGCTATTTTGATAATGATGCTAATATAATATTACCAATCAGAGTGAGCACATAATTTTATATATGGAAGAGACGCCAAATATCTAATCAATTAGAGTGTCCACGGAAATTTCAAGCTAAGCAGAAAAGGCATTGGAAAAATACATCTTCAATACAACATCCCCAAAGACGTGGACGAATGTGTAAATACTGTCACCAAAGGGTATTGAGTGATGGTGGTCTATCGATTGTCCTGCATAAAGTAGTTAGACAAAAAGTTGAGCTACACTATTTCAGGAAATTGAAAGAGTTGTGCCTACACTTTGTCAAACTCTGGGACCCATCATTAGCATGGATACATCCGGCGTTGAAGTATGATGTGAGCCTCTCTGTTTCGTTAGCTTTGCTAATATTCTTGAGTAAATTAGAACTTCTGTCTAAAGCAGGCCGTCGAACAAATTCTACAAAAGGATGAAGAGAGAACCATTGAAGATGCCAGAAAGATATTGATGTTGACATATAAGAAAAAGGGAGAAATGAATGAACTTTAGATATTCAACCTAGCCCTTGTTGAAAGCTGACAAGAAACCTGCTTCCTGCAGATGCCGCTTCATCAAATTTTGTGACCCTATAAAATGAAATGCTGACCCACTTCAGTATTTGATCAAGCAAAAGAATACGACCTGCCTTTCAATATTTGGCTACTTGAGAAGCATATGGAAATTAGCCTTGTATGATTAACGGGACACTATGACAAAAGTAAGTTAACTGAAGTACGATAGTCAATGATGAAAAAGCCGAAAATTCTAGAAGACATGATTATAAGGAATTGTGATATGCATTCTCATACTTCTAGTTGTGATATGGAGTTCCACAAGACACAAGCACAGCAATGAAATGAAGCAGAAAGACACACTGTGTGGAGATACTCTTTAAAGGAAAACTTGAATTCTGACATATGCAGAAAAAATCAGTTACCAAGGGGATACCTAGCCATGAAACTTTTGTAAAGCAGTAACATCTTCTCCATCTCAGAACCTGATCTCTCATTGTCAGTTCCCATTCTGTTAAAAAACAGCCCTCATTAAGCAAAGAACGACCAAATTCAGGGACCAGATGATTGATTAGTTGCAAAATAAACTTCTAAAAGCAGATTTCAGTCATTCTGAACTATCAATGTCGGTAACAAGATGGTACACACTCAAGAAGAAGAAGATAAGAATAAATGAAACAGTACAGCCAGTGATGCTTCGGGCATCAGCCTTCTTTTGGGTCCAGTAAATGGTTTGTAGTCTTCTCTCACAACCAAGCTTACACTTTCACCTGGTCCTGTCCAATTATCAGCCCTATAAAAATGTCTAGAACTTGTTGGGCTACTTTTGACCAGTGGTTCCAAAATACAAACCCTTTTGTACATTGTGGAGTACACATGCATGCTCAAGGTTCTGTAGACAAGTAAGAACAATTGCAGAACTGGCAGACTAAGAAAATTCGAAGGCGTGTAAATAAGCCCAGTAAGTACGACACATGAAGATACTTAACTAGAAAATTGACACTGAAAACTCAACCCTAGCTCATTTGCACATCAACATTCACATCTGAATGCGAGTCATCGGAAAGGCTGAAAATTTGAGCTCAACTAAACTTATATCAGCTCAAGTGCAAGAACTAGTTGATTCCTTGAATTCACACCAACAAAATCATAATAGCTATCGAAAAGCTTTTCTTGAAACACAGAAGATACATGATATTGAAATGTGAAGCAGATCATCTAAAGCAATATACTTAAGAATACTAGTTTGGCTTGTACTTTTACAAATCTAAGTAGGAACATACAATCCAATTAAAAATATATAGGCTGAAACCAATTAACAGAGACCTCTTACGTCGCATCAAACCTTCTAGATTATTTGGAGTTTCTCGGTTTGGAATATCAAAACCAACAAAACAACCACCTTTAGGTCTTCAGGCTACTAACTTTGAGCCAAATTTATCATCACGAGCTTTATCCAAGTCTTACTCGGTTCGGTCTTGACACCAAAAATCATCATAAAAGAAGACTTAAAAGTAGCCCTGTTCGAATCGAAACTAGATCCATGAACAGACGCAAAGGAAACAAGAGAGAATCGCTTGAGCACTAATCAACTGATGTCGACAAATCATCAAACAGTTGGCGGGCAAGAAAGAGTGCAAGCATACATCACCCGTCCGAGCTTCAACAAGCAAATTCAACTCAGAGTACAAAGAACCCGGAAAGCTCTTCTTGATCACCACCAATCCAATTTCTAATAAAGGAGGCCACATTCAAATCAAGAAAGGAAAGCATCCATCGTCTTTCTCAGGGAAGAGGAAAAAGACTTCTAATATTAAAAAGATCGAAGAACTCACTTGGGTAATCACGAGATGGTGTAACCAACAAGCTTCAATGAAGACGGAGCTCGTAAAAATCCGAAAGTTTGAACACTGGCGACAGAGAAGAAGGAAGCAGCAGCAGCGGGAGGCTGCAGGAGGAGACGACTCGGCTGCGTCGGTGTGTTTGGTTGCAGGGGAACCGAGGAGGGCCAATAGAAAGAAGTATTTCGTGGTTTGATTTAAAAAAATGAAAGAATGATTAAGTTAATTAAAAGGGTTAATACCACCAAAAACTCTAAACTGGTACACCTGTGACAATTTTACTATAAACCGTTTTTTTACTACCAAAAACCTCAAACTGATACACCTGTGACAATTTTACCCCAAACTGGCAAATCCGTGACAAATTTACCCTAAATTATTTTTTTGACTACAAAAAATCTTAAACTGGTACACCTGTGATAATTTACCTCGAACTAATAGTTTTTTAATATTATTTTTTATTTTTTTGAATTTTTCTTTTCTTTTCTTTTCTTTTTCTTCATTTTCTACCTTTGGCTGGTCGCCGAACCGGCGACTGGCCAAAGGCGGAAGCCGATGAGGTCGGCCTCGCCGGCATCAGGCGACGACTATCCTCACCCGCCCAGGCGAGGTCGCCCCTCGCTTGATGCCGGTGAGGGCTGCCCTCGCCAGCAGCTGGCGGGCCCGACCTCGCCGGCTTCTGTCTCTGGCTTGTCGCCGGAGTGGCAATAGGCCAGAGGTAGAAGATGAAGAAAAAAAAAAGAAAAGAAAAAATAAAAAAATTAATAAAAATTCGAAAAAATAAAAATAATATTAAAATTTTAGTTCATGGTAAAATTGTCACATGTGTACCGATTTGAGATTTTAGGTGGTATGTTCAGGGTAAAATTGTCACAAGTGTACCGATTTGGGGTTTTTTGAGATATGTTCGGGGTAAAATTATCACATGTGTACCAGTTTAGGGCTTTTGGTGGTAAAAAAAAAAGTTCAGGGTAAATTTGTCACACATGTACCAGTTTAGGGTTTTTGGTGATATTAACCCTAATTAAAATGGTTAATACCATGAAAAACCTTAAACTGGTACGTTTGTGATAAATTTACTCTTCGTTAGTTTCCGTTAAATTTTACCGTTAATATGCTAGTTTGGGGTTTTGCTCTTCGTTTGTTATAGGTATACCAGTTTTGGATTTTTCATCGTATTAATCCAATTTAACGAAAATTGACGGTGGGTAAATTTATCACGGGTTACCAGTTTGGAGTTTTTTGTGGTAAAAAAATTAGTTTGTGGTATATTTGTCACGTGTATACTAGTTTGGGGTTTTTCGTGGTATTAGCCCTTAATAAAAAGTGTCTAATTGGCCAAAAAAAATTTAAAAACATGTAATTGATCGCTATAGCAATATATCTAATTTATTGTTTTTCTTCCACTTCTTTTTGTTTCTTTTCCATGTAATATCTATGAGAGCTTGAAAGATGGTTAATTACCAATTTAGTGGAAAATGATGAAATTGAAGATGCATATAATTGTGGAATTCAAGTACTCGATCCCCTTTAGATTAGGCCAATGAGTGTATCACATACTCGGTGAGAGGGCGCTGGTGAGAAGCAAAAGAGAAAAGCCTTTTAATGTACAAGAGACACCTCACATGAGGTATGATGCTTCTTTAATGTGATATACTGATTCCATCAATTTTTTTAGCTTGTCTATATATACCTTTTTCTTTTTTTAAGATGGGGATAAGCAAAGAAAGGCATGAAGTAATTGTGATATTCTCGCTTTTGGCCAGGATTGACCTTAAGCAAAAGTCCACAGTCACGAGGCTTTGATTATCATTTAACAAGCTCAGTTTAATGTGAAAGCAATTAATACATAAGATTGGGAAAAGTGCCAAAAAAGTCCTAAACTTTTTTGCATTAGTGCCAATTTAGTCCTAAATCTTTTTTTGATGCCAATTTAGTCCTAAACCTTTTGCATTGGTGCCAATTTAGTCCTAAACCTTTTTTTGGTGCCAATTAAGTCCTAAACCTTTTAAATTGGTGCCAATTCAGTCCTAAACCTTTTATTTTTGTGCCAATTTAGTCCTTCCGGTCAATTTTAATCGGAAATTACTGACGTGGACGCCTGCCGGTCGGCGGCCGATCACCAGCGCCGACGTGGCGTTGACGTGGACAAAATTAATAATATTTTAATATTTTTTTGAATTTTTATTTTTTTCCTTTTTTTTAAATTTTTTTCTCCTTTTTTTTGTCCCCCCCTCCTTGCTCTGGCCGGTCGCCGGTTCGGCGACCGGCCAGAGGCCAGAGGCCGGCGAGCTCGACCTCGCCGTGCGAGGCCGCCGCCCTCGCCAGTGGCCGGCGAGGTCGAGCTCGCCGGCCTCTGGCCGGTCGCCGGACCGGCGACCGGCCAGAGCAAGGAGGGGGGACCAAAAAAAAAAGAGAAAAAATATATAAAAAAATCAAAAAAATATTAAATATATTATTAATTTTGTTCACGTTAGCGCCACGTGGGCGCCGGTGACCGGGCGCCGGCCAGCAGGCGTCCACGTCAGCAAATTTCGATCAAAATTGACCGGAAGGACTAAATTGGCACAAAAATAAAAGGTTTAAGACTAAATTGGCATCAATTTAAAAGGTTTAGAACTTAATTGGCACCAAAAAAAGTTTAGGACTAAATTGGCACCAATGCAAAAGGTTTATGACTAAATTGGCACTAATGTAAAAGGTTTAGGATTTTTTTGGCACTTTTCCCCATAAGATCTTCGAAAATTTGTTTCTGTGAGTTGGATCTATTTTGGAAGTTAGGAGAACATTTGGTGTTTACTTTAACTACACAATTTTTATTATTAGTTATTTGTTGTTTTTTCATAGATCTTATTCGGAAGACTACCTTTTTGGGCCTTAAGTTAGTGATTGTGGGTTTTGGTTTGCTTTCATGATCTATGAGTATGAACAGGGGATGACTTTTATGATCTTTCTACTGTGAGATATAATGCAAAAGCCAAATTTTAGATGAACCACCTTCCGCATATCAAGTTTTGCTTTATAATGTTGATCTTTCTTCCATTGTTTTTTTCTTTTTTGGGATTATCATAATCTAATGGTATAAACTCGTGTATCCAATAGTCAACCATTGATTCTTTGCTCAGAACTCTCTTGTTTCGAGTCCTATTCTTTATGCGCATACCAGTAGTAATGTAATCAAGTTGAGTTGACCCGATACAGTGCCAAATTCGAGGCCTGAGTTCGGCTCTACTCATATAGACAATGCTCAAAACTCAACTTGAGCTTGAATGAGCATTAAAATTTCTGCTTGAGTTTGCCTCAACTCGAAAATTGAGATCGACGAGCTTGAGCTCCCCTCACCAAGATACTTGAATACCTCAAGCTCGACTCGAAATTAGACAAGCTGATTTCAAGTAATTGTTGAACCGAGCATGAGTTACTCACGAGTAGCTTGACTAAGTTTTATCTCTACATATTTGTCTTGAGACAATAATTCAATCTTCTTTGAATTTCTCTAAAATCATATAACAATAATTTCTACATAATCACAAGGATTGACTCCTGTAACTAAGAATATGGAAATCACAAATCCAGTAAGTAAAGATATGATGACTCCATACCATAATTCTCAAAATTTCTTTAAGATCATATAACAACAAGTTCTATATAACCACTAGAATTGACTCCTATAACTAAGAACATGGAAATCACAAATCCAGTAAGAAAAAAATATGATGACTCCATACCATAATTCTTTGAATTTCTTTAAAATCATATAACTCCATACCATAATATTATTAGCATAAAAGAGCACATTCTTCTTCTAATTAACTTTAAATATCTTGTCATGACTATAAATTCTTCATTTTCATTTGATGCCTCTGGAGACTTGGCTACATCCACATTTTGAGGTGAATAGATCGGCAGTTCTTCAATCCACTCTTCAACCCATTGTTCAAAACCACGACAATTGTTTATCTGGAAAAAAAGAAAAACAAAATGTTAGCATAAAGCAATATTTAAGTCAAACAACATGTCACGACATGCACAAATAATCGGTGATAAATTGATATACTTACGAAAAAAGTCGAGTCATGATATTATCTTCCTCGATTAATGGAATTCTTTTGCCCTTTTTTTATGGTGCATAATTTCACTTGAGGACATGGACATATCTTGGATGGAAAGTCAATTGACATAGTCAAAGATTCTCCAGATATCACACTGAATCATAATGTCATAAGAGTTAAACTCATAGTCATGAGAAACAATATTAGATTTAGTCCATGCAACAAAAATAATCCAAGCAACAGATTTAGTATAAAAATAAATTTAATAAATAAGCAACTTCTGACTTAACTAAAAGATTTAGTCCAAGCAACAGAAATTGTACAATTTGCAAGCCTTGGAAGATTATCTAGAAACAATCTTATAGTACATTAAAGAAAAAACCACTAATTTGCATGCGTTGACAAAATAGTTATCAGTTTCAGATTAATTACTGCAACTTGAGGCAAGCAAGATAAATAGAACTGAAAAATAACCTGATGTGGCACACTGTTATTTGGTCAATAAGTCTCCCTAGTGCATATGATTTGAAAGTTGTCTATGAGTTATATAATGCTTGAAGACGAGATTGTTTGGTAAAATATTTTCGAAATGTACGTTTCAAATCATGCAGCATGCAATTTGACTTAATATAGATGATGAATTAGAGCTGATGGAGTCCAGAAGGGTCAAAGCGTCTAATAGAACGTGTATGCAGTTCGGAGATTCTACAGAAAAAAAAATAGTAAATAAAATGTCAGTGGATTGAAAATGTGCAAAGCGGATTTATAATGAAAATAAATAAAAATTTTGAAAAAAAATATTGTACTTGCATGCCTGCGCAATCTCACTTTTCTCATATAAAACGAGAATTTTAAAATTGCTTATGTTTTTAATTTTCAGTTTGCAGTTATGTAAAATGAAAACATTTTTTCTCATTTTCATTTGGAAAATAAACTTCACTAAGTGATTAAATGCATTTTTTTTTATGTTTTCTTTTCAATAGAGATGATAGAAAACTCAACCTGCTTTCTTATATTAAATAGGAAATACAAAATTTTGCATTCGTCTCTTTTATCATCTCATCTTCCCCTTCAATTTTAACAAGTTTTAAAATTCAATTGAACAAACGAGGTTGTTAAAAAACAAAGTTCATGGTTGAAGTTTGAAAAAAAAGGACATGTTATGATATGACAATATATCCTGATTTTAGATTCAAATGTTTTTAATAAATTTTACGCTTTAAAAGTTTAAGGATAACTATAGCCAAAAAAATTTGAGAGACGGCAATGAATAATAAGTGGTAGTTTAAAAAGTACAACTGTCATTACTTGGTATGTTTTGTAAGTCATTGATGGTGCACTACTGTACTAAATGCTAACAAAACCAAAAATTTGCATTGTTGAAGTGTCATTTAAGGACAAAATCTCAATCACTGTCAAAATATACAGGATCACACATTTTCCTTAAAGATTAAGTAAATAAAAGGAAGCCTACCATACTCGAGATATCAAAAACATGCAACACTTTAAAAACTACATACATATGTGAAGTTTACATCCCAAAACTATTGCCTGCTATAATAAATGGAAGTTACCATCAGACTGTAATCCTACAGGTGATTGACCATAACTACGTAATCTTACTTTTCAAAAGGGAAAATTAGAGTATACATATATGGCAGTCTTATTCATCTTTGGTATGAGGTTTAGGATCAAATCAAGACTGTATGGGACCTCTCGTGTGAAATTTTCCTTATACTAGTGATATATGCTACAATGACTCCTTAAAAAATTCATCACTTCTAGCTAATCACCTCATGCCCCTAAGGCAATGCTTTCAACAAAAACCCATGCACACATGCTTTTAAGGGAAAAAAAGCAAATAAAGAATCCTATCCTATGTCAAGGCCGTAAATAGGGAATCTTGCCTGGTTGCCATACTTGTAAACATGTAACTATCAGTCTTTCTATGGAAGCTAATCTAATACACCAAGCCACATTTGAGTGAAACTAAGTCCATTCTTGAATCTAACAACACATCAATGGTGAATTTGTGACACAAAGTAGATGTTAGGCAACAGTTATCTTCAAACCAAACCCCAATCATTGGCTATATAATATATATATATATCTTCCCCCAATCATTGTTTGTTTTTTATCCAAATGAATCTATCGACAATGTTCAGCAAGATCATTTGTTTTAAAACCATACTATAAAGAAGAGAAATCGATCTTGTCTTAAACATCATAAAAGTTTCGGAATCAATCCACAAGAATTGCCGTAACAATCCACTGGATTATTGGGATTGATTATTTGCATTCAAGTGCTTAAAACATCTCACTCAATTCTTCCATTCCTGGATTGACTCTGTAACAGTTGGCTTGAAACAACATAGTGACATGAGGAAGGGATGTACCTGGATCTTGAAGACGACCAGCTATATCTCTGTGCAGGTATGGCTACTTGAGACGGGCTTGTTGGGCGGTACGTGGAGATGAATATAAGCCTCCAATTTATATTTTTGACGGAGATCAGCAGACCTCCCAAAATCATAAGAGCCATTTTTCCAGGCATTGCTCGTGATATTATCAAAGGGTCTTAATGGTTTTATGCCAATATCTCACAAAGAGGCAATTTATATTGTCGCGAAAGCTGCTTGAAACCCACCGGCTACATATTGCTTTGGTATTGGCCGACTAAATTGGTTTCCGTTTATGACATTCTATGTAAGAAATTTGGAGATTTTTTTTAATATTAAATTTTATTTAATTTGATTGGTATTCTTTTCTAATTTTTGTCAAGATAACTGCGGTGGAAGTCTTGGAATTCATGCCCAAAGTAAAACCGAGTTCTCAAACTTTTCAATTATGTAAAAAAGTCTCAAACCCTTATTAATGGATAAAAACTTCTTTATCCGCACTAGCGTACTGTACTGTCGGCATATATATATATATATATATATATATATATATATATATATATATTCTTTTTATCTATCGATGGTTACAGTTTAACTAAGAGCTTGAACTGAGAAGCAAAAGTTCCCTTACTCAGTTATGAGGTGTTGGAGTTGTAAATTATATATTACCAAACATAAAGGTTACAACACTTCACAGCACAATTGGAGAATATTAGAACTATGGTTCTATAGCTATACCAAACGCTCCAAGCTCTGAATAGGAACCAGAGAAAGCAAAGAAATTGAACTACATCTAACAATTGGTTAAAAGATACCACTAAAGTTGACCAACGAATGTACCTTTGGTAAGAAGTCAAGTAAGGCTTTGTATGACAGGTATCCTCTGATCCTATAGAGTACCCATTCTCCTTAAAAACCAATTACAACAAACTATTTTCTTTCTTTGAGGTGCTTTCACAAGCTCTCATGTTATGTCTTTCTCAAGAGACAATCTCTTCATAGCTGCTGGCCATTGAGTAGAGTCCACAGCAGACACCGCTTCTACTTAAGTGGATGGCTCATCTACTGAATCAGTTTCTTCAACAGCAAGAAGAGCAGATGCAACAAAACTCATTATAGAGCTGTAGTTATTTGACTTCCCTCCTAGCTTTGTTATAGCAATAGAGTCCTGCTCTTCATGTGGTGTTTCTTCCCCCTAAACTAGATTAGGCATAACTGGAGAAGACTACAGTTTATGCTACGTGGCACGTTCAACTCAACTTCCTAGGATTTTTGGGTTCTTGGACTTATTAGCATCAGAACTAACCGAAACACCTTTATGGAGTGAAGCATTATAGTTTCATCAAAAGCAACATCTTTGCTAATTATAATTTTGGGGAAACTGGGACACTACAAGTGCCAAAACTTATGTACGGCACTTACATTCCACCGGATCACTTAAGTGTCAAACTTTTTGAAAAACGATCACTTAAATGTCAACTCTGGTAAGTTTCATCGGAAATCCGACATGGCATTATTTATTAATATCTGAAGTCGATGTGGCTCGTCGGAGGATAAGTTAGCATATACAATCACATTTTTCATTTTAAATATTTTTTTTCCTTTTCTTTCTTTTTTCCTTTCTTTTCTTTTCCTTTTCTCCCCTCTACAGATGGTTGCTGGTTGCCGGTGGTCGGGCCGGCCACCAGCGAAGCTAGGGAAGGCCTGGGCGAGGGATAGCCTCGCCAGATCTAGGCGAGGTGACCCTTGTCGATGGTCGGCAAGGGTCGCCTCACCCAGATTTGGCGAGGCCGCCCCTTGCCGGCAGATGGCAAGGCCGACCTCACCCAGATCCAGTGAGGGATGGCCTTGCCAGATCTGGGCGAGGCGACCCTCGCCGGCGACAGGCGAGGCTAGCCCTCGTCAAATCTGGGTGAGGCCGGCCTTGCCCATGGCTGGCGAGAGGTGGCCTTGCCTGTTGTTGGCAAGGGATGGCCTCGCCCAGATTTGGCAAGGCCATCCCTCGCTGGCAACAAGCAAGGGTCGGCTCGCCCAGATCTGGAGAGGTGGCCCCTTGCCGAGAGCTGTCGAGGCGACCCTCATCGGCGATAGGCAAGGCTGCCCCTCGCTGCCCTTGCCCAGCCCTTCCCGGGCTTCGTCGGTGGTCGGGTTGGCCACCGGCAGGCAAGGGGAGAAAAGGAAAAAAAGAAAAGAAAGGAAAAAAATTATTTAAAATAAAAAATGCTGACTGTACATGTTGACTCATCCTCCGGCGAGCTACGTCGGCTTCAAAAATTAATAAAAAATGCCACGTCGGATTTTTAGCCAAATTGATTGAAGTTAGCACTTAAGTGATCATTTTTCAAAAAGTTTGGCATTTAAGTGATCCGACGGAAACTTTTGGTACTAAAGTGAACGCCATACACAAGTTTTTACACTTATAGTGTCCCAGTTGGGTGACTTAAGATTGGGATACCATAATCTTTATCCTTTAACCCCAAATGCATAACCTACATAACATCGGAGAAGAAATAGTGAATAAAAAGTTAAATTTTCCCCTCATAATAAGAACAATAGGGCGGCTCCTATCTTCATCAAGCAAGACACCATGAGATTGGTTACATTTCAAAGATTATGAATCATCCAAGTCCATCCAAAATAAAGCGATATTATGCCGAAACTAAAGCTTAGTTATGATTGTCTTCAATTGCGACTAAAGCAATGTTGAAATATTGCAGTTTACTCTTAAAAGACATTGAATTGACAAGCACGAAGTGATCCTTTTTTGGATAGTTGAAGCTTTTATCACATCGGATTGAAGTAGTTAAAGTCCAGAAGCTGGAGGAATATATAATTAAAGGATTTGGTTGGGAGGTCATTCTTCCAGAATACGTTCTTGGGTTATTGGGAGAATGTTTTCTAGATGTTTGTGTTGTGAATGCGCCAAAGAAACCTGATATCATTACCTAGGGAGATCGTCAAGATGAAAGCCCAAGTCCGAGTCCATCACCATATCTAGTTAAACCCACCTCAATAAAAAACTTAAGCCAATGAAATAATATGATAACTAAGTTATATTAACTACTCAACACCACGCCAATTCTCTGATGTTGAAGGATTCCCCATCATGTGCGAGCTCAGTATTATGTCTACTGTTGCTTAATTCGAGTATTATTCTGCATCACCATCCCTCAACTTGAACCACCACTACATTAAATCTAATTTGCTTGGAAACCGCATTGGTGAAAACAGATTGAGGGCTAGCCAATTTACCATTGGCTTTGATACTATTTGTTTGGGAGCACACCGCAGAAATCTGGTACCTATACCTAGGGAGATTACTAAGAGAGACACAAGTTTGAACTAGTTAACATATCCAGTTAGACTTGCATTTACACAAAAACTTAATACTATGAATTATTGGTGAACTATTTAATTACTACTCTCTATCATACCAATGCTCCAATGTGGGACGTCTCTAACACAATGCACATATGTTTTTAAACACTTTGTATATAATAACAAGAGCTTGCAAGCTTTGTGTCTCAAAGCGGTACTCATCCACGAGTTGCAGCATCTATAGGTGACTTGAACCATTTGAGATAATATAACCTTTCTTACTGCAGCATACTCAAGACTCTTCTCCATTTCATTTCCAAGCTGTCCAATCTACAGAGGTTTGAATCTCACCCTATGTTCCTCACTAGAATAATGGCCGAGTGGCACTGGAAACTTGAAGAATTTACGGAAGCTAGACCTGAAATGGTGCACAATTCTCAAAAAACTTCCATTAGGCTTAATTATGCTGAATCTTCGGCATCTCAATTTATTGGGGTGGGACAAGTATATGCCATATGGAATGGGGACATTGACTAATTTGCACACCATAACTCCAGATGAAGTTTAGAAGGCGCTTTTGCCGAACCGTTAATAGGACTCAAAATATAGGAAGCAAAACTGGTGATCCTTCACTTGGAGCATGTGAATCAGTTGGATACACCACTCTTGGTGTAAAAAAGTCAGGTCCAAAAGCCACGGTGCTCGATTGGCGATTTGAAACGATCATTTCTTATTTTAAACAAGAACCACAAAATTCGCCATTCATCTAATTTGATATCTTGTCTTCTTCTTCAACTCAGTGAGTTCAAAAAAAGACAATGGAATAAAAGGAGTTGTGGTAATGAAAATTCAACAAACATAGTGCACGGTTGAAGTTGAACAAAAGAATGACAAGTTATGAGGAGACAATATATCCGGTTTATGTGTGTGTAAAATATAAGATGACGTACTGAAATTTGGGGGCATTTCCCAGCATTACAAATATAACTAAGAACACAAGAAAATGGAGTGAGGGAGTCTCCGTACAGTAGCCAATATTACATTTATTTGGAAAGGTAAAAAATTCTTATAGTACGAAGCTCACCCTTTGACAAGTTTGCAAACTTTGGCCAAGATAATAGGGATATCTTTTAACATGTTTTGGAAATGTCTATAGTTATGCTCCATTCGAATGCAATAGATGGTCGTTAGGAAAGATACCTTGAGAAGACTCATCGCCAAGTCCTTGCATTTGGTGCCCCTGATCATCCATTGGAGTTCATCATTTCATCCTCCTAGAGAATGTCGAATTTCGTATTGTGCGAGGATATCACTCTGTATGCTTCTAGTCCGGGTGCACTGAAAGAATAGATGTTCTTGGTTTTTCAAACCAGATATATAGAAATTACAATGGATTTCTACTTCAGGAATCCAACGAAATTCAACATGATACGTTCTAGTCTATATCTACAAACTAGCCAGCAGATAAAATTGCGTTAATAAATTCCATTAACATTTTTAAAAAGGACTTTTATTTGGACTATTAAAAGTCTGTGGAGGATAGCACAAAAAAAAATCGAGACAACCTGAATAATGAGCGGTAAGTTAACAAATTACAATTGTCATTATTTGGTATACTTTGTGAGTCATCCGGTGGCGTATTAACACTTGACTATGCTAAATACTACCCAAACAAAATTTGCATTATTGACCCAGTGCCATTTAAGGACAATATATATAGAGGAGCACACATGTTTAAATAAAAGGAAAGCAATCTACCATAGAGTTATAAAAATCATGCAACACTTTTAACCCTTACATCTAAACCAAAAATTTGCATTGTTGACCCAAGTGCCATGTAAGGAAAAGATATTTATCATATTGCCAAAATTATAGAGGCACACACGGATTTCTTTTTAATTTAAATAAATTAAAAGGAAACCAACCTGCCATACTCGAATTATCAGAAGCATGAAACACTTTGAACGCTTACATCAAAACCAAAAATTTTCATTGTTGACAAGAGTGCCATTTAAGGACAAGATATTTATTATATTTTCAAAATTATAGAGAGGCGCACGGATTTCTTTTTAATTTAATTATATAAAAGGGAACCAACCTACCATACTCGAGTTATCATAAACTTGCAACACTTTTAACTCTAAATCTAAACCACATATTTGCATTGTTGACACGAGTGCCATTTAAGGACAACATATTTATGATATCGTCAAAATTGTGGAGCAGCACACGGATTTCTTTTTAAGTTGAGTAAATAAAAGGAAAGCAACCTACCATACTCGAGTTATCAGAAAAAATGCAACACTTTAATCCTTTACATCTAAACCACTAGTTTGCATTGTTGACACGAGTACAAGGTATTTATCATATTGTCAAAATTATAGAAGAGCGCACAAATTTCTTTTTCATTTAAGTAAATAAAAGGAAACCTACCATACTCGAGTTATCTAAAAACATGCAACATTTTTAACTCAAGTGCCATTTAAGGACAAGATAATCATTATATTGTCAAAATTATAGAGGAGCATGCAGATTTTTATTTAATTAAAGTAAATAAAAGGAAACCAACCTACCATACTCGAGTTATCATAAACATGTAACACATTAAGCCTTACATCTATATAAATAAGTGAAGTTTATATTGCAAAAACCATGAGCAAATGCGCAGAAAGATGGCTCCAGTGAATTTAGGTGGTTGGCTCATCTAGATTGAAAATGTTTATTGGAGGCTACTATTGACCTCCTCTTCCAGCCCAACAAGACCTTCTTTTGTGCGCTTGCTTGCACTAAGCAATTGCAGGAGATCGAGGTACCTCGTTTCTTCATGACATTAAATTGTTCCAACAAAACAAAAATGTTTCGGAATCAATTTACGAGAATTGATGGATCCTCTTGTCCACAGCCTCTCTTTACTTCGGACTCTCCCTTTCTCTAAATTTTTCAAGTTTTCGAGCAAATCACCAAAAGGTTTACATAATTAATGCAATTCAGTCTTTTGGAAGGCTTGAAGCAATGGAATGGGATGAGGAAACGATGTACCTGGATCTCCAAGCTGATCAGCAATTTCTCAGTGCAGGTATGGCCACATGGTCTTGTTGGGCGGGAAGAGGAGTTGAATAGCAGCCTCCCATCCACATTTTTAATCGAGATGAGAAGGCCTCCTCAATTGGAGCCATCTTTAAGGGCATTTGCTCATGATATTATCAAGTGAGCACAATGGTTTGATACCAATAATCTCACAAAGCAGGCAATTTATTTTGTTGTAGGAGCTGACTGAAACCCACCATATGCATCCTGCTTTGGGATTGGTTGACCAAATTGGTTTCCATTTCTGACGTTCTATGTAAGAAATTTTGAGATTTTCTCCATTTGATATAAATTGTTACCAATCTGATTTGTATTTCTTTACAATTTTTTGTAAAGAGAATTGTGGTAGAAGTCTTGAAATTCATGTCCGAAGTGCGAATGAGTTTTTAAATTTATCATTTTCATATTAAAGTCTTAAATGCTTATAATGCGACAAAGGCTTCTTACCCATATTAGAGTACGAGATTCTCGACACATATATTTTCTTTTTTGTCTGTCTATGGTGACACGCTAGCTGTGACCTTAAAATGAGTAGCCGTTTTAGGTTTGGCGCTGCTAATGTGGAAACGATCCAAAACCTTCTTGATAATGCCTTTCTGGCTTAAACACAATTCTTTGCTCCTTCGTCCTAGCGAATTTCCACTACTAGAATCCTTCATGACAATGTTATAAGAACAAACGACAAGGACAAACAGGAACGATATCAGCGTACATAAACCAACAATCGCAACACACGAGTTTCGTTCAAATGGTTCAACGACATCACATTATATTTAAAGAAATGGCATATCTAGCGCAAAAAAAAACCTAGCCCTGGATATATGTACTAAGCGACAACGTTGAGGGCATAAACTTGCCCATAATTGAGGAATTGGGAATAGATCGATTGAAATGACCCAACAAATAAGGCGGTTTGCCACCTACCTGTCTTAAGGCAAAGATGATGCCTTTAGGGCTTTCTTGAGGGTATACCATGCTTGATCAATAAATTCTTTGAATTTGATCGCTTGCATAAGAATATCATTTCCTTTTAACTCCGTAGCTCTTGAAAGGATTCTATTAAGTCGAGAGTAACGTGTCTTATATTTGATAAACAGATCCCTTATGTGGTGGCCATCTATTTTACTCGTATAACCAATATCCTGAGGTAAATTTCTTAGATGGTGATAATCTACCGTATCAAATGCCACGATCTAGAAGGGATTTCTTAAGTGGTGAGCATTTCTGTTGTTATACTCGTCGTGACTCTCCTGAGGGTGACATGAGATGTCTCCAAGGGAAGTTGACGGATTACAAAGTGGACACGAATGGTTCCTCTTTTGAAGTGACATCTACGCCTAGCACAGGTCGTTCCAAGTCCTACCAATCGTAACTTGATTATCTTTCAATTAATTGTTTCACATATTTCAGGGCCACCACTAACCTATCCGGTCAGTAACCCGAGTAAGATGCAGAAGTCCATCTTACTGCAAACAATGACTAATGACTCCGGGAACTTGGTTATGTCAGATAAATAAAATACATTTTAGTATCTTTTTTCTTTATGAAAACTCTTACATGCGATCTTCATAAATTTTATGACCCAAAAAAAAATACCTTTTCTTATAATTTAATTATAATAAATCATGAATAGAAGTCCTAAAGTAAATCTGATGCTAAAATATCAAATTAAACAAACTTCAACTAATTGGGCAGCACTTTTTCCAATTCTCTTTCGGTTTAAACATCCATTTCACAATACTTTGACCGTATTACTCTTGTGTGGCCTACGGTTTAGCATGCTTCAATAGTTAAAGTGACGTTTCTCCTTTTTTTTTCTTTCCTTGAGGTCCCATTTTCGTTCATCATCTTCTCTTGCACACAATTCTCTTTTTTCACACCTTCGTGTCTACGACGACTCGGCTTTAGAACGCGAAATGTGAAAACTCGGCACACTTATGGCGTAATTCAAACTAATTAACCAACGAAACCAGAAAAGACAAAATGAGAGGAAAAATCTGAATAGACGAACAACTCAAAAAATCAATCGAAATAGAAACGAACTACTGGTGGCTTTTTTTTTTTTTTTACCACCGCCCGCAGTGGCTGTGTTGGCTTGCGCTCTAGTCCCCCCACGAAGGGATCAGAGTTCGAACCCCAGCGTAGTCGTTAGGGATTCTTAAGTGTGGCGCCGTGGTGGTGGGTCCTGCGCTAGCGTCTCTCGAGGACTAGTCGTGCATCACCGCCGGTTTATAGCTGAGTCATCGCTTGCCGGTCGCGCGGACACCTCGATTATAAAAAAAAAAAAAAACTACTGGTGGCTTTTGTGGATTGAAGATGGTGATAAAAAAATATCTGGGCGGGTGCTTTCTGGTCGTGAGTGTCTGTTTAGTCTATATTCATCTTCTCAAAGTTTTCTAGTGAAAGTGTCGCTTGCGCATGCGGTGCATGGCTTTTGTATGCATATAAAATCACAATATAACAAGAAGCCTTAATAATTGTATTTGTGCGTGTGCCCAGAATTTCTTTTTTGCCGACAATCTGTATTCTTGGTTGTAGAAAATTTAAATTGTGCAGGACCATGATTTGATATATGTTGAGACAGTAATCGCTGTTGTATTTCCTTTAAGCTTAGTTGGGTATCTATATACCCAAGAGTACGTTCTAGAAGATTTACTAGTAAGAAAAGAAATACATAAAATAGAAAACTTTCTAACTTCTAAAGATAAGATTCCAAATCTTCCAAAACCGATAACCCTATATTTGGTAGATATATATTTGGTTGATACATGCCCTCAAGTCAAAGAGTCGAGACTGCGAATCTTCAACTTGTCTCGTAAAAATGCAAAACGTGCTTTAAGAAGAGCTTTGGTGAGAGCATCAGCTAGTTGGTCAGCTATGGAGATAAACTGCACATTGAGTTATTGTTTGGCGATGCGATCGTGAGTTATTGTTTGGCGATGCGATCGTGAACAAAGTGGAAATCAATTTCAACATGTTCGGTAAGAGCATGGAAAACCAAATTTGCAGATTGATAAGTAGCATCAATATTATCGCACCAAAGGATGGGAGGACCTTGAAGAGGGAACCCAAACTCTTGAAAAAGTGACTCAAGCCAAATGAGTTCAGCTGCAGCATCGGCAAGAGCTTTATACTCAAACTCTATGAAAGAGAGTGCTACGATTTGTTGTTTTCTGGAGCTCCAAGAGATCAAATTAGGACCAAGAAAAATAGCATACCTTCTAGTTGACTTCTTGTCGTCAGAGCTACCAACCCAACCTGCATAAGAAAAAGCTTGAAAATGATTATCATTGAATCGGGAAAGAAGCAAACCAAATGACCTTGTATGTTTGAGATAGCGCAATATGCGTTTCACCATTTGCCAGTGGTCTTCAATAGGTGCATGCATGAATTGACAAACTTTATTAACGGCAGAGGAGAGATCTGGTTTTGTCAATGTCACAAATTGTAGGGCACCAACTATAGACAGATACAGAGTAGGATCAGACATTAGAGCACCCCCTTTCTTAGATGGTTTTATAGTCGTGGCCATAGGAGTTTGGACATGCTTGCACTCATATATTCCAGCCGTGTGAAGAAGATCATTAATATAGCGTCCTTGAGAGAGAAGCAGCCCGTTAGAGTGAGGGATAGCTTCTATCCTAAGGAAGAAGTGGAGTGGGCCAAGATCCTTAATGAAGAACTCTACAAATAATTTCTCTAAGACTGCATTGATAGTAGAAGATGCATTACCTGTGACCAGAATATCATCAACATAGATAAAAAATAAATGACATTAATGCCTCTTTGATAGATAAATAATGAGGGATCTGTTTGTGATGCTAAGAATTCCAAATGAAGCAAAAATTGTGAGAGTCATTGAAACCAGGCTCTGAAAGCCTACTTGAGACCATATAGAGAATGCTGCAACTTGCAAACATAAATCACGATGAGTTGGGTCTTGAAACCCAAGGGTTGTTCCATGTACACCTCTTCAGAAAGAACCCCATGTAAGAAAGTGTTGTGCACATCCAATTATCACACTTGCCACCCTTGAGAGACAGATAGAGATAATATTGAGCGAACAGTGGTAATTTTCACACCTAAAATGAAGGTTTTTGTATAATCTAAGCCATGTTGCTGATGAAAACACTTAGCGACCAGACAAACTTTATAGTGCTCAAGATTGCCATCCACTTTGCACTTAACTCTGTAAACCCACTTGCACCCAACAGGTTAATGGAGGAAGTGCGAGGGACCAAAGACCACGTGTCATTTTTTAACAAGGCATTAAATTCATTGGTCATAGTTGCATGCCACTCGGGGATTTTGTTGGCTTGGGTGAATGAGGTTGGTTTGGTGAGAGGGGTGGTAGCAGTATTAATTTGAGGAGGACGATAACGAAGTTGCATGGTGTGAGTGCGTGTTGGCCTAGGTGGGGGCATCGGCGGCGGTGGTGGAGAGGATGATGAGGAAGGGGAATGATAAAGTTCATGGAGGGGCCCGGATGAAATAAGGACCCCAAACATCACTATAAATTAAATCCAATGGAAATAAACTGCGAGTTAGAGATGATCCTAAGGACTGACGACTAGCCTTGTCCAATTGACAAGCTATACATAACTGACTCAACTGTATTGATTGACATGACAAATTGTTCTCTTTGATCATAAACCGTAAGAGATGCATATGGGGATGGCCAAGACGTTGATGCTACCCATTCATGGAAGTCCGTTCCGCAATACTAACAGTAGGCATTGAAGGTTGTTGCAATATGGTGTAAAAACCACAACTACTCAGGCCGGAAAGAAAAACCACCTTGGTCACTAGATCCTTAACAAGAAAGTGGGTAGGATAGAATTCAAAAAAGGCATTATTGTCAGACACAAATTCTTGAACTGAATGCTCTCATTAGGGTTGAAAGGAGTGTTAGCCCTAGATGGCTCCGATACCACGTTGAGACAAAAATCCTTGTATTTCCATTAAGCTTAGTCGGGTATTTATATACCCAAAAGTACATTTTACAAGATTTACTAGTAAGAAAAGAAATACATAAAATATAAAACTTTCTAATTTCTAAAGATAAGATTCCAAATCTTCCAAAATTAATAACCTTGTATTTAGTAGATATATATTTGGTTGATAGTATTGTTGATAGTTTTTGGTTAGTGATGGTGTATACGCGTATGGTCTAATTGATGTAAAGGAATGGACGAGGATGGGTTATAGGCAAGGTTTATAGGACAAGGATAGTTTCGCTAGTTTATGGAAATTGTATAACAAATATAATTGGAGATTATTTTAGTACCTCTAGACAAGCTCCAGTGCTCTCTACACACTTCCACTGCCGTCCAAGGAATGGATAATTTTTAGGATACTTCTGGACTTCTCTTTGCTTGTTTCTCACGTCCCCTAGAGTAGTCTAAATTGGACTGTCTGAAATTAGATCACAAATTCCATCACTCCCCCTTGATCCATCTTCGTGATATTCCTGGTATGCTTTGTATGTCTCGAACTTGGCTGGAAATTCCTTTTGTAGTTCCTCTGTCGAAATACTTGCACCTTCTTTGGATGTCACGTATCTTTTTTCAAGGATGTCCCTATGTCTTGGGCAAAAAAAATGCTTCTAGTTGTAGTTGTTCCCATCAAAAGTAGAGATGGGTAATTTTTTTTAAGCATCGTATAACATAGTTCTGATATTGGAAATATAGTTGCGTGTTTGTTTATAGAGGTTGCAGGACAAGTGTCCAACATTAACCCAATGACACCCTTGAGTGTTTTTTTTTTTTTTATAGATGTTGGTTAAGACGAATGCCCAATACCAACCCAGCGACACACCATGACTCTAGCTCTGGCTCTAGCTCGAGCTTAGGCTCTGGCTCTATTGGCTCTGGCTCGGGTTCTGGCTCTGGCTTGGGTTTTGATTTTAGTTGAAGATGGTGAGGATTAACGCTCAAAACCATCCAAACGTGCTTGGCTCTCATACCATGTAGAAAATTTGGATTGTGCGTAAGCGTGGTTTTGATATGAATGACAATTTTTATTAGTGATGTGCAAATGTATACGTGTGTGGTCTAGTTGATGTAGAGGAATGGTTGTGGATCAGTTATAGGCAAGGTTTATGGGATAAAGATTGTTTTGCTAGTTTATGGAAATGGTGTTACAAATATATTTGGACATTATTTTAATACTTCTACGCAAGCTCTAGTGCTCTCTACACAGTTCCACTGCCGCCCTTGGACTAGATAACTTGTAGGATACTTCTGGACTTCTCTTTGCTTGTTTCTCACGTCCACTAGAGTAGTCTAGATTGGACTAGAGATTTGTACGTCAAAAATTGAAGGAAAAATTTCAATTAAGGACCCCAAGTGGGGTCAAATTCTCAAAAAAAGGGTCCAAAGTGAATAATGTGTCAAATAAGGGCATGAAGTGCCTAATCAGTTTCAAATAAGGACCCGAAGTGCCCAAAAAGTCTCAAATAAGGACCTGGGTCCCCGGCCGGCCAAAATAGTTGCCGGCCAGCAAGAAAGTTACTGTTCCGGCAACGAAATAATAACTTTTTAATTTTTTTTATTATTTTCTTTTTGTTTTTTTCCTTTTCCTTTTCTTTTTTTTTTTTTCCTTCTCTTCCTCCGCTGGCCATAGCCGGGGCCGGCAGAGGTCGCCGACCTCAGGTGAGGCCGCCCTTGCTGGCGTCGGGCGAGGACCGCCCTCGCCTGAGCTGGGCGAGGTTGGCCTCGCCGGCATCAGGTGAAGCCAGGCTCGCCAGTTGCAGGCGAGGCTCGACCTTGCTCGACGCCGTCGAGGTCGAGCCTCGCCAGCGGCCGGCGGGGCCGAGCCCTCGCCAGATCTGGCTAGGCTCGACCTCGCCCGGCCCAGGCGAGGGCGGCCCTCGCTCGACACAGGCGAGGGCGGCCTCACCGGAGGCCAGCGACCTCCGCCGGCCCTGGCTATGACCGACGGAGGAAGAGAAGAAAAAAAAAGAAAAGGAAAAGGAAAAGAAAAAAAACAGAAAAGGAAAAACATAAAGAAAATAATAAAAAAATTAAAAAGTTACTGTTCTGGTGCCGAAACAGTAACTTTCTCGCCAGCCGGTAGGTATTTTGGCCAACCAGGGACCCAGATCCTTATTTGAGATTTTTTGGGCACTTCGGGTCCTTATTTGAGATTGATTGAACACTTCAAACCCTTATTTGACATTATGTTCACTTTGGACCCTTTTTTGAGAATTTAACCCCACTTAGGGTCCTTAATTGAAATTTTCCCAAAATTGAATCACAAATTCCAACATCGGTGAACTCTTTCCGCCATCCTCTTGTGTGGATCCCGTGTTGGTCGTTAAAATATTTGGTTAAAAGATACCATTAAAGTCAACAAACGAACCTCGTTGTAATCTTCGGTAGTAAGTTTGGCTTTGTAACAGGTATCCTCTGATCCTACAGAGTACCCATTTTCTTAAATACTTCATAGCTGCTGCCATTGAGTAGAGTCCATACCAGACATCTACTGAAGCGGGTGGCTCATCTATCGAATCAATTTCTCCAACAGCCAGAAGAGCATATGCAAAAAAATCATCGTAGAGCTGAAGTTTTTTCTCTCCTGGCTCCGTTGATAGCAATTGAGTCCTGCTCTTCATGCGGTGTTTCTTCCCCTAAACTAGACTAAGCATAACAACTGGAAAAGACTACAGTTTCTGCAAACGTGGCGCGCTGTTATTGGCTTTATTTGCATTAGAACTACAGAAAACACCTTCATGGAGTGTAGCATTGTAGTTTCATAAAAAGTAACATCTCTACATTTTAATTTTGGGCGACATAGTATTGGTACACCATAATCGATATCCTTTGTCCCCAAATGTGTAACCTACACAAAAGTGTTAGGTCTCCCCCTCATAATTAGTAAAACAGGGCGGCTCCTGTCTTCATCAAGCAATGTTGAGCTATTTCAGTTATTCTTAAGGACACTGAATTGATCGAGCACAAAGTGATCTATCTTTGGATAGTTGAAGAGATTATCACGTCGAATTTTAATGGTAGAAGTCCTGAAGCAGGAGGAACATATAATTGAAGGCGCTTTTTGGGAGATCGTTCTTGCACGACGTGGAAGAGGATATCCATGGATACGTTTATTCATGGAAAATATACGATCTAATGCAAGAGCTCTAAAAGACCATATCGTCGGTTCTAGACTACACCATCGTGAATTTTCAAAAGTTAAGCATATGTAGCTTCAACTGTTGGATCAACAAGAAGATTTTGGAAACTCTTTCCATAGCAAAGGGAATAAGGACCACCACCCTCTTGGGTTCTATATACTTGTATATGATGATGAGAGCTCGCAAGCTTTGTGTCTCGAAGCCGTGCTCAACCAAGAGTTGCCCTTGTCTGTAGGTGACTTGAACCTTTTTAATATATCATAGCCTTCCTTAATGCAGCAGACTCGAGACTCTTCCCCATTCCATTTGCAAGTTGTGCAGTTCCGGAGGTTGAATCTCACCCGATGTTCCTCACTAGAATAATTGCCGAGAGGGACAGGAAACTTGAAGAGTTTAAAGAGGCTAGACCTGATATGGTTCGCAAGTCTCAGGGAAAAATCTGGTAGGTATAATTGAACTGCTAAATCCATTGCATTTACTTGGTTGCGACGAGTCTATCCACATGCTATATGGAATGAGGACATTGAGGGCATTGACTAATATACGTGCCCTGTCATAATTCCAGGCAAGCTTAGAGGGCGCTGATGCCGAACTGTTAATAGTAGGGGTCAATATGGTCCGAATGGGTGGTCCCACCATATAATCGGGAACTGTTCATTAAGGACTAGTTCCGAAAAATTGGAACCGGGAACCACTCATTGGTTCCGTGGATCCACCTGGGAAGTGGACTGCCAGTCCGGTTTGGTTCCTAAGTGGATCCATGGAACCGGTTCCATTAAATTTCACGCAAATGGAGGTGATTGAAAGCAAAAGAGGGAGGCCATGAATGGCTCGAGGCGCATCCGTGAATTCTCACATTCTATTGTTTTCTCCTTCAACTTAGCGAATTTAAAAACTAAATGAACAAAGTTGTGGTAAAAAAATTGAACAAACAAAGTTCTTGAAATTGAACAAAAATAATAAAAATTATAACCTGACAAAATATTCTGTTTTTATTAGTAGATTTTTTTGAAGTTTTTTATAAAGGACTTTTGCTGAAATACGCTTTAAAAGTTAGTGGACCAATAAGCAAACAATTTTTTTTTAAGACAACCATGCATAATAATCGAGATTTACAAATTACAGCTGTCATTACTTAGAATACTTAGAGAGTCATATGGTGACATACAAACACATGACTATATTAAATGCTACCCAAACCAGAAATTTCCATTGTTGACCCGAGTGCCATTTGAGGATAAGATATTTACTATATTGTTAAAATTATAAAGGAGCACATGGATTTCTTTCCTAATTTAAGTAGATAAAAAGAAACAAACCTACCATACTTGAGTTATCAAAAATATGCAACATATTAACTCTGACATCTGTATAGATGCGTGAAGTTTCCCATTCAAAAACCATAAGGTGCAATGATAAATGGAAGTTATTTGGAGAGATGGCTCTTATGATTTTAGAGGTCTGCTGATGTCCATTAAAAATATTAATTGGAGGCTACTATTCAACTCCTCGTACCACCCAGTGAGACCTTCTCTTGTGGCCTTTCCTTCACTGAGCAATTGCATGTTTGCTTGGAGATTCAGGTACATCCTTGCCTCATGACATTAAATTGTTTTAAGCCAACCAAAATTTTTCGGAATCAATCCACGAATTGGTGTAGCTATCGTTCGGATTATTGGGATATATTATCTGCATTTGAGTGCTTTGATCAACAACTTGCTCAATTCTTGCATCCTTCTGTTGTACACGGCCTTTCGCTTAACTTTGGGCTCTCACTTTCTCTGAATTTTTCAAGTTTTGGAATCAATCCACAAGAATTGGTGCAACAATCCTCGAGATAATAGGGATTGATTGTTTGCATTCGAGTGCTTTGATCAAAATCTCGCTCAATTCGTCCATCTCGGATTGATTTTGTTACGATCTGGTTGACTTAGAACAATTAATGACATGAGGAAAGGATGCATCTAGATCTCGCTAATCAGCAATTTTTTAGCGCAAGTAAGACCACATACGAAGGTCTTGTTGGGTGGGATAAGGAGATGAATAGCAGCCTCCAGTTAACATTATTAATGGAGATCAACAGGCTTCCTAGAGAGCCATCTTTTTGGACATTTGCTCAAGATATTCTCAGATGATTTCAATGGTTTGAAATCAATATCTCACAAAGCAGGTTTGCTTACTCGATTATTGGTATCAAATCATTGTAACCATTTGATAATATCATGAGCCAATGCCCGGAAAGATGGCTCTAAGTTATCTAGGAGGTTTTATTATCTCGATTAAATATATAAATCGGAACTTCGTGCTTGAGCGCAACTGGGTTCTCAAATTTGTCAATTATAAAATAACGCTTTAAGTGGTCAAAGACTTCTTATCCGCGTTGGAGTACTGTACTCTCGACATATATATTTTCTTTTTATGTCTATTGTGACACTCTAGTCGAGAGCTTGAAATGAGAAGCACCATCATAGATTTAGCACAGCTCATGTGGAAACGATCCTAGACCTTCTTGATGTTGGCTTTTTGGGTTAATTAGAATCCTTTGCTCCTTCGTCCAAGCGAATTCCCACTCCTAGAATCTTCTTGGTCGGACCCAAATCTTTCTATCTCGAATTCGCCAATCAACTTTGCCATCAAAATATTAATCTTAAGATATATTCCTGGTAGTTATCAACTCAAAAAAGCGATTATACGAAGGAATTATCAGGGAGTTTTATCAAATACGTACGCATACTTGTCAAATAGTTTTATGAGGGAATTTTATCAAGTGATGCAACTCTTAGACTTACTTCACAATTGAGCATGATACCATGAATCGCTTACATCACAGCATAATACAGAGAAATTATCGGGCACGGTAGTCAGTGCAGCATTATTGTTGATTGTAAAGCTTTTCTCTTTCAAATTTCACATAAAAAGGCGTCAATTTTTATCTGAGAGACAATTTTGGCCATCATATGGATTTCTTTCAAAACGTGCGTATGTGGTATCTAAAATGGCTAACGGATGTTGACATTGCTAACAAGAAGTGCCATGTCAGCAGACATGCTTCTATCACGGGTCGATCGATCTTGTTAAATATGTCTTGAATTTATGTACTCGGTCCGGTTTATGACCCGACCCGACATATTTTTGTGCGACCCGAAAGTGGAAAGAAAATTGAGATTTAGTTCACGACGCGAACAAATCTCCATAGCGAACCGCCCAAGCTGGAGGAAGCGAACCAATGCGCGGGGGGTTCGGGGGCTACGGCCCCGAGAAAAATTTCGGGAGCCCTATTTGTACTGTGGCTAGGTTTTCTCATTGTTGTACAGAGAGTTTTGCTTTCAGAGAGTTTTTGGTGAGCCGTGAGGTTTTGTCGTTATTTCGACTTCTGAAATTTATACTCTCTTTTGATTATAGTGGAATCTGTCTTGCCTCGCCCGTGAACGTAGATCACTTCGTGATCGAACCACGTAAATCCCCGTGTTCTGTCTTTTGTTTTTCCGCATCCGTCTCCAACAGATCTCTCGTTCCCTTACCCGTGTGGCCTTAGGAATTTCTTCCCAAGTTAGCCTTCCCACACTCACTCACAGGAATTTAGAGAGAGACACTCTGAAATTGTATTCCTCTTGAGAATGAGATGTCTTTATGAGGGAAAGGAGACCCTTTTATTTACAAGTATAGGATCGACCGTCCTTCTCCAATGGTCACTTCTCCAATGGCTAGTTCCCTAATGGCCACTTCCCCAATGGCTACTTCTCCAACGGCTAGTTGGATTACAAGGATAATTACAATAATGCTCGGCCCCCAGGAGTAGTCTAGAATACACCAAGAAAATTCTAGTAAATAATTCGATTCTTCGATCAGTGACATTCTCCCCCACCTATTCAGGCAATGCTCTCATTGCATCTTTGGCATGGAAAGCATCGATATGTTTTTTGAATTGCCAAAGAGCTTCCTCGGGCTCCCAACTTGCTTCGCTCTCTAAAAGACCTTTCCATTGGATCAAATATTCTTGCTTCGGTGCATGGTATCATTTCCATATGACTCGATCTGCCATGATGAAGTCGACGTCTCTATCATAGGAGGTTTTTGTCCCAAGCGGCGCTCGTTGCGACTCCTCTCAATCCGGGTCTTCTTCATCTACATGGAAAGGTTTAAACATACTCACATGGAAGACCGGATGTACCTTGAGCTTTAGTAGCGGCTCCAGTTTGTATGCAGCCTTCCCAACTCGATACAACACTCGGAATGACCCCTCGTAATGACGAATCAACCCTTTAGGCATGTCTTTATACCGAAGGACTAGATGTAGCTTGGCCAACACCAAGTCCTTGACTTGAAACTCCACGTGTATCGCTTCTTATCAGCCTACTTCTTCATGTGCTTTGAAGCCTTGTGTAGACATGTCCGCACTAAGCCCGCTTGCTTATACCACTCCTTAGAAAACTTGAAAGTGGATGGGCTACTCACCTTATAGCCCGTTGCAACCGTACTCAGGGTGAGTGGTTGCTGTTCCGTTGCGATCTTGAATGGGCTTTGGTTCATGGACTCTCTTCATTGAAAATTGTAGGAAAACTAGGCTATGTCGATCGACTTCACCCAATTCAATTGCGTTGTACTCACGTAGTGCCGGAGGTACAACTCTAAGAGTGCATTAACCTTCTTCGTCTGACTATCAGTTTGAGGATGTAAACTCGTAGAGAAATTGAGGTCCAACCCTAATAATTTGAAGAGTTTGGTCCTGAACTTACCAATGAACCGAGGATCGCAATCGCTCACAATCGTTTGTGGTACTCCCTAATATTTGAAAATGTGTTTCAAGAATAGCTTGGCCGCTTCTTCGGCCGGGCAATCTTTTGATGCAGGCACGAACGTTGCATACTTGGAAAACCAATCTACCATGACCAAGAGAGTCTGACACCCTTCGGACTAAGGCAAATTCATAATGAAGTCCATGGAGACACTTTCCCATGAACACTCTGGGATAGGAAGTGGTTCCAACAGCCCCACTGATGACCGTTGTTCGAGTTTGTCTTGTTAGCATACAAGACATGTCCGTATGTAAGCCTCAACGTCGTCGCGCAAGTGTAGCCAATAGAACCAATCTTCCACAAGTGCCATGGTGCGATAGATCCCTGGATGACCCGCCCATTTAGAATTATGGTACTCACGTAGGATTTCCTTCCTTAGCTTTCCATGGAGTGGCACGTACAATCATCGCCCCTTGGTGTAAAGCAAGTTATCTTCACACCAGAATCGATGAGTTTTGCCCTTCCGTGCATACTCAATGAGTGCTTTTTGCGGTTGGATCATGGGGTTCTCTGGACGACTGATGGACACTAGCTCCATCTTCCAGCTTAATGCATCGGCCTCGGAGTTCACCTTCCCAGACTTGCTCACGAGCACATAATCAAACTCCGCCAAGAAATCTTGCCATCGAACTTGCTTCAGACTCAGCTTTTTTGGGATATGAAAATAGCTCGTGACCACGTTGTCAGTCATCACCACGAACTAAGATCCCAAGAGATAATGCCTCCACGTACGAAGGCAGTATACCACCGCAGTCATCTCTTTCTCTTAGACCATATACATTCGTTCAGTATTGTTTAACTTTCTCGACTCGAATGTCACAGGGCCTCCATCCTGTGACATTTCAAATTTCGCGCACCCGATTAGTGAGCGAAGGAAATTGAATGTGGAAATGGTCATTGGATTTCGGGATGGCGATTGTTAATACATGCCATGATATATTATTTATATGATTCGCCGGACAAATTGCGATCCTAACGTATGATCATTAGAGTCCAATTTACGTGGAAGTTAGTCTAGTTGGACCAAATTGGCACCCGGGCCGGTCATCAGACCGGGAACGCCATAACGCCACATGTTTCCCCACCGTCGTGCCAAAGGGCCCCACCAACCCACCATTGTCACCCAAGCTTGGACACATGTCACCTTAGCCAAGCCACAAAAGGGGACCCATGCATGAAGGGTTGCTGAAGATTAAAAAAAAAAATGTCTATCTCTTCCTCTCTCTCCCTCGGCAGACTTTTCTCCCCACACTCTATCGCTCACGGTTGCTCCACTTCAAGAGAGAACACCAGAATTCTCTTGTTTTTCTTTGCAAGTCTGTTGGTGCCAAGGAAATTCAAGAGGACCCGCGGCAAATTCTCGTACGGTTCGACTTCCACGCAAGTGAAACTCTAATTTCTAGACTCCTTGATCTTCTTGTGGCTCGGTTCTGGGTTTTCAGAAGTAGTAGTTCACGGCCAACCGAATTGAAGATGGTTCGATGAAATCGTGGTGTAGTTCAATGCTTAAATCGCTTAGAAAACATAAGACCGTTGTCATGGGCACGTGAATATTGATGTTCCTTCTTGGATAGGTTGATTTATGAGGATGGCATCTTTAGAAAGTCTGAATCGGGACGAACCGGGAACATCTGAACTGCTATTCTGGATGCGAAGCTGCCTGACCCTTGCTATTTGCTATTTTTGTGTGGTTCTTTGTGTTCCGAATTTTGAGACACTTCCTTCATGAGGGTTGTGGTGAACATTTTTAACAATAACATATTTTAATTTCAAAATTTTTGGAGTAGAATTTGTCGGTATGGAGCCCTTGAGCATTACCGGTTTTCACTTGGTCACTGGAGGATAAGCTACGACCTTTACTTACTTATCATTTTCTCAAAAATTCTCTAATTCGAATCTGAGTGCACTTCCTTCACAAAAGTTGTTAGATACATTCATGTCTACAGCATATAAAAAATTTCAAAGCATTTAGAGAAGGTATGATTTTTGAAGTGAGTATCTTTTGAGTGGTATACAATCTGCTCCAGCAGATGGATTTTGGTCTGTCTTTGAGTGATAAAAAGACATGATTAAAAAATGAACTAGACTTCGTGTTATTCATAAGAAATGTTTATCAAAGTCTTTCCTATGACGTTTCTAAATTTCAGAACTTTTGGGGTTCAATTACTATATTTTTAGAACGGATTTTAGCTATTGTGCAAGACTGCCCAGATTTACCCAATTGCAAAGATGAACTATTTTCTATATGAAAACATTCAAAACTTGAATTGATGTCTTCTGGAGACAAAACATACACACTTTGAACTTTTCAATGAGGTATGAACCGTCTTGATATGATGTCAAGTGATGAGGCAAATAGGATCACCTTTGTGATGCCAGATTCTAGAAATATTGGTTATAAATGCCTAGTGTGTGATAGTTAGATGTTAAATTACTTTTATGGCATATGTTATTCAATGCTCTTGTGAGATATGATGAATTGTATGGCGTGAAATGATTTTGTTGTGCATGTATAAAAGAAAGTGCATGAGTTGTTTGATATGAAGCTACCATGAGAAATGCCCATCGGTCTTAGCGCTAATGATGCCCCGGAGGAGTTGGGATGCCCGTGCTGTGTGTCTGGAATGCCTTGGAGTGAGATTCTTATGGCCAGTGAATCACAGAAGTTAGGTTAGTAAACCGGAAGTGACCTGCACAGGCTAGACAGTATACATTTGAATTGTGAGATGGGTCGTGGACCAAATGACATGACGAACATTAAAATGAACTTGTGACGTGTATGTGCGATTGACATTGCATATACATGTATTTATTGAATGCTGTGCTCAAGTGATATATATTATGCTTGATATTTAATGGCTACCTTGCATGTTAGGCCATTCTAGAATCGAATCATATGCGGTTGGGGTAGTCTATAACTTAGAACTTTCATTGCTGAGCTTTGCTCACCCTTGTTGTTGAATTTTTTTTTTATAGATAACTACTCATGGCTGCTTTGCCTGCTATGCTTATTGCTCTATATGGAGTACCTATAGATTTTGAGAGCTCATTCGATGGCTTCACGGATCCTGCTTTCTCTAATGTCGTTTTTATGAAGTGTACGTAGGTTTTGTAGGTAGATGTAGGGCAAGTTTGGAGGAGTATTGCCTATCGTTTTGTGGTAGTATTTGCGAGGCTTGACGGGCATTTTCTAGGCCTGATACCTTATCCATCTGACAGCAGTAGTGACGATGACAGTGGCGGTGAGTAGGGGAGAGTAGTGATGGGACCAATAGTTGTATAGTCAATCCATTTTTGGTGGCACGGTCATTTCCTTTTGGGGACGACCGTGAGGAGGGCTTTTGGCTAACCACACTAGAAATAGGAGTGGATAGTACCTTTTGGCCTAATATGTGTAATTAATATATAAATGGCTTGTACTTACCCTCCCAGGATATATATATATATATATAAAGGAATGATGTTAATAAAATTATGTCTTATCTCATAATTTGTGTTACATATGCTTTGCGATGGACATTGCCTTCCGCTTGCGTTTGTATTATAACAGATTAAAGAAGATGTGTTAGTAAGTGGCGCCCTAGGACATCACACATCCTGCATAAGAACACCGTTAATGGCATAATCAAAGGTGTCAGTCTCTACCTCATATGGTTTGGTGTGATTAGGAAGTACGACCACCAGCTCCTCGGTCATAGCTCACTTCAATCGGTCAAATGCCTTTTGGCATCGGGCTATCCACTCCCATGGCTTTTCCTTCTTCAACATATCCGTGAGTGGCATGGTGATACTCGAGTATCCTCGGACGAACCTCCAATAATAGGTGGTGAGGCTAAGGAACGACCTTAGCTCCGTCACCTTAATTGGTGGGCGGCTCCCTAATCCACAGTGGCCTTGATCTTGACCGAGTCCATCTGCACACATCCACTCCCAACAATGTGTCCTAGGAATGGAGCTTCCCATTGTGCGAAGGCACATTTCTCTTGCTTAACATACAAGTCATTCTCCCGTAGGACTTGAAAGACTTGCTTGAGATGCTCAATGTGTTCCTCGAGCGTCCGACTATACACTACTATATCGTCTAGGTAGACCACAATAAATTGATTAAGGAATGGGTGGAGTACCTTGTTCATGAGGGTGCAGAGCGTGGCCAGAGCGTTTGTCAGGTCGAATGGCATGACGAGGAACTCGTACGATCCATACCACATCACACATGCGATCTTTGGTTCATCCCCTTTAGCAATTCGAATTTGGTAGTAGCCTGATAGAAAATCAAGCTTGGTGAACCATTGTACTCCTCCAAGTTGATTGAATAAGTCTGTAATGAGAGTGATCGGATACTTGTTCTTGATTGGTAGCTTGTTCAATGCCCAATAGTCGATGCACACTCCGAGTAACCTATCATGCTTTTTTTGAAATAGGACTGGGGCACCAAACAGAGCCTTCGATGGTCAGATATACCCTACATCGAGTAACTCCTTAAGTTGTCTTTTTAGTTCTTCCAATTCAGGAGACACCATGCGATATGATGCAATGGCGGTGGTCGAGCGTTGAGTACAAGCTTGATCTATGATCCACCTCCCTTCGAGGCGGAAGTTTTTTCGAGAGTTCGGGAGGCATCACATCTTTGAAAGAGTCAAGGTCTTGGGTGACCTCCGTTGGGACATCACTCCATTTACCCTTAGGGTCGTCAACTTTCAAAGCTGCCAATAAAGTAGCTTCTCCTTCCTTTACTCCCTTAGAAACTTGCACAACTGAGAGCATCTTTCGATCATTTCCAGGATCACGCTTGACCGGGACCACACATTGGCAACATGTGTCCAAGATACAAATGCAATTGGCGAATGGGACGATAAAAGCATCTATTCTATCAATATATCCCAACCCAGTGACAAAGTCATAGTCGTTGAGTGGAATTACCTCAATTCGGGAGATGCCATGCAATATGGTGCCATGGTGGGTGGTCGAGCATCAAGTATGAGCTCGATTCTATGATTCACCTCCCTTCGAGGCGGAAGTTTTTTCGGGAGTTCGAGAGACATCACGTCTTTGAAAGAGTCAAGGTCTTGGGTGACCTCCGTTGGGACATCACTCCCTTTACCCTTGCCAATAAAGTAGCTTCTCCTTCCTTTACTCCCTTAGAAACTTGCACAATCAATAGCATCTTTTGATCGTTTTTGGGATCACGCTTGACCGGGACCACACATTGGCAATTGTGTCCAAGATACAAATGCAATCGACGAATGGGACGATAAAAGCATCTATTCTATCAATAAATCCCAACCCAATGACAAAGTTATAGTCGTCGAGTGGAATTACCTCAATCGTTTTCTTGCTCTTCCATTGTCCGAGTTGGAACTCCACATCCTTAGCTAACCTGGTAGTAGGGACTTCCTTGGAGTTCACCGTCTTGAGCCAACCAACAGCTCCTTTCTCAACCCGAATATTGAGTTTCTTCACAGCCTCTTTCGTGATGAAGAGATCGAATGGCCTAGTATCCATGAAAGCACTCACGGTGGTTCCTCCGATCATCATGTTTGCGAACATCAAGCTCTTGGATTTGTTTGCCTTCTAGGACTTTATGGAACTTAGGATCTGCATCGAACAAAATCGCGTCTCCTCTCGCTCCTCCTTGTGTGCCTTGACAAGCGCCACTAACTTGCCTCGAGTCGGGCAATCACGAGCCATGTGTGCACCATCGCACAAGAAACACTTGAAGATACGTCCCTTCTTATGTTCTCCACCGCTCAACTCCATCCTCGCCTTTGGAGGGGCCATTGGTGGTTTGCTTCCATTCGGGCGATGAAATCTATTACGATCTCCCCCACCAATGACCTTATCCTTCGGTCGGGCGTCCGGCTTGCTTACGGAAGTTTGCTTGTACTCCACTAGTGTCTCGACCACGAACATGGCCGTTGGAAGGTCTTTTGCATTACATAGCTGTAGCTCTTGCTTGGCCCATGGCTTTAAGCCACTCATGAATTGGAAGTAAGCCTCCGTATCGTTCATGGACGGGATTTGGTGTAACAATTCCGAGAACTTTCACACATATTCTTGGACTCCTCCCTTTTGCTCCAAGGAACAGAGTTCATCCCGAGCTTCTTCCTCCGCATAGGCGGGATAGTGTTATCGTTGTCGGAATTCTTCGACGAACAATTCCCAGGTAGTGATCAGTTCATCACTCTGATCGTCACTCCTACGACTCCACCTTTAGAGTGCATTATTAGTTAGGTACATAACCGCAGTACTTACACAAAATGCACCATTAGTGATCTCCATTATTTGGAAGTACTGCTCCATGTACCATATGAAATTGTCCACATCTTTGGCCACCCACGAGCCTTTGAATTCTTTTGGCTTTAGGGCGTCCACTCGTGGACCGATTTGCAGGGTGACCACCCCTGTTCACGCATGCTCCTTCCATTTCGGCGATTTTGTCCTTAAGTTCAACCATTTCCGCGTGCATGGCCTCCACCAAGGCTTCCAAGGCATTGTTCCATTGCTAAAGTTCCTTGGTAGTGTTAGCTAGGCTGCCCAACATCTCTCCACGGAATTCTCCCAGGCTAGATGTGAGCTCTAGCACCTCGGCCTCAAGCTCCATCATTTCGGGCTCGCCTCCTTCGATGCGTGTGGATATATCCTCGACCGTTCCATGGACATCGCCTAGGGTGATCTCTACTTTCGACATGCAGGTCTCCAAGTCACCAATTTTATTCCTAGAACTTGAGCTAGCATTGTCCTTCTTTGCCTTGGCACCTTGCTTTTCGATGATCCTCCCACAATCATTGCCCTCGACCTTATCAGTTTGGGATGATATATTAGATCGTGGTTCTAAAGCGCTTTTGGCCATCTTAGCTCTGATACCACTTGTCACGAGTCGATCGATCTCTCGTTCCTTTACTTGTGCGGCCTTAGGAATTTCTTCCTAAGTCAGCCTGCACTCACTCACAAGTATTTAGAGAGAGAAACTCTAGAATTGTATTTCTCTTAAGAATGAGATGTCCTTATGAGGGGAAGAAGACCTCTTTATATACAAATATAGGACCAACCATCGTTCTCCAACATCACCTCTCCAACTGCTAGTTCCCTAATGGCCACTTCCCCAATGGCTACTTCTCCAACGGCTAGTTGGATTACAAGGATAATTACAATAATACCCGGCCCCTAGGAGTAGTCTAGAATACATCAAGAAAATCCTAGTGAATGATCCGATTCTTCGGGTCGTGACACTTCTATATATAATCAACATCTCATTTTTAAACACAAATATTATGGCTTCAAATCAAATTAAGAAGGGGGAATGTAAATTGGGCTACGGATTTAGTACAAAATCAGAGCACATTCACTAAATTTTCCCAAAATTTTCCCTTTCAGTCTGATTTTGCGAGGAACTCTCTCTCTCTCTCTCTCTCTCTCTCTCTCTCTCTCTCTCTCTCTCTCTCTCTCTCTCTCTCTCTCTCTCTCTCTCTCTCTCTCTCTCTCTCTCTCTCTCTCTCTCTCTCTCTCTCTCTCTCTCTCTCTCTCTCTCTCTCTCTCTCTCTCTCTCTCTCTCTCTCTCTCTCGTGGGAACAATGTGGTTTGCGACCCCAAGTTATCTTTGATTCAGATTGGAAACAACCTTATTTTCATTACAGGTGGGAAACGACTTTATTTTGATAATTTGTGGAAGCCAAGTCTGCTGGCATGGCAGTCACCTTGCCATGACCATTTGTTAACATGGCAATCGCATTTTATCTTTCTGGTGGCGAAATTCGTCTCTTCAGTAAAAATTGGTGTCTTTCCATGCGGCATTTGTAAGTTTTTAAAAGTGTTCATCTCAAGTGCCAAGCCACGTCGGATTACCGGTATTTGGGATGAACATTCTTAAAAATTTATGATATTCATGTGATCACTTGAAAGTTATAACGCTCAAGTGAACGTTTTTTCAGAAGTCATGACACTCAAGTGATCAAGAAAAAAATTATGTCATTCAAGTGACCATCGTATGAAAGTTAAAATCAGAATTATCGTGCGGTTGAAAGCTTATGTTCTTTTAATGATAAACCCGAACACTTAAAAGAGGTAGAAAAAGAGGCCAGCAGAAGATCAATCTCACAAGCCTTTCACTTCTTTTAAACTTCAGTTGACGATGTACCCAAAGGTTGGACTTAAACACGAAGGCCCAGCATACATTACACACATTGACCACAAAACTGAGAACCAAAAAATTCTGTAGTTCATATCAGTTGGAACGGACCAACTTTTTGTCCTTGAGCAACTCAACCACGAGCCTCATGTTGGGTCTGGCGATCGGCAACGTAGAAGTGCAAGAGAGAGCTATGTTCAAGACCTTCTCAATCTCTTCATAGTCGCTTGAGGATGGGCTCAACCTCGAATCCATGAGCTGCGCGAGATTGCCATAGCAGCACCCAGGCTCGCCGTCACATTTTCCTTCCCCTTCCACCTCGGGAGTTGATAGCGCGATCTCAGTGACCCACTTCACGATGTCCTTGTTCTCGCCGAGCCAAGAGTCATTCGGCCTTTTCCCAGTGATCAACTCCAAAAGCAGCACGCCGAAACTGTAGATGTCGCTGTTCTCGTTTACTTTCAAGATGTATGCATACTCTGTGAACACCGAAAAAGGAATAATTAACAGTTCTTTTTTTTTTTGGGGGGGGGGGGGCGTTGTCAAAAGGAATAATTGACGGTTCATTGGGGAGGATCAACATGGTATGAAGTTCAGGAAAGAACCACCATTAAATTACTCTTACAAATCAAATAAGTATGAGTACATAATAGATGTACACAAAATTGATAAAACTACACATATCAAATGAGTACAAATACAAAAATCCATTTGAGAACTCTCTGTCCAAATGGGTTGACTTAGTAAAAAATGAGAGGAGGTGCAATAGTCAAACGGCTTGATCGATGCATGGGTTAAAAGGCCAAAACATACAACTCACAAGAACTTCATGGCACCCCCCATTAGTATTATCGTATTCAACAACGCGGGACCAAAGGAGACCACATAATCAAACAGACAATAATGCAGATAAAAGATTTGGGATAAGGCACTACGCACCTGGCGCAATATAGCCACAAGACCCGGCCACCCTCGACATGAGGCCGTCCCCGGTCGACGCCGCCTCTTGTTGCAACGTCTTTGCCAGCCCGAAATCAGCAACCCGCGGGGCTAGGTCCTCATCCAGTAGGATGTTGTTGCTCTTCACATCCCGGTGCACAATAGCGGGCACGCAGTCGTGATGCAGGTAGGCCAGGCCCTTAGCCGTGCCCAGTGCTATCTTTAACCGCTGGTCCCAATCGAGGAATACTCTGCTCTCGGGCCTGTGCAACACATCGCCCAGGCTCCCATTCTCCACGTACTCGTAGACTAAAAGCCTGCTCTCGTCGGCCGCACATGTGAACAGCAATTTTACTATATTGCGATGGCGGGTGTCACCCAGGGTGCCCACCTCCGAATTGAACACGTACTCGGTATCCAGGTTCTGGGTCCGGCCCCGGAGACTCTTAACCGCCACCGTCTGGCCCAACCTGAGCTTAATCCGGTAGACCTGGCCCGATCCTCCGGACCCAATCAAGTTCTCATTTATTAACCGATCGATGATCTCATCATCACTAAACCTGACCCGCTGGAAAGTGGTAATCTATAGTCATCCAATGAGTAAAGAGTTATTATCTACTTTACGTCGTATGATAGTTTTCACTTGACTTGTTTTTTTCATGTGGGGTACGATAGAAAGGTTGTGTGGTTCTCTCCTTCCATTCGACAATTTTTTAGTTTAGTCTTATGATGGTGCGACTCTGCCTTGGCAATCTGACTTTTGGTTCTCTTTCTTGCTGCTAAATATTTATCCTTTCCTAGTCCCTTCTAGGACCCGCCTTCGCTTTTATGTATCATGATTCATCTCGTTCATGTTACCAGAGTAAATAGGAAGGCCGTTGGAGGTTCTTATATCAGGCCTCTCCTATTGATGAAGCAGCCACAGATGATGTTTAGGCAGAGATTAATTCATTCCTTGCATTTTATTCTCAGGTGCTCATCACATAGATTTGCGTGCTGCAACAGCGCGGGATCCCAGCTGGCTGGTAGAGCAGAGAGCGACCGAGATCAAGCTGATCAAGAAGTGGTTGAGCGACTATCGTCAGGCGAAGGGAACTAATTTACAATCTAATGTTGAAACAGGTGACAGGGCTACATCCGTGTAAACATGTCTACAGTCTTCCCTTGATGTAGTGACACCAGCCAAGTAAAATTTGGCAAAAGGCTACACCATGTAAATATGTCCACAGAATAAATCGAGACGATTTTATGATAACCATGGGCAGTGGTTGCTCGTATGTGTATTATAAACGTAATGCTGGACTGCTTATCGGTAATGATGCCGGTTCTGTCATTGTATAATGGTGTTCAATGAGTAATACAGAATTTGCAGTTCTATCAAGAAAAGAAAAAAGGCTAGATCAATAATGGTAGGGAAATAAGATTTTGGACTCTGATTTTCTAGCTCATTGCCTCCCTCTTGATTTTGGTCAAAAGACTAGATGATGAAACTCTTTCATAAGGATAGGAAATGAAATTACATGGGAAGTTCTGTCGATGAGTTTTTGTGATGTACAAGCAGCAAGGTAAGGAACACCGGGAATGTTGGATCTATTTTTCTGAATGCGCGTATAACTGTGTACTCGGTCTGCAAATAAAAGAAGTCTTGGCCTGACACGGCAATATTAATCGTGGTTTTGCTCGGCGCAATTGCGTGAGGCATAGGCTCAGGCTCATTAACTCTTTGTGGTGATGCTATGTTATTTGTTGTTTTGAAACAGGGTGTTTCAGCTTTCAGACTCCAAGCTGTCTGAATCACCCGGATATGGAGTCGAACTGAGCATAGTTTTTTCGTAACTAGGGCAATGTTTGGTTATTGGGAAAGAAGCCCTATCCTTTCTTTTTGGCACCGTTTGGTTATTTGGAAAACGGAATAGAAATTGGGAATGCAAATCGCTGCACTACTGCATTTCATTAGCAGGAGGGAGCTGAGAATGAGTGATCATCAATGGGAATGAGCTTATTAAGAGCGGAAGTAGACATAAAGGATCAGTAGCCATGTCCTGGATTCGTTAACTTTTGTATGGTGAAAAGGCACCAACTTTCAATTAGAGATAGTTTTGACCTCAATTTTCAAGTGTCACGTGAAAAGGTCGTAACTTTTACCCAGGTACGATTTTGGTTACCCTTAGAATTTCTATCGAAATGTTTGTATGCCGCGTTTGAATTGGCAAATGGAAGCCGCCCATGTCAGAAGGCGAGGCTTCGATAAATAATCAAAATTGTATTGTCTCCCACATGGAACGAAAACGAAGTCGCGTAGTTTTTCAGTCGGTGCTTAATGTTGAAATGTCATATTAGTTCTGTTGATATATCCATCAAATTCTGATAATATAATATTATTATTGATATTAGTTTTTCTGAAATGAATGTTTAAGCGAATCTACTTTTCTCCTGCTTCTTTAATTTTTACATTTTTTTCTATAGTATTCAAGGGTAAAGACAGATCATTAAAAAAAAAGAGATGAAAATTCCTTTTTTCAGTCATTGGAAGTCATGTACACATGTCAAATGGAAAATACAATGAAGGGTCAACGGAGTAACAAAATGAAAGTTCAAAGGATAATGTGTAACGATCAAAAGTTTAGGAGCAAACGGGTACCACCTTAAAGTTCTCAAAATTCGGAGGAATTTTGTGCAATTTTTTTTACTATGACACAACAAGGATTATTGTGTTACACTAGTCACTTTCTCTACTCTTTTCTTTCATTACATAAAGAAACACGTTTGCAGCGTGATAAACAAAAGAGTTTAGCACAATGATTAGGCAAAGTTAAGTAGTCATGTATATAAAGTAGACTTAATATTGGTACTTACATTTAAATTGGTTCGACTTTACGACAAAAAAAATTCAATTTAAGAGGCATAAATGAACGATTTAGAAAATATTTTTCGAAAAATAATTTCTTATATTAATTAGAAAAATTAGTCAACGGAAAATATTTTCATAATTGATAACAAATTATGCCAAAAAAATTTTCATTTATTTCTTTAATAATATAAAATAAACGATTATTTTTTAAAATTATTTATTTTCTGCAATCCAACGTATAAATCCAAACCGATTAACTTCGCTTCCCTTCATCCATCTTTTCTTGAACCCCCAACACTTGCGGCACCATTTTAACACAAGTTCAAACCAGTTGCAGCTCCTTCACTTCCTCCAGTTCTCCTGCTTTGGTCTCTCTTTTCGTCGCTCCAATCTGACCTGTGCGGATCAAGAAGAGACAATGGTAAGTACCCACTTGTCGATTTTAACAGTATTGTTCGATGTTCATGTTCCTGTCTTCTTGTCTTGCGGTTTTATGTAATGCTTCACGGTACGTTGCAAATTTCAGTGCTTTCTCAACTTTTTGGTGGTTTTGCGTTGTGGGTAAGCATTAGTTGCTGATTTTTTTAGCGCCGGGCAGATCCTATAGTGCTTGACGTAGCAGTGTCGCCCGTGCACACCACCTGTTCGATAAATGTCTCAGGACACTTTGTTTTTTTTTTTTTTCCAGAAACCGTGTTGACGGAATAAATACTCTCTTTCATGTACTGTTGAAACGCCTAAGCTCTGTTATTGGTTGTCAAGGCTGGGTTTTTCACTTTGTGACTGAACTTTGTTTGTTATTATATGGTAAACTTTGATTTCTGACACTGTTCTCAGTCTGTTGCTCATGCACATTTTCTTTTTGTTCGGAGCAGGGTAGATTCTAGAGTGGAAGGATCAGAGGCTAATGAGATGATACTAGGATTCAGACTATTCAATGGCGATAAGAAAAGTCAAAAGTGAAAATGCATTTCTTTTCCAGAGCACTTCCTCATTTGTGCAAAAATTGTATTCGACCATCTTCATCGAATGTTCCCTCCATTTATAGCCAGTGGTTCTTTGAGATCGCCAAATTTATTTCGTCCACACCCTCTTCTCATCAACAGTTTCGTTCCTTTGAAATTCCATCACAACCCAATCCAAATTACAGACCAACCAAACCTGGGAACTGCAACACTTCTCAAGCAGACTCAAAAACTGGACCTGGCCTTGTCTACCTTGAAAACATCCATGATGATTGTGCAGATGAAGGAAGGCATGATGAGTTTGCCGCAGATGTCGAAAAGATATATAGGATTCTGAGGAACTTTCACTCTAGAGCTCCCAAAATGGAGCTCGCCTTACAAGAGTCTGGAATTATCATGTGGTCAGGATTGACAGAGTGCCTGTTGAACCGCTGTGGTGATGCAGGAAATTTGGGTTACAGCTTCTTTGTGTGGGCTTCAAAGCAGCCGGGTTATAGACATAGCTACGACGTCTATAAAGCAATGATTAGAATTTTAGGGAAAATGAGGCATTTTGGTGCTGTCTGGGCATTAATTGAGGAGATGAGAAAGGAGAACCCTCAGTTGATATCGCCGGAGCTGTTCATTATCTTGATGAGGAGGTTTGCGTCATCCAGAATGGTAAAGAAAGCAATAGAAGTCCTGGATGAGAGGCCCAAGTATGGCTGTGAGCCAGATGAATATGCATTTGGTTGCTTGTTGGATGCTTTGTGTAAAAATGGTAGTGTAAAAGAAGCAGCTGCTTTATTCGGAGAAATGAAATATCAGTTCACACCAGGTATTAAGCATTTCACATCACTGCTCTATGGCTGATGTAGAGAAGGGAAGCTATGGAGGCAAAACATGTGTTGGTGCAAATGAGAGAGGCTGGTTTTAAAGCAGATATTGTTGTCTGCAACAATCTCCTGAGCGGGTATGCACGATCGCAGAAAATGGTCGATGCATACGATCTGTTGAAAGAGATGAAGCGAAAGGGTTGTGAGCCTAACGCAGCTTCTTATACTACTCTAATACAAGCCCTATGTTCCAGAGAAAAAATGGAGGAGGCTATGCGCATGTTGCTTGAGATGCACAGGAGCAACTGCGAGGCGGATGTTGTGACATACACTACACTGATTAGTGGATTTTGCAAATGCGGTAAACTTGATAACGCTTATGAGCTGCTGGATAGGATGATACAGCAAGGTCATATCCCATGTGCAACAACTTATTTGCATATCATGTTGGCTCATGAGAAGAAGGAAGAGCTGGAAGAGTCTTTGGAACACGTTGAGGAAATGAAGAAGATTGGTTGTGTTCCCAACGTTAGCATCTAAAATGTGGTGGTCAGGTTAGCATGTAAGCTAGCCGAGATTAAGGAAGGTGTTGAGCTTTGGAATCAAATGGAAGCAAGTGGGCTTAGTCCAGGTCTGGACAGTTTTGTTATCATGATTCATGGACTCATTGCACATGGTCATCTAGTTGAAGCATCCGATTATTTTAAAGAGATGGTGGGAAGAGGTCTTCTATCAGCTCCTAATTATGGCACATTGAAAGACTTGCTGAATTCTCTTTTAAGAGCTGAAAAACTTGAAATGGCTAAAGACGTTTGGAGTTGCATCTTGACGAAAGGATGTGATCTCAATGTTTATGCCTGGACAATCTGGATTCATGCACTCTTCTCAAATGGGCATGTTAAAGAGGCGTGTTCATATTGCTTGGACATGATGGAAGCAAATGTAATGCCGCAGCCAGATACATTTGCGAAGCTCATGCAGGGCCTTAGAAAGCTGTATAACCGACAAATTGCAGCAGAGATAACCGAGAAAGTGAGAAAGATGGCTGCGGATAGACAGATCACTTTTAAGATGTACAAAAGGCGAGGCGAGAGAGACTTGAAAGAAAAAATCAAGGCAAAAAGGGATGGGAGGAAGACGAGGGCTCAGAGATGCCAGCGGGGGAGGGGCCTTGGCCATGCTAAAGTAGATATCTCATCAGGGCTCAGTTGATGGGATCCTGCATGCTAGCGCAGGGTGGAGGAGTGTCCGAAGCTAACGTTGTGGAAATTGTTTGATTCGTCTGCTAATAGTTTCCTTGATGCTTGTTCAGGTTCGTGTACACGCCAGGTATACCTTGTTAATCACATTAAGCTGTGAAATAAAGTGAATGTTCATTCTATATATAGAGCATGACCGAATCAACCAAACCTGAGATCAGCTCGTAATATCGATTTAAGAGCTTTAGAATAAAGAAAATATGTAAAAAAAAAAATATCTCCTGATCATCCTCAAAAGGTGTGATACTTGTTATGGTATGGTGAATGCTGCATAGTTCTTATTCATTCAAGAGTTAGGTTTTTTGTGACAAATCAAAGTTAAATAAATGGAAGTATCCCTGATCGCATTGATGACGAGGTGTGAAGTGAAATCAAGTGACCTCGGAGAAATAAAATCGATTCCTATAATCTCGACATATATCATGGATACGGGTTGAGTATATATCTAATGCAGAATGTTTATTCTGCTAAAACTATGATAATGCCCAAGTAACATAAAAACTAGATTCTAAGGTTAAGTATAATGGCTATTTATCCATTTATCAGGTTAAAAAGATAATTAATAAATGGTTTAGTCAGTTATACTATCATTGCAGAGCAGTGTTTTATCTGTAAGTCATTTCAGTTCTAAGTGCAAGTTAGTGTTAAAATTTCGACTAAATCTCCCTACAAGGCTTCCATATTCATTCGTGCATATTTGAACGTGCGTTAGAAACAAAAAGTACAGATTAAATTGTATGAAAAGGAAAAAAATGATGGAATGCAAGAAATGAGAGGAATAACCAATGGTGTCCATGGTAAGGTGACATGTGAAGCTCTTGAGTTCTCATGAGAAATTGTAAGGATGTGCTAGTAATTTAATCTTTGTGCTCAAAACATTGTAGTCACTAATATTCTGGCTTTTGTTTAACGCCAAACGCCTCAAGGTTTTAGAAACATAGAGATTTAAACCCGTGTTGGTGCGGTTGGTTGGGGCATCGGAATTTTCAGCTCAGAACCTAGACTTCGTCCATTCAAATCTTATCAATTGCGTGTGGTTTGCTATGCATTACGGCCGCATACACAACTAAAGCCCTGAATTTAACTTATTCGTAAGGCTTGTACGGTGTTTCTTAGGCCTCCAGGGAGCCAGACCAGGATGTCAAGAAAAAAGACATTAATTTTGATATTTCAATCTATTCGAAATCATGTAAGAACTTCTCAATAATTTCTTTTGATAAAATATATTTTTTTGGCGAGAAATTGTCTTATTATTATCCAAAACAAACCTATCCCTGGCGCCAATAGGGTGAACAAAGTTTTTTCTTGTATTATAAAGCTGTTCCCGGACACGATAGCATAGTTGAATGAAACATCAGGCCACGTTAGTGAATATGTTTGAGAAATCAAAACAAAGGGTAAAAATTTTCATCGAGGTACCCATAGAGTTTTTCTTATAAACATGTCGCTATAATACCATTTAAAAGATTATTGGAGGATATTTGAAAAGACTATGCTTTAAGAATGTAATAATGACTAACCCAAATTTTCTTCTGCCAAACGACACTTCGTTTTATCTTTCTACGTAACTCGACAAACTGTGATTACTTAATTTTTTCATGAAACACAATACAAAGCTACATTGCTGCACAATAGCTTGGGGAATGCCACTTTATGGAAGAAAGAACTTAGATTTGACACGAAAAGTTATATAACGCTTTACAAATCCTAGTATTGTCTGATCTGACTGGACACTTCCGAAAAAACGAACTCAGGATTATCATAAACCCGAAGAAAGTTGCAACTGAGCTATATATCTGAGTAAAACCTGGCCTTTATCCAATGAAAGGTAAACCCCAGGTGACTTCAACCCTAGAGCCAACCCGTACTCTAGAGCTGAGGAGGCAGAAATAGGAATGACCCGAACCTGAAAGAATCCAAGTACTGTTGACCCTCATGTTTGCCACCTCTAGATAGTCCCCAACATCCTTCCTTGGTCGACAAACATGTTATATGGCAACAATTTGCATAAGAGACATGGTCAAGGAATGAATGACCAAGCCTGATGCATGATTTCATCATCAATGAAAGGACGCAGAGACCACATAGTGCAATAGGTTTCCAATTCTCCGGATGACAGCTTCAGATTCAGAGCAGAGACAATCTTTTCCTGCAATGAGAATCAACGATTTAACACTGGAAATCAGGTATCGCTACATTTAAAGAGACATGACAAAGTAAATTAAATTACTAACAATTTATTCAGCAAAAAGTGATGGGTTTGAATCCTGCATGACAAAGTCTTGTTTAATCATACTGTAAATAACACCCATCATGGTAGCATACTCCGTGAGCTCAGGTCTCCTAGAATCAGATGATGCAGTTTCCTCCTGAATGAAGTATAAAGAAATCTAAAAATTAAAAATAGAATAACATGAATGGCCAATGAAAAGAAAAATCTAACGGTAGAACAAATGCAAACCAGATTGCATCACATCGGCACTCATTACTGTATTTGCATGTATGCATAAGTTACATAGATGAAGGTATGCTATGTACACACGAATGTTGTATCCTGGTAAAAAATTCTAGCACAAGTTTTTATCAACTTCTAAGTATGATTTGAGCAGTAATGCTGTTGGATCATGTAACACTTGTACTGCTTGATACACTAAAAATCTTATTTTGGACATTTCAAAAGTACAAGGAAACCACCAGGGCAGATCACAAATGTAAATCAGTACATTGGTGTCAAAATTAACAGATGTTTAGCACCTTAATGTCAAAGATAATTAGCAAACAAACTCAATATCCCGTTGAGCATACGTGTCCCTAATAAGACAGTTAAAACTGTCCCACTCAGCAATGACAACGGATCCACGCTGCTACCCAAATGAAAAAGGTCTTGTTACGACAAGGCCTTGAGATGAAACGACAAGGCCTTGAGATGAACTGGTTCACCTTAAAAGAAATAACTTGCAAGTTGGAATACAAGCATATTATTAGAAAAACCCAAATAACTACACATTAAATAATATTAGCTTTGGATCAAATGGTTCAACTTGAAAGAACGTATGACCAGATTATAATATTTAGATTGTCTTGAATGCCGTAATTTCCGGCTTAGTTCTACTTATGCATGTGTTTGTTAGTTTGATATTGTATTAAAGTTAGTTAAATAATAACCCAAATACTAATCCAGCAGCAGGTACCTCATGCAACATGTAACTCACCAGCCATCCAGAACAAAAGATTGCATCCAAATCTTATGTCTGAATACATGAGATAATCTGTAGTTAAATTTGGCAGAATAAGAGGATCCTCTCTGTTTGAAAATGCACATTGAAATGAATGAATACTGTCTTTATACTTCTCAATGAATTAAGTGATACAATTATCGCTTCAAGATGCACATAGAAGAATGCAACAAGATATTAGTACGTCAATAAAAAGAATGCTGTCTAAAGACCAATGAAATTTTGAATTTCTCACATCAGAGATAGAACAGCATTTGGAGCAACAATAATAAAGTAAAATCTAAGCCCACCTCGTCAGCATTAGTCGCTTCCCCCGTCAATCTAGCATCAATGTCTTCATCCTGAGATGGTAATAAATACTCATTCGCAGCTTCTAAGACCTTGATTACATCCTCTAGAAGACCCTCAAGTTCAATCAGTATAGTTTTGGCTGCAGCAACAAAATTGGAAAGCTGTTCGCGTAAGTAACAATTTCTTTTTAATTTCAAGTCTATAAGGAACTGTATTTTGTGGTGCTGGAAAATAAGAAAAAGCAAAATGGTGCAACCATGGGAATCCCCACCACCTATCTCTTTCTTCCTTTTCTCCCATTCTCTTCGTCCTCCCCTAACTAAAAACTAAAGTAATAAACTGGAAAAACAAAATTCCCAAGAGGTGTCATCCTAAAATACGCATAGCACTTGCATCTGCACAACAACAACGACAACGACAACGACAAAGACCACCACCACTACAACATACTAAGCCTTATCCCATAAATGGGACCATTTAAGGACAAGATATTATTATATTGTCAAAATTAAAGAGGAGCACACAGATTTCTTTTTAATTTAAGTAAATAAAAGGAAACCAACCTACCATATTCGAGTTTTCAAAAACATGCAACACCTTTAACCCTTACATCTATATAAATATGTGAAGTTTACATCCAAAGAACCATTGTGTGCTAATAAACTTTTTTATAATATCATGAGCAAATGCCCCGAAAGATGGCTCTTATGATTTTATGGAGTTTGCTGGTTTCCTGTAAAAATGTTAATTGAAGTCTCACCTCCTCTTCCAGGCCAACAAGACCTCTTGAGGCCTTACCTTGACTGAGCAATTGCACATTTGCTTGAAGATTCAGGTACATTCGTCATGACATTAAATTGTTCAGAGCCAATCAAAATTTTTCGGAATCAATCCACGAATTGGTGTAACTACCGTTGGGATTATTGGGATTATCTTCATCTGAGTACTATAATCAACATCTTGCTCAATTCTTTCATCCTTATGTTATACACAGCCTTTCACTTAACTTCAGGCTCTCACATTCTCTGAATTTTTCAAGTTTTGGAATCAATCCACAAGAATTGGTGTAACAATTCTTGGGATTATAGGGATTGATTATTTACATTTGAGTGCTTTGATAAACATCTAGCTCAATTCTTCCATCTTGGATTGATTTTGTAATAGTTCGGTTGGCTCAAAATAATTTAATGACATGAGGAAAGGATGTACCTGGATCTCCTAGCTGATCGTCAATTTTTTAGCACAGGTAAGGCCACATACTAAGGTCTTGTTGGATGGGATAAGGAGATGAATAGCAGCATCTAGTTAACATTTTTTATGGAGATCAACAGATTTGCTAAAACCACAAGAGCTATCTTTGTAGGTATTTGCTCAAGCTATTCTCAGATGATTACAATGGTTTGACATCAATATCTCACAAAGCAAGCAATTCGTTTTATGGTGCAGGCCGCTTGAACCCACCACCCATGTCCTGTTTCGGGATTGGTTGGCTAAATTGGTTTCCAATTATGACATTTCATGTAAGAAATTTTGAGATTTTCTCTTGCTAATATTAATTATTATCCTATTTGAGCCCTACTGTCTACATCTTACTGTTGGATTGATTGTCTTAATTGATTTCCATTTATGACATCCTATGTATGAAATTTTGATATTTTCCATCTTTTAATATTAAATGTTATCCGACTTGATTGGCATTTCTTCGCTAATTTTTTGGTTTGTAAGATAATTGGTATTAAATCACTGTAATTATTTGATAATATCATGAGCCATTGCCCAGAAAGATGTCTCTAAGATATCAGGGAGGTTTGCTTATCTTGATTAAATATGTAAATTGGAAAGTACAACTGAATTCTCAAACTTGCTATTCTTATAATAACGCTTTTAGGCGCCAATGATAACTATTATGTTTCTCTATTTTTCTGTTCCGTCGCCATCCTTTGCCATCGGCTGCCGTCCTCCGTCACTGTCCTTCGCCGCCCACTGCTGCCCCCTGCCATTTGCCTTCCTCCGCCACCTCCCATCATTGACTGCTCCCGTCCACCACTACTAACCGCCTCCTACCGTCCTCCATCGGTCACCGTCTATTGTCCTCCGCCACCAACCGCCTCATGTTGCCATCCTCCACCGCTAGCCACGGTCCTCCACCGCCGCCCAACATCGACCACCTCTTACTACCACTCGCCTTCCCCAGCTGCTCGCCATCCATTGCCTCCTGTAGTCGCCTGCTCGCTAGCTGCTCGAGTGGGAAAAATTTTATATTGTTATCAAGTGAATTTCTATTTAAGAAATAGAAATTTTGTATTATTATAAAATGCGTATTTTGGCTTAGAAACTCATTCATGAAATGGAATGATTACAGCCAGAAATTGATTTCTGGAACCGAATGATTATCATTCGCGCTGAAGTACTGTACTCTCAAACATGTATATTTTCTTTTTATTTGTCTATTGTGACACTCTAGCCGAGAGCTTGAAATGATAAGTAAAAGTCATAGATTTAGCATTGCTCTTGTGGAAACGATCCTAGACCTTCTTGATGTAGGCTTTCTGTATTAATCAGAATCCTTTGCTCGTTAGCTCCTTCGTCCATGCGAATTCCCACTCCTAGAATTTTCTTAGTTGGACCCAAATCTTTCTATCTCGAATTCGCCAGTCAACTATGCCATCGAAATATTAATCTTAAGATATATTCTTCGGCAGTTGTCAACTCAAAGAAGCGATTATACGAAGTAATTATGAGGGAGTTTTATCAAATACATACAGATATTCGTCAAATAGTTTTATCAGGGAATTTTATCGAGTACATGCAACTCTTAGACTTACTTCTCGAGTTGTCACAACTGAGCATGATACCGTGAATCGCTTACGCCACAGCGCAATACAAAGGAATTACCAGGCACGACAGTCACTGCAGCATTATTGTTGATTGTAAAGCTTTTCTCTTTCATTGGAAACCCACCACCTACAATTCTTTTCTTGACCGACGAAAATGTTGATGCTATTGAAACTTAGAAAGGGACCGAACACTTGAGCATTTTTTACAAAAAGTAAATTCCAACTTTTACTTGGGCAATAATTTTCGCACCAACTTTCAAGTGTCATGTAAAAAGGCGCCAATTTTAACTGTGAGAGAATTCGGGCCATCATATGAATTTCCGTTAAAATATACCAATGTGGTGTTTGAAATGGCTAACGGAAACTGACATTGCTAACAAGAAGTGCCATGTCGGCAAACATGCTTACATATACAATCAAGATGTCATTTCTAAACACAAATATTATGGCTTCAAATCAAATTAAGAAGGGGTATGCAAATTGGGCTAGGGATTTTTTTTACAAAATCAGAGACGTTCACTAAATTTTCCCAAATTTGGCTCATTCAATCTGATTATATGAATAATAGGAAAATTACCAAAACAGTTCTAAACATATTGCAATTGTACCAATTCAGTCATAAACTTTTTTTTGTTCTAATTTAGTCATAAACCTTTTGCATTTGTGCCAATTCAGTCCATTTGGCCAATTTGGGTAGGTCGGCATTGTTGGACGCCGTTCGGCTGGCCAACGCTGACATGGTAATTTTTTAATATTATTTTTATTATTTGAATTTTTTGTATTTTCTTTTCCTTTACCTTTCCTTTTCTTTTTCCCTCTCTTTTTTTTTTCCTTCATCTTCATCTTCATCTTCAACTTCTAGCTGGTCGTCATACTGACGACGGGCTAGAGGCAAGGGCCGACGAGGTCAACCTTGCCAGCTGCTAGCGAGGCTCAAGCTCACCGTCATTAGGCGCGGCTGACCTCACCAATTGTTGGCGAGGACAAGCCCTCTCTAGATCTAGCAAGGTCGGCCTTGAGGGCTTGTCCTCACACAACGACGTTGAGGTCGAGCCTCACCATTGGCGGGCGAGGCCAACCTCGCCGGCCAAATGTTGAAGATAAAGATGAAGGACAAAGAAAAGAAAAGGAAAAAGAAAAAAAAAGAAATAATAAAAAAATTTGAAAAAAAAAAAGAAATAATGTTAATAATTTGCCACATCAGCGTTGGATGGATGCCCGGCATCAATTGGCGTCCGTGTCAATGTTGGCCGGCCAAAATTAACCAGATGGACTGAATTGGCACAAATACAGGAGGTTTAGGACTAAATTTGCACAGTTACGATAGGTTTAAGATTGTTTTGGTAATTTTTCTTATGAAGAAAATGGCCCCCGCCCTTCCTCTCTCTCTCTCATTTGAAATCCCATTAATTAGCTCAGAAACAACATCATTCTACTTTTTTAGTGGGAACAATGTCGTTTAATGAGACTCCAAGTTATCTTCGGATTCGAAACGACATTATTTTCACTAAATGTGGGAAACGACTTTGTTTTGATAGTTTATGGAAGCCAGGTCTACTGGCATGGCAGTCACCTTGCCACGTTAGCTTCCATTTATTGACATGGCAATGACATTTCATCTTTCTGGTGGCGAAATTCATCCCTCGAGTAAAAGTTGGTGTCTTTTCATGCAGTATTTGTAAATTTTTAGAAGTGTTCATCCCAAGTGCCATATCACGTCAAATCACCAACATTTGGGATGAACAGTTTCAAAAATTTATGATATTCAAGTCATTGATTGGAAGTAATAATGCTTATGTGAACGTTTTTTTGACGTCATGATACTTAAGTGATTAAGAAAAAAGTTATGGTATTCAAGTGAGCGTCTTACAAAAGTTATAATCAAAATTATCTAGCGGTTGAGAGCTGACGTTCTTTTATTGAAAACCTGAACACTTGAAGAGGTAGAAAAAGAGGCCAGCAGAAGATCTATCTCACAAGCCATTCACTTCTTTCAAATTAACTTCAGTCGACGATATACCCAAAAGTTGGACTTAAACACAAAAACCCAGCACATATTGCATACACATTGACCTCAAAACTGAGAGCCAAAAATGCTGCATTTCATATAATCTGGAACGGACAACTTTTTGTCCTCGAGCAGCTCAACCATGCGTCTCATGTTTGGTCGGTTGATCGGCAAGGTAGAAGTGCAAGAGATCGCTACGTTCAAGAGAATTTCAATCTCTTCGTAGTCACTTGAGGACGGGCTCAACCTCGGATCTAGGGGTGAGCGCGGTTCCAGGGTAGAACCGGGAACCGGAGAACCGGACCCTGTGGGTCCGGTTCGGTTCCAGGTTCCATGGACAGAGGGTCCGGTTCTCGGTTCCCTTTTTTTTGGACCCGGCTGTTCCGGTTCCGGTTCCCGGTTCCTATAGGAACCGGAACCGGAACCGGAACCGGAACCTGGAACCGGAACCGGAACCGGAACCGGAACCAAGAACCGGAACCGGAACCGGAACCGGAACCAGGAACCGGAACCGGAACCAAGAACCGGAAAATTAAAACATAAACTATGTAGAAACCCTAATTCACCTCACTCCCTCCGTATTGTCCCTCACTCCCTCCTGCAGCCTTCGCTTCTGCCTTGCTTCTCGCTCCGACGCTCCCGAGTCCCGCCTCGCTCCGACGCTTCGCTTCTGCCTTGCTTCCGCTTCCGCCTCGCTCCGACGCTCCCGCCTTCGCTTCTACCTTGCTCCTCGCTCGATCGCTCCTGCTTCCACTTCCGCCTCGCTCTTGCTTCTGCCTCCGTGCCTCTCTCCTCGCTCCTGCTTCTTGCTTTCGCACATGCCCCGCGTGAATCCCGAAACAACGAAAGAGACCCGCGATCGATACGGCGCTCCGCGTTGCTGGATTCGGCTTCTGGACATCCCCAGCTACCCAGAATCACTGTTGTTGTCACTTTCTCACGCTCGTAAAGTGCACAGGGCAGAGGGGGGGAAACATCGGACGGACATGGGGGCGTAGGATTGATCCGAGCAAGTCCCATCCTGAGCTCTTACCATTTGCCCCCCCCCCTCCTCCTCTCTTCATCACGAGGCAACAGAAGCCAGAGGAACAGGAGGAATCTGCGTGTTGAAAGAGGGCCCCGTTCCCTTCTGGGGGCCATCAGAGCAATTCCGCGAAAGTGTGAGTAATTTTCTTGCACGAATTCCGCGATTTTGGCTGCAAATTGTGAATGAAGGCACTTTTCAATTAGTGACAGTTAGTAAATTCTTGTCATATTGATTGAGGAGGTTCCTTTTCTTTTAAATGATTTTGATATTGGAGACTTATTTCCAGAACAAATTCTTCATGTTGTCTCAATTCGGTTTTATTGGTTTCAGAGTACTTCTTCCGGAAAAAAAAATTGGGTCAATGGGCAATATTTGCCTAAAAGGGTGGTATGCCTTTTCTTTTTCAGAATTTGGCTGATAGAAGATAATGGTGCTGAGTATAGATCATATGAGGTTGGTTTGTCGACTTACTGCTGCAATGTATGGGGGCTGGATTTTATTGTATGATGGAGGGTACCTTCTGTGGTTATATTATGCCCGAGTTTGTAGTTGAAGCATTGAAGTAGTGATCTTTTAACAAATGTGTAACAGTTCTTTAAAACAGACGTTTTATAGTGGTTTGTGAATTATTTACTTGTGTAATGGAAACTCGAAAAAATTTGAGCATGTTGGGAATAGTTCAACACTTGATTTGGCTCTCTGCTTATCTGGAGCAATGGACACCCCACCGATCTTTTCAAAATCTTTTTCACCTAAAACCTCATCATTTTGGCCCGCATTTGATGTGGCTCTCTGCTTAGCAGTAGAAACTCCAGTATTGATATAACCCTGGCAAATATACATAATCACATGATAATACTCTTTAACTAAAATACACAGACGATAGAAAAAAAATGCTCTTTAGTAGAAACAACAGAGTAAATTAGTACAAAGGTTTCTGTATGTAAAGCACACAGAATTTTACGTTAGGATGTGCATGGGCCAAATCAGTAAAAATCTTTGTCATGACTATAGAGTATTGAAGTTCAAGGGCCAAGGGTGAGCGAAATGTTACGATGCTATACTGTCGAGTGACTGCAATGTCTGTCTAAGGAGATGATCCAGCAGAAACTAAATGCATATTTACGTGTGGATGAATGGCATGAATCCCGCCATCTTCCTGAACATGACTTAAAATGCTTAGGGAATAGTTCCTTCATGAGCAGATTCTAGACGTCCACACTTTGCGTAAATATCAATAAGGCCTGTGATGATTTCTACATTTATTGCCAAGCCAGATCTTGCTACATAGCCATGTATATTCATTGCTTTATGCAAATCTGCTAGAATGGCATATGCTGGAAGGAGACTGTTCACAGTTGCGAGGTTCAGTTCTACTTCTTTTATCAGCATTTGCTTAAAAGCTTGTATGGCTTCTTTAGCAAGGCCATTGTGGACACATCCCGACAGGATTGCGTTCCATGGTGCGGTCCTCTTCTGTAAAGCTCTTGCAAGAACATGAAAGCTGACATCCACACGCTTGCATTTTGCATACATGTCAATTAGTGCTGTCTCTATTATATATTTCTTTTTTGCTCCCTTTTTGAGCTCATAAATTTTGTTATACTGAAATTTGAGATGCTAACACAATTCTCTTACCTTATTCTTCATTATGTGTTGCCTCAGCTTCATGACATGAATCCCGCCATCTTCCTGAACACGACTTAAAATGCTTAGGGAATAGTTCCTTCATGTTTTTGTCTGGTTATTTATTTTCTAAATGCTTGGTTGAGTCATGCCAATTTCCAACTGGTGCTTCCTATGCTTAACTCTTAAATAAGATTACCAGCTCTCACTCCCTATGCTAAACTAGCTAAAGACGATGCTAATCTGTTCTCGTGTTGTTTGCTTGGCCAGCGTTGTTTGATTGACATATCAACTATCAAGAATTCAAGATAGCATGTCAATGGAGGTTGATGGATGTGAGGAGATGACTCCGATCACAGAATTTGAATTGTCGGGCGATGAAAATGAAGAAGAGCCATCCCCTACCACGAGTGCAACAAACAAGGTACCTGGTTCTCATCGTCCTCCTCTTAATAAGAAATATACATCCGATTGCTGGAATCATTTTGCAAGAATCAAAGATGGGGATGGAAAAACATATAAGGTGAAGTGCATTCATTGTGCGTCTGAGTTAAAGTACAATGTTGCTCATGGTACTTCCGCAATGAGGAAGCACCTGAAAACATGTAAGAAGTTTCCTTGCAATGTTGATAAGAGACAGAAATTCTTTGCACCGCGTAACGTAGACTTGGCTGACAAGGCAGGGGGAGGTTCTAGTACTGGCAGTGTCTTATCGACATGGTCATTTAATCAAGAACGTTGTAGGCAAATGCTTGCTCGGTTCATCATAGTTGATGAACAACCGTTTTCCTTGGTTGAGCGTGTTGGATTTCGCGAGTTTGTCACCGAGTTACAGCCTCTCTTTAAACATTTGTCACGTTTTACAGTGGCTAAAGATTGTATGAAGCTATATTTCTGTGAAAGAACTTGTTTGAAGACTTACTTTGGTAAGATAAATTCTAGGATTGCACTCACGACCGATACATGGACTTCTATTCAAAACTTGAATTATTTGTGTCTCACTGCACATTTTATTGATGAAAATTGGAAGTTGCATAAAAGAATCATCAATTTTGTGGTGATGCATAGTCACAAGGGTAGGGAGATTGGGAGAATGGTAGAGAAATGCATCAACGAGTGGGGAATAGAAAAGAAGGTATCCACAATCACCGTGGATAATGCTAGTTCGAATGATGTTGCAATTGGTTATTTGAAGGAAAAACTTGCAAGAGAAAAGTTGTTGATCTTAGATGGTAGTGTTTTACATATGAGGTGCACCGCTCATATATTAAACTTGATTGTTAGAGATGGCTTGACTACGGTACGGGAATCTATTGCACGTATACGAAACGTGGTTAGGTATGTGAGGAGTTCTCCCATGAGAGCCAATACATTTAAATCTTGCATTGAGGGTGAGAAGATTACTTACAATGGTTCGGTTATTCTTGATGTTGCCACTAGATGGAACTCCACTTACCTCATGTTAGACACCGCCATAAAATTTAGAAAAGCTTTTGAAAGGATGGAAGAAGACGATTCAGCTTTTGCTAGTGAGCTTAACCATGATCTTCCTAAAGATGATGATTGGGAAAATGCCATTATTCTTTCGGAATTTCTAAAAATATTCTATGATGCCACCAATCGGATGTCGGGGAGTTCATATGTTACTTCAAATGATTATTTTGAAGGGATAGCTCTTTTGTATAAAAATTTGAAAGATGCGGCGGATGCTTCGGATCCTAAGCTTCAAGCTATGGGTATGAAAATGAAAGAGAAATTTGACAAATACTATGGGAGTTTGGATAAAGTGAATATGTTGGTGTTGATTGCGGTTGTGTTGGATCCTAGAACCAAGTTGAGTTATGTGAATTTCTTGTATGGGCAAATTTATGAAGATGAATTGAAAGTCAGTGAGATGCATTACAAGGTGAAGGATGCATTGGAGCGTTTATATGAATTTTATGAACAATCTTCTCTTGATTCAAGTGATAGAAATTTTGGTACTCAAAGTTTGAGTGCTAGTAGTAGTGGTTCCAATGCCGATGCCGGTGGTAGTGAAGGTAGCAAGATCAAGAAGTATGATGCCCAAGCTTGGCGAAAATCCTTTATGCACTCGAACCAACAAATGTGCAATGACAAGAAATCTGAGCTTGATCAATATCTTGAAGAAAAAAATGAAAATATTCTTGATCTTGACCTTTTGATGTGGTGGAAGACTAGTGGCTCAAAGTATAAAATCCTATCTTTGATGGCTCGGGATGTTTTGTCTATTCCCGTAACTACTGTTGCTTCGGAGTCAACTTTTAGTACATCGGGTCGTGTGCTTGACGGCTTTCGAAGTTCTTTGACTCCTAAAGTAGTGGAAGCTTTGATTTGCACTCAAGATTGGTTGAGAGCCGTTCGTGTGCCAATTGGTGTTGAAGAGTGCATCGAAAATGCAGAAAAATTTGAGATGGGTAAGTGATGTTTATATCTTTATATATTGTAATTCCTTTTATATATCTAATAAGTGAATATTTTATTTAGTCTTTCTTTTTTTTAGATATGGATTGTCTGAATGAGGAGATTATCGTCAGTAAATAGAGTTTGCCAGTTGAAGCGGAATGAATATATGTGGTAGGCTTTCTAATACTTATTTTATTTTACCAATAAATTGATATGGATTGTCTTAATACTTTGGTTGTCTTTGAAGGAGCAGCTAAGGTCGTGTTATTTGTGATTCTACCAATTATTTGTGCGTGCCTTTCACCTCGTGGTTGTTTAAAGGAGGAAGAAATTTAATGCTGGAGTGGATACCGAAGAAGCTTTTGGTCTTTTGCTTTTGTGTTTTTGCAGCATGTATGGGGAGAAAGGTGATATGTATTGAGAAAAATGTGGCATCTTACCTTAGAATTCAAAGTCATATGTATTGCATCTCAACAATTACTATTTATCGTGCTATCCCCTTTCTTTTAAGAAAAAATGTGACTTTTCTATAATTTGTCTTTTGTATTTTTTTTATGAATGTTTATTTTCATTTTGATTAACAAAAAAAAAAAAAGAACCTGTTGGAACCTGGAACCGACCCTGGAACCTGTGACAGGGTAGGTTCCAGGTTCCACCTTCCGACGGGTAGGTTCCAGGTTCCTCATTTTGAGGAACCTGTACCCGAGGGTAGGTTCCAGGTTCCAGGCGGAACCTACCCGGAACCTGGAACCGCTCACCCCTACTCGGATCCATGAGCTGCGCAAGGTCACTGTAGCAGCGCCCGAGCTCGCCGTCACAATTTCCGTCCCCTTCCACCTTGGGAATCGATAGCGTGACCTTGCTGACCTACTTCATAATGTCCTTATTCTCACCGAGTGAAGGGTCGTTCAGCCTTTTGCCGGAGATCAACTCTGGGAGCAGCACGCCGAATCTCTAGACGTGGCTCTTCTCATTCACTTTCAAGGTGTATGCATACTCTCTAAACACCCAAAACGAAACTAATTGTTCGTTGGGGAGGATCACATGGTTGGTGTTAATGTTGAGGAAAGAACAACCATTCAATTACTCTTGCGAATCATATGATAATAGCTTGACAGAAAATGAAGAAATTATAGAATTGGAGGAATTCTCATGTATTGATCTGTATCGTATACATGTACATAGCCCTATTTGTAGTACATTGAATGAAGACAAAATTAGGAAAAACAAATATAAAATATTACATTTCCTAATCTACTAAACCAATTACGGATTTGATTGATTCAATCAACCCGCTATCGGGATCAACATCAGTAGGATCAATATCTTCAACATAGCTGTACAAAAATTGGTAAAATAAGTGGCACTGCATAACTCTCCGTTCAAATGGGTTGACTTTAGTCAAAAATGAATGGAGGTGCACTAGTCAAACGGCATGGTTGAGGCACGGGCTACAAGAAGTTCCTCTTGGTCCCACATCGCTAAAGTTAGTATTATCGTTTTGAACCTCGGGAGACAGTCTTTTAATTTAATTTTATTGTTTTGGGCGGAGTCTTCTAGTATGGTGTGAGTGAACACTAGCAACTATTGGCATCTTCCCAGAAACCAAAGGAGACCCACATAATCGAACAGACAATAATATGCACATATCAGAATGGGGATAGGCACATGTAAACCTACGCACCTGGCGCAATATAGCCACAGGACCCAGCCACCTTCGACATGAGGCCGTCCCCGGTCGATGCCGCCCCTTGTTGCGATGTCTTTGCCAACCTGAAATCGGCGGCCCGTGGTGTAGAGTCCTCGTCCAATAGGATGTTGTTGCACTTCACCTCCCGGTGCACAATAGTGGGCACGCAGTCGTGGTGCAGATAGGCCAGGTCCTGAGCCGCGCCCGGCTGCTATCGCGAACTGCTAATAGCAATCAAGCAATCCTCTGCTCTTGGGCCCGTGCAACACATCGCCCAAGCTCCCATTCTCCATGTACTCGTAGACTAAAGCCTACTCTCCCCGGTTGCGCACGTGAACAGCAATTTTACTATATTGCTATGGCGGATGTGACACGGAGTCTCCACCTCCGAATTGACCACGGACTCGATGTCCAGGTTCTAGGTTCCACCCAGGAGCCTCTTAACCTAGTCAAACAACTGAACCTCATTGTCACCTTTGATAATTAGTTTGCCTTCGCATCAGGTATCCGCTGAGGCTATAAAGTGAAATTTTGTGGGTTTACTACCAGATGTGCTATTTGACGAAGTTGTGGTTTAATAATTAAATATTCTAACACTCCCTCTTTATACTTGGACTAGACTTTGGTCTAAGACTAAGAATGGAAATATATAATAAGGGTGGCTAATAAGGGCTTGAAAATGATCACTACCAACTATTTTAAAAGCTTAAACTGTTAAATGAAGATGTGATTTAATACTCAAATATTCTAACATAGAGTACTCCTCCTTAGATACCAAATATAGCCAACTGTTTTCTTCCTTTGAGGTGGTTTCACAAGATCTCCTGCTACGTCCTTATCAAGAGACTGAATCTCTTCATAGCTGCTGGTGTAGATCAATATTCAAATTGGCATTAGCATAAATATCACAAACAATACAGAATTACAAAGAAACGAAATTGCAATAACAAAGTTGGAATCGATACAAACGAATACCGAGGCCTGTGTTCAACACAGTTTCCTTAAAACAGATTCGCTCCCTACAGCACGCGTCTGAGGTTTCGTGAACGTCTGTCTCCCAGGATACAACGGTAGACGACTAAGAAGTAAAAAGCGAACGTTTTTCAGAAGGAAAACAACGAACGTTTTTTTTCAGAAGGAAAGCAACGAACGTTTTTCAGAAGGAAAACAACGAACGTTTTTTTCAGAAGAAAAGCAGCGAAAAGCTTCTTCCAAAAGAAGAATGATTTCGTTAAAATAGAACACAGGGGAGAGCTGTTCGGGAATAATAACGGCCAATTAAATCTGCCGTTACAAAATCAATTTGCGTCTGGAATAACGGCCGATTAATTCTGCCGTTACAAAATCAATTCCGTGTAACTGTTTGAGTTGAAAAATTTCCACTTTTCGATCCTGCAATCGTGTACGCAGGATGCGTGCTCGCGCCCAAGTTTCAGCTTGTCGGGCGTCGGATTTGCACCCCCCTGCGCCTGCGCGCGAGGCAGAGAGTTTGTGCTTTGATAGTTACCATTTCAAATAAGTGTAACTGTATATAAAGCACTCCATAGCCTTCTTCTTTTCCAATGTGGGACTAGTGCTTTTCACTTCCCACCTCCAACTCAAGGGTGTTCTTTGAGCATCAATTTCTCATTCATTCACCCATCAATTTGTCCCAAATTTCCAACAGCTGGCACTGAGTAGAGTCCACACCAAACACCACATCTACTAAAGTGGATGGTTCAACTACTGAATCAGATTCTTCGACGGCCAGAAGGGCAGATGCAACAAAATCATAGTAGAGCTGTAGGCGTTTGACTTCCCTCCTTGCTCTGTTAATAGCATTAGAGTCCTGCTCTTCACGTGGCGTTTCTTCCCCCTGAACTAGACTAGGTGTAACAACTGGGGAAGACTACAATTCAATCGGGACACAGTCAACTCGACTTTTTAATACCTTTGCATCGTGGAGTTATTTGCATTAGAACAAATTGAAAACATCTTTATCGAGTGAAGCATAATAGTTTCATTGAAAGCAACATCTCTACTAATTATAATTTAGAGTGACCAAAGATTGGGACGCTATAATCTATGTCCTTTAACCCCAAACACATAATCTACATAATATCAGATAAGATACCATAAATAAAGGTCCTAGATTTCCCCTCATAATTAGAACGATGGGGCATCTCATCTTCATCGATCAACACAGGATGAGACTTGATGCATTTCAAAGATGATGAACTATCCAACTTGAGCCGATATTATGCTGAGGCTAAAGCTAAGATATGATAGTCTTCAAATGCATCTAAACCAATGTTGAAATATTCGAATTTGTTCTTACAGGACACTGAATGGGCCAACTTCCATATTCTCTCTCTTTAGCTAGTCGAAGGGTCTATCACATTGGCTTGAAATAGTACAAGACCTGAAGCGGGGGCATATATTATTGAAGGGTTTGGTTTGGAGATCGTTCTTGCATGACATGGAAGAGGATATCCTTGAATACATTTGGTCATGGAAAATACATGATCTAATGCAAAACTCTCAAGGGCCGTATCGTCAGTTCAAGAATACATTATCGTGAGTTTTTAAATGTTAAGCACATAGATGGAAGCACCTCTCATGTAGTTTCAATTATCAGATCAACAAGAAGAATTTGGAAACACTTTCTACGGCAAAGAAAATACGGACCACCTCCTCTTGGGGTCTCAGGAGGATGTTGTCTATATGTTTGTACATAATGTTGAGAGCTTGCAAGTTTTGTGTCTGGAAGCAGTATGCGTCTACCAGTTGGCCACGTCTATAGGTAAGTTGAACCATTTGAGATATCATAGCCTTTCTTACCGCAGCATACTCAAGACTCTTCCCTATTCCATTTGCAAGCTGTACAATTTAAGGAGGTTGAATCTCACCGGATGTTCTGAGTGGTACTGGAAACTTCAAAAATTTTAAGAGGCTAGACCTGAAATGCTGCGCAAGTCTCAGAAAAAGTCCGGTAGGCTTAACCGAACTGCTGAATGGAATCGGGACATTGAGTAATTCACGCACCCTTCCATATTCCCAGGTGAACCTAGAGGACACTGCTCCCAAGCATTATTAGGACTCAAAAGATTGCGAGCAAAACTCGAGATCCTTCATTTGATCATGTGAATCAGTTGGTTAGACTACTCTTTTGGCGATTTCAAACGATCATTTCTTATATTAGACAACACCCACAAAACTCTTCTTCCTTCTCTTTTATTGTCTCGTCTTCTCCTTCAATTCAGTGAGCTTAAAAACTCCATTGAACAAAGAAAGTTGTGGTAAAATATGTCAAACAAACAAAATACGTGGTTGAAATTGAACCAAAAATGACAAGTTATGACTTGACAATTTTCCTACTTCTGTTAGTAAATTCCATTAAAGTTTTTAAAAAGGAGTGCACTTTGAGGACGACAACGCACGACAAATATTCAGAGAAACAATGAACATTAAGAGCTAGTTTACAAATTACAGCTATCATTACTTGGTATATTTTGGGAGTCGTTCTGTGATGTACCAACTATTGAATATACTAAATGATAACAAAATCAGAAATTTATTATTGCTGATCAGAGTGTCCTTAAGGACAAGATATTTATCATGTTGTCAAAAGTATACAACCGCACATAGATTCTTTTCAATTTAAGTAAATAAAAGGAAACCAACCTACCATCTTCGGATTGTCAAAAACCTGCAACACTGAAAAGTTGATATACATATGTCAAGTATACATTCCAAAAAACCATTGTGTGCAATAATAAATGGAAGATTTTATCGGAAAGTAATTCCCACAAGTGGCTGACCCTAAATTGGTAATCTTATCCTTTCCAAAAGGGAAAATTGAATTATACACAGCTAATGTAAAGTAAATTTAACAGAAGCGATCTTATCCTTCGTCGATTTGGGGTTTAGGATTAAATCAGGGATGTATAAGACTGTCAAATTTTATTTACCCTTATGAGGTAATACTACAATGACTTTCACAATTCCATCACTCTAACGAGCCAATCCCCTCATGCCCCTTAGGCAACACCTTCAACAAAAACTAGACAAAGAAGTGAGAAACAACAAATTATTAACCCAATGCTTTTGAGGAAAGAAAAGCAAATAAAGAATCATAATCCATATCAAATCGATAAATAGGGATTCTGGCCAGGTTGCCATACTAGTAAACATGCTAGTACCATTCTTTGTATGGAAGCAAATCTGACACCCAAGCCACATTTGAGTGATTCTAAGGCCAGTCTTGGATTTAATACCATTTGTGACACAAAGTAGATGTTAGGCAACAGTTCTTGTCAAACCAAACCCTAATCACTGGCTACATATTTGACCTCATTCATTGTGTTTTTTCTCCAAATGAATCCATCAACCAAGATCCCCAAAAAATTTGTTACAGTAACCTACCACAAAGAAGAGAAATCCGTCATGTCATAAACATCAACAATGTGTCAGGAAGCAATCCACGAGAACTGATGTGTTTTTGGTTGGCTTGCAGAAAATTTAATGACATGAAGAAGAGATGTACCTGGATCTCCAAGCTGATTGGCAATTGCTCAGTGCAGGTAAGGCCACAATGAAGGACTTGTTAGGCAGGAAGATGAGATCAATAGCACTTCTAGTTAACATTTTCAATCGAGATGAGCAATCCTCCTAAAAACCTTTAGAGGCATCTTTCCTAGGCATTTGCTCGAGATGTTTTTAAATTATTACAATTGTTAATAATCTCCCAATGCATGCAATTTATTTTGCCGTGAGAGCCGCTTGAACCCCGCCGCCTACGTTCTACTTTGGGATTGATCGACTAAATTGATTTCCATTTGTGACATCCGATGTATGAATTTTGGAGATTTTCCTTTTTTAATGTTAAATGTTATTTAATTTGATTGGTACTTCTTTACTTATTTTTGTCAAGATGATTGCAGTAGAAGTCTGGAAATTTCTTACATATGTCATAAATGGAAATCTATTTAGTCCACCGACCCCAAGGTAGCACGTACATGGTGGGGTTCAAGAGGCTCCCACGGCAAAAATAAATTGCATGCTTTGTGATATAATTGGTATCAAATTGTTGTAATAATTTGATAATTTCATGCCTTTGCTCATGATGTATTTAAACGATTGCAATGATTTGATTCCAATAATCTCATAAAGCATACGATTTATTTTGTCATAACAGTGGCTTGAGCCCTACCGACTACATCCTACTTTTGGATTGATTGACTAAATTGATTGCCAATTATGAGATATTATGTATGAAATTGTGATATTTTCCTTGTTTTAATATTAAATGTTATCCAACTTGATAAATATTTCTTTACAATTTTTTTTGGGATAATTGCGGTAGAAGTCTTGAAATTTCTTACATAGAATGTCATAAATGGAAACCAATTTAGTCAACCAATCCCAAAGTACAATATAAATGGTGTGGTTCAAGCGAATCCCATGACAAAATATAATGTCTGCTTTGTGAGATTATTGGTATCATATCCTTATAATTATTTGAGAATTTCATGCCTCTGCTCATGATGTATTTAAATGATTGCAATGGTTTAATACCAATATTCTCATAAAGCATTCAATTTATTTTGTCGTGGGAGCCGCTTGAAGCCTACCGACTATGTCCTACTTTTGGATCGAATGACTAAATTGGTTTCCATTTACGACATCCTATCTATGAAATTTGAGATTTTTCTATTTTTAATATTAAATGTTATCCGACTTGATTGGTATATATTTACTATTTTTTTCAAGATGATCGCGATAAAAGTATGAAAATTTCATAAATGGAATGTCTAAATGAAACCAATTTAGTCGACTAATCCCAAAGTACAATATCAAGCGGCTCCACGACAAGATAAATTGCCGTGATTTATTTTGTCATGAAGCCGCTTGAACCCTACCTACTACACAATACTTTTGGATTGATCGACTAAATTAAGTTCGTCATGACATCCTATGTATGAAATTTTGAGACTTTCTTTTTTCAATATTGAATGTTATCTGACTGGATTGGTATTTCTTTATTGATTTTTTGCATGATGTTGCCTCCTTTGTGAGATTATTGGTATCAAATCATTGTAATTATTTGATAATTTCATGGCCTTGCTTGTGATGTATTTAAATGATTGCAATGGTTTGACACCAATAATCTCACAAAGTATGCACTTTATTTTTTGTGGGAGCCCCTTGAACCCACCGACTATGTCCTACTTTTGGATTGATTGACAGAGATTTTCCTTTTTAATATTAAATGTTATTCGACTTGATTGGTATTTCTTTACTACTTTTTTTTTCAACATGACCGCGGTAGAAGTTTGAAATTTCTTACATAGAATGTCATAAATTGAAACCAATTAAGTTGACCAATCCCAAAGCAGGACGCGTGGATGGTCAACTAAATTGGTTTTCATTTATGACATTCGATGTAAGAAATTTCAAGACTTCTACCGCCATCCTCTTGAAAAATAATAATAAAGAAATACCAATCAAGTCCGATAATAATTTCTTACATAAAATGTTATAAATGAAAACCAATTTAGTCAACCAATTCCAAAGTAGGATGTAGATAGTTGGGCAAGCAGCTCCCACAACAGAATAAATTGCTTGCTATGTGAGATTGTTGGTATCTAATCATTGTAATAATTTGATAATGTCATGCATTTACTCATGATTTATTTAAATAATTACAATTGTTTGATAACAATAATCTCATAAAGCATGTAATTTATATTTTCATAAGAGTCGCTTGAACCCCACTATCTACGTCCCACTTTTGGATTGGTCAACTAAGTTGATTTCCATTTATGACATCCTATATATGAAATTATGAGATTTTTCTTTTTCTAATATTAAATGTTATCCGAACAAAAAAAATTAAATATTATCCCACTCGAGCAGTAGAAGTCTTGAAGTTTCTTACATGTCATAAATGGAAACCAATTTAGTCGACCAATCTCGAAGTATGACGTAGACTGTGGGGTTCAAGAGGCTCCCCCGACAAATACATTGTCTGCTTTGTAAGATAATTGGTATCAAATCATTGTAACCATTCGATAATATCATGAGCCAATGCCTAGAAAGATGGCTCTAAGATATCTAGGAGGTTACTTATCTCGATTAAACATATAAATCGGAAATTCGTGCCCGAGTGCAAATGAGTTCTCAAATTTGTCATTTATAAAATAACGCTTTTAGTGGTCAAAGACTTCTTATCCACACTAGAGTATCGTACTCTCGACATATATAATTTCTTTTTATCCGTCTATTGTGACACTTTAACTGAGAGCTTGAAATGAGAAGCAGTAGTCATAGATTTAGCACTGCTCATGTGGAAATAATCCTAGACCTTCCTGATGTAGTCAACTTTGCCATCAAAATATTAATCTTAAGATATATTCTTGGTAGTTATCAACTCAAAAAAGAGATCATACGAAGGAATTATCGGGGAGTTTTACCAAATACATACACATACTTGTCGAATAGTTTTATCAGGGAATTCTATCAAGGACATGCAACTCTTAGACTTACTTCTCCGGTAGGAACAATTGAGCATATGATACCGTGAATCGCTTACACCGCAGCATAATACAGATGAATTAGCTGGCACAGCAGTCACTTCAGCATTATTGTGGACTATGAAGCTTTTCTCTTTCATTGGAAACCCACTACATACAGTGCTTTTCTCGACCAACGAAAATGTTGATGCTATTGAAACTTAGAAAGGGACTAAACACTCGAGCGTTTTTTACAAAGAATAAATTCAAACTTTTACTCGGGCAATAATTTTCGCACCAACCTTCAAGCCTCATGTAAAAAGGCGCCAATTTTAACTATGAGAGAACCGTGATCATCGTATGAATTTCCGTTAAAATGTGCGAATATGCTGTCTGAAATGGCTAACGGATTATGACATTGCTAACAAGAAGTGCCATGTCAACAGACATTCTTATAACTATAATCAACATCTCATTTCTAAACACAAATATTATGGCTTCAAATCAAATTAAGAAGGTTGTATGTAAATTGGGCTACGGATTTTGTACAAAATCATAGCACATTTACCAAATTTTCCCAAATTTTGCCCTTTCAGCCTGATTTTGTGAAGAACTCTCTCTCTCCCTCCCTCCCACGCGCACGCACACATTTGAAACCCCATTAATTAGCTTAGAAACAACATCATTCTACTTTTTTAGAGGGAACAATGTCGTTTGCGACTCCAAGTTATTGGAAACGACGTTATTTTTATTACATGTGGGCAACAACTTTGTTTTGATAGTTTACGGTAGCCAAGTTTGCTAGAATGGCAGTCACCTTGCCATGACCGTTTGCTAACATGGCAATCACATTTTATCTTTTTGGTGGCGAAGCATGGCAATCACATTTTATCTTTTTGGTGGCGAAATTCATCCCTCACGTAAAAGATGGTGTCTTTCCCAACGGCATTTGTAAGTTTTTAACAATGTTCATCTCAAGTATCATGCCACGTCGGATCACCGGCATTTGGGACAAACGTTCTTAAAAATTTATGATATTCATGTGATCAATTAAAAGTCATAATACTCAAGAGATTTAGAAAAAAGTTATAACATTTAAGTGACCATCGTACTAAAGTTAGAATCAAAATTATGTGGCAATTGAAAGCTTATATTCTGTTAATGATAAACCCGAACACTTGAAGAGGTAGAAAAAGAGGCCAGCAGAAGATCCATCTGACAGGCCTTTTCACTACTTTCAGCAGAAGATCTATCTCACAAAAGCCCAGCGCATATTACACACATTGACCACAAAACTGAGAGCTAAAAATGCTACAGTTCATATCATTTGGAACGGACCAACTTTTTGTCCTTGAGCAACTCAACCACGCGTCGCATGTTGGGTCTGTTGATCGGCGCGGGAGAAGTGCAAGAGAGAGCTATGTTCAAGACCTTCTCGATCTCCTCATAGTCGCTCGAGGATGGGCTCAACCTCGGATCCACGAGCTGCGCGAGATCGCCGTGGCAGCACCCAGGCTCGCCGTCACTATTTCCTTCCCCTTCCGCCTCGGGAGTCGACAGCGCGATCTCGGTGACCCACTTCACGATGTCCTTGTTCTCGCCGAACCAAGGGTCGTTCGGCCTTTTCCCGCTGATCAACTCCAGGAGAAGAACGCCGAAGCTGTAGACGTCGCTCTTCTCGTTTACTTTCAAGGTGTATGCATACTCTGTGAGCACCGAAAAAATAATAATCAACATAAATGTTCAGGAAAGAACCACCAATCAAATTACTCTGGCAAATCAAATGAGTATGAGAACATTATAGCTGTCTACACAATTCATAAAATAAGCTGCACTGCCCATATTAAATGTGTACCAAATACCAAATCCATTTAAGAACTCCCTGTTCAAATGGGTAGACTTTAGTCAAAAAGATGAGTGGAGGCATGGGCTAAAAAGGCCAAAACACACAACTCACAAGCACTTCCCCATGGACCCCACGCATCGCTGAAATTAACATTATCGTATTGAACCATGGCACCAACTAGTCTCCTAGTTTAGTGCAAGTGAACACTAGCCACTGTTGACATCTTCCTAGGAACCAAAGGAGACCACATAAATGCAGATAAAAGATTTGGGATAAAGGCACTACGCACCTGGCGCAATATAGCCGCAGGACCCAGCCACCCTCGACATGAGGCCGTCCCCAGTCGACGCCGCCTCTTGCTGCAACGTCTTCGCCAACCCGAAATCGGCGACCCGCGGGGTTAGGTCCTCGTCCAACAGGATGTTGTTGCTCTTCACATCCCGGTGCACGATAGCGGGCACGCAGTCGTGGTGCAGGTAGGCCAGGCCCTGGGCCGTGCCCACCGCTATCGCGAACCGCTGGCGCCAATCGAGGAGCCCTCCGCTCTTGAGCCCGTGGAGCACATCGCCCAGGCTCCCATTCACCATGTACTCGTAGACTAAAAGCCTGCCCTCGTCGGCCGCGCACGTGAACAGCAGCTTTACTATATTGCCGTGGCGGATGTTACCCAGGGTCTCCACCTCCGAATTGAACACGTACTCGGCGTCCGGGTTCAGGGTCCCGCCCCGGAGCCTCTTAACCGCCACCGTCTGGCCCGACTTGAGCGTAATCCGGTAGACCTGGCCCGATCCACCGGACCCAATCAAGTTCTCATCTGTCAACTGATCGATGATCTCATAGCTAAACCTGACCCGCTGGAACGTGGTTATCTTCCACAGCCGTTTCGATTTGCCTCCGCACCAATGCAACTTCGCCCTGAGGAACCACACGAGGGACGCGCAAAGGAGCACGGCGCATACGGCCAGAGCTATGAGCACGTAGAAGGTGGCGGGCCGGGCTCTCGTGCACTTCGGGAACGGCTTCAAATCCGAGCTGCACAGGTTCGGGTTGCCCACTAAGCCCGAAACAAAGAGCTCATGATCGAAGCCCGGCGGTATCTTGCCGTAGAGCCGATTGTGCGATATATTGAACTTATTAAGCGTCAGTTTGGACAACTCTGCTGGAATCTCGCCGGAGAGCGAGTTCCCAGAGAGGTCCAAGTACGTCAGCACCGGCAAGTCGCCTAATTGAGCCGGTATGCTCCCAGTGAACCGGTTGTTCGACAGGTTCAAATCGGTCAAATCGGTCCATGGAGTTACAGAACTCGGTATCGGGCCGGCGAACAAATTGCCCTGCATCTCGAGCTTCTGCAAATAGCCCAAATTGGTGATACACGTCGGGAGTCCCCCGCCAAACCGGTTGTTGCTCAAATCGATGACAGTGAGGTTCGAGAGCTGGCAAATCTCCGCCGGAATATCGCCAGAGAAGTTGTTGCCGGCGATCAGAAGTGACGTCAGGCCCTTGGGACCCGAAATCAACCGCGAAATCGCTCCTTCAAACTTATTGCAGCTCATGTCAAGGTACGAGACTGCCTGGAGGCCCCAAAATCCGGCTGGCACTTCGCCGGAGAGACTGTTGTTGCTGATTCGGACGTACTCGAGAGACTCGCAGCTCGCTAGCGAACTCGGCAAGCTTCCTGTGAAGCGATTGTTGAAGACAACGATGCTCTGGAGCTGGCCTCTGGAACAGAGATTCTCAGGCAACTCGCCGGTGAAAGAGTTGCCAGAGACGTCGAAATCTTCCAAGTCGGAATTCTTGCCCAGATCGGCTGGTAATCTCCCCGTGAAAGAGTTGTTGAAGAGCTTCAGCTGCTGCAAGTTAGGGTTCGACGCCAGAACTTGGGGAATCTCGCCGGTGAAGAGGTTGTCATTGAGGTTCAGGGACGTGAATGGAATCGCCGCGATCTTCTCCGACAGGACGCCGGTGAGACTATTCTGAGAGACGTCCAATCGGAGGAGAGAGCTCAAATTGGCGATCGCCTCCGGCAATTCGCCGGATAAGTTGTTGTCGTACAGTTCAATTTGCTCAGCGCTTCGCAACCCGGCAATGGCATCGGGAATTTTCCCTGACAGCGCATTGCCGGACACATCGAAGTTCTTCAGAGAAGTGAGCTTCTCGATCGAGCTCGGGATTTCTCCGACGAGATACGATCCCGCGAGCCAGAGATTCTCGAGCTTGGACAGGTTTCCAATCTCCGGAGGCAGAGGGCCCGGCTTAAATGGGTTGTAAGCAAGTTCGAGCCGAGTCAACTCGCTGAGGTTGCCCAAGAAGGAAGGTATCGTGCCGTTGAGCAGGTCCTCGATCAGTATGAGGACACGCAGCGCCGGCAACCGGCCGAAGCTCGCCGGGATATCGCCGGAGAAGTTGTTGTACGAAAGGTCGAGGACCCGGAGGTCGGCGAACCCCGGCGAGAGGTCCGGCAAGCGGCCGACAAAGTAGTTGCTGGAGAGGTTGAGCGACTGGACGCGCGAGCAGAGCGAGAACGACGGCGACGCCGCGGGGGCGCCGTAGAAGTTGTTGTTGGCGAGGGAGAGGTTCCGGAGGGTCCGGATCCGGCAGAGGTCGGACGGGAACGCGCCGGAGAGGTTCAGGCCCGAGAGGTCGACCGCCACGACGGAGCGGTTCCGGGTCTGGGACTCGCAGGCGACGCCGGTCCAGTTGCAGGGGCTGCGGTCGGCGTTGGGGACCCAGTCCCCGAGCTGGCCGTCCGGGTCGTCGAGCTGGGAGGTCTTGACCCGGAGCAAGATCTCGTAGTCGCCGTCGGCGGAGAGAGCCAACGGCAAGAAGCAGCAGCAGAAGCAGAGCAAGGACCAAGAACAGAGCAAGAGCCTCAGAGCCGCCGCTAGCTCGCGGCACCGCTGATGGGTCGCCGCCATTTCTGCTCGAGAAGCACGAACAGAAGGTCTAGAGCTCGTGCAAGGCGTGGCGACGGCGGCTTGAAGAGGAAGTGGCGTGTTCACGTGGACAGATGTGCGCGCATTAGACAGGAGGTGGAGCTTTACTCTGTCCTAGGATAACGCGTGCAGACAGACAGAGAGAGAGAGAGTGAGAGAGAGAGAGAGAGAGGGAGAAGATTTTTGTTGCACAGTGAACAATAATGGGGGAGGCCATAATTAAGGGTGTGCAACCGGATCGGGTTTACCCGGAAACCGGACCAACCCACCCGAAAAATAGGTTCGGGAATCGGTTCTAATAAGAACCGATCCGGGTACCGGTTCCATTTTTTGGGAACCGGTTAGAACCGGTCTGGTTTCCGGTTCCAAGTAAAAATCAACCCAAACCTGTTTTAGAACCGGTTTTGAGATAATGTACAAAAAAGTAAAAAGCCTATATCACGTTACCCTACTTCACCGATTTTAAAACCAATTTCTGGTTTAATATTCGAATATGTTTCACAACTATGAGTGAAACAACACGGCCCTTAAAGTCATCTAAATATTTTGTGATTCAGATGAGATATATAGATATTTTTCTAGTGAGAGCATATGCCTTACCGCTAAGTCTCTTGATTTTTCTTTCAAGATATTTCATTCGGAAACAGAAGTGAGGAGTTATCTCATCATGGTGCAAAATAAAGAGCTAAACATGTTGAATAAATTCCATGGAAATGTGACTCTTAAAGATTTATGCGATTGGACTATGTCTTGCCACATAGTGCTTTTGGATTGTTGATTTTGATGGATTGTAATTTCAATTGCTCATTTTGGGGATTGTTGCTTTTGGCGGATAGTGGTTTTTGTTATTCATCTTTTATTTTAAATTGTTTCATTACTACCTATATTATTTTGCTAGAAAAAAATGAAACTAAAAAAAGGAACAAAAAAAAATAGGTTCTCGGGTAGACCCTGAAACCGGACCGGAAAAACAGGGTTGGTTCCAAAACAGGGTCTAGGAAAAACAGGGTTGGTTTCAGGTTCCAAAAATTGAGAACCGGTTATAACAGGGTTGGTTTCAGGTTTTAGGTCCGGACCCAACCCACCCTGGAACCGATCACCCCTAGCCATAATTGCAGGGATTTGTAGGAAATTGATGAGCGAAGGTGATCCTCTTTCTAGCTTTTTGGTGGGAGAAAGAAATGAGGTGCTGCGGCTTGCAGATGAGGATTTCTTTTGGAGCCCTTCTTGCTTCCAGAACATCGTCTCCGAAAACAACGTTGGGGGTCGAATTGACTAGTTTAACCTAGGTGAATATCACCAAGAATCCAAAATTAATATATTTATAATAAATTTATTCAAAATTAATCTTTTGATTATTAACCTAAATTGATATACTTATGATAAATTTATTTCAATTAATTTTTTGATTACTAAAAATCCTAAATTGGTACATTTGTGATAAATTTACCCTCCGTTAGTTTTTATTAATTTGGATTAATACCACAAAAAATAAGAAGCCGGTATACCTGTGACAAATCGACAAACTGGTATGCTCATCAACTGTCATGTGAAATCCAAATAAATAATTTAACCGTAAAAGTTACATAACATTATTTTAAGTTCCAAAACATCTCTTGCCAAGAAAGTTAATTAATGGCACGGTTGTTAATAGTTCAGCAATTGAAAAGCATAGTCAAAATATAAAAAAAATTTAAGAAATTACGAGAGAATTTTGCGCGAATTTACATGTAATGAAAGTTTAAGATGTTTCTAAATAAAGAAGGCCAGAGTGCATGCATCGTATATTTAAATTCAATAAAAAGTAAAAAGTGAAAGTCAATTGAGACGGGTCTAAAAAAATGCAATTAAATGGTCATGTGTAATGCACGTTGACATCATTATTGTTGTAATGAAAGATAATGTTGGGGTACACTTGTACTAAATTTGAACGTTGAAAGCTAAGTGAAAAAAAAATTGAAAAAGCATTGCAACCCTCACGGGTTGGAAACTTGCGGTTAATATACATTATTCCTTGATTAGATTCACATGTCATGTTATTAAAGTCAAAGATTTACGAACTCGACTCGATTAGATATTTTAAACTCTTCATGCATGGCTCCTCTACAACTCCAAAAAATTTTCTACTTGTCGTTGACATTACGACTCTTGTTAGTATAAATCTACATCAATGTAATAGCAAATTAAGATGAGTGTCACCCACCATCTTCTATCTAATATTGGCCAATCCAATTTATACATGAAAAAGATAAGAAAAACATGATGTAGGTAGACATCTTTTACAGCCAAATTACGTATTTAGGAAAAATTTGTCCAAAAAGTCCTAAACCTATCGTATGGCGGTCAATTCAGTCATAAGCCTTTCAATTGTGCCGATTTAGTTATAAACATTTTCACAATTTGTCAATTTAATTCTAAACCTTTCAATTGTACCAATTTAATTTTAAATATTTTGATAATTTATTAATTTAGTCCTAAACATTCTAAGAATGTGTCAATGTAGTCATTTCGGTCAATTTTAGCCGGAAATCGTTGACTTGATAGTATTGGTCATCTTACGTAGTAGAGCCGATACTGACATGGACAATTTTTACAGTTTTTTTAATTTCATTAATTTTTTATATTTTCTCTTTTCTTTTTTATTTTTCCTTTATCCCTCTACCGACCCTCATCGATGGCCGAACTCAAGCAAGGGCCACCCTTGGGAAAGGGTTGCCCTCACCTGGGCTGGCGATGGTTGTCGTGGCTTGGTTGAGCATGGGCTACCCTCACCATATCCAACAAGGACTACCCACGCCCTCGCCAAGCCAGCAAGGGCGAGCCCCCGGTCTTTCAAGGGCAGCCAGCAACCTCCACCAGCCATCAATGAGGCCTAATGATGGCCGGCTAGATGTCCTGGCGGAGGGAAAAAAGGAAAAAAGGAAAAAAGAAAAAAGGAAAGAAAAAAAAGAAGAGAAGAGAAGAGACAAGGAAACAAGGAAAATAATAGAAATATTATCTACGTCAATGCCGTTAGTACTACGTAAGACAATCAACGGTAACTAGACTGCCATGTTAGTGATTTTTGATCAAATTTGACAGGAAGGATTAAATTGGCAAATCGTTAAAATGTTTATAATTAAATTAGCAAATCATCAAAATGTTTATGACTAAATTGGCACAATTAAAAAGTTTAGTAAATTGACAAGTTGTCAAAATATTTAAACTAAATTGGTACAATTAATAAATTAGAACTAAATTGACCGTCGTACAATAAATTTAGTTTTTTTCTAGACGATTTTCCCACCTATTTAGCATTGAGTAGCGCTATAGATATCAAAAACTAAGTCACAAAACTGATGCATTAACAAGTATTGCCGGAGATTACGAGTAGATATTTAAATAATAGAGTCCAATCGAATAACACAGAGAATTTTATAGTATATATATATATTGATTTTGATAAATTATTATCAATTTACTAGCCTTGATTTTCTCATACAGGTCTTGTGAACAAATTCCCTTCGTTTAAACTTGTAATGTATAGTACGAAATAAATGATGCATTTTATTCCTTAAATAAGTGTGTAATAAGTACTTAGTGTTACTCGGTAATAAAATTCTTTTACTAATTAGAAGTGGAAATTGTTGGGGTGCCCGAGACGATGGATGATTCTGATTTGCTTCCGGAAGCAGCAACCTGTTGGCGCCCACCTTTTTGGGAGTTGATGATCTGTTGTCGCTTCGGAGGACAACTTGTTATCCGAAAATGACCCAAAAAAAGGAAAGGACAGGTTCCTTCTCCAGAGGGAATGAGTATCTATGGAGAATTTCTTGAAGTTTGGCCACCAGATGTGGTGTGCATACTTCAGTAAATTTTGCTCTTTTGGCTAATAAACTGGTCAGATTCAACGAAACCTTGCTGGCTAAACCACAGCCCAAAGAGAAGGATAACTTCTTAATGATAGTCTTAACATGCACACATGAGGAAATTATAGTAATGGTGACGGTCGATTAGGTTTTAGTCAATTTAAGCTCCACCATCTACAGAATAAGCAAGATGCAAATCATTCTCTTTTTAATGATTAGAACTAGAAGTTCATTGCCTGATAATGTGAAAAGAATAATCCATTACTGATGAAGCTTCACTTAACAGGAAAGTATAAAAGGACTAAGGAAGCTTCTGCTATCATTGTCTACAACTACAAGGAGGGGTCACTTTAATCCCTTCGATCCGGAAAAAAGGATCAACGTGATTTGCTATTGTAACATATCAATCGTTGTTTTTTTACTACCACCTTATCCTCTTTATTTGGTAAAAGAATTTGTGTTGAATGACATCATCGATCCTTACGGCAGATCAACTAATTCCCTCTTATTCAATCCTTTGGTTGGATTTTGGAAGTTGACGCTTTCATCAGCTTAACCATACATTAATCATGCATTTGGTGTCCAAAATTACTTCATTAATAAATATGAACCATAGATGTAACTCAAATACAGAGAAATAATCATGCGAATATGCTATTTGCTCGAGTGAAGTTAGGAAAGATTTGAACTTTGGCGGAAAATTCTAATGTAAGATCGTTTATACCTATGAATATGAAAAATTGAACTTATATCAATGATCAAACATCATATCGTTAGCCTCCCATCTAAGGTTGTTGGCCTCAAGGCCGAGGACAACTGCATTAGATCTTTAGGCTAACAAACGGAAACAAGTGCCAATGCTAAGACCGGTGGCAATCCCTACGGTAACAATGGTGAGCAATGACAACGATATAGACATGATGACAGACAGAAAGAGGGAGAGAGAGGTACTTAAAGTTAAGTTTAAGGTGTTTCAGGGAATATTATCTTATTTAAGGCTCTGTTTGTTTCATGAACAATTTTTTGTTGGAAAACATTTTCTTCATTTTATGGTGTTTGAATTGCTTAAGAAAATGAGTCAATAGAAAGCCTTTTCACAGTCAACGAAAAATTTTATGCTTGAATTCAAGACAATGATTCTCTTTTTAAAAAATCAAAAATCATTTTGCAAAATACGATTAGAAATTAGTGCTTCAGTACTGAAACCTTGACACTCATGCCCACATCCTCCACGGTCGAGGCTGGGTCCACGAGGCCGAGCGTGGGACCCTAGTGCCCCTAGTTAGTTCTCATCAGGCGTGCATTAGGCATGGTAGTCTCCCTGTCCCTCACACACTCAGTAACCATTGTAGATATCACATGTTTGTGCTCCCAAGGGTGGTCCCAAAAGAATGCACAAGTGTGATGATTCAAATCCAATCCTCGAACGAGAAGGATAGACTTGCTTATGATTTGAACAACCCATTTAGTAATAGTGTACTTACTCATATTAATAGCATGCAAAACAAAACCCAAAAAATCTCAAATGATATTTATATTTCAGGTAAGGAGTTGAAGTTGTGCTCATTCACGCCTCATCATGTGCCCTAGCTAGAATGAGTTCCAAAGGTAAAGCAAGGACCTAAGATTTACAACCTAAGATTCAATATGTAAATGTCGTTACCAGTCATTAATACCATCATAAAAAAAATTATATGTGTTGTTCAAAATTATTATATACCAGTAGAGCCAATTTACTTGATCAAACCAAAGGTGATTGCCATGGCTAGCCACCCCTTCCGAGCAGCACCCTAGATGCTGGTAGAGAAACGTCTCAAAGAAATTTTGATGATCGCAAAACTACTTTGTATAATGTTTTACATTGATGATTGCAGATGTTCCTAATAATGTTTACGGAACTGAAGTTATGAGATCATGAATTTGTTCTATTGGTCAAAATAGTACCAATGAATCTACAAAAATCAACTACAAGACAATGTTTATTCTAAGCCAATTAGATCAAGAATATTGTAAGCAACAAACCATTTAATATGATTGTTGGTTCATCATTGTAGCCGTCGTTGACTAGACATACACAAGCGGGAGAGAAGGAAGATCTAAGAACAGGTTGTATAATAGTATGTCGAAGTTGCAGTGACAAGACAGTAGCAGAAGTTATTTCGAGTAGTCTGCAAAGGTTCGAGACAGACTGTATGGGCAGTCTCATCCTTGGACAGTAGCTCCAACAAACTCCTAACAACTATTTTGCTTCTCCGAGACATCTCCAATGGATTGTTTGAAGATGCCTATAAAATAGAAGATCTTTGAATGCCAAGAAGTTAAGAGACGTGCAATACACAAAACCCATAAATCTGTTACAAGATGTGTCCTAAGCAAAAAGCTCTTATATATCCATGATCCTTGCTACTTGTAATTGTGTTTAAAGATCAAGTGTACTAATTAATAACAGCACTCCTAATGGTGTGATCTATCTTCTGAAATGATTTATATGTGCCAGTTGTAACTTATTATGCAAATTACTAGTGTATTCCAGCCCAACTTGTGGCTGTTAGTGATGAAAGTGGACGTAGGCTTATGGATAAAGCCGAACCACCATATATTTTTGTATGCTGTTGTTTCCCTCCGATTCAATTACATAAGCACACAATCAGCTCACGATTTCTGAAACATCATCTTAACGTGATATTCACTTTGTACTTATTGTTTTTCCGCAAAAAGTATAAAGATTTTGTTACAACCTATTCACCCTCTCTAGGTTGTATTATTTAGCCCCAACAGATGCCAACTTCACGACTAGCCCTTTTACCAACACCATGCTTAGCCTGCTAAAGCCGACCAATGCCACGTTCACCGCCACTATCACTACCACTAGCCTCATTTTGTACTCCTTTATGAATGTACCGCTAGGAGCGGCACCCGCGCCTCCACCCCAAAGGCCAATACTGATGCCGCTACCGTCTTCCATGGGCTTGCCAGCTTCTCCTTCCTCAAGTCCATCTCTTTGGCTTCTCGAGCTTCGTTCCTGTTCTCTTGCTTCATTTGGGCCACCTTGATGTCGTGCTATAAATACATGGATACAAGTTCCCCGATAGCCATGTTGCAGGCCTCGATGGTCAACCTCGCCACTCCAATTATCACCATGGTCTTGACGTCCTTGCGGACGGCACCGATGCCCATCATGAGCGACACCATCAAGAGTAGGCCATCATTCGCACCGAGGATAGCGGCACAAAGTCACTATGCTTGCTACGAGAAGTCGACGACCACGATAGCTTACTTGAGGGATTGTTTGGTTTGACCCTCTAGGTTGACTTTGAGAGCATAAGGGGGAGGCAATTGTTGGGGGTCTTGTGGTTAAGTTGATGGTGGTGTTTCCATGGATGGATGGAGAGAGAAGAGTTAATATGAGGAAGCTCTAAAAATGAAAGGAATAATAGAGAGGAAGATAAGAGGGTGTGTGGAGGGCACACTCCCTGAGAGAAGCTATTTATAGAGGAGAAAATTCCAAATAAGGACTTGAAGTGTCATTATTTTATCAAATAAGAACTTGAAGTAGACCTTATGTCAAATAAGAGCCTGAAGTAGCTATAAAAATTTCAAATAAAGGCCTCACCCCACCGGTTCGCCAACCGGCCAAATATTGAGGCTGGTCAAGGACATTTTCATATAAAAACAATTTTAACATGAATTTTAGTTAAATTAAATTAAAAATTACAAAATTTATCAATAAAAGAGAAAAATAAGGGGGAGGACTAGCAGCCAACCCTCCCCTCCTGTGGTTGCCACCCCATCACTGGTCGGGTGGTGGCGACGGCTAGTGACCCTTGTTGGCCAAAGGAGAGGGCCTAGTGGTCACCCCATCGACCATCGCTGTCACCCCATCGGCGATGAAGCGGTGGCCACATGTGGGAAGGGCTGGTTGCTTCCCTTATTTTTTTTAATTTTTTTTAACTTTAGTTTGTTTTTATGGAAAAAAAAACAAAAGAAAGAAAAAGGAAAAAAAATAAAAAGGTGAAAATGCCCTTGACTCCGATGAGGTTAGGCTCCTTTTTTAGATTTAGATGGTCACTTCATACTCTTATTAGACAAGGTTCAGTTCAAACTTTTATTTGAGAAAATAGTGGCACGTCAAGTCCTTATTTGACATAAGATCCATTTCAAGTCCTTATTTAAGAAAATGAGAGAAGTTTGGGCCTTATTTGGAATTTTTCCTTTATAGTGAAACATGTGCGTTATAGAATAATAGCCAAGAGCATGGTTTTGTATAGTTAGTAGGTTTATTTATTTGAGTTGAAAGTAGAAACCTTAGCTTGTGAAACACAAAGTCTATAGTTGGATCTCAAAACTCTTTTAATTTTTTTTTATGGAATGCAACCCAATTTCAGTAGCTCAAATAAGTAAACAAATTAGTCAAGGGACGAGCTTTCCATGTATATAAGAATTATCTTGCTTCTTATGGGAAATTTGGGATAATGGAATCTCATGTGTCACATTCCACAATTTGCAAGATCTTCTAATTGGTGTCTCCAAAGGTGTGCCGAATGTTCTTATGATGTTAATGAGATCTCATTACGCTTCCTTCAAAAATGGCAGGACAACATGTACTATTTTTTTGTTTCTACTAATGGAGTGTTCGGAAATCTTTGAGCACCCGATTAGTTCTCATTGGGCATGCATTCGGCATGGCAGTCTCCTTGTCTCGTACACACTCGTTAACTATTGTAGATAACACATGTCTGTACACTTGAAGGTAGTCCCAAAAGAATGCGCAAACACGATGATTCAAATTCAAGCCTTGAGTGAGAAGAATAGACTTGCTTATGATTTGAACAACCCCTTGGGGTTTAGTAATAATGTATTTACTGATCTTGATAGCATACAAAAACAAAACACTAAAATCTTGAATGATATTTATATTCCACGTAAGGAGTTGAATTTGTGCTCATTCATGCCTCATCATGTGCCCCAATTAGTATGAGTTCTTCCAGCAAAGCAAGCGAGAGGACTTAGCTAATTACGACCTAAGATACAACATGTAAAAGTTATTATTGGTCATTTATACCATCAAGGAAACATTATATGTGTTGTTCAATATTATTACAGACCAATTGAGGCAATCAGCTTGGTCAAACCAAAAGTGATGCCCATGGCCAACCACCCTCTAAGAAGCACCCTGGTACTTTCCCCAGCACCACACTCAGCTCGCCAAACCTAAGTAATGCCATGCTCACTGCCACTATCGCCACCACCAACCTCACCTTGTACTCCTTTATGAATGCAGCCGCTAGGAGCGGCAACAGCGCCCCCACCGCAAAGGTTAGTGTCGATGTCACCGCCGTTTGCCATAGGCTTGCTAGCTTCTCCTTCCTTGCGTCCATCTCTTTGGCTCTTAGGCCTTCATTCTTGGCCTCTCTCATCATCTAGGCCACCTCATTGTTGTATTGGTGACTATAAGGATACGAGCTCCCTTATGGCCATGCTGCAGGCCCCGGCGGTTAGCACCGACACTCCGATTATGGCCATGGTCTTGATGTCCCTATAGATAACGCTGACACCCGTCATGAGCGACATTGCCAAGAGTAGGTTGTCATTCACACCCAACACAGTTGCACGAAGCTAGTCGACGACCTCAGCCTCTTACTCGAGGAATTGTTTGGTTTGACACTCGACGTGTTCCCTGCCATTGTGCCTAGGTGCTTTGCTTCTGCACCTAAGTATCAGGCATCCAAGCCTAGGTCCATCAAGATTGAGCCCAAGTCCATAAAGGCTAGCCTCGGTACCTGGTAGCCATGGTCGGGACCTTATAGTGCCCATGCTTGGGACTTTAGTGCGTATGCTCAGGTCCATAGCGGCCATGCCTAGGTACCCAATTCTCACGCCCTAGTCGCTGGCACTTGGGCTTGAGTCATAGGCTACACTTGAGATCGTGATGTCATGTATAGGTTCCCGACGACCATGCCTAGGTACCCGCTCCTATGCCTAAGTCATCGACCCTTGGGGCCCACATCCATTGAGGTCGGGCCCCCTTCCTCGGCGATAGTGCTCGGGTACCTGAACCCAATTCTTAGAGGCCGGGCCAAAGACTCTAGTGCCCTTGCCTGAATCTTTGGCTGCCATGCTTGGGACCCTTGTGCCCGTGCCCAGAACCCTGGTGCCCATGCCCGAATCCTTGGTGGGCATGCCCATTCTCAAGGCATTGATGGCGATGCTCGGGTATCCAACTCCCACATCCAAGTCAGGGCCAGGTCTCTCGAGGCTGGGTTTGAGACCTCAATGCCCAGACCTATGACTAGGTATCCAATTCCCGCACCCAAGTCACTGGCATTCGCCCCTAGTTCCTCCACGGCCAAGCTCAACTTCACAAAATCTAAACCCAAGTTTCTTAAGACCAAGTCCAAGATCTTGGTGCCTGTGCCCAGGTACTCGATTACTATGCTCAAGTCACCATCGCTCAGGCTTGGGTTCTCGACACTTGTACTCGGGTTCCTAGTAGCTAGGCCCGAGAAACCCCAACTCTTACAGGTAGGACCTCGGTGGTTAGGTATCCTTTATATCACACAAATACTGCATATCTCTTTAAAAAATATCAAGTAGTTTGCGAAACAAATGGAGTGGACGATAGATGGAGGTCGTGAATGATTGCTATCTCATGGTGTAGGACAAGTGATAGGCATGATCTGTCACCGGATTTATTTGAATGGAAGCCCTATTGTAGCAAAAAGTTGTGGCGAGAAGATGTAGGAACAAAATGTTTTTCTAAAATGTTGAAGGTGTATGGAAGTTTGACATAACACGGCGCAATACTTTGAAGATAAGTAAGAGTCATATCCCCATGAGTTTCTAGACTGTTATCCAAAATTAAAAAAATCGTTTCTGTAAATTCTTTTAAAAGGTTCCTGTAGTTAATAAAAAAAGGTCACAGTCAGTTCTTGAACAAATCTAGTGACGGTTTTGCTGACTTGGACTTTAATAAAATTAAAATTCGCTAGAGAAAAAGCATGAGTTATGACCTACTCGCGTTTGTCTCCTTTGATCTTGAGGCAATGATACAACAGAGCGGTCAGACCTGAAAAATGGTCACGTGCATTGTGGTGTCCAATTTCTCCGGTGAGAGAATGACCATAATGTGATAGTTGCCATTGCCTAACGAGCCTCGAGCAACAATGACCTTCACACGATAGTCACCTTTGCTGCTGCCAATGCCACAACGTGATGATTGCCATGGTGTCACAAGCCTCATGCAACAGCAACCCCCATATGGCAGTCGCCTTGCTATTGCCATATTCCTACCTCTCTTTCTATTATATTTATGATTTTCCATATTGTGAAACCTATCAAAATGGATTATAGACTAATTTCTTAATCCATATTTTATGAGCTGGATTGTTATATAACTTAGTTATATTCAGTGAATGGGTCATAAATAAATTTATAATGGTAAGGTCTAAAATAATATAAATATTAAATAGATTTACAACTTATTTAGACCTAACTCACATCTATGATTTTCTCTTCATTCTCTTTCGCCTTCACTCGATTTTGTGCTCGCTCATTCTATACTCTTAATTTGGTTAGGGTATGAATTTTCCTAAATTGAATTAAATATAGAAGTATCTTATTAATATGGATCAAGTCTGGTATAGATTGAATATGTGTTGGATCGGATATAAGTCACCGCCGCACTTATAATGCATGAAAATAGGTCAAAACAGATTAAATAGTCAACTTAAGTTGGATCATTTTTTATCCGATCTACCTATTTGATTGATCTACGCGTCATTAATATTATACTTATGTGGTGCCATATAAAAAAATGAGTAAATCACAAAAAGGGCACGGGTGTATTTCAACTGCTCATATCAACATTTCGACCGATCAAGCTTATCAAAAGGATTGACGGTGACCCTTTCCAAAACGTGTAGGGATTGAGAGGGAAAAATTGTGAACTTTCTTTAATTTTTTTTCTTTGCCGTGCGACACTCTTAACAAGACACATTTCTGAAGATAATCACAAACTTTTTAGCCGAAATAAGATCAAACACGTGGCCTTGCAATTTCTCGGCCAGGGAACGAACGGCTAGACGAAAATCCTCGTGAAGTGTGTCGTAGTAATGGCGGATTCCCGGCGTCGCCAACGACTGACCAGTTCCCACTTGGCTTGTGATCAGAAAGCACGACAGGCTTTGACGATCGAAAGCTTCAATGGGGTTGGAGTTACGATACACAGAACTCAAGGAGATGGAGAAAGGGAACATGGAAATCAATACCACATCGGGAGGCGAGGAAGCTGCTGCGCAACGAAACGGGGCGCAATGCGTGACTGCGTAGGCGTGGAGATGAAGTTGCTGGTTTTGAGTAAGAAACTGTCGAAGATTGTGCTCCCCGAGAGACCCTAATTTACTCCACTTAATTTAAAAATTCGATTAAAAGCAATCTTTCATGTATTATTGCCACGCTGTAATACCATTCCCAAGAGAAAAAAAAATAGTGCGCCAAAGTCAAATTAATTAGTCGTAGCTTTATTCATTGTCTAGTAAGTATAAGTCGGCTTAATTTTGAATCAATTTGAATTCTGAACATGCTAGGGATATGAGTTTTCATAAAACGTAAACGAGTACTTAAACAGGGAGATCGACATAGTCACTTCAACGTATAAATAAGAGGACGGTATTAAAGTGAAATAATCATTTTTCAAATTGGGTCGGCCTTAGTAGTAGCGTGTTTTGGCTTCTCCACTTGGAGATTCCAACTTATCATATAGGTTTTATTAACAAGTATCTTAGGAGGACTTGTTAAACATTCAAATAAATAAAATTTGTCATTTTCAAAGTACAGTCTTCTCAGTGTTATGTGCAATTAGGCATTTCAAATGACATATTTTGTTATTAGACACGAGTTAAGAAGACCCTTATTATTTCTTAAAATCTTTAAAATGGTGAAAAATAGGATTTATATTCTATATCAATTCTCACATAGGCTTGTGATAATTCGTAAAGCCTTCGGGGATGTGCTAGCTGCCATATTTTTTACTAAACTTATTTTGTTTTTGTCAATATGATCGAGATTCTTTCAATTCGAGGGTCAATTTGACTACTCTAAAAAACTGCCTTATCATCTTTTGAGAATCCAATGATCCTGAAAACTATTATTCAAACGTCTATCATGAGAAATGAGGATAACCTGAATATCTACGTCCTTATAAAAGAAATTACCTTTCTATCATGGCAGCTATTGAACTTTCCATTTAGGCTCCGTTCGTTTGGCGGAAAATATTGTGTGTTTTGGAAAATATTTTTCCAGAAGTCATTTTCCTGGAAAATATTTTCCCAGAACATAATTTTTCGATGTTCGGCGATCAATATAAAAAAGTTTCGGAAAATATTTTTCGCCGGCGGCGGTCGCGACCGGCGACGGGCGACCGGCAGCCGGCGGTGGCGGCGGTGGCAACCAAAGGGGGGAAGGAGGAGTTTGGCAGAAAATGATTTCCGCTTTTTGAGAAACGGAAATCATTTTTCGCAAATTTGGTCATGTTTTCCCTCATTGAGGAGAAAATGTTTTCCGCCCCCGAACATCGGAAAACCCGGAAAATATTTTCCTGGAAAATATTTTCCGCCAAACAAACGGAGCCTAGTCTGAAAAAGTATCCCACCGTGTTGTAGACCAAATTATTATGACTATGTGTTTCACTCTCACCCAAGTTGGAGTTGCTCGACCTGGCATCATAGGCAAATATGCGATCCGTAATGATACTTTCTATTATTGTTCCGAAAGGGCACTGAATTTGGATGGAGCGATCTTGAAAAGGATAGACGATTCAATAGATCATTAGGGAAAGAAAAAGAAGAGAAGGGCGGATCAAATGATCGGTTGTATTTGGTAGGGATAATTAACGGCAGAGAATCAGTTTTGCCAATCACATCATCCTACTTTTGGAGGGATTTAGAATTCAGCAGATGATCCGGAGGGAAACTCCAATTTTTCTCTCACCTCCGCCGCAACAAACCGAAGTTTATTTGTAAATCCCCTCTTAATCACTCCAAACAAAACATAACATTAATCATGTGGGGTTCTTGGGCAATACTTTTGCCAAACTACAATGGCAGAAGTAGGGGTGAGCACGGGTTTCTAGTTACAAAGGAAATGTCAGATTCGGTTCCCAATTTGGACCGGTAGTTTAGAACATATTTTAAAGAACCAAACCCCAAGTTTATTTTCTCATTTATCGTATCGCAGCCTATCTTGTCTCATTTCTCACTCTTGCTCTCTACTCTATAGTCTCCTCTCCCTCTCCACTCAACGCTTGAGTTTATCAACTTATATATGAACTCTCAAAACTGCTGAATATTTTGTTTGGACCGCTGAAGTTTTGGTTCAGAAAATTCCTTGCATTCCACATGTTTGATGAAATGCTCTTTGGTATAACTATTTCATTCAAGCGTTTTTTTTTTGTGTGTGTCAATCTTCTGAACAGTTCACTTTTTATTAATACTTTCTTCCTTCAGAAATGAAATAGAAAAAAAAAATTTAGGCCAGTTCTAGGTCAACAAGGTCGGTTCTAAGTTTCACAAACTTGGAACCGACCATGGAACCAATCATCTACAGGCAAAAGCATATGATCTAACGTGATTTAAGGCAATCTAAAAGTAGAATTCACAATCTTTTTGGACTTCAAACTTATGGAGGATTTTAGATTATATTATTGAAGAGGTGACATGAAGGCTTTCGTGATATGAAAAATAATATGGCTATGTTCTCTCATTGGTAAATCTCAAAAAGAAAGCAGTCCCATCTAGCTAGGTCATGGCTGGTGTCATGCCAACTTTTGCACTGGTGGCGACATATGCAATGTCCCCCTGTCCTCGTGATGAAGACATTGAGAAAAAACAGATGTCATTGACTCCATAATATTCAGTCAATTTCTATTTTTCAGGTGATGGTAGCTCGGAAGCATGCAGACGATGTTGGTTGGGCCAATCCATCATGAACCCTATTTCATTTGCTTCTGGAAATCAAAGATGCCCTTCTCATTCACACAATTCAGTCAAGAACACGAGCCATTGTTGAACGACAAAAAGGTAAATCAGAGCAAATTAAAGCAGATATTTAAAAATGTTCACTCGTTCACTTTTCCAGGCCACTCGTCTTGTAAAAGAGATGTATGCCCAGCTCATTCTGTCTGGTCCAAGTAGGTGATGTGAGTGTGGACTCTCTTATTCTATGTCTGCTGAGTCCAAATCACTCTACAGGTGTAGCAGCACCACCTCACAGAGCCTATGGCCATTTTTTTGGGTGTGCCTCTTTTGGAATTATCCTAATTTTTCCACTTAGTAATTCCTTCATGTTTCTTCCTACTATAGCAATAATTGAAGCTTTACCATTCCAAAGATTACCTCTTGCACACAAATGGACAATTGAAAAATCGAATGGAGCACAAATTGAGGAAGTTAAGCTTGTGGTGGTTGCTTCGAATCTATATGTGCTATCTTAGGATAATGTGTGTAGAGAGAGAGCCACGGAGACAGAGAGAATTTTGTTCTATTGCGAACAATAATTGGAGGTCACAATTGCGGGACTTTCTGGGAAATTGTATGAACGTGATGCTTCTTTAACTTTCGGGGGAAGAAATGAGAAAGCGACAAAGTGCTGACAAATGGGGCTTTTTTAAAGCCCAACTTGTTTAAAGAATATCGTCTGGGAAAACAACGTTCATTGTCGAATTAATTAATTAGTTTAATAGATTTTGGTCTAAAATATATAAAAATTGACTGAATAGATCCCCGTATATTTTTTAATCAAGTCTTTTTTTTTGAAAAAAATATGAAAGTTACTTTCCAAAAGCATATGCATTCTCGACTTCTAGACATTTATGCCGTGGTTCGGCTTGATTACAGGAAAAGTTGTGATTTAAGTCGGAGGAAATGAATTTCAAGAGTAATATATCATTGAAAGGAAGTGTCTGACTGTGCCAAAATTGGAACTGACTAAATCACTAGCAATATCCTTGATCTTGGCGAAAATTATCATTATGTAATTGTGAGTACTCAAACTAGATTTTCAGTCTACCAAGTTGGACCACCTATCATTGCTCATTATTGAAATGATAGCTTAAGAATTCGACACTATAGGTGAGATGAATCACAAAAGGATAACACTTTATAAATCACATACATGCAAACTTTCCTACTAAATCTAGGTAAAAGTTACAAAACACATACATTATAAGTCCCGGAACATCTCTTGCCAAGAAAGTTAATAAATGGCACGATTGTTGATAGTTAAGCAAAATTTAAAAGTATCGTCAGTATTTAATATATTATTCAAAATTTAAAAATTATGAAAAAAATACGCGACATTATATGTCAACAATGTGGGATATTGTGAGGAGGTACTCAAACAAATAAGTGCAATTTAATAAGAAAAAAAGGTCACATTACTTCATGTACGGGTTTGTAAATTATTCTCAATTTATTTTTCATTATTCTTTAATATGGATTTTATTAACGAGTGCCTTAAAGCCACTTATCTATTGTACTTACTAATGAAATGTTTCAATCTGTAATGCATTAATTACATATGACATGAAATAAAATACATTGAAAATTACAAACTTTTCATTAATAAATTTTTAAAGAGAATAGTTATTTTACTAATTAGAAGAGGAAATCATTGCTGCGGTGCCCAAGGTGATCGACAATTCTGATTTGCTTCTAGAAGCAGCAAACTGTTGGTGCCCACCTCTCAGTGAATTGATATTTTTTGACGATTCTGAGGACAGCTAGTTATGCGAAAATGACCCGAGAAAAGGAAAGGATAGGTTCCTTCTGTAGAGGGAATGAGAATCAATGGAGGATTTTCTCGAAGTATGGCCATCAGATGTGGTGTGCATGCATGACTTAATATTTCTTTTTGGGCCAATAAACGGGACAGATTCAACGAAACCTTGTTGGCCGAATTGCAGCCGAAAGCGAAGAATAGTTTCTTAAAGATAGTCTTTGCATTCGCACATGAGGAAGACGAAGAAAGATATTAGTGTCAGTGGATTAAGTGCTCCACTATCTGCAGAATATGCACGAAGCTAATCATTCTCTTCTTTATGATAAAAAAGTTCATTTCAGTGGGATGAAGCTTCCCTTAACAGGGAAGCAAGATAAGACTACTGAAGCTTCTGCTGTTATTGTCTCCAACTATAACGAGGGGTCCATTTAATCTCTTCGATCCGTAAATTAGGATTCACATAATTTATTGATGTAACATATGCATCGTTAGATTTCTATTACTACCTTATCCTCTTTGTTTGGAAAAGAATATGCATAGAATGAAACCATCGATCCTTATAGCAGATCAACGGTTGGATCTAAGTCCTAGTCCTCTCCTACACAACCCTTTGGTGGGACTTTGGAATCTGATGCTTGCATCAACTTAAACATGCATTAATCCTGCATTTGTTGATACTTCATTAATAAATATGACCTAACTGCGGAAGATGTATAATCATGTGAATATGCTGTTTGCTCAAGTGAAGTTAGGAAAGATTTGCACTTTGACTGAAAATCCTAATATGAGATTATTTATACCTGCTGATATAAAAAATTGAACTTATATAAATAATTGAACATCGTATCATTAGTCTCCAATCTTAGGTTGTTGGCATCAAGGGCAAGGACAACTGCCTTAGATCTTTAGGCTAACAAACGGGAGCAAGTGGTAACGATGGCAACGCTATGACTGGTGGAAATTTCTACGGTGAGAATGGTGAGCAACGACAACGACAACGACATAGACACGATGACAGACACACCGAGAGGGAAAGAGATATTTAAAGTTAGGTTCAATGTGTTTTAGAGAATATTTTCTAAATTAAGGCTTTGTTTTTTCACGAAAAATTTTCTGTTGGAAAATATTTTCGGCATTTTCCGGCGTTTAGATCGCTTAGGAAAATCAGCCAATGAATTTTTTTTTAATGATCAACAGAAAACTTATGTTTAAGGGAACAAAAAAGTTCAAACACATGGCCTTGCAATGTCTCGGCTGGTGAGCGAAGAACCAGACGAAAACCTCGTGAAGTGTGTCGTATTAATGGCGGATTACCGGCATCAGCAACGAATGGTTATCTCCCACTTGGTTTGTGAATTGTGATCAGAAAGCACGCGAGGCTTTGACGGTTGAGCTTCAATGGGGTTGGAGTTACGACACTCAGAACTCGAAGAGATGAAGAGAAAGAGCGTGGAAGTCAATAAAAAACACTGAAAAAAAACTGGAAAACGAGGAAGCTGCTGTTCAACGAAACAGGGCGTTAAAGGGGAGGCTGGGTTGGCGTGACGGCGAAGTTGCTGGTTTTGAGTAAATAAACTGTCGGAGATTGTGCTCCCCGAGAGACCCTACTTTACTCCACTTTACTTAAAAAACAAAAGAAAAGGATTAAATTTTTTTTTATGTATTAGCGCCACGAGGTTATACTATGCCCAAGGAAAAAATAGTGCGCCAAAGTCAAATTAATTAATTGTGGTTTCATTTGTTTGTCTAGTAATCATAAGTTGGCTTAATTTTTTTTAAAAAATGCGTGATCCATACTGATGCTTTCTATTCTTGTTTTCTACAAAACACTATGTTTGGATGGAGTGATTTTGAAGAGGATAAAGAATTCGCTAAATAATTAGGGAAATGAAAGGAAGCGACAAGAATGGATTTTAATAAATCGTGTGTTGGCTAGACTGATTAAGAGCGAAGAGAAGTGGATAGAAATCAGTTTTTAGTCGAATCATCCTACTTTTGGAAAGATGTAGAACTCACTATAGATTAACAGAGATAATCCGGAGGTAAACTCCAAATCGTTTCACTCCCGTCTACTAATACAACAAAGGATATTTGTGAATCTCCTCTTCAATCCCCTATAAATCACTCCAAACAAGCACAATGTCGTGATGTTCTTGGAACGCGATTGAGGGCAAAATAAGTTTCATTTAAAAGTAGAATTCGCAATCTTTCTGAACTCCAAGCTCGTGATAGAATTCTGACCGAATAATTAAAGGGGTCACATTAATAGCACAATGTAATAATTCCGTGGGCTATCATGATATGAATTATAATGCGGCCATGTCCTGTCATCGGTAAATCTCAAAAAAAGAGCAGTCTCATTGGCTGTTGTCATGGCAAGTTTTATACCAGGGAGAACATATGTAGTGTCCCTTTCTCATCGTGACCAAAATAATATAAAAACAGATGCCATTGACTATAAAATATTCACTCATTTATTATTTTGCAGATGATGGCCAGCTCCGAAGCTCGCAGGCGATGTTGGTTGGACCAACCCATCATCCACCCCCTTTCATTTGCTTTTGGTAGTCAAAGATGCCCTTCTCATTCACCCAATTCGGTCAACAACACGAGCCAAAAAAAACGACAGAAAGCAAATTAAAGCAGATATTTAAAAACGTTCCCTCGTCGATTTTTCTGAACCACTTCTCCAGTGAATATCACCCGCTGGTTCTGGTCAAAGTAACTCACGTGAGGTTGGACTCTCTTGGTCTATATCTGCTGAGTCCAGCTCGATCTACTGGTGTACTAGCACCACCTCACAGGGACTATGGCCCCTTTTGGCGTGCGGCCTTTGGAATTTAGGATTATCCACCTCTTTCCACTTTGTAATTCCTCAATATTTTTTATCCACACATTCACTTTCGGGCTAATCCGAAGTCAAATCAGGATAATTTTGATAAAGGCTAATATCACGAAAAAATCAAAATTGATACACTAACGATAAATTTATCTTAAATTAATTTTTCAATAACGAAAAATTTCAAATTGATACATTTATGATAAATTTACTCTCCATTAATTTCATTAAATTGGATTAATAATGATAAAAAAATCACAAACTGATATACTTGTGACAGACGGAGAATGAAACTCCAAACTGGTACACTTATCAACTATCATATGGCATCTAACTCAGTAATTTGACGGTAAAATTTAGCGGAAACTAACGGAGGGTAAATTTATCATAGGTGTACCAATTTGAAATTTTTTGTGATCATAAAATTAGTTTAGGGTAAATTTGTCACTGGTGTACTAGTTTGGGGGTCTTTGTGGTATTAATCCTTTCTATAATAACGGAGCATGACAAATTTGATTAAGAGTTTTTTTTGTTGCTTTTATCTAATTTTGTAATGTAAATTGTTTGAGCTTATTTTGTTTGTTAAAAGTATTATCAGACCTTGTTTCTCTAGCATATGGATGCACCTCCGCTAATGAAATTGTATCAAAAGAGAAAATTTGCAGATACTTTCCTCTTGATTTGTCTATATGGTATCAGACCTCGGCAACGGCATGCAGACCTGTTTCCTACAAGCTACAACAATGGCTGCTGCTCCCAAATGTCAACATGGCTTACTTTGTCACATGAACTTAAATGACAACAACTATCTTTGCTGGGAGACTCAAGTCTTGTCCATAGTTTAATATCTCTTATTAGCTCACCATGTAATCAGTAATTCCTTTGAACAATATAAATCTATGATATTATCTAACTCTAAGCTAAAATCAAACAAAGATCACACGTACTGAGTGGATCAACCCACTTTAGCCCCTAGAGATTCACTTACCATGGATGGAATTATTTGAATGAACATAGAGCTTGATCCACCTTAAAATCAAGTGATACAATCTTGAATTAACACTAGTTAAGGAAATCAAACACCTAATATGTGACATCTTGATTTCTTCATTTCCTATTATTTTATTAAGAGGATAGATGGTTTAGGTGAATTTCTTAACTTTGTCATTGAATTTGTTAAGGTAGGAAAGTTTCTGGAGCCGTGATATCTAAGTATGTGACTTTGTTGAAGGTAATTAAATATCGTAAAGGGTCAAGAAGGGCGACACAAAGTTAAAATCAATGAAAATGCTTTAAGGTTTATGAACATTTCAAACTTATAAGAACATATAATTTATTGGTGAACCTCATCCTCTTCTCTGTTTCTAGTCTTATGCGATAGCCTATGTATCTAGAATTAAATTACTGAAGCAGGAAACTTTCATCTTAACTCGGTTAGCCACAATCAAAGGCTGGGAGAAGGACAAAACTCTGGCATCGACGCTTGGGTCAAGACATTAACTTTAGGTAAGGAACTCCAGAAATAACAACGATGTGGAACAATGTCACGAAATAGGCAAATCGATCTGGCAGATCGATGAAGACATTTTCTACAGCAGGAACAACAATGAGGAAGCAGCGGAAGTCGCGTTGAACTTACGAGAGGAGTAAGTTTGATATTTTGAATATGTTTTCGACTTTCTTGGTTTTTTAGTTGGAAAAAATGTTGTAAAAAGAGGTTTCCTATTTTGAATTCAATTCTTACCTATATATAAGAAGGTGATGTTTTTTGTGAAGAGGATCAAAGAGGCTTCTCCGTGAATTACACCATAACGGCTTTTAGTATTGAAGCCAATTAAATCTTGTAGTAAGATTTGTGTAATATTTAGAGATTATTTTGCGATGAATTATTAGGTTAAACACTATGTGAGTTATTAGGTAAAATTTGGGACTATGAAATATTGTAAAATATGTCTCGAGTTTGAGTTCGAAAAAAAAAGTTTCTTAATTCAAATTCTAGACATATTTTAACAATTGAAAAACATGTTTTCAGATAGGCTCCGGAAGCGGACCCAAAAAATAGGATATGTTCTAGAACCAACTCTAGGACAAACATGATAGATTTCAAGTTTAAAAAATTAGGAATTAATCTACCGTCACGGGATTTTGTTCCGTTGAACGTGCTTATATCTCTAGGCATGTTGTTTTTCATGAAAATTATTTCCCTGTTGCATATTAAGTCTAAGGATCATGCTACTGTCAACAACATCACAGCTGTGAAAATTAGTTCCGTAATTCAAAAGCTGCTTTTGATTGTCGGATCAACTCTGGTCCAACTCAAGAAACGACTCCGATAAAAAAAAAAAAAAACTCAAGAAACGAGAAAGCTACCTGCTACTGAGCTTATCTCCACATCTACTCAGCCTGTATCTACTGTACTTACTGTCTTTTCTAATTTGGCCTGTGAACATGCAAGGCTCTGTAATGATGATCTCGTTACTGAGTTTTATCACTCAACTTACTCATCTCTGGAAATGTGCCAAGAAACTCTTCTAGTCTCCCTCACCGATGCAGTGTCCACAAGACCGACCACTACCGTAGTTGCAACTTCTTATGAGACATCTGGTTTCGCAGTCGATTCCATAGCTATTGTTCGTTCGCATCCCATGATCGTCCATTCCCTCTAAACTTGCAGCACTGCCCTTGCTCTTAAACATTCTGAGTGGAAAGAGGCCATGGTTGATGAAAAATATTAAAGGCACTTTACATCTTGGGCTTCAAATCTTATAGTGAAGCATTCTTCATTTGTTCGCATTGCTGATGCAGATTGGGCAGGATACAAGGTTACATGTCGTTGCACTTCACGTTATTGCATGTTTCTTGGAACGAATTGTATAACTTGGATCGTAAACAAACAAGCGATAGTTGCTCATTCAACAGTTGAAGCAAAATATTATGCATTGTTTCTTATGACGGCAGAATTAACTTAAATGTCCTTCATTTTTAGGGATAGTCAGGTCCAAAAACCTCATAACCACCAATCCCATGTTTGGTGCTAGAGCGAAACGTTTTCAAATTGACTCTGACTTTGTTCGGTAAATAGTCGCCCTTGGTTCTGTCATCATTTAGTATGTACCATCCTTATTACAATTAACATACATAATTATGAAGCCCCTTGCCTGTAATGTCTTTATTCATTATGGACACAAAAGCGGTCTTTGGCCTATCCTAACGACTAGTTTGATAAGGAGTGTTGATTTACACATTCAATTTCGGCCTAAACCGAAGTCAAATCAAGAAGATTTTGATAAAAATTTTCCGTTCCCATTTATTATGTGGATCGCATTAATGAGTGTCTTTGGGAGCACTTGTTTAACACCGAAATAAAAGAAAATTTGTCATTTTCAAAGTTGTTGTCTTTTTCGTGTAATACACAATCGGTGTATTGAAAATGAAAATATTTATTTATTGGGAAAATTCCAATTAGGGACCCCAAGTGGGGTCCTTTTCTCAAAAGAGGACCCAAAGTGGAAATTGTGTCAAATAAGGGCCTGAAGTGCCCAATCAGTCTCAAATAGGGGCCCGAAGTACTCAATTTGTCTCAGGTAAGGGCCCGGGTTCGCTGGCCGGTCAAATCTCGCCGGCCGGCGAGCACAGTACTGTTCCGGTTGCCGGAACAGTACATCGTCCCTGTTTTTTTTTTCTTTTTTTTTCTCTTCCCTCCGCCGGCCATAGCTGGGGCCGGCGGAGGCTGCCCTCGCCGGCGTCGAGTGGGCGAGGGCGACCCTCGCCGGCGGAGGGCTCGGGCTCGAGCTCGCCGGACATCTGGGCGAGCTCGAGCTCGCCGGCCATGGCGAGCTCCGCCCAGATCTGGGCGAGCTCGAGCTGTGCGGGCCGGCGAGCTCGAGCTTATGCCGGCCCTCGCCATGGCTGTGCGGGCCGGCGAGGGCGGAGCTCGCCCAGATGGCCAGCGAGCTCGAGCTCTCACCGGTCTCAGCGAGCTCGAGCTCGCCGGCCATGGCGAGCTCCGCCCAGATCTAGGCGAGCTCGAGCTCGCCGGCCATGGCGAGCTCCGCCTAGATCTGGGCGAGCTCAAGGAGGCCGGCCTCGCCCGGATCGCGTAGTCGAGGGCCTTGGAGGGGCCGTCGCCGGAGGCGATGGTATTGCGCGCGAGCTTGAGGAGGAAGGGCCCGAGATCTGGGTTGTCGAGGGCCGCATCGGGCGGGGCGGGGCTGGCAGCGGAGCCCGGGGACTCCGGCGGGGGCTTCCGTGGGGAGAACTTGGAGCGGGAAGGGGAGGGGGAGGGTGCCATGGCCGGCGAGAGCTCGAGCTCGCCGGCCATCTGGGCGAGCTCCGCCCTCGCCGACCCGCACAGCCATGGCGAGGGCCAGCATGAGCTCGAGCTCGCCATGGCCGGCGAGCTCGAGCTCGCCCAGATCTGGGCCGAGCTCACCATGGCCGGCGAGCTCGAGCTCGTCGGCCATCTGGGCGAGCTCCGCCCTCGCCGGCCCGCACAGCCATGGCGAGGGCCGGCATGAGCTCGAGCTCGCCATGGCCGGCGAGCTCGAGCTCGCCCAGATCTGGGCGGAGCTCGCCATGGCCGGCGAGCTCGAGCTCGCCCAGATGTCCGGCGAGCTCGAGCCCGAGCCCTCCGCCGGCGAGGGTCGCCCTCGCCCACCCGACGCCGGCGAGGGCAGCCTCCGCCGGCCCCAGCTATGGCCGGCGGAGGGAAGAGAAAAAAAAAAAAAAAAAACAGGGACGAATGTACTGTTCCGGCAACCGGAACAGTACTATGCTCGCCGGCCGGCGAGATTTGACCGGCCGGCGAACCCAGGCCCTTACATGAGACAAATTGAGTACTTCGGGCCCCTATTTGAGACTGATTGGGCACTTCAGGCCCTTATTTGACACAATTTCCACTTTGGGTCCTCTTTTGAGAAAAGGACCCCACTTGGGGTCCCTAATTGGAATTTTCCCTTATTTATTATGCATGGATTAACAAGACCCTTTTTAATTTCAAAATCTCTAAAAAATGGAGACGCAGGATTTTGTATTCTATTTTTCCATAAATAGGAGGAACTCAATTCTCACATGGGTTTGTGATCATTCGTAAAGCTTTTGATAATGTGCTAGCTGTCAGATTTTATTGAGCTTATTTTATTTTTATCACTCTGATCGTGACTCTCTTAATTTGAAGGTCAATTTAACATCTTCAAATGACTGCCGTATCATCTTTTGAGAATCCAGTGATTCTTAAAACTATCATTTAAATTTATTTTCAAAATTTATAGCAATTCTGCAATTATTAATTATGAGTAACTAATTCCTTCCATCTCAATCTTGGGCTTTCTCCAATGTAATGTGATAAACGTCTATCACGAGGGCTTCAGAATAACTTGAATATCAATCCTTATGCAATTGCGTTTCTCTCTCATCCTGGTTCGAGTTCCTCGACTCGGCATCATAAAAAAAATGTGTGATCCATACTGATACTTTCTATTCTTGGCTTGAAAGAACACTATATTTGAATGGAATGATTTTGAAGAGGATAAAAGATTTGATAAATTGTTTGAGAAAAGAAAAGAAGAGAAAACAACGGATTAATTAATCCGTTGTGTTTGGCGAGACAGATTAAGATAGAAGAGAAATGAAATGAAATTGATTTCCTAGCTTAATCATCCTACTTATGGAGGGATTTAGAACTCACTAAATATCAACGGGGATAATCCGAGGGGGAAACTTCAAATCGTTCCTCTCCCCTCTATTAAAGCAAATAGAATGTTATTTGCAAACCCTCTTCACTCTCCTCTAAATCACTCTAAACGAAACATAATATTTATCATGCGGTTTTTCAGTGATACATTGGCCAAGCTACAATGGCGAAAGTATACTATATTCTTGGAGTGCGATTTAACGCAAGATATGTTTCATTTAAAGTTAGAACTCACAATCTTTTCAGTCTCCGAACTTATGTGGAATTTTGATTGAATTATTGAAGGGTGGCATTAGTACAACAAGAAAGCTTAATGGGCTATCATGATATAAGCTATAATATAGCCATGTCCTCTCTTTGGTAAATCTCAAAAAGAAAGCGGTCTCATTTGAGCTAGGTGGCGGCTTTTGTCATGGCGACTTGGCAAGTTTTACACCAGTGGAGACATATGTAGTGTCCCCCTGTCATCACGACCAAGACATTAAAAAAACAAATGTCGTCGACTCTATATTGCTCAGTCATTTTCTATTTTGCATGTGATGGCAGCCCCGAAGCATGCAGACAATATTGGTTGGACCTACCCATCATCAACCCTCTTTCATTTTGCTCGTAGAAGTCAAAGATGCCGTTGCCATTCACACAATTCGGTCGACAGCACGAGCCAAAGTTGAACGACAAAAAGTTAGATCGAAGCAATTAAAGCAGATAATAACAATGTCCCCTCGTTCATTTTTCCAAACCACTTGTCTTATAAAAGAGACGCGTATGACCAGCTGATTCTGGTCCAGGTGGGTCACGTGAAGTGGGACTCTCTTAGTCTCCGTCTGCTGTATCCAAATCGCTCTACTGGTGCAGTAGCACCACCTCACAGAGACTAATGACAACTTTCGGTGTGCCACCTTTGGAATTTTATGATTATCAAACCTTTTCCACCTTGTAATTCCTTAATCTTTCTTCCCACTATAGCAATATTTGACTCTCACATAAAAGATTTACCTCTTGAACAATTAAAAAAATTGAAGGGAGGAGGAATTGGTGAACTTAAGCTCATGGTGGTTGCTTCTCGGATCCATCTATTCTATGTACATTGAAAGGAATGACACTACAATAACTAACAGTCGTTTACAGGTCCGGTGGAGTCTTATTAGTTGCTTAAATGGGCTCACTTACTTAAATAATCACTCACCGAGCGGCGCATATGTTACTGAGTAAACCAATTTTGCGGACAAGTCTTAGTATCTCTAACATTAGAAAGGGAAATAAAAGCACCTTAATGTCATTGTATTCTCCGCGTGTTTTTTTTGTTTCTTTACCCAATCTCATTATAATGTCGGCGGTTGAAGACCGGGGCATCAAAACGGCGTCGGAGACCTAGGCAATACCATCTATCTTTTCAATGGTCTCTTAGACAAGTTGGGAAAATTATTCAAAACATCCTAAACCTCTATTAAACTTTCCAATTTTGCCAATTGACGCTAAATGTTTAAATATTTTGACAATGCTATGGACGGACGAGTTCAAGAAAATAGATATAGTATTTCGGGATGTGTTGAGAAAAAGTTCAAAACCATGTCAGCTTCAATTTTTTATGTTCTAGCTTTCTATAGGAGCATGCCAACAAGGTATATTAGAAAGTTCAATTTTCAGGACAGATTCAAATGACAATGGACAATTTCGAGTCAAAATTTTTAAACCTTGAAACCAAAACAGAACGATCTCTCAGTCGCCAACAAAAAGAACACGAATCCCCGCACAGTCGGCTGGCATAGTAGTAAAAGAGTCGGCTTGTTTCCTACGAGGTCACAAACTTGATTCACGTCGCGAACGAATTCCGCAACGGCTCATGCTGGCTTGTCCGTAACATATACAGCGTGCAGGGATTTCCCGAGCTGCTAGTATCCCGGTGAGGCAACGGCGACGGGCTTGCCCGATCTCGAACGTTAGGGCGAGAGCGGGATGGATTAATTATGACCCAGTTCGAACATTCTGTATGGATTAATTGTAAGCGAACGTGTCTGCGGACTTGGATTAGGCTCCCACTCCAAGCGAATTTATTAGGGCCTGGTGGTCAAGTTGGACCGGGCCTCAAAGCCGATGTGCAGCTCGCTCTTTCAACAAGAAAACATAAAAACAAAAATTGACAAATTGAAAACCACCCTGCTACGCGATATTAAATCTTAGAATCTTTTCTGTTCGCGTATTTTTCTTTTGGACATTTTCAATATAGTCATGATAAAAACACCGTGGCCTCATAATAAATCAAACACTTTTTACGTATTACGGAATGACATTGCATCGCGTCTTACAATATTTTGCACTTGGTCATGGCGAAACATATCGTAAAATACATAAAGAAATTACATTTGCATTTACTCACAACTCAACATTGCGAGATCATGTAATACAAAACATAATTCGAGACGTTTAACTTTTTATTTTCAAAGGGCAAAATGTTGCAAATGACATAAATTACGCTTTAAGACCGTTTGGCCTTGAATATAACGAGACGTAGTAAACACTCGTGCAAAGTCATAAGTTTTTTTTTTTTTTGGGTCGAAATACAAAGTCATAAGGCTAAAAATCTGTATTTTAAGACCTTCTATGCTTGACTACGACAAAGCATTATACATGTACGGCCTTTTTAACATATCATAAAAACGTTAGAATTCTTGTTCTTTCATTTATTTTCGGTCGGAGTCATCCTGCACTTGATTACTACATAACGATTAACTGTCGGTCCACGCAACGCCGCGAGCCGCTTCTCCGACGGTTCGCTGGACGGCCGATTGTGGACCTCTTCTCACGTCCAGACCTCGGTCACGCGGTCAGCGGAAAAGGGTAAAACTGCTTTCGCTCATCTTGCTTCTTGTGCCGAATCGAGATTTGTTGGAGACGGAGAGGGGTGGGAAGTATCTTGGTTTTTTGCTTGTGGGATCGGTGGTGGGTGGTTTTTGGGAGCGATCTTACTTGGGTTTTGTGGGGATGTGCTCGTTGATGAGCGTGGTAAGTGCCGGAGAATTGAGTGGACGTGGAGTGTTTGGTGGAATGTCTGATAGAGAGATGTGGTTTCTTGGACTGTGTTGGGGTTGAGTTCTGATCATTCACTTGCTTTAAATTGGATGAACGAGGGTCAGCATAAGCTTATTTTGCTTTGCCTTTGATATCTTCTCCTCCTTTTTTCCTCTTGGGTTCTTTAGTCAATATGTATAATTCTAAGTCTCATCTAATGTTCATGAACCATTCTGCTCATGGGGAGGTGCAAATTATGGCTCAAATTCCCTTTGAGGGTTTTGTCTGTCTGTCTCATTCGGCAGTGATGGCCACAGAGAGATTAATAGAAGTTGAGGAAGGCTACAGTTAATGCCTTTTCTGATGCTGTTGCTGGATTGAAATCGATGTGAACTAATTCCACACTTGAGAAACTTTTAACAATTCGGAGCCTCTTGATCCCACTTATCGGCAGGAACTTTAGCACGCCTTTAACAGAGAATGTGTAGACAATGTGAATTGATTTTATAATTCTACCTTTTGTTCTTTGACTTGTGTACTCGGCAATCAACGGGAGTAGGAAATAAGTGAATGTTAGACACCTGTCGATAAGCTGAGTACGAGTTTTTTGCAAGAAAGTCTAATAATAATGAAAAACCCCTGGTTTAGAAAGCCCCAAAGAGGAGAAGAAAAGGCTCAGCCTCAAGTCTTTCTAGGTCACAAGTGAGGAAGATAGGACGTAGACCTTCACATTATCAGTCGTCGATCACCATAGATACACGTAGCTAGAATAGAGATTCGCACAAGCAAGAGAATGCACAGACACTTGTCCGAAGCTTCATCATCGCAATTCGAGACATAGCTCTACAGTTCTCTCCACGAAATCTAGTTGCATCACCATTGACCAGGAGCGTAGGACTTCATCATCATCAATAAGGCTGAAGCTAAGTTTCCTCTATTTCTCAGATTGTCAAACGTATCATTGGATTGGACTTTCTCGGTTTTGCTTTGATATCCAGTTAGAGTGCTCCGAGTACTCACAGCTTGTTCGATTCTCCTTCACTGGCTTTGATCATCGCTGCCGACGCATCCAAGACTCTCTCTGGTTAGTTGAACAATCAATTGTGACTGACAATTGCTCCTCGCTAAGGTAGAAGCTTTTTGTTCTGTTTTAATTGTTATGCATGTAAAATAGAAACCGAGAGCTTTGTTGTTGCTAGCATGAAAATTGTTCACGTCTGAGACTATATTAATGACTTTTATTCAGTCTTGATGATCTCGTACTGATTGGGTTGTGATTCTCGTACTGATTGGGTTGTGATTCTCACTACTATCTCATTGCCACATTGTGCCTTTTAACTGAATGCACATTAAATGTTTGGTGAAATGCCTGTGTCGTTTTAGTATATGACTATGAATCTGACTGAGATCATCTTGTCTGCTTGAATGATTCACTGTACCAGTTGTATAAGTTGTGTAAATCTCATTGATATTCACTTTTGAGTCCATTCCCAAAGGTGTCAGTCTAGATACTCTTCCAGTGTTCTAAGGCAATAAGCTTGACTATGTGAAATTGGCTAAAAATGTTGATGTGCTGAATTGTAAATACTCGTTGATGGTCGCTGGTGAGTTTATGAAGCATAGACTGATCATGTAGACTAATACATTGGAGTGCAGATCACATCTGCATTACATATCTCTTCTGATGCTAAATTCTGGATTGTGTCTGCTCTGAGTGAATGTGAATATTTGTTATGTGGATATAAAGTGCAATGCAAATTTGTGTTTTCATTAATGCTGGATTGTGGTTGTTGCTTGCTGGTTATGTATTTTCTAGGGAAAATAACGCAAAGTCCCCGAGCTTTGGCCCAATGTGTAATGTGGCCCCTGAACTTTTAATTTATTCAATGTGGTCCTTAAATTTTTGGTTCATGTACAATTTAGTCCCTGAACTATATGAAAATATATAATATTGTCCCTGAACTTGAATTAATGGAAAGACAACATTGAACATTTTCATATAGTTCATGGACTAAGTTGAACATGTATCAAAAGTCCAGGGACTACAATGAACAAATTAAAAGTTTAGGAACCACATTGCCTATTGAGCTAAAGTTTACCACATTGAACAAATTAAAAATTCGGGAGCCACATTACACATTGAGGCAAAGTTTAGGGATATTTTGTGTCATTATCCCTATTATCTAATGATGCTGAGGTATCACTTGGAGCTATTGCGGAAATTTTGTTGTTGGTGCTAGATTAGTTTAAGTTCAATTGAAGCTTCGTTAAATACCTCGTTCAACGGGTAAAAGTAGAAAATGGAGACAGTTGGTGAGTAGGTTGACACTGTGTTTCCACTGAGGATGAGCATATGGGCATGGGCTCTTAGAAGGTTGCTGGTTGTTACTTGTTGAGAGGAGACTTGATGTGTTTGCCACAGCTTGTGGTCAGCTTTCAGTATGTTTGTGCAACTGAGCTTGATCTTTGGGGAGAAGGCTTAGAGTCTGAGTTCTCAAAGAACTTTCAAGACCATTAGAAAGATATTATCTTTTCTGTCATTGGGATTGAGAGGTGGATAGTGGGATCAGATTTAAAGGGTCTTGATACCTATCTAATTCTACTGATCCGGATAACATATAAGTTGAATTCTTTCAGCACATTAAATGTAGAATTCTGCTCAATGTCTCTTCATCTGGGCCGTTTCCTTCTTGAAGCTTAGTCCATAATGACAAACCAGGGAATAGAGAACCAAGCAAAATACTTTGGGGAGAGAGGGGAAAGTTGAAGATTGCGAGGGCTTGAGTGTCTTTACTCATGAAAAAGGAAGTACCAACCCAAGACAAAGCTCTGGGGAAAGGAGACTCTTCTTCTTCCTTTATTTTTTATGTGAGCTGCTGTCTGTACCATACAGCTGTGCTATTCGTATGTATTATGATCTCAATCCTCACAACCTTGCAAACATTTTGCTGGAGTTGGTGTGCCTTTGTGAAAGCAGAAGCAGTTGCTGTGGAGTATTGTTGATTGCTCTCTTTCTTGGATTTGTCACTTCCCTAGGAGACCTTGTTGACAATACACGATATGACATTGGCGTTGGTAAGAGACCAATTTCTGACGCCTAAAAAATCACTTGTACTCTTGGAGAGAGCCCAGTAAACTTTAAAGTTGTGTGAACTAAAAGCTCATTGTACTAAGGCACTAGGAGCTACCATTACGGGAAAAGATAGATAGCAGAAGATTTTCCTATAAAGGATATGAGAAGAAATCCCTGCAAGAAAGTGACTACTCACTTGCTGTAGTAAAATGTCACGAGGGCAGCCTTTGTTTATATATTTGGGCCTAAAAGTTTCCTTTCCTGGACCATGGACCTAAATTGTCTGAATATGCTGGAAGAATTTCATAACTTAGCTTTATGGACCAACTTTTTACTAGGCCAATGAAAAAGATCAGCCGCAGATGTGGATAGGCACGATAATCTCTCTCTCTCTCTCTCTCTCTCTCTCTCTCTCTCTCTTACTCTCAAATATATGCAAGTCCATATATCCACTTGTGCTTGTGCTTGTGCGCTGTCCAGATGATAATTAATTTTCTTTTGTGTACTTGGTTGGCCAGAAAGTTTCGTGCTATATAGATAGTTTTTGCAGTGACACTACTTGTTTGTTTGTTTGGCAGAGCGGGGCTGCTATGGCTGGAGTTTTAGAGAAATTCTTACTGGCATCAATGCTCATGTGGATAATTCCAGTTGCAGTTTTATATGGTTTTAACCATAATGTCTTTCCAGGTGAGTATATCATTTTGCAACATGGTCTGCAATAAGCTGATTAGTATAACTATCTCAGAGAAAAGCCCCCTAGTGTATTTCATTGATTTCTTTATGCTCATCTCTTGCAAGATCAATAATTTAGAAGGATTTGGCTGTATGTTTTGTGATCAATTTAGATTCTAACCTAGATTTGTGATCTGTGTTGGTCTTGCATTTGGTCTCACTTTGCCTTGATAAGAATCGGTGGTGGGTTTGTATAGCTAGACTCATGTGTATGCCTGGAGGAGTTCTAGATTGTGGCAAGTGGGTGTTCTCTTATCATTTTAAAATGGACAGTCATAGGTTCCCGTGCATTTTTTGGGCCTTGTGAGTTCATTTCTCGACCTCCGGTCACGTGATACCTTTTCTAGTGTCTTTTTTTTGGCTGAATTGGTTCTGCTGATCTCAGATCAAAGACTCGAGTGATTCCAGGCATATGCTTTTGTTGGAGTTTCTCTGTTGTTTTCTTTAATAGTTGGAGCAGACACAGGAAAATAAATGTGCAGTTTTCACTTCTTATTGTCATTTGTCTGTCCTGTAAATCATTTATTTTAAGGCTGTAAAAATGATTTTCCACCAAAATCTTCCGTTTGGCATGATAAAGGGAAAAAAAAAAATAATAAGCTATTCCTTGTTCTAATTGTTCTAGTATACCTTTAGACTCTTGGTGTCTGTGGACGTGTGTCTCATGCATGTGCTGACCTTTAGAAGTAGAATACCTCAAGAAAGAAATCCCTTTTGCCTCTTTTAGTTGTCTAACTTCAATATTGGCTACTTGCTCAAATTATGGTCATGTGGGTATTTATATAGTGTGCCAAATCCTTTGTGTTCTAGTGACTTTGACTTTGAAGGTGAAGTTTAGGATGATTTCTCTAATCTAGAGCAAGGATTTAGATCCAATCTGCCATGTTTTTCTGTCACATTGTAATCAGATGTACTTGGTTTAGTCTAGAGGGAGACTGTCAGGTGCTAGTGTCAGAAAATGAACTGGCCCCACTTGGCTAAGCAAATATTCTCTCTTGTCAGGCTTGTGACTTTTGTCATGATCATTATGGTATTCTGTGCTTTAAATTGAAGTTGTACGAGGTTAAGAATTTTTTGTTCTTAGTAAGAAAGAATTTTCAGTTACACTTGATAATTGAAGGATGCAATCAAATGGGTCATAGATGGGTAATTGAAGTTATAGACATCTATGTTCGTTTTTTTTCCCGTTAGTTCTTCATATGAAGAGATGGTGTTTGGGTGAACAATTAATATGTTTGAACCTACTCCGTGATCAACAAAATTTATCTTCATTGGGGAAATTTATCGAATGTCATGGTTGTGCTCAAATCTGGTCACGTCCAGATGCAACCTTCGGGAAAGGTTTTGTGCAATTTTTGCTCTCTCTCTCTCTCTCTCTCTCTCTCTCTCTCTCTCTCTCTCTCTCAGAGTGAACCTTTGCAACTTACGATCATGCTAATTTGTTGGGACCTGACGCTTGGTGTCCATAATGCGAGCACATTTCCTATTAAATTTTTCTTATTCTTGGGTTACACGTATCACTTGCTTAATCAAATTTACTCTAGGCTTGTGTTTTCGGTTGTCAACATTTCCTTTCCCTTTTATGGAGCAGGTTCAAGCGATTTATCTCCTCATTCTCTGACGCTGTGGAGTGGATTGCTTGCTGTTATATCAGTCAATGCTGTGATTGGATTCTATATATACTTGGCAATGAAGGAGCCCTCAGATAAGCATGAACCAGATCCTGCATTTCTTGCACAGGCGAGAGCTAGCGTCCAAAAGCCTATAGAGTCGACTGAAGGTCCCTCTCAACCACGTGAGAAAGACGAGTAGAATTATTCAAAGGCTCATATTTCTCTACTTGCTATTTAGATACCTCCTGGTTAGCACGATAAATTCATACTCAAATGAAGGCCAAGAATGAAGTTCTTCTAGCATACTGATGGTCTAGCAAAAACCCTTTAGAATGGTTGTTGGTTTTGTTTTTGTAAGAAATCTGCCTTTTCAAACAATCTATTTCTTGTTTAATTCTGTAGGAGCACTAGATGTTTCTAGTGGCCGTGTTAGGGATCATACCCCTTAACAACATTTTTGTACTTGCTTGTACCCAGTTGAAACATGGCAGATTGAAGCCAAATCCTTGCTCTAGATATGTATCCACCTTCCCTTTTCTGTAATATTAGAATTTGCTATCGCAAACAATAGAATGATCATCGCTATATAATTTCAATGCCAAGGAGAGGTCCTAGACATGATTACTCCGCTGCAATCTACGTAGAAATGGCTCCTTTCGCAGTAAGCTCTTCAAAGAGTTGCCCCACTTAACTAACCAATGGTTTAGCCAGAAACATATTAGTTTAGTTTGGAATTGTGTCCCTCTTTAATTTTTCAATGTCCAGTGTCTCACCGATATCCATTTTCTGGATTCAATCTCGCCATTATTGGTACTTTTAAGTTTCTTTTAAATATGTTCCTGCATTTTCGCCAGAGTTCTTAAATATGCCTCTGGTTACAACATTATCGGTTTGAGAAGGTGTGCATCCAAAAAGTGGCTCTAATAATACCATGTTAATGGGTACATATAAAGGTTGGAAGAACTCGTTCCGAAAATTTAGCTTGTCAAGAGAGGGAATGCAAACACTTATAAGCCCCAGGACTTCTCTTTAGTTGTCAGATGTGGGAAATCCCACATCAAGTAGTAAAACGATCAGTTATTTTTCACGAGATAAAACTTTAGAAAATCCATTGCCGAATTGTCTGGTGCATGGTGATGGATATTTGGCCCTTATAATAACTTTCAAAGGGGCCATTAGCACTTGTTGTCCTGTCTTCGCTCTTTCACTAATGAAAGAAAGACATCCATTATTTCCATGCTCAAATGTGAGAGAGAGAAGAGAGAGAGAGAGTGTGTCTATGTGTCTTGTTATTGATTCTGCTCTCATCACTTTTATCTTGATTTTCTTGATGTGATTTGCGCTCTCTCAATTGCCGTGAGGATGTAGGAATTCACCCAATTTTTAACTTGCTCTAGTGGACACCTGTTTGGGCCCTTCTAGCAGCAAAACAGATAATAAAGAGGATAAACAAAATGACAGAAAAATATTAAATTAAAAATGTTTTCAGCTTAATCATGAATGCGACTCAGGACGTATATGTTTTCGAAGAGTGGAAAATTTCCCACATCAAATTTTTAACAAAAAATATTGTAAGCTCGGGTCAAAGTTTCTTCTAAACATTAGAAATGACAGAATTAGATCTATATCATGCTAAAAGATAAATAATCTTACACAATATTATTCTTTTTCTCTATCCGGATTTTGCCCGATGAGATGGATATGCATAATACTAAAAAAGGAATGGACCATGCATACCCACACACTTAGCTAAAAGAAGAGGTTACTCTATTTATATGATTTTATCGCTATATCTTTGTACATACCAACTAGATGTAGCTGTTCTTCATCAAAAAATGAGCATAAGGATTTGAGTTAACAATAACTCCGCAAACATTATGTATTGATGATCAAATATAATTTAAGTTCTTGTCAAAAATGGAATTTTGGTCGTCGTTGATATGTCTAGTGATATAATTGGTAAGGTTCGAATTGTCATTAATTACTTTTTCCACTTGGCGAATTAAATAACTATTGCTTATTATCCTACTTAGTGGTTGTTTGAAAGTCGTCGTTAGTGATGGTTATCGAATTCTCATCATTCAATTGGACTATTCCTAACTATAGTTTCAATATGGGATTGTAGAGTAACGGCGAGGGGTTTCAGTGTGGATAGGTTCAAGACTTGTAACTTGCAACTTGTCCTATCTGACTAGTTCTCAGTTTTTGAAATCTGTAATCTACCATGTAATTCCTAGGACTGAATTCTTCCATTGAAAAGGTGTTGACGGAGCAAAAAAGCGGACTATAGATTGATGTTGAATGGCAAAACAAGGTTTAGGGTGGGGATTGGAGATGAAGGTTGTTAGATTTCGGGAACAGTAGCACGAGGAGCAAGAACCAAAGCTGAGATCGGCTGGCGAAGAAATTCAGAAAGATAATGGATTGTATTGCCTCAATTGTTGTATGGTTATAAATGAGGGAGAGAGTATTCCTATTTATACTAGAAGGCCTCTTGTTGCAACTATTGATTGACTCTTGATCTAGCGAAGGAGGTCGCATCTCTCCGTCCACCAACTACCGCCACTAGATGCAAGAGAATTCTAGAACACGGTATAATTACTGTATCGCTCGTCTCTAGGAACATTACAATACCTCTTTAGAGTTTGGACAAGTCTTCATATTGCCCGTCCTTAGTGCATGGAAACCTCAAGACCGTGACATGCGGTTCTTTTGGCGGTTCTGGTTGAAGTTTAGGTGTTGTTTTCGGAGTCGCTGTACTTAGAAAAGGAAGACAGAAAAGACTGCTGCTTGCATCAATGTGTCCTCTATCGCCCGAGGCATAGCCGAGCTAGTTCGCCGACCTCCCGGATCTGGGCTCACCCCTAACTTCACCCTGTTGATCCTCGACTACACGAACTTCTTATAGGACGCAGCGAGATCTTCATCCTCAGATGGAGAGACTTCGTCGAGGTTGAAGTAGCGGAATCCAAACTCCTCATGGACGTGGAAAGTTTGCTTATGCGGGTAAATTTGCAAGATGGAATTGTTCTTGCGATTCGGGTAGTCGCAGATTCGGCCAATGACTTCAACCAGGTGCTCTCCGCTCGGGGTTTCTTTGATGGCCGAGTTAGGGTTCGGAGATGGTCGTGCAGATTTGGGTATGGAGGCGATGCTTGGTTGGAGAGGTTTTGAAGCTTGTGTGTGATTGTTTCGATTTGAAGGAGGGTGGGGTTGCATTCAAGAGGAAAAATCGGACAAAAATTATTGAGAAAGTGATTAACACGGCAATCCACTATCCCGAGAAGGACTGACACGTTTCATTTTTCTTTTGGGAAGAAGGGCAAATGAACCCTAGGGTAGAAGATGCGAAGCGAAGGGGAAGATAGAGAACGATTACTAAGGAGCAGTGGAATTGGATCAGTTGAAGGCGGAGTCTGCGAGCTTGTTGTCAACGGAGAGAACGCTCTCGCTGACGATCTCGAGCGGATCGGCGTGGTGGATGTCCATTGCCACCATCGTGCGAAGTCATTCATGGCCTTTTGATTTGAATATGTTTTGGGTATGATTAAAGTAGAGAGAGAGAGAGAGAGAGGAAGAGAGCGAGCAAGTCAAGTAAGCAAAAAAGATTATAAAAAATGTCAATGTCTACGTTGGCCTTTTTCTTTTTCTTTTTAGGATTAATACTGTGAAAACACCAAAACTGGTATACCTTTGATAATTTTACCCCAAATTAATTTTTTTTTAAAAAAAATCCCAAACTGATACATATGTGATAAATTCAACTTAAGTTTATTTTCGTTAAATTTGACTATCGAATTGCTTTGTTAAATAACACGTCGTGATTGACGTTTGTATCAATTTTATGTTTTACCCTCCGTTTGTCACAGGCATATTAGTTTATAATTTTTTGTGGTATCAATTCAATTTAATGGAAACTAACGGATAATAAATTGCTCACAAATGTACCAGTCGAGGGTTTTTGATGGTCAAAAAATTAATTTGGGGCAAATCTATCACAGATTTACTAGTTTGGGGTTTTTCAAGGTCAAAAAATTAGTTTTGGGTAAAATTGTTATAGATGTTGTTATAGATGTAGCAGTTTGGGGCTTTTCGTGATATTAACCCTTCTTTTTATAAGAAAAGTCAAACAAGACCTAAATATTATTAAACATGCCATGTAAAATGGATTGTCAAAATTTTTTGTGATTTTCTTTTCTCTGACGTAGCACTAAAATGATATGGCAAAAAGTTTTAACTTCCTAGAAAATCTCGATTTGTATCTATCTCGTGCTTAAAGATAAATAATCTTACACATTCTTATTCTTTTTTTCTATTTGTCTTATGTGTGATGAGATGGATATACATGTGATGACATAATGCTAAACCAAATCATAATAGGAATGGACCTTGCATCAAAGCCAAACCCATGCACATAACTAAAAAAATCCTTGAGGGTACTCTATTTAGATGGTTTTATCACTATATCTCTGTACATACCAACTAGATGTAGCTGTTCATCATAAAAATGAGCATAAGGATTTGAGTTAATGATAGCTCTGCAAATGTTATGGATCGATGATAAAATATAATTAAGTTTGTCATTTATGGAATTGTGGTCATTGTTGATATGTTTTAATAATATAATTGGTAAAATTTTGACAGTCGTTAATTGCTTTTCTACTTAACGAATTAAATAACCGTTGCTTATTCATCGTGTTTAGTGGTATTTTGAAAGTCGTTAGTGATGGTTATCAAACAAACTTAATATCATTAAGTGCTGAGTTTTTGGTTCTCAGCATTCAATTGGATTAGTCCCAAGTATAATTTTATTATTGGATTGTGGAATAGGAGTGAGCAACACCAGGCAAGTTTTTTTTCTTGGTCAAAAGATGGGTAAGTTCAAGACTTGGAACTTGAAAACTATCGTGTCGAGACCGGTTATTAGATTTTGGAACCTATAATCTACCATGTAGACCCTAAGAGCGATCTTGGAACCAATCCTATCGGTCCAATCCGATTCTTCAATTTGGTCTAATTCTGCACCTAGAACCAAGAGTCGAACTTGAGTATGCTAGGTAAGGTCTATCTAATTTGGTTTTTGAGTCTACCCTAGATCGATGCTCACCGGATTATGTGATTTTCTGTATTTAGCCTTTTTCTATTTTTATAGGATTTGGTTCTCCCCAAGCTGATTAGGAGTGTTTGATTCAAAGAGTCACCAAAGTTCCCCAATACATGCAAACAAGAGAAGGAAAGAAAATAATCAAATATAAGAGAAAGGGAGAGAGAGACGAGGGATAGTTTGGAAATAACATGCCAACTCAGAGGACAATTGAGAGAAAGAGAAGACTGTAGCGGGAGATCTGCATTCATTTCACTTCCTTAACTAGTGAGATAAAAAAAAGGCTTAAGAAGGAGCTTTGGACATTCTCCATCATTTCATTAGTGTAGGGGCTTCGCCACATCAGAGTTGCAGAGGCCCTTCCATTCTCTCCGTACTTCTTCTTCTTCTCCTTCTCTCTTCATCATCTTTGTTCCTTCCCGGATCATTAGTAATCATGTGTCGGTTCAATAATTGCACAGCCCTAACTGCATCGTCTCCTTTCAGTTCGTCCATAGGAAAGTCGTTACCTTACGTTGCCTTCATCGGATAACAGACCAACGACTATAACGGAGCAAAACGGAAAAAGCTGACTAGAGATTGATCATTGAATGGAAAAACAAGGTCTAGGATAGGGATTGGAGATGGTGGTGTTGGACGACATCATAAACAGGTTGTTGGATTTTGGGAACAGTAGAGGGCAGGAGCAATTCCCGCTCACTGAGGCCGAGATCAGCCAGCTCTGCTTGGCCTCTCGCAAGATCTTCCTTGCACAGCCCAATCTCCTCGAGCTCCAAGGCCACCTCAAGATCTTAGGTTATCTAACTGATATTATCTTATCCAATTTAATCTGTCTTTCTGCGCGTCTTTGAGATGTGCCACCACGAAGCTCTTGATTTTGGATCTTGCGGTGTTTGGTTCCTGTGTGTTGTTGCTGTGCTTCTTTTGGGCGGTTCTGGTTAAAGTTCAGCTTTTGTTTTCGGCGTCACGGTATTTGGTGACCTAAACCATGAAAGTTTGGGCCTTTTAATTGGTTTGAGGGATAATTAGGTCTTGAGATGTAACGATCCAGTTCGATGAGGGCGGAGGTTGGTCACCGGGACAAAAGGACATTGATAAGTAGTGGCTCTTGGCAAACTTTTGGGATGGCGAAGGAGGCATGAATGAATTGACCTGTGCACCAAACAAAGGGAGAGTGATCCTGAGATATTTATGTGAAAACTGAAATTAGCTTATAAAGATGTCTTTTGATATAATGGCAAGCTTTGTTTTGAAACTCCAAAATTATGCGAGCCAAGACATGTATGCCACAATATGGTATTAGAGCAGACCCCCTCCATTAGGTGGTTTGATGAGGATGGGGAGTGGTCGATGGGACCAAAGGGCTTGGACAAGGAGCGTCTCCTGGCAGATTTTTGGAATGGCGAAGGGGGTAGAAATAAATCGAATTGTGCACCGAATATATATATATATATATATATATATGTGTGTGTGTGTGTGTGTGTGTGTGTGTGTGTGTGTGTGTGTGTGTGTGTGTGTGTGTGTGTGTGTGTGTGAAAACTGGAATTAGCTTTGATTTGGAACTCCAAAGTTAAGTGAGCCCAGGTTAGAGCGTTACTAGGATGGGTGACCTTCTCAGAAAGCGCCTTGCCCACAATATCTCGATTGAATTCATTTATGGATGTCACATGAAATCCACTCTTGAAACTCACCAAGGAAATTTAAATGGCGTTTGTTTCCGATTTCAGTTAGTGGTCAGGTTTCTAAGTTCTCTCCTTGATGGCGGGTTAGAATGTGATCCGATGTTTGTCGAGACAAACTTTTTTGTCACCTGAGAAAAATGTCTAATCCTTCTATAGCTCTAAGCTGATCGCGTTCCTAATGTATGTGGTCTACTGGGGTTAGGGCATATAAAAGCTTCACTGAAAGCAACCACCCTTTTTAATTAGGCAGGGTAAGCTGTATATCCATCTTCATTATGTCGCTGTGCTCCATTTAGTACAAAATCATAAGGAAAGATCCAATATTTTCAAGCCTTTTATCACTGTGGTTATTAATGACTGTTGGATGAAATTTTCTAATTGTGCACAGTACATTCCTATTCTGCACGATGACTCTATCTTGCAAACCATATTTCGCAAGTGTCCTTGGTCGATCGAGTCATTTACCTCATACTCTATTTTTCCAGGTGACATTCATGGGCACCACCCTGATCTTTTGAGGTTTTTTGAACATGGAGGTTTCCCTCCTAATGCCAATCATGTATTTATCGGAAATTACGTGGATCACGGCAAGCAAAGTCTTGAGACAATCTGCCTTCTGCTTGCCTACAAAATTAATTTCCCCGAGAATTTCTTCCTTTTATGAGGAAATAACGAGTGCATGTCCATGAATCGGATATATGGATTTTATGATGAATGTAAACGCCGCATGATGGTTAGAGTTTGGAAGAACTTTATTGATTGTTTCAACTGTCTTCCAGTTGCCGCTCTCATACAGTGCAACATATTATGCATGCATGGTGGCCTTTCCCCCAAGTTATCAAATTTGGATCAAATTAGAGGCTTGCCACGCCCAAGTGATGCTCCAGATTGTGGTCTGCTCCACGACTTGCTTTGGTCAGATCCCGATAAGGATGTCAAAGGCTGGGAAATGAGAGATCGAGGTGCCTCATATACCTTTGGCCCAGATACAGTGTCTAAATTCTTGAAAAAGCATGATATAGACCTTATTTGTCGTGGCCACCAGGTTAATGACATGTTAATGCTTTCTTCTTTTGGTCTTTAGCCACAGGACAGCAGCATTATTGACGATGCTTGTCACAGGTTGTTGAAGATGGGTATGAATTATTCGCCGATAGACAACTGGTGACCATATTTTCTGCTCCCAATTTTTGCCGTGAACGTGACAACTTTGGTGCAATGATGAATGTGGAAGAAAACTTAACATGCTCATTTCAAGTTCTTAAAGCCGTTGATCAAATGGCTAATTCATCTGAGAATGATGCGGTGATTGCTGCCACAGCACCTCCACAATTGCAATGTAAGTGATGTTCTTTGTTTTTTCTCATTCATCATGTATATGGTTTGCAGTTTGCACCCATCCCCCTTGGTGACCTACAATGATTTTCTCTTTACCCATGAGGTGAAAGAAAAACCGTGTAAATAATAACCGATGGAAAAGGCCTTCTTATAATAGCATTAAATTCTGTCTTCAATTCTCTTGGAGTCATGGCGGCAACTGTGTCAATCTGTTGAGATTGTGTCTATGCCAAAAAAGAGGTGTTCATTATGATCACTAATTGCTTCTTTTAGTAGTCAGGGGTTAGAACGTGTCGAGTTTTGCAAGTTTACGGTAGTGTTTGTCATGCGAAATCCAAATATCTAAGATTTTACTCGTTCGGTTTCATGTTTCTATTGCATCCAATATTGCCACCCTTACCGAGGAGTCTCCTTGGTTCCATGAACTTATACGAATTATGTGTGACCGTGCATGTGGATAAATGTCGTGTGATTACTAAGCACGAACTTTACCTTGCAGAGCTCGCATCATTTGGTGACTTGGGCACGTAACTTAAAAAAGGAAGATAGAAAAGACTGCTGGTATTGAAGTTTCCGTGGCGCATCTATTATCTGTTTTATCTTGATTTGTGTTTGAATTCTGGTGTTCAAAAGGAGGACGAATGTGATGTGGGGGCTTATCAGTGGAAGCATGAAAAAGATTGCTTTTTCGTTTTCGCGATTATAAATTATTGATCAGTGCTTGATCTTCGAACGGGGATTGTAAATGACATTACAATTGTGGATTGTGGATGCCTGTAGAAGACATTTTGATCTCACTTCTTGGATGTAAACCCTTGTTTTGCTCATAAAAGGGCCAGGCAAATGTAATTTCTTGACTCTTGATGGTTTGGTGATACAAAAAACGTTCATTTATCTTCTTAGCTTTTTGATATTAGGTTGAGGAGAGGATCTGCCGTTATAAGTCATCTGCTTAAGGACTTTCAATTGGCAATATGTGCTGTTTCAGCACATCATGATTTGTGTTTAGGATGATTGATTTACCGAATTTGTCTTGATGGTGCACAATATTCATCAATAAAATCTCCGGTCAATCCTAATCCCAGCTCTCATTTTCTTTTGAAGAAGCAACTGTTGGTCGTGAGTGAAGGACTTTGTTGCTAGCAGATTAGTGGTTCCAATCTCGGTTAAATTAATTAGGAGCGCGGTTTCCCATCGTTTTGAAGATTTACGCTTGATGCGATCTAAACAATGCACAATGTAGCGTGTTTTTCGATCATCCAAATTCTGCCGCTTTCATTGGTGTGCAATTGCGCGCATCCCTACCCCTCTCATGTGTGCCCACAGAAGCACAAAGTTGAATGATTTTTGGTTTGTCTTTTGACTTCACCTAAACGTCTGAGTGCTTCGATGAAGGTCTTCATATGAATTGCCCCACTTAAACTAACCAATGGTTTGGCCAGAAACATATTGGTTTAGTTTGGAATTGTGTCCTCTTTAATTTGTTAATGTCCAGTGTCTCAACACTAAAACTCCTCAACAGATTCACCATCACAGGTTTCTCTCTTCGAGTTGCCCATTTTGCTGAATTCAATCTCGCCATTATTGGTACTTTTAAGTTTCTTCTTAATATGTTCCTGCATTTTGGCTGAGGTCTAAGCCAGGGCATGATCATCTTGAGTCTTTACTGTCTGGAATCGCTGTTTAGTAGCATGGCCTAAGCAGCAAAGATTATGGAGGCATTGCAACCTCGGACAAAAATTCAGTGGTCTCGAAACCAACTACAAAACGAGTAATTATTAGATGCGTTTGGCTAATATTTGTTAGAGATGTGATTTGATATTATTGAAGATTATGATATTGGGCACTGATCTTGATTGACTAATTGATTTAGTCAATCCATGATTGATTTTGACAAATAGGGAATTGTAATCTTTTATATATTGTTTCCCATTTATCTTTCTTATTCTTTCACTATAAATAGGTCATGTACATCTATACTGAAATATATCAATACAATATAAAAAATTCTCCAATTCCTTTAGTTTTTTGTCATGGTATCAGAGCTTTCTTTCCTGGCATAGCTTCCACAATTCTAGAATTGCCTTCGGTTCTATCCTTGCTTTTGTTGTTGCGATCCTTGCAAAACAAATCAGCCAACCGGTAGGAATTCAAATTTTTTTTTGTTGTTTCTTGATACCATGTCAAACAATCAAAATACAAACAAGGAGTTATTGAACACACCTCAAAGTCAAACAATATCGGATCAAATTAATCCGATTCGAGATGGGCAGTCTTTTCACAACGACAATCTTCAACAGTCATTTGGATTTGTTCCTGCTCCAGTTCAGGCTTCTGGCCCAGTTTAGGTTTTTGCCCCATCCCAATGGCCTCCAATTCGCTGATATCCCGATGGAGCTTCCACAGGGTTTACGCAGACAGGGGGAGTCTCGAGTATGTCGTCTCCGTAAATCTCTATATGAGCTGAAACAGGCTTCTAGGCAATGGTATGCCAAATTCACTGTTGCACTAACAAGTGCAGGTTTTCAACATTCCAAACATGATTATGTTCTATTCACATGGACTGTAGGTAATTCATCAATTTATTTACTGATAAATGTTGATGACATACTTATCATGGGGAATGATGACTCTCATGTTGCAAAATTTAAAGAGTATCTACATTCTGCTTTTGATATCAAAGATCTGGGACCTCCAAAATATTTTCTTGGCATTGAGATCGCTCGATCCGACAAAGGTATCAACCTTAGTCAACGAAAATTTATCTTGGAGATTGTTTCTGAAGTAGAATTGTCAGTATGTAAACCAGCTGTTATACCAATTGAGCAGAATACCAAACTGACAACACATGAGTATGATATGGGTTCATCTTCTTATATAGAGAATCCATTACTTAAGGATCCATCGGGATATCAGCGGCTAGTTGGGAAACTGATATATCTCATTATGACAAGACCTAACATATGTTATGCAGTATAAATACTCAGTCAATTCATGCATAATCCAAAACAGTCTCATATGAATGCACCACTGAAGGTGGTAAAGTATTTAAAAGGATACCTAGGAATTGGTATATTTTTGTCTTCTGATTGCTACATGAAAATGACAGCTTACTGTGATACAGACTATGCTACTTGCCTGATGACTAGGAGATCCATCACTGGTTTTTGCATCAAATTGGGTAAGTCCTTATTATCGTGGAAAACGAAGAAACAATCAACTGTATCATTATCATCAGCTAAATCAGAGTATCGAGCCATGGCAAAAACTGTCTACGAAATAGTTTGGATATGGGGACTACTCTCAGATCTTGGAATTCAAGTCAATGGACCAAGTGAATTGTTTTGTAACAATGATGTTGCACTCAAACTAGCGGCAAATCTAGTTTTTCATGATAGAACAAAACACATAGAAGTTGATTGCCACTTTACCCGAGATAAGATTCGAGAAGGAATCCTTGTAACAAAAGGAATTTGAACTATGGAACAACCTGCAGACATCTTTACTAAGCCACTATGTCAAAGACAACATACACACCTGAGCAAGCTGGGTGTCCTTGACATATATAGGCCACTAGCTTGAGGGGGAGTGTTGGAGATGTGATTTGATAATATTGAAGATTTTGATATTGGGCACCGATCTTGATTGACTAATTGATTTAGTCAATCCATGATTGATTTTGATAAATAGGGAATTGTAATCTTTTATATATTGTTTCCCATTTATTTTTCTTATTCTTTTACTATGAATAGGTCATGTACATGTATACTGAAATATATCAATACAATATCAAAAATTCTCCAATTCCTTTAGTTTTCTGTCAATATTCTCCCCTCTAAGAGCGAGTATGGACCTGGTAAACAACGATTCCTCAGGCGCTCTACACATAAAAATCGTTAAAGCAGGTGGCATTCATCTATCGGACAGTCCCCCAGTGTCTGGTGCACCAAGTCGAGATTATCAATTCCACCCTTGATCTGCACACGTACGCGAATGTGTCTCGATCTCTGTCCATTCGAAAACGAGATAACTTTACAACAAATTCGCTGCATTTGTTGACCTCACCTGAGTGTGAACAAGCATTCACGAAATGAACATCAAATGAGGAATTGTAATCGTGAATTAATTCTTCTGCTCGTGTTTCCGAGCTTCATGGCGGACACATTGACGAAATGTGGCAAATGAAGAACAATTTCCAAGGTTCATCGACATCATTTTCGACAGCAACGAGACAAGCAAACCCCACTTTCATACTGCATTTCCCGACCGAAGTTTAACGACGAACAGCAAATTAAAGCAAATATTCACAATGTGCACTCCATTTTTCTAAACCACTATCTCTCGTAACCTATCCTTGTGAGAACCAACTTGGTAAGATCGAGTCGGATTGGTTCCTAGAGTAGACCGGCCGTTTTCACACCCGTACCTAGTAGTAAATGGATTGGCTGCTTTCCAAGAGACGGACTTCAGAAAAACCCGTGCCGAATTGTGGGGAGTATATCATGTGTAAAGAGATTTCCGAGCTACTAGTATCCTGATGAGATTATAATGACGAGCTTGTCCAACTTTAGACTTTAGAATGAGGTGATGTGGATTAGTAATAACCAAATCTGAACATTTGATAATGGATACGTGACCCTTACAATAACTTTCAAAGAAAGCCATTAGCGCCGCTTGTCCCCTCTCCGCTCTTTCATCAATAAAAGAAAGACATCCATCATTTTGAGACTCTTAGGTGAGAGAGAGATTGTTTTCTTGATGCGATCTGCGCTCTCTCAATTGCCATTAAGAAGTAGCACAGATAATCAAGAGGATAAACAAAATGACAGAAAAAGATTAAATCAAAAAATTTTTCAGCTTAATTATGGATGCAACTCAGGGCATATATGTTTTCGAAGAGTGAAAAATTTCCCACATCAAATTTATAACCAAAAAAAAAAAATTGTAAGCTCGCTTGCAACTTTCTTCTAAACATAAGAAATGAAAGTGTGTTTCTATTTCATGCTTAAAGATAGATAATCTTGCACATTCTTGTACTTTTTCTCTGTCCGTCTACTGTGTGATGAGATGGACATACACGTGAAGACATAATGGTAAACCCAATTATAATAGGAATAGAACATGCATGCATCAAAGTCGAACACATGCACCTCACTAAAAAATTCCTCTGGGTTACTCTATTTAGATGATTCTATCACTATACCTCTGTAAATACCAACCATACGTAGTCCATCATAAAAATGAGCATAAGGATTCGATATAATTGATAACTCCGCAAACATTATGGATTGATGACCGAATATAATTAACTTCTTGTCATATTTGGAATTGTGGTCGTTGTTGATATGTTTTAATCATATAATTGGTAAGATTTTGATTGTCGTTAATTACTTTTCTACTTAACAAATTAAATAACCGTTGCTTATTTGTCCTATTTAGTGTTTGTTTGAAAGCCGTTAGCAATGGTTATAAAAAAAAAAAGACTTGATACCATAAAGTGCTGAATTTTTTGTTCTCAACATTCATTTGGATTAGTCTATATAGTTTCAATATGGGATTGTGGAGTATGGTTGAGCGACTTCATGGTAGATAAGTTCAAGACTTGAAACTTGGAACCTATCATGTCGAAATTAGTTCTCAATTTTTGGAACCTGTAATCTATCATGTAGATTTTGGGACTGACTTTGAAACCAACCTATCAGTCTAGTCCGGATCTTCGACTTGGTGTAGTCTGCATCTAAAACCAGGAAGCGGACTAGAATCACCTGGGTAAGGTCAGTCCAGTCCGATTTCAAGGTCGACCTTGTATCGGTACTCATCGGAGACTCTGATTTTTTGTATTTGGCCTTTTTTCTATTCTTATTGTATTTAGAGTCTTGAGTATATAATTCATAAGGGATTTGAAGTCTCCCCAAGGTGATTAGGAGTGTTTGTCCGAAGAGTCACCGTAGCACCCCAATGCATGAAAACAAGAGAAGAAAAGAAAATAATCCAATACAAGAGAGACAGGGTGAGATAGAGAGCGGAGGGGCAGTTCAGAAATTACACGCCAATTCGGAGGGCAGTCTCCAGAGCGAGAGAAAGGCAAGACTTGGGGCGGGAGATCTGCATTCACTTCACTTCCTTAACTAGTGAGGGGAAAAGGGTCAAGAAGGAGCTTTGGACATTCTCCATCATTTCATCTTCTCGTTCTCTCTTCTTGATTGTCTTTGTTCCTCATCATTAGTAATCACGCCTTGGTTCAATAACTGGACAACCCTAACTGCATAGTCTCCCTTCAGTTCTTCCATCGGAAAGGCGTTGCCTGCGTCTCCTTCATCGTATAACAAAGACAACGACTATACCGGAGAAAAGAGAAAAAAAGCTGACTAGAGATTGATCGCTGAATGCCAAAAAAAGTTCTAGGGTGTGGATTCGAGATGGCTGCGTTGGACAACGTCATTAACAGGTTGTTGAATTTCGGGAACAGCAGCGCGCAGGAGCAGTTCCTGCTCACTGAGGCCGAGATCGGCCAGCTCTGCTTGGTCTCTCGCGACATCTTCCTCGCACAGCCCAATCTCCTCGAGCTCCAAGGCCACTTCAAGATCTTAGGTTATCTATTATGACCTTATCTTATCTAATCTAATCCGTCTTTCTGTGCGTCTTTGAGATGTGCCACCACGAAGATCTTGATTTTGAATCTTGCGGTGTTTGGTTCCTGTGTGTTGTTGCTGTGGTCTTTTTAGGCGGTTTTGGTTAAAGTTTAAATTTTGTTTTTGGAGGCGTTGTATTTGGTGACCTGGACTATGAAAGTTTAGGCCTCTTGATTGGTTTGAGGGATAATTGGGTCTTGAGATCTATTGACCCTTTTGCTTTTCCGGTGGTGCGAACGTATTTAAGTAATTATCGTTCCATAAGACCATAATGAAATTACGCATTTTCAAATGATTTCAACATTGGTCACAAATATTCATTTTGGCTACAAGAGTTTCTTATAATTTAATCCATAAAGATTTTCGCACTCTTGAAACTCACCGAGGGAGCAAGCTTAAATGGCATTTGCTTCAGATTTCGATTAGTGGTCGGGTTTCTGAGTTCTCTCCTTGATGGCGGATTAGAATGTGATGCGATGTTTGTCGAGTGAGACTTTTTAGTCACCGATGAAAAATGTCTATCTTGCAAACCATATTTCGCAAGCGTGTTTTTGGTCGATCGAATTATTTACCTCATACTCTATTTTTCCAGGTGACATTCGTGGGCACTATTCTGATCTTTTGAGGTTTTTTGAACATGGAGGTTTCCCTCCTCATGCCAATTATTTATTTCTTGGAAATTACGTGGATCGTGATGGCAAGCAAAGTCTGGAGACAATCTGCCTTTTGCTTGCCTACAAAATTAAGTTCCCCGAGAATTTCTTCCTCTTACGAGTTGTTGCGGAAGCCAAGCGATCGAACAATAAAATTGACAGAATAAGAAAATAAATCAGACACCAGATTTACGTGGTTCGGTCGTAGTGACCTACGTCCACGGGAAGAGCAGCACGGAATTCCACTATAGATTAAGCGATACAACGGAGATTACAACCACACTCGAGTCACTTAAACACTCTCGGTATTTCCCAAGCCCCAATTACACCCAATAACTCACACAGTGTTTAGCCTCACAATTCCTCACGAAATAATCTCTCAATCTCGCAAAAGAATTATACACAAATTTTATCACAAGATTTACTCGCTACGAACACTTGAGCTCTTGGTATAATTCCACGAACAAAATCACGAACCCACAAGCAAGCACTCGCTTGCGAAGCGACGCTTCAAGAAGTCTTCACTTCACGTATTTTTCAACAACTCCTCGCTCAAAGTGCCCACTGAATATCTTTATAGCCAAAAGAAGGACACCTTCGAAAGCCCACGTCAACATGAATTAGGAAATCATATTATTCGGTCAACTAGTCAAAGTTTGAACTTTCCTCTTTTGACTTTAACTAATATATATAATATACACGCATAATCCAAGTAGGAAATTTTGGTCCGTGACTTCAGTAACAAAGGAAATTAAGTGCGGCCCTCTTCCCTTTTTATTTTCTCTGACACCGAACAAGAAACTGTATTTCCACGGCAAACGTCCGCAAATATTCAACTTCGCACTTTCCTTTAATAAATCTTGAATTGGGTTTTGTTCAACGGGCTCAAACTCGAGACATATATTTTAACATGAGGAAATCGCGAATGGGCGCCCATGAATCGGATTTATGGATTTTACGATGAATGTAAATGCCGCATGACGGTTAGAGTTTGGAAGAAGTTTATTGATTGCTTCAACTGTCTTCCAGTTGCTGCTCTCATGGAAGGCAAGATATTATGCATGCATGGTGGCCTTTCCCCAAAGTTAACAAATCTGGATCAAATTAGAGGCTTGCCACGCCCGAGTGATGTTCCAGATTATGGTCTGCTCTTTGACTTGCTTTGGTCAGATTGTGACATTCCGGATTTTGGCCCATTTTTGGGATTTATAAAACGTGTAATTCGCCAGTGCGCTTATAATAGAATTTCGCCCAGGAACTGACCACTCTCGGGTTCTTGTTTTTAAAAGTAGAAATTTTGCTAGAATCGCACTCGATCGAATTTGGTCATTATTTAGACCCCGAACTTGGCAGTCGATTTTCGGGAGTTCCGGAGTGAAATAAATTGGACGATGTCGATATTATTGTGGCCGGTGTCGATATTATTGTGGCCAGCGTCGAAATTATCAGGAATAATGAGAAAGTGAATTTTTGACCGGGTGCGAATTTGGACTAGTAGACCTCCCTCGTAGTGTGTCTTGGGTTATTTTATTTTGGCCTTTTTGCCCTAGATTATTACTGGGATTTATCGTGGACTGTTAGGCCATTTTCCGAATTTGAATCGGGACCGTTAGGTCGATTTTTGGTTCGAACCGTGTCCGTTAAATCGCGCTAAAAAAAAATGTAAATTAGTCCTTTTCTCTCCTTTCTCTCTCTCTTTCTCTCTCCTCTCTCCTCTGCCGCGTCCCGTCCCCTCCCCCACGCGCGTTCTTTCCATAGGACCATACATATAGAGATGAGCCCCAAAAACTTTTTAACTCAGGTGCAATTCCAGCCAAGGGAAAAGGTCCAAATATTTGATGGAGTACAAAGAAAGCCAAATGACGAAGGGAAAGTGCAATAAAAGTTTGGCCATTACATGGATGCGACATCATATTCACTATGGACAATCACACATATGTTATCACGTACCTTAGCAACCAGATTCTTTAAGGCGTCCACTACAATGTCAAAAACTTGATCCTTATATGAGGAATCGCGAAGTAGAATCCGAGGACCAGTTACGGGGGTAAAAGGGACACAACACTGGTACTTTGGATAGTATCTTGAACCATAACTGTAGTAAGCGTCCGCCCAAGAATGGTCGAAAACAAATTCACCATAGGAGTGACTACACATCAACATGTGAAATGAGAGTGTAACCACAGCCAAAAAGCTCCTTGAAGATTTTGAAAATTGCCCAATTTTTACCTATTTAAGAGGAGCATACAAGAGCCTATTTATTTGATGTTTGTAGCGAAAATGAATGTAATTCTGAGAACAGAGAAGTAGGAAAAACCTTTTAAGATAAAGTGGAACAACGCCTATAACAGTCCCAGATTCATCCTTCGCAACAATATGCCGCGGCATCCATCCTGTTTCCTATAAGCATTTAAATAAATCAACGGAGTATTCAGGAGAAGCTATTCAGCTTAGTAGCATACTAATACACAAAGAACTCTGTCTAGGAACAATAGGAAGAGAAACCAAATTCCAAAGGCACTCAGAGGGTGCCAATCCTTTAAAAAGAAAACTTCACTAGGAAGACATCAATAACTACAAAACTTAACAGTCCCTCTTTGTTCAAAAAGATATTTTGCAGCATATACCAGAAGTAAAAGGAACTTCTTTTTTGCTGTCTGTCAGAGCATCCAGAGGAGAGTCATCTCTCTCAAGACAGAAACATTTTGGGCCGATAAACTGTTAGGCGTAAAAGCATCAGGGACACCCTAGAAGTAGTGTGCAACCAATTTATCAGTGAAAGCTTATGCATGAAGGAACCAAGGAGGACTGCATTATCAATGAAGCCTTAAGTCCCATTCTTTGCCATAGAAGGAAATACCGATCATCCAATCCTTTTCTCAAGAGAAAAAAAAAAGCTGTACAAATTATGAACTAAACAATTATGTTGATGAACAACAATTTCGACCCCTTAGAACAGAAGGCAAAGTCTCACCTTCATAGCAGAGTGAGACTCCTCCAAACTCGAAAGAAACCCATGCGAAAGAAACGGGTTATGTTTCTCAGGGCCAGTAGCATCAAGAGCACACGCATCCCAATCATTTGACGAAACCTCAGAGATGGAAGACAACCGAGAGCGATACCTGCATAGGTCTCAGCTTTGTTGTCGACACATCCTGCACGACAGAATCAGCAGAAGGGAATTAGACAAACCTATTCATTTACTATATCTCGGAAACAGAACTATCGCGAATGTGTCGATATGACGATTGCCGCCACATCTGATGACTATAGTAGAAGATACCTCGGCTCCTGGTGCTGTCAAAGTATAGTCACCGAGTGAAAGATCAACAGTTTCTCGAGGCTCCAAAGACTTCTTGGACCTCCAGAACAGTGCACGAATCCCGGAGGCCCGGAATGACGTCCCAGCACACGGTCCGGATTGGGTCTTCCCCTACACGAGAAGGAGAGAGCATGCCCATTTTCCAATTATCAATCGACACTCCTTAATTCAAAAACCCAATAAGCATGCCGCAGGCAGAGAACCCACTTCACACAAGCATGCCGTTGGCGTCGGGCTTCGTCGGAGGCGTCTTCGGCATGGGCGTCGGGGGCTAGGGCGGAGGCGAAGGCTAGGGCGTCGCTCGTCGGAGGCGGCATCGGCGTCGGCGCGAGGAGACAGACCTCGCTTGTCGGAGATAGTGGACCTCGCTCGTGGGAGGCGACGAACGTCGCTCGTCGGCAACGGCGAACCTCGCTCGTCGGAGGTGTCAGAGGCTAGGGCGGAGGCGGAGGCTAGGCCGTCACTCGCCGGAGGCGGCGTCGGCGTCGGCGCGAGGAGACGGACCCCGCTCGTCGGAGGTAGCGGACCTCGTTCGTGGATGGGGTGCCTAAGCGGGTGAGGGAGACGGAGCGCAGAGTAGAGAGCAGATGGGAAGCGCGAAAGAGAGAGAGAGAGAGTGTGCAGAGCAGATGGGGAGCGCGAAAGAGAGAGAGAGGGAGTGTGGAGAGAGAGGGCTGTTTTTCAAAAATTTTCGCCCAGCTTCAGCTCGGCTCAGCTCGGCTCAGTGGCGTGGGAGCGGGAGAGTCTTCCTGACATGTGGGCCCTCTCGGACACGTGTCGCCGCGCCAGAGTGGGTATTTTTCCACGGTGAAATCCCTAGAGGCACGCAATATTTTCTCCCCATGCATGTCCCCTCCCCGCTCTGACCATGCAGACCAACCCCCCTCTCTCTCTTCTCTCTCCTCTCTCCTTCTTTCTCTTTTTTCTTCTTCTTTTTTCTCTCTCCTCCCTCTTCCTTCTTTCTTCTCCGGCCCGACTGCTTCTGCGTCTGGCTCTGCTCGTTCTGGTTCTGCTCGCCAATGCCGCCCGAGCCCGCCGTCGTTGCCAGCAAGCTCCGCCGCCGTCGCGCCGTCCGCCAGCCGCCCCGACCGCCTGTGCCGGCCTACCCGCGAGACGCGCGAGCAGCAGCTCGTCGCTGCGACCGCCGCAACCCGGCGCTGCCCGGCCGCCCGCCGGCGCTGTCCGGCCGCGCCTGGCTGTCGCCGCCGTCGCTCTTGCCACGTCGACCATCGCCGTCTCCGCCGCGAGACCAGTTTTTCCCCCAGTCTCTCTCTCCTCCCCGGCCTCTCCCTGTCTCGGTTCCGGCGAGTCCAGCCGCGTCACCGCCGCGCCCAGCCAGCTCGACGTCGTCGCCCGCCGACCAGCTCGCCGTCGCCGGCTCGTCCGGCCAGCCACACCCCCGCCTTAGCCTTCCCCCTCCCTCTCCCTTCCTCTCTCTCTCACTTCACCGCCCGGCCAAACCCTCCCCCTTGTTCAGCTGCTGCCGCCGCCCGCCGCCGGTCGCCGTCGCCGCCGGCCAGCCCAGCCGGCCCGGCCGGCCAGCCAAGCCCGTGCCCGCGCCGTGCCCGTTGCCGCGCCCGCGCCTGTGCCCGTTGCCCGTGGCCGCGCCCGCGCCCGCGCTCGTGCCCGTTGCCCGTGGCCGTGCCCGCGCCCGTGCCCGTTGCCCGCGCCCGTGGCCGACCGCAGCGCCCGTGGCCGACCGCAGCGCCCGTGCGTGTGCCTAGTCGGCACTGTTCACCCGGGCCATTTTGGGCCCGAGCCGATTTTTTTCTTGGTCAAAACTTGGTAAGCGACTTCCTAGACCCTACTTAGTCTTTTGGGTATTTCATTAACTAGTTTCGGGTTAGAATGGCTAGGGTGAGCATTAATTTAGTGATATTATGATTTAATTATGCAATTTGAATTGGATTAGATAGTATGCTCGATTTGGAAAATTGTGTGTGACCGACTTGAACGTCGGGTTGGTGGATGAGGTGGCGAACTGTGATTTCGGACTGAATGTTGGGTATGAGTGGTTTGATGTGATTTGGCGTGAATTTGATTTAATTAAGTGGCGTGTGTCTGCCTGTGAGAAATTAAGCCCGAAACGATTGGAGGGCTGCGGACTTGGGACGTGTTGACGGCGATCCGTGTGAAGGTAGGAACGGCCGATGGGCCAATTGGAATGCGGGCTTGAGACGTGTTGACGGTGGCCCGTTAAAGATGTGTTAGACCGGGACGTGTTTACGTCGGTCATTGGAATTGTTTGAACATCGTGGCTTGGGACGTGTTGACGGCGGCCACTGGAATTAAGTGAATAGTATGGCTTGGGACGTGTTGACGGCGGCCATTGGGATTGATCGAATTGCGTGACTTGTGTGCTTGTGAGACCGGACTTGAGACGTGTAGGCAGTGGTCCGTGAGAGGAAAATTTGTTGGACACGTGTGCGTGATGTGACTGATTGGATTGACTGGATGTGCGTGTGAGTGCTTGGTTGGATTGATTGATTTTGAGTGGGAGTGTGTGTGCCAGGTGATTGTGATATGGCGGTGAATTATTCTTGCATTATTGTGTTTGGACTAATATGCAAGGTTGGCACGTGGTTCGAGGTGAGGTAAGCTTGTCATGTGACATTGATTGTATCGTCTGGTGATTTGCATGTTAGACTGGTCTGGATACGCATTAGCCTAGGTGAGATTTAGGGTGTTGCTTATTGAGACTCGTTCTCACGGTTATTATATAACCACTTTCAGATCCGCGACCGTGAGTGATCCGAGGATGCCGCCAGAGTACCACAGGGATTGAAGGATAGACCAACTTACCCTGTCTTTTGAGTACCTTTTTGTAGAGGAGATAGGCTTGTCAACCACCGCCCCCTTTTGAAAATTTTGGTTTGAAATTGGTAACCGGGTCATCATTTGTATTAATGAATGCTTTATAATGTTACGTGTTTATTAAATTTCGATATTCTATCCCTTGGTCATGTTTTTAATGTCTGGGTTGTTTTATGTGCTTCCGCTTGCGTAATTCGTTTGGGTCGGCGACGCGTCCTGGGATGTCGCGTTCAAATTATCGGCCATGGTCGGGATGTCGCGGGCTCGGAGGGGTCCGGGGCATGACACAGATCCTGAAAAGGATGTCAAAGGCTGGGCAATGAAAGATATAGGCTCCTCATATACCTTTGGCCCAGATACAGTGTCTAAATTCTTGAAAAAGCATGATCTGGACCTTGTTTGTCGTGGCAGCCAGGTTAATGATATGTTAATGATTTCTTCTTTCGGTGCCTTTAACCACAGAAACAGCAGCATAATTAATGATTCTTGTCACAGGTTGTTAAAGATGGGTATGAATTCTTTGCCGATAGACAACTGGTGACCATATTTTCTGCTCCCAATTTTTGCGGTCTATATAACAACTTTGGCGCAATGTTGAATGTGGATGAAAACTTAGTGTGCTCGTTTCAAATTCTTAAACCTGCTGATAGAACAACTGAATCATCTAAGAATGACCCGATGATTGCTGCCGCGGCACGTCCAAAATTGCAATGTAAGTACTGTTCTTTCTTTTTGTCATTCATTGTGTACATGAGTTTGCAGTTTGCACTAATGATTTTCTCTTTACCCCTAACCAAAAAAAAAAACATGCGTAGTAGTCAACGAAGAAAAGGACCTTATAACAGCATTAAATTCTGTCTTCAATTTTCTGGGAGTCATGGCGGCAACTGTCTCAATCTGTTATGGTTGTGTCTATGCCAAAAAAGAGGTTGTATTCATTATGATGACTGATTGTTCTGTTAGTAGTAAGGGGTTAGAATGTGTCAAGTTTTGTGAGTTTAAGGTAGTGTTTGTCATGCACAATCCAAATATCTAAGATTTTCCTTGTTCGGTTTAATGTTTCTATAGCATCCAATATTGCCACCCCTACCTAGGGATCTTCTTGGTTCCATGAACTTATATGAATTATGTGTGACGGGGCATGTGTATAAATATCTTGTGGTTACTAAGCACAAAATTTACCTTGCAGAGCTCGCATCATTTGGTGACTTGGGCACATAACTGGGAATCGGAAGATAGAAAAGACTGCTAGTATTGAAGCTTGCGTGGCACATCTCTTATCTATTTTATCTTGATTTATATTTGGGGTCTTCAGAACAGTGTTCTAAAGGAGGAGGAATGTGATGTGGGAGCTTTAGCTTGTCATCTCACATCTTAGATGAGAACCTTTGTTTTGCTCATAAAAGGGCAAGGCAACTGTAATTCTTTTCGTGTCTTAATGGTTTGGACACCAAATACTGTGATTTCTCGTCTGCTTTTCAATATTAGGTTGAGGGGGGAAGCTGTAGTGATAAGCTGTTTGCATGTGGATTCTCAATTGGCCATTTGTGTTTGTTTCAGCACATCGTGATTTGTGATTAGGACGATTGATTTGCAGTGAGAATGCAGTAATCTGTGCTTATGGGTTAGAAGGATGTCAAGGTCGAGTTTGTCTTGATGGTGCTTTAGGATCTCTGGTTAGAAGGATGTCAAGAAATATGGTTTGGGTGGACAATTAAATCGATTGAACTTCAGCCAACGATAAAATTCATCTTCATCAGGAATATTTACCAGATGTATGGTTGTGCTCGAATCCGGTCAGTTCCAGATCCATCCTTCTGGAATGTTTTCTGCAAGTTTTGCTTTCTCTGTGTTTCTCTCTCAGTAACCTTTGCATCTTTCAATAATGCCAATTTTTGGGATCCGACGCTTGCCATCCATCATGAGCACACATTTCCTATTCAATTTGTCTTGTTCTTGGGTTGCACATAATTAACTATGGATCATATAGAAAGATTGCTTTTTCAGTTGTCAACATTTCCTTTCCCTTTTCTGGAGTTGGTTCAAGCAATTTATCTCATTCTCTGACTTTGTTTAGTGGATATCAGTCACAGTCAATGCTGTGATTGGGTTCTATAGATATTTGGCAATGAAGGAGCCCTCAGATAATTATGAACTAGATCTTGCATTTCTTGCGCAGGCGAGAGCTAGTGTCCATAAGCCTATAGAGTTGACTGTAGGTCCCTCTCAACCGCATGAGAAAGATGAGCAGAATCATTCGAAAGCTCATACCTCTCTCTACTTGCTATTGAGATTTCTACAGGTTAGCAGGATAAATTCATACCTAAATGCAGGTCAAGAATTAAGTTCTCTAGCATACTGATGGTCTAGCAAATACCCTTCAGAATGGTTTTTGGTTTCATACTTTCTTACACCTAGTTGAAACATGGCAGACAGGATCTAAATCCTAGCTCTAGAAATGCGTCAACCTTGGCGTTTCGGTACTATCAGGATTGTTGCATTTGCAAACAATAGTACACTATTAGCACAATAATACCGATGTCATAGAGAGGTCCTAGAGGTGATTACTCTTTGCAGTATTCTCCTTTTGGTTTGTTCTTGACTTCACTATTATATGTCCAAGTGCTTAGATGCAAGCTGTTCAAATGAATCAGCCCCACCTTAACTAACCAATAGTTTGGTTTAGTTTGGAATTTATGTCTCTCTTTAATTTTTCAATGTCTGGTGTATAACCGCTAAAACTCCATGAGAGATTTGCTGTCACAGATTGCACTCTTTGAGTTGCAAGTTTTGCTTGACTCGAACTCGTCGTTACTGGTACTTTTAGGTTCTCTCCCATTATGTTCCTGCATTTTGGCTATGCTATAAGCATGGGCATGATCCTCTCAAGTTTCTACTCTACGGGAAGGGATACAGTAAAAAGGTATGGAGGCTTTGCAACCTCAGACTAAAATTCAATTGTCCGGAGACCAGCCACAGCACTCAGTAATTAGCAGATGCATGTGGTGTATGCTCTCCCCTCCAAGAAAGAGTGTAAATTAAACATCGATTTCTCAGGCACTCTACACATAAATATCGTCGAAACAGGTCGGATTTATCTATCGGACAGTCCTCTCGAGTGCCCGGTGCACCAGATCGATTTAATCAAACTTTGGGTATGCTAATAAAGTACACAGTTCGTGGTTATCTAATCTTCAGGATCTACACGCATGCTTGAAAGTGTCCCCCTTTTCAATCGTTCGAAAACGAGACAACATAAAAACAAATTCGCCGCATTCTTTGACCTCACCTGAGCGTGAAAATACTCACAATCATGAAATGAAAACCAAACAAAAGGATTACAAAATCATTAATTAATTCCCTGTGCTCGTGCTTTTGATCTTGATTAGCCAACCCATTGACGAAATGTGGGACTAGATTCCAAAGACCAAATTGCTAGCAAAGAAAGAACTCCCAAGGCACTTTGACATTATTTTTAACAGCAACGAGACAAGCGAAGCCCACTTTTACACAGCATTTCCTGACTGACAAGTTCGGCCTTATGTTCTTTCAGTTTGCACGTTCCATTGCACTCGCATGCCGCTGCCTGATTAAATTAATCGCTCTTGACTTGCTTGTTTCTGAAGGCAAAGCGAAGAGAACACGCAACTGTGGAAAGCTAAACCTCCCACTGTACGGTACCCAGAAATTCCAATTTTGAGGTCTGCCTCAGAGCTTTCATATATGTTGCTTAGCAGAAATAATTGAATTTTTTTCTTTCGATAAGGATGAGATACGAATTGGACCCATTCAAATGCGTCCCCATCTCGTACAAATGTAAGATTAATGGCATTATTGATCAGGTGGAGGTCAGAACTTTCAGACCCCGTGTTTCTTAATGCGGTAAGATCAACGATACATTACTAATGATACTAGATGTTATAAGCAATTAAGCAGGAAAGAAATAAACTAACACAGAGAATTTCATTGTGATAGATCAAACAATCAATTAACAAAAAGATGGAGAAGATTTGAACTACAGGATAGACGCTGGCCGACCCATGCATTAGCCACTTGTGCTTCATCGAATTCTCATGATCCGAATACTTATGTCCCATGAGAAAAGATTTGCAGCATATAAGCCAGTAGAAGATACATTTGATTGGACGAAAATGTTAACATCACAATGTGGGGAAAAGAACAAAAAAGGAGAACGTACGTCAAGTTTGCCGGCGACTTAAGGACCTAAAGATGAGCCGTATTGTCTGCTTCATTCGGTTAACTAGGGAAGCAACGTTTTCTATTAATCAAAAACAGATAAAACAGAAATGAGCTCAACGGACAAACAGTTCTTCGGTACGTGACATTAGAAGAAAGAATCAGAAGCACGAAGGAGAAACCGATCATCTTCCAGCAATGAGAGAACAACTAACAGATGGACGAAACTCAACGAATCCACTCTCTTGCGGATCAAGCAAAACATCCATCGCTTGACCTCGTCTAATAGTAACATCATTATTCCCTCAAATTCTGCAGCACGCTCGATTAGCAATTTTTCCAGCACTACGATTTGCAACCCACTAATCACACGGTCAAAAGGAGCGATGCAGACTATCGACTCCAATATGCTATTGTCACATTGAAAACCTTCCGGATTGCAAAGAAGAAAGATACATACACGGAGCCATATCGTGTTCTCGACTAATTAACTCTCTACTTGTTTGTTAGAAACACAAGCATTGAGTGTACATAAACAATGAGAAATTCAAAACAAGTGCGACAAAGAGGATCAAAAGTTTCTATCTGTGACTGAAAATTTTTGCCTGGCTCCTTACTGTCTGCCTTTTCTTACACTATTCTATGAGGAAACTGGTTCCCACGGGAAAACCGGGTTCACGTTGCGACTGTGCTCCTCACCTGACAGTCGGACGCCAATGACCTTCCGGCAGCAATTGGAGTTCCAATCCAAAGGCTTCGCGCCGGAGGGCGTTGCGGTCATCCCGTCCTTCTCGGGAGAAAAACAGGAGGAATTGCTTTTTCTCTACGTTCATCCTTTTCTGACAATCTGGATGAAGGCTGATACCCCATCCGAATCCATACTAAGCACAGCACCCTTCTCTCTCTCTCTCTCTCCCCCTCCCTCTCTAACGTGAAGATGAAGAGAGAGGGAGAAGAACAGACAGATCATTGAGAGAGGGAGAGAGGGAGAGGGGATTAAAACGAGGGGGCCCGGGGCAAAAGGGCATTTTTTTATTATGTGGATTCCTCATTTCGCACGCATTCTATGTCGAGCTTAATTTCCACGTGTCATTTGGTGCTCATGACATGTACTATCTCGAGGTTAATTTCGAAAGTAACATGGAGCTTTTCTTGAATCCGTGTACTCAAGTGACGAACTTATAATGGTGCTTTACCTTATTTTTTTGTCGCCCAGTGGTGCTTTACCTTCAAAAGGTTTTAATTCGATAGATCTCATATTCAAATTACAATGTCTCCTATTCAAACTGACCTTGAGAGCCATAATGATCACATTATGAGCACTTGTCTTATTCGATGCGGGTGGATGGGGCGATTTATGTATATCCACAAGAATCAGTCGAACCAAAAGATCGGCTCTTCGTCGTATCATTAAGACAAAAGAAAGGAGAAAAAGACAAATCGTCATCATTTTTGGCAAGGCAACTGTAAAATTGGCACTGAGCGGCCGGTGAAAAGCCCCTTTCAACTTTCTCTTTGGTCCGTCTTTCTGGTAGAGACACAAAGCTCCCCCTTTCACTTGGGTCCCCTCCAGTTCATTTCAAGCCAATCCATCATCACACTAAACTCACCCCACAGAACACGCAGTTTCTGTCCAACTTCCCCATTCGGTTTCTTTTGTACCCACCATCACAGCAACTTTGCGCTCCGCCGGTTTTTTCGCTTCTCCTGCATTTGTTCCTTCCCCTGGATTGACCGCTCATTCAGCCCGGCAAAACCCCAAATCTCGATTTAATTAAATTGGTCTTCTGTCTTATTGGATTAGTGACTGCAACGTTGTAAGTTTCCTCTGTTTTTCTAGCTTGTTTGGTCTTTGTACGTTCGTGCTTCGAGCTCTACATGAAGGGACAAGAACATGCAAGATCCAACCAATGTCTGAATCTGCGAAAAGACGTGAAGAAGCTCTGCAGCTGCACGATTTTAGAATGTGCAAGTTGGTACAGCATTGGAATGTCCACTGCTTTCAGGCCCCATCCTGTTGGAGCAGTGACAAGACAATTCCTGAGAAGAGTGTGTCATGTTCCTTGACTAATTCACGGTTCCTATCTTTGAATAGTAAAAAATTTTGATGATGAACAGAATTTATTTGATTAATTTCGAGTTTATCTTGTGATTTGATGTACTGGATACAGTTATACAGGATAGTAGCAAGTGTATGAGGTTTTCATACTGTTTTATACCTTTGGGAAACACCCTCTATGATCATCTGTTCTAGAGTGAATCGTAATTGGATTTCAACGAATAGAGAATTCTAATTTAATTCTCTCGTAATTCCTAGTGATAATATTGAAACACTCGCTGTCCACTCTCGAACGGAGGCAAAATTGCGAACCACGTAAATATTTGTGTAGCTGTCCTTCACTTTAATGTTCATTTCATTTCTCTATTATTTCCAATGTAAATGTGATCGTGCACACTGCTACACCTTTAGCTCAACAAAACCTCTTGACATATCATTGGCAATTAACAAAGAACATTGAACATCGTTCCTTGTGGGAAAACCTTTACTTTTATGTCTTTGGACTCATGGACTTTTCTAATCAAGTCCTTGAACTTTTAATATGTTAAACCAAGTCTTCGAACTTGCATAAATTTTGATTAGTGAGTCGAACTTTTAATGTATATAGTTTAGTAAATAACTTATGACTGTGCAATGAGCCGAACTGAGTTTATCGTTTCTCATGTAACAAGCAAATTACAAACCGAACTTAGAAAATGGATCTAGTATCCGTCCATGGAGGATCAGCTTCGATCATCACATCGTTATCATCTCCAAGATTGTTTGTATCAAAACCCAGCATATCACTATCCAAATCTTTTTCTAAGTGGATTAACATAATTAAGAAGCCTGTCAACTTCACCTAGATTGATCGATTTTCATGTCACAGCCTTGACGCAAGCTTGTTCATTATCATGGTATTTGTTTTAATTAGAATATACAAGATTATATCTAGCATCTCAGGTGCAGCACTACTTTTCTTCATCTCAGCAACTTCAAATGTACTCTAATTTCACTCGCATGAAGAAGAACTGTAAGGTTGTGTAAAATTCTAATGGCAAACTCCCACCTTATACCTGCAAAAGCATTAGTTGATATAAGTCCATAAAAAAAATGAAAACACTAGCAAATTTGATAGTTTACGTGGCTGAAATGTTTTATCATTGTCATTGTTTTCTCTGCAAATAAGTTTGGTAACGTCATTCAATAGAGCTGCACTTATTTATATAGGTAATGACGTGAATGGTCATTGAACTTTTCTTCTATGTTCAGCATGGTGTATGAACTATTTTTTTTTCAATCGAATCCCTAAATTTTTAAATATACGCTCTATGTAGTCTTTCCGTTATGCGAATGCCATGTCATGTGCATATTTCTGATGAGGACTGCCATGTCGGCATTAATTGGGCCAAAACAATGATGTGGATTGACACATCATTTTTCAAGTCAGCAAATTTTTCGAAATTATAGCTTTACCATGAAATTCTTTCCGATTGAAGGAATCAAGGCTTGGAATTCCTACAAAGTGCTTCGAACGATGTTGGTTGTGTGTTTTGCAAACTATTTTGGTAACAGTAATTCATCCAAACCAAATAAAGCAAGAACCGAGTAGGTATTCAGTCAAAATTGTGTTTTCTTTTTGGTAAGTTTAGAGTGGGGAGATGGGTCAATAAGTGCAAGGGGTACTTCTTTCATATTTTTGTGTTCTTTCTCTACATCTTTCATTGATAGATCTAGTTTTATATATCTTTGTGTTCGTAAATTGTGGAGTACCTACTTAAAAGTTACCTTCTCTTTCTCCTGTTCGATAGATTTTTACATGGCATTGGAGCAAGTTTCCCATTTATCCATATCAATTGCCCGTTGGAAGTGCTATCATTTCATATGCAAATGCTTAAAACAAGCTCACAGTATTCGATAAATGATTATCTGTTTAAATCATAGGGATGTCTCTTCCTTTTGATGCACTCGTCGATTCACTAAGCAATACTAGCCAGGTTGATTGCAACCAATTATTGAGTGTCCTGAGGTTATCTTTTACGATTTCGACTTAGAAGATTCACTAATGTGGCAGGCATTGAAATTCATAAATCAGTGATACAAGAGTTTTGATGAATCTCGAGATTAAAGACAAATATGTCACCAAGCATTTAGTCGGAATGGACGGTTGGGTGAAAGCCCTAGTGAAGTTGTTGGACATGGATTTGGGGGTCATGTGCTTTGTGCTAATCGATGGAACAGTAATTGGGAAAATCACTCTTGCTAAGGTTGCCATTAACAAACTAACTTCCCTCTTGTCACGCCCCGTACCCCACGAAGCCTGAACATCCGCGTATAGGTCAAAAAGAGGTGCGACGCTCCCAGGATTGCGTCACCGACCCGAAGACCACAAATCAGAGAAAACACACCACATGCGGAAACAACGTATATATATATTTATATATATACACCCAGATAATTTAAAACGTAACCATGAGTAGCAAGAGATAATAATTTACAATAGACTGCACCAAAATATACATTCTTTACAAACCTACAAACACTACCTATTTATAAACAAAAATGTACATCCAGAGGGCCACGAAGCAAAAAGGGATCGGTGGCCTAGGGAGATCTACTACCTATCGGGAAGAGGGCTACGATAAAAAAGGGGTTAGCCTCTACTCCTAACACTGGGACCTAATCTAAGGCTCCCAGTCTGGATCGGATGGCACTGAAGACTCCTCGGAAGAGTCCTCCTCACTTCTTATCTCTTCGTCCGATCCAACCTCAGCCACTTCTCCGGCGGCATCGATATTCACGTCCACTATTTCAAGATCTAATTCTTCGTCGTCCACCGGGTTTACATCTACGGCTATAACTTGCTGTTCTCCCTCTTCCTCGTCCATAACCGCCGGTCCATCAACCGTCTCATCCTGGCTACTCACGCTGAGGGAAGCCGGAGGGTCCGATACTTCACCACTCGCCATCTGAGGAATCATGACGCCGTTTACGTCCACTGGAACATCAAAAGTCCTGATCGGGGGTCCCGTCACGCCATCCACTCCCCTATAACACCAGGCTACATACTCTTGAGTATCGCTATAATCCTCTCCCACGTTTATAAATACAACTGAATGGTATTTAATGTACGTTGAAACATCCCCGCAAGGGTGCACACTAGAAGATCGCTGAATTCGCTGCGAGAATCCAAAAAGAGGGGCTTTCCTCGGCATCCTACGGACGGGGGTCTGAAAATTCGGTTTTACCACAACCGTGAGATAAACTCAGCAAGTAATAATTTCTAATTCTAAACTAGGCTAAAGTGCACCTTCAGAAGGTAAATAATTTACATAATTAAATGAACCAGATATAAATATCAATCAATTTAAATTCACCGGGCTCATAGCCCAATTCAATACTCCGCCCTGCAGGTTAGACTTTTAATATCATACAATTCATATGCCATTGCATCGACTCGAAGGCCACGACCCTAAGGCCAACAGTTTATAACGACCCGAAGGCCCGACCCGAAGGCCAACAGTTTATAACGCCCCGAAGGCCCGACCCGAAGGCCAACAGTTTATAACAACCCGAAGGCGCGACCAGAAGGCCACAGTTTATACCGACCCGAAGGCCCGACCCGAAGGTTACAATTTAAAAAGGCTTGTCACGCATACCCATGCACTCTAATCCGGTTAACAACCAGCACACAAGCCATTTACATACTCGGGGATAAAATTTATTGCACTACTCATGCCAAGGGCCAAATAAACGACACGCGAATTTGTCAATTTTAACGCCATAATGGTACGATCAATCCTTTCCATTTAACCCCAAGTAAATCCGGCGCTCGTTTCGCGCACTTATTCCGATTCAATGCAATACACTCAAGGCCCGCCATGTTCAAATCAAACTTAGCCATTAATTCCTCGAACATGGCGCAACCCTAGCATTCCAACAAGCCTTAAATCATCCCTAAATGACCTTATCAAATCCCAAATTAAGCATTGAATCACCCGACTTAAACAATCATACAAGAGCCCAATTAATCTCAACTTAGGCAAATCATCCCAAATTCGGATCCTATCATGAACAGTACCCAACAGCCCTCATTTAGTCTCTAAAACACACCTAAACAGCCTTATTAAGCCCCAATTAAGTCCTCAAATCAGCCCATGTACAATTACACTCAATTAGGCCACAATTTAGCTTAATTAACCCTAAATTTACCCCTAAAATTGCATAATTAGGCTAATTCGGGATTATAAATTTTTACTCGCCTAAATTCGACTCGAGGCGACGGGAGCGGGCGGTCGATTACCGACTCGCGGTGAGAATCGACGGCGTCGCTCCGGCGGCAAGCCGGCGGTCACGGCGGCGCTCCGGCGAGCTCAAGGTCCAATTCGGCCAAAAACAGGGGATGGCTGATCGTGGAGGCTGAGGAGGGTGGAGGGAGAGGTGGTGAGGGTGAGGCTGGCCGGCAGGGGCGACACACGGCGGCGGACGGCGGCGCGGCACCGGTGGGCGAAACCGGCGACGCTCCTCTCTCCCTTCCGCCTGGAACAGAGCAGCTGCTGTGGGGTGGCGAAACAGAGGTGGGGGAGGTCGACGGTGGCTGGGGGTGACGCCAGGGAGCCGGCGAGCGGCGGACGAGCCCAGCAGCTCCGGCGCAGGCGGCGACTCCGGCGAGAATAGCAGCCGGCAAGTAGAACGGCGAGGGGAACAGCGTGAGGAAGAAGACAATCAGGGGCTGCTCGGGGAGAGAGAAACTTGAGCAGAGAGAGAGAGTCCGAAGAGAGAGAGGGAGTGGGTCAAAAGTTAGTCAAAATAGGTGAGTGGAGTCCACATGTCACAATCCTAGGGCTTAGGACAATTTGCCCTTCAATCCAAGGGCTAAAATTTAAACCTATCCAAAAAAAACAAGGGTAAAGTGGTCAAAGGTCCCCTAACCATGGCTAACCAGGTCTGGTTGGCTTCACTTAACCCTAGTTAAACCCCAAAAATTCGGAATTAAATAAAACACTATAGGGGCATTTTCGTAATTTTCCGCCCCCGACCGAAATTTCAATTTTTGCCCATACCGGTCCTAAATATTCATGGGAGACATAATACGGTGTCGGATTCGCGAAATTCATTTTCTAAGCCCTCGAAATTCGTCCGCGAAGTTTCGGGAATAAAATAATATTATTTTTCAATTTTTGTCGAAATTCCACTTTTATCCAAAACCACTCTAAACGCACTTGGCTACCCCAAAATGACCTTGGCCGCGAAAAATAACCTCAAACGGCCTCCGAATTCAGCCTCGGTGTCCACAGGGGCAAAACCGTCCTTTTCTCAATTTCTGTCGAATTTTCAGTTTTCAACCGTACTAGTCCCAAACATGAATGGCCACTCAAAAATGACGTCCGTCCTACAAAATAGTCGTGAATACCCTTGAAATTTTGATATTGAAGTTCGGGTCTAATATCGCGATCTAATTTACTCGTTTTGCAGTTTTAGGGTCTCTCACTAACGGGCGGCTGTTTAGGTGTTACGCGTATCGACCTAAGATTGTCCGAGTCGTGATAGTCTCAATTTCGAGAGAACGAGAGGAATTATCACTAGCACCGGGGTCGCGATCGTTTGGATTAAAATCGGGTTTCCTTTGTCAGGCGCACTTTCGGTCGTGCGAAATCACTCGCGATCCGATCGTGTATTACTGATAATATCAACCTGTCATTTTCCTAAGATCGGCCTATATTGGCTCAAAATATTTCCTCGACGTTCGTCGAAATCGGTGCTCCATCACGATCGGGTTCTCGGTCCACGTACCTGTTCCTATTTAGCCTTTCCCATTTGGTTAGTATCCCGTGATTGATCAATTCCGGGCGAGACTTACTAAAATCACACGAGAATCAATATACACTTTATTGGTCCCGATAACGGGTCAAAATTCAGGATGTTACACCTCTTCAGTCATTGCTGCTTCCTGGGAAATGTCCGGGAATGGTCACTCAACTTTGGCATGTAACTTGCAGAAACAGCTATTATCTGACACGTTGGGTTCGTGCTTTCGCAACGGAATCAACGATGTAGGCTATGGGATCAAGTTAATTGCACAACAAAATTCCAACAGTAAAGTCTTCATTGTTCTCGAGGACATGGATGATAAGGAACAACTCGAGAAACTAGCCATATCGTTTGGCTCAGGAAGCAAAGTAATTACGGTAACCAGGAACAGAAGTATCATAGAAGCCGACCAAACTTTGGACTACAAAGTGAAGCCGTTGGAATCCATCGAGCTTTTTAGTAGAAGTGCTTTCGAAAGAAATACTTATCTAGATGATTATGTCAGTCTTTTGAGACAAGTAGTTTCTACAACCAAAGGACTTCCCTAAGCTCGAAGTCCTAGGCTCATTACCTGGTCACCAAAAAAAGCCTTACGGATAGATGTACTGGACAATATGAGGTAAAAAACTCATGAGAAGGCCTAGGACAAGCTGAAGATCAGCTACAATGCCCCCAGTGATGAGCAAAAACAGATTTTTCTTAACATCGCATGTCTCTTTGTAGACGAAAATATGATGAATGCATTATACATGTGGAAAGATTGTAGGTTTGTGCCAAATTGTTCGACTCAAGTTCTTATCTGCATGTTTGAGAGAGAGAGAGAGAGAGAGAGAGAGAGAGAGAGAGAGAGAGAGAGAGAGAGAGAGAGAGAGAGAGAGAGAGAGAGAGAGAGAGAGGGGTCAGTTTTCATTTACTCTAATGCTACCTCTTATGCTACCACTGAACGGCAGAGAAAGGAGGCCATTGGAGCAGTCTGCTTAGATGGAAATGCACTAGGAATCTATATCAGCCAAAAGTTTTCAAGGCTTCCAAAACATAAGGTTCCTCAAATTAGCTAGGGGACATTTTGTTGGAGGCTTTAAGAATCATCTTTCAAGGTTAAGATCCTTGTCCTGGCATAGGTGTCCTCTTGTGCTCTTGACCATCAATTTCCATACAAGCAATATTGTAGTTCTGTCTAGTAGTTCCATCACGGAGGACTGGCCGGATGAAGTCAATCCAAGGTACGATCTCTCGCTATCTGTTTATCTCTATCCATATTGAATTGTTTCACACAAATTTTGTGTTCTATTTTCTTTTTTCAACTCGTATTGACTATACCATAACGATATAGGCAATAAGCCCTTGTAAATAAAATGGGTCATGAGCTGAGTAATCAAGGCCATTCGCAAGCAAAACTAAGCTGGTATCGTAAACAAGCCCATTTACGATTAGATTGTATTAAATAACATATCCTGGGGAAGAAGTTGAATTGATACGTGGATTCGATTGGATAGGTATCGGCACTAAAATGTATGGGTCTATGTGGATTAAATGGAAAAAACGAGTCAACCCAATTGCAACTCAGTCCCAACACAACCATTTGGTGCCTCTAAATTCACATTGGATTTTCCCTTTACTCTCTTTTAGCTGTTGTATCAGGAGGCTGAAAGTTCTAGATCTCACAATTTGCAACAAGAAGACCAGGACTGCAAAATTTTCTGATTATTGGAGTTTATAAAGATTGATCCTTAAAATTGCAGAAGACCGATTGAGGCTGATGATTCCCTCGAACGCTTATGTGTCTGATTTACTTCAATGTGGATTGATGTAAAAGTCTCACACAGATGTCCGAACGAATCAGACTGCTAGAGAAGCACAAGTACTTGTATTTAAGCAAATACGAAAAGTTGAGGCAGCAGCCCGATTTATTTGCAAGAGTGGCATTAGCGATGGAGCTGGATCTCTCGCATACAGCCATCATAAGATTACCCGACTCCATTGGTATCCAGGTGCTTGTCAGTAATTAAACTGAAATGTACAGAAATCAATGAACTCCTAGTTCTATTAAGAATCTACAGGAATTTAAGTCTCTCTTTTTATCATGTACTAAAATAAAGGAACTTCCCATCTCGTTTGGGAACTTGGAATCGCTATTCGAGTTGGATGTCTCAAGAACACGACGTCTGCGGTTACCCAAATTTATTGGAGACCCAAGTAGATTAAAAGTCATCAAGATTTTGAATTCTTGGATAAGGGAGCTACTGAGGAGTATTGTCATGATTAAAGAGTTAGAAGAGTTACGTGGTGGGGATTGCCTGTAACTGAAGGGACGTATCGAGAACCGAAACAGAACGATCACGCAGAAATCAGAAAAAAATAGACGATGCACGAATTTACCCAGGTTCACCCTCGAATAGGGTTACGTCCTGCAAAGAGATTTCACTATATTTTCAGTTTACAGCCACTCAACTCGTTATAATAATCAGAAAAACGAGCAAAATATATATATGCCCCAAACGGGCCCAAAATCTAAACCTATATGAAATCTCTTAATCTCGTACCATACGGGCCAGCCCAAACCCGTTGAGGTTTTGGGGGTGCTGCCCCCGAGCCCACGCCCGCTCACCGGCGAGCGGGACAGCCGTTCGCTGACCGGTCAGCGGAACCCTCGTCGGGGGGCGCTGCCCCCGAACCCCCGCCCGCTGACCGGGCAGTGGGGCACCCGTGTCGGGGGCGCTGCCCCCGAACCCCCGCATTCCGCACGCATGGATCACATGTCGTCGAATAAAACTTCAGTTTCCCTAAGCTCACGCCTGGTGTGAGAAACAAGGATCCCCGAAATATTCGCCAACTCCAACAGTAATTGAAATGGGAAAATTCCCTGGCAGCATTTGGAAGTTGAAGGGAATTTGTTTCGAACCAGTTGAAGGGCAAATTTGTCGTTGGTTGGTCGACAACTTTGCTGCAAACTTGGGCGAGACAAGAAGGAACAGTAGTTATGCGCGACTTGCAGCTAGTCATGCGATGAGGATTTTCCGACTCGAGTGCTGAGAGGTTAAATGTTTTGCATTGTCGGCTATCCGAGAAATGTCACGGAATCGGATTTGATGACTGCAAACAATGGGCACATCACGATCAAAGAAGTTCTAGTACAAGTCTACAGCCACGTGCTCTTGCTATAGATAATGTTAAGAGGGCTTTTATCTTGTTTGCCATTAGCAATCTGTTTATACTCCTCGATCAAGCTTGTTTTGTCCAATGGGTATGGGCATCTCTACTCTGTGCGTGACGTTAATCAAGAGACACGAACTGGGCAAATTTGGTATTAGAGGCCCTGAGTGAATCTAACCAAGTAATGCTAAATACAAGCTTCACAAAATTGTATCGTGCTTTTTACGGATAATTTGGAAGACTGTAATGTTGTTTTCATTAAAATCTGACATTATCGAACTGCTCTATCGTCTAGCTTATCTCGGGATGGGGCGTTATTTGTTGTACTGCAGAATTAATTCATGCGTCTCGACTCTCGAGTGTATCTATGCAACTGTCCGAGGATGACGATCTTCTGCTTCCTCCTCGCAGAGAATGTGATACATCAAATTGCTTGAAACCGAGCAAGTTATCAAGTCATCAAATTTGCTTTGGGATTGGGACTCAACTCACTCCAGCTCCCATTTTCGTCCTTTGAACTGGTGAAGAAGAAAGGTATCTCGGGGCGTGGTCGCAAATTACTCGAAAGAAAAAATTTAAATTTACTTCGTTTCAATAATAAAATCTTAAGTGAAAATGAATATTTTCACAATTGAGTTAATGCGCGTACAATGAAATTAACTGGGCATGCAAAATGTGCGTGTGATTAACTATCAAGTACTAACGTGACATTAGAATCTCATAAGCAAACGAAACTTTCATTACTATAAAGTTTCAGAACTAGAGGGCGCCTTAGACACACATTAAACTAGGCATGCCAGACGCCTAATTCAAGATAGCAAAATTCCTAACATATTGTAGTAAATCTAGCTGGAATATTTGTATACATGGTGTGTAAGATTGGAGTCAAGCATTGTATAGACAAGTCAATCTGGGGTTGGTAGAAGAAATGAAGGACTCTAGAATTTTTTTGTTGTTGGAACACAAGCCCGTTATCTAGTTAAGGGGAATGATAGCTAGGACACTAACTAGGTAAGGGATCCTCAACCTTGTTACACCTCTTGAACCCACAACCTTAGCAAGAACACCATCTTCCTAATTTTGTCGCCTTTTCTTTTTGTTCTAGGCCAGGTTCAAATCACTGCACTTATATGTTGTTGTCTTTCTTGCTCAAGATCAAGATTAAAATGACCGCACGTATACATTTTCTTGCAATCACTCCCACACAAAATAGCCCAAATGTTTCTAATCACTCATCGTGTGCGCTGCATGCGGAATTAATCCAATGTCGGAAAGATATTTGGCCTCCTAATTGATATTCGAAAAATAAAAGGCTAATACCACTCAAAATCCCAAATTAGTACAGTTGTGCCATATTCAACTTTCAAATTGGTTCTCATGTCACAAAAAAAATCTCAAACTAATACATCTATGCCGAATTTACTCAAAACTAATTTTGGTGTTACAAAAGTCCCCAAATTAGTATACTTGCGAGTTGTGACAAATTTACCAAATTCACAAAATTAAGGCAAATCCAGTACAAATGAACCTAATTGGGATTTTTTGTGAAACAAACCTTAGTTTGCAGTAAATGTGTCACGATTGTACATGTTTAAGATTTTTTGTGATAAGAAAATTAATTTGGGTAAATAAGATATTAGTTTGGATTTTTTAGTGATATTAGCTTAAAAAAATGTAGGAAAAACTAATGGGTTAATACTGTGAAAAACCCTAAACTGGTACTCCTGTGATAAATTTATCCAAAACTAATTTTTTGAACACCGAAAACTCTAAAATTGTACATTTGTGACATATTTATCCTTCGTTAGTAAATCACAAAATATTACACACGTAACAAAGGGAAGTAAAATCTCAAACTAGTACATCCATCAATTTTCACGTGTTATTTAACTTAGCAATTTTCACGTGTATCAATTTGAGATTTTTCGCGATATTAACCCAACACTAACTTATAATTTTGAGATGGGCCCTGGAGCTCAACGAGCACTGCACCTTAGAGGCTCAGAAAACCGACAGCCAAATTATTGAAGATGTAACCAGAAAACGAGAAAAAAGAAAGGAGGATAAAACAAAGGGGGTCGAGAAGCAAACAGAGGAACGAAGGAGACGGTGGAGAATTCGGATAGTCAAAGGAGAGGCAGGGGAGCGAAGTGCGTCGAAGGCCACAACCATTATCATTGTTAGCGGCAGGATAAGATTTTAATCCGTCTCCCCTTTCTTGTCTTCCACACTTCCCAAATCCTTCGACCCACTCTCTCCCTCACGTCGTCTTCGATCTCGATCTCGATCTCAATCTCAATCTCAGCCTCTGCTTCTCGCCTTTTGTATTTATTCGCTTCCTTAGCCTTTCCCTTTGCCATTGGCGGGTGACTCCGACTGGAATTCAGGATGCAGCCCACTTCCGAGGCCAACCAACGCATTGCAAGAATCTCTGCCCACCTTCACCCACCTAATTTCCGGGTATCTCCATTGAATTTGAGCGCTCTTCCATGATCATGGGTCGTGCCCTATTTCTTTTTATTCCCTCACTTTCTCGGTGATGGATGGCACCGAATTCGCTGCAGTTTTGTGTTCTTTTTTTGTGGGTGAGTCGTCTTGTGACTCAACAATCACTAATTTGAAATGGGTAGTCGTTGATTTCTTGAAAGGTTATGCGATTGGTCGACTTTGATTGAATCGTGAGCTGCGACTATCGAAGCTGGCGATGCTTTTTTATTACGTGTGTGCGGCAGGTTATGATGCTTAGTTTCTTGGTTGAAGAGGTGTTGAGGAGTGATTTGTGCATTGTGGTTGGTTCTTAGATGGAGGAGAGCTCGGGCTTAAGGCGTGCGAATTGCCGGGCGAAGGGCGCGGCGCTGGGATTTAAGGTCGCGATACTAGGAGCGTCTGGAGGGATTGGACAGCCTCTGGCACTGTTGATGAAGATCAACCCTCTCGTCTCTGTTCTTCATCTGTACGATGTTGTGAATACTCCTGGTGTCACCGCTGATATCAGCCACATGGACACCGGTGCGGTGGTGAGTTTCCCCTCCCATTGATAATTCACTTGCTATTTGCTGAATTTAGGATGAACGGAATTGTTGCTCTGTATGCGAAGATGGAAATTGATATTGTTAATCGTTTTCTGGGGATATTGTTTATATTACCTTTTCAGATGAGTGAGCTTGATATCATCATTGTATGTATATATATCATCTAATATGTCAGATTAATTTGTTGCTTCTATAATCAGGTTCGCGGATTCCTGGGACAGCAACAACTGGAGGAAGCCCTTGTAGGAATGGACCTTGTCATCATCCCTGCTGGAGTTCCTAGGAAACCGGGAATGACAAGAGATGACCTGTTCAACATAAATGCTGGAATCGTCAGAACCCTTTGTGAAGGAATTGCCAAATCTTGCCCGAAAGCTATTGTCAACCTGATTAGCAACCCTGTTAACTCCACAGTTCCCATTGCAGCCGAAGTTTTCAAGAGAGCTGGCACTTATGATCCGAAGAGACTGTTGGGTGTGACCATGCTTGATGTAGTTAGAGCAAATACCTTTGTGGTAGGTATCACTCCTGCTTCTACTGTCTTGCTGATACTATCGAGAAGCATCGAGTATCTTTATGTTCAGAGGATCAGGTCGTCACTTTGTATGAGCCTACAAAGTTAGAAGCATATGTTACCTTGTTTATAACACTCTCTTGTCTCAAACGTTATCTTGCGTACCCGCAATTAATAAATTGCTCCAAGGGCATCAACCTTTTCCTGGCTTGTGAAAAGACAACTTAGTTGAATTTTATTAAATAGGCTAACACCCATCTATGGGATCACGAGCAATGGTTCAGAAGCAATTTAATAAAACCAGGCTATTTGCAAGTCTAGCAGTAGAGCCCAGAAGCGCCGTGTATTTGATTGCTTTAGGTGAAATAATCATGTAACTGCTGTTCTGTATCAGTGAGTGTTATTGGTTCTCTTCTCATGATGATGAGGGTGTTTATGATCATAGTTACTCGGTATTAACACTCAGGCAGCAAAATTGTATAAGATACCAGTTTCGAGACAATGCTATGAAAGCCAACAACTTTTTTCCTTTTCCAGGTAGATTTCTGATCTATCGTGTCTTGCAGGCAGAAGTACTGGGTCTTGATCCTAGAGAAGTCGATGTTCCAGTTGCTGGGGGTCATGCAGGAGTGACAATTTTACCTCTTTTATCTCAGGTTTGTGATGTATTTTTCCTGATGAGAACTTCTTACATGTTTGACAGGGAGGCTGTTAGAAATTGCAACTTTCCTCTAGAATGCTAAATGTCAATTGGCATTGTCAAAATCTGTAGGTTAAACCACCTTGTTCTTTCACTCCTCAAGAAATTGATTACCTGACATCACGCATCCAAAATGGCGGGACAGAAGTTGTCGAGGTATAAAAATTTCGATTTGTTATGGATTTGGACATCAAATTAGGCAGTGTTACTGTCTTATCTTTTTCCATTAGTCTCTTCAGTTTTGCATTTTCAGGTCGTAAAATAATGCTTTAGCCGTTCTAGTGATGTTCATTTTGCTTAAGGGCTTGTGACAAGCTTTGGCGTACTGAGGCTGCCTCTGGAGTACACTGTTACAAGCAAGCATTTTTTCCCCAGACACTTGACTGCATTCTTAATCATGTTAGAGCTCTAAATTCTTTAAATTTACTAGCCATTTCAAAGATATACTCTGCCAAAAACTTTCTTTACAGGAAGGACGAGATTTTCTCAATAATCACATCGTAGGTCCATGTGGGCATATATCTTTCTGAAGTCAACTTTATGGTGTCAAGCCTTTGCCTGTGCACTGTAATGAACAGAACAGAGCTTGATATTATCTCTACTAGAATTTGATTACCGCAACCTTGAAAACCTATCCATTACCGATACCCAAGGAAATGTGTTGATATAAAGATTTTTGTCCTGATCATTGAGACACCTTGCACATGAAAGTACGTAGAAGGTAATCACTTTGTCTTGGGCTATTGGTAGAAGCAAGAAGTTGTGGAGAGTATCTTAGGGTGCATTTGGGAATACTTTTGGGGAAAGCCTTTGAAAAAATGCAAAGGACTTTGGTGAAAAGGTTTTTCCAAAATGTAATTAGTGTTTGGTAAAGTGTAATTTAAAAACACATTGGGAAGCAACTTTGACTTAAATGCCGTTTGGAAAAAACTACACTTTATAAACGACTTCAGCTAGTTTTGTCTTTTTAAATTCTCAAACCTTTGCCAGCGGAACTCAACCGCCTGTGAGCCAAATCGGCTGCCGGCCAATCTTGCTTGAGGTGGCACGACCTAGGCTGGTCAGTACTAGATCCGGCCTCGCAGACGGCCTGAACCCTCGCCGGTGACGTCGCGTGAGGTGGGGACATTTCTAGAATTATGAAAGTTTAGCGAGAGCAAAGTTGGAAGAAAAAAAAATGTATTTGCATTCTAGAAATGCTCTGAGCCCAAAGCACCTCCGGACTTGCCTTGGGCTAAAAGCTTTTGGAAATGCAATTGCATCTTCCTAAAAGCTCTCCAAAAGATTTGCCAAACGGTACTTGCATTTGCCCTAGGCCTTTAGAACCCAAGGGCCTTTGGGAAAGTGGTTCCTAAACTTAGTTTCTGATTATTTTGTCTAGTCCTCATTAAGGAAAACAAAGGAGGGTAACAGAAAGAATGTGGAAACAGAGCACCATATACATCTTTAGTTGCTATGGTTAAGAGATTGACTTGCATTTTGATGATAATAGGAGAAGTTCATGTAGCTACAGGATTGTTAGATATATCAGATTTTCTAAAAGTGAGTGTTGATATCTTACTGAAACTGTATATTTTTGCATGTATTTCCACAATGAAATTATGACATGACATCTTAGGTTTCGCTTCTCTGCTTCCTTACGTTTTTGTTGTGAAGCCAACTGAATTGTGTACGTCTGTGCCTTGACAACTTTCAGGCTAAAGCTGGAACTGGCTCGGCAACTCTTTCAATGGTCAGTCCTTTTTATGGCCCTTGAGATGTAATCTGATCTTTTTCACGAACAGGAAATTTGATGGCTATTTGATACGTGGACTCTTTTCACATGCTCAAATAATGTGAAAATGAAATATGCAGGCATATGCTGCTGTGAAGTTTGCCGATGCGTGCCTTCGTGGGTTAAGGGGCGACGCTGGTATTGTTGAGTGTGCATTTGTTGCTTCTCAGGTTTGGTGCCTGGAAAGAACTTGTTGAGATTGAAAAATATTTGCATTTCTCTCAAATCCAAAATGAAACCACCAGTGATTTTCTTTATCGTTGGCCCCATATTTCAGGTGACTGAGCTTCCATTCTTTGCATCAAAAGTGTGCCTTGGTCGTACCGGGGCTGAGGAGGTTCGTCCCCTTGGCCCGCTGAATGAGTATGAAAGGTCTGAAGTTTTAATAATCTCGAAATTTTTATGTATGTTTTGATTACATCAAAGGAAGAAGTTTTTAATTTCGTGTTTATTTGTTAACCTGTAGGGCTGGCTTGGAAAAGGCAAAGAAAGAGTTGGCAGAGAGTATTCAGAAGGGCATTTCATTCATCAAAAAGTGAGCGGGTTAAAGACGTTGCTTTTCGGAACGGAAGAGATGGCCTCTTCATAGTTTGCGGTTATTTTCTACTCCGGAATTGGTTCTTGGGAATAAGTGGTCCAGACCTGGGAAGGGATCGAAGTTTATTCTACATAGCTGACGTAGGAAAAACACGGAGGTTTTTCTGTTCTTGAATGTAACGTACTCAAATGGTAATTTGTGTAATAACGAGGTGGACGGATATTTGTATATTATAGTTCTATGTCCATCATCTCCGTGTTTGCATCTGCGTTTTCGACTTTCTTATGCACCTGTAGTGTCGCCTCTAAGTTGCACTGCAACTGCGCAATGCCGCTATAAGCAAATGATAGACAGAGAGTGCCCAACAAGCTGAAGTTCGTCTTTGTCACTAGGCTCAAAGTTTAAGAGATTCGAGTGCAGCTTTTTGTGGCTTTGTGCAGATGACTTAAGAGGCAAATGAGCAAAGAGGGCCATTACAGAGGCTATTCTTGGGTGTAGTGGGCAGAGGGAGTTGAAGTTATCATTCGAACACGAGGCACAAGTTATGAGAATTTTCAATTGGAGATGCCTCTTCACTGATTCTCCCTAATCGCCAGTGGCAACTTCTCACGCCAAGTTCACCTTAATTGGAGCATTCAGATTAATAGATTGCCGACTCTAATGTTTTCCCACAAGTGCGAGGATGCGTCTTTTTTTTATACTTGTGAAAGTTCGGGTTGAACTCGTTCCAACAATGAAAGTAAAGTTTTTCTTTTGTTCTGTTTTCGTATCTGGGCACTTCAAAGTCAGACTGGAAGATGGAGATCCTCCCCGTATTCTTCGATGTGGAGCCGGATGATGTCAAGCTCAAAACCAAACTGTACAGAGATGCCCTGTCTAAGCATTTGGAGAAAAGTATGGCCCCGATGAAGTGAAGCGCTGGGGAGATGCTCTCTTCTTCAACCAAATACAAAATGACCCAATTTCCTTTATTTTCTCTTAATCACTGTGTTTTAACATGGCCAATGAGAGTGTGGGCAGCAGTTAGTGTTTAAATCCAATCAGTGGGAATCTGGACGACGACAACAGCTAATTTGAGGCCTTCTATTATAATTTAGATGATTTTCATTGTAACTTGAGATTGTTATGATTAAATGGTTTCAAATTTGCTATTGAAAAACTGCCACCATTTGTAAATCGGTCTTGATATATCTAGCTTATGTCATTCAAATCCCATATGCTTGAAATTTAGGAATGGTACACTGTCATCATTTTCTCACTCTGAATTCCTTCACTATCGTTGCCCGCTAGGTATGGGGAGCTAATAAAATTGATTGTTCTAGAGCTTCTACTTAAGTTGAAGGGGAAGAGCAGACCTCTTCCTGACCATCTAGTTGAAAGGGATGATTTAGAATGTATAGAGGAACTGTTGGATGTTGACCCTGATGACCATGTACGATTCCTTATAATCCATGGAATAGGTGGTATTGGTAAATCAACTCTTGCTAGCGTTATCTTCAACCGATTCCAGTCTAAATTCAATTACAATAGTTTCCTTGATGATGTCCCACGTCAAGGTCTTTTAGACGTGCAAAAGAAACTGTTACCTGACACATTGGACTTGACCTCTGCTGACGGAAATCATGACCCCAGCAACGGGATTGATCACATAAGAAGAGGACTTAGCATCAAGACAGTTCCGATTGTTGTTGATGATGTGGACAAGAAGAGGCAACTTGAGAACCTCGCCGGGAGATGAGATTGGTTCTGTTCAAGAAGTAGGATCATCTTCACAGTCATGGACAAAAGCACAATTATATATAGGGACGGCTCTCTATGGCTTTGTCCAGAAGATTTAAGAGACAAATGAGCGAGAGGGCCATTATAGATGCTTTTCTTGGGTGTAGTGGGCAGAGAGAGAGAGCTAAAATTATCATCTGGACACAATAGCACAAGATTGAGAGTTCTCAGTTGGAGATGTCTCTCCAGAGATTTGCCCTAATCACCAGCAGCAAGTTCACACACCAAGTTCTCCTTACGAGCATATAGACTAAGAGATTACTGTTTTTTTTTTTCAAATTGTGAAAGTTCGAGTTAAATTTGTTCCAGAAATAAAAGTAAGGGTCTCTTTGTTTCATTAATAACTTCTTATCGCTGGAAACTATTTCCAAGGAAATTCAATTTTAGAGAAAGTCAACCATTACCGGATAATTGTTTGTGATGAAAACAAGTAGTAAAAATTGACTCTATGATATTTGATAATAATTAAAATCCGCTAAAGGCGGCTTGCATAGTTTATTATAAAGAAGTTAGGAATGAAATTAATAAATAATATTTATAATACTATTCTTTTTTTTAACTGTCACGTTCATTCTTCAAAGAATTTAAAAAAGGAAAAAAAATGCTAGGATACTCCAATGAGGGAGAAAGTTCGGCCTCGAATTGACGTGGATTGAAACTCTTCCACGTAGAAAAGCTGGGAGGACTATGACCCTTTTTTACTATAACGAGGAGGATGACAGGCCGACTCACCATCTACTACGAAAGAAAAGTAGCTTGAACTTTCCACATTAGACCGTAGAAAGGTCGGCCAACTGGAGGACGGTGGCCTACTTTTGGCCTACTTTTCATAGAATTAATGAAGTATGTTCAAATTTCTTGTTCTCATTCTCAGATGTGGCCCGTCTCTCTCTAGTCTCTACAGCTGCAACCTCCGATCTCTCTCGAGTCTTGCCAGTGTCGCCAATCTCGTCTCGTCTCTCTCTTGATCTCGCAGGTTGCGAACTCGCCACTGTCGGAGGCCATCAATCAGCCCGCTAGGTACCTCTCTGCTTTCGCTTTCGATTTCTTCATCCGATGTTTCGATTTCGATGTTCTGCGATCTCGATTTCTTTGGCAGTTTGCGTGTTGTTTCTTTATTTAAGCTGCCCTCAATTGATGTCTCGCCTCAGGCAAGCTCATTGACGATTTTTCCTTCAGAACCATTCTGTCTCAAGTCTCGTTTGCTAACGTGCAATGGCACCGGCCACTAACCCGTTAGGAATGGAGTTCGAGGTGTTCCTGAGTTTTAGGGGACCGGCTACTTGGGACCATTTTACCAGTTGCCTCTATAGTCAGATGGTGGAGAAAGGAATCCGCGTCTTCAAAGACAACGAAGAGCTCCGAGTTGGTCAGAAGATTGGCGGAAACCTTCTGCGAGCCCTCGACAACACTCAAATCTACATCCCCATCTTCTCTAAGGGCTTTGCTTCCAGTCCATGGTGTCTCCGCGAAGTTGCGCATATGGTAGATTGCACTTCGAATTCGGACGGGAAGAAGGAGATTCTCCCCGTTTTCTTCGACGTGGAGCCGGATGATGTCAAGCTCAAAACCGAATTGTACAGAAATGCCCTGTCTGTGCATAAGAACAAGTATGGCCCCGATGAGGTGAAGCGCTGGGAAGTTGCTCTTGTGGAGGTTCCAACTAGAGTAGGATGGAAGCTGGAAGGAAAAGGGTAAGTTTTCCGCAACTTTTTTCTGAGTTATCAATTTCAATATGATCTGTCCAGGACCTAGTTTTGTTTTTAAATCAGCTCTTAACATAACAAAAAATTGTTGGAAATTTGGGACAAATTGATGGGTGAATGAATGAGAAATTGATGCTCAAAGAACACCCTTGAGTTGGAAGTGGGAAGTGAAAAGCACTAGTCCCACATGGAAAAGGAAGAAGGCTATGGAGTGGTTTATATACAGTTACACTTATTTGAAGTGGTAACTATTGTAGCACAAACTCTCTGCCTCGCGCGCAGGCGCAGGGGGGGTGCAAATCCGATGCCCGACAAGCTGAAACTTGGGCGCGAGCACGCATCCTGCGTACGCGTATTGATTGTGTAACGGCAGATTTAATTGGCCGTTATTATTCCCGAACAGCTCTCCCCTCAGTTCTATTTTATCGAAATCATTCTTTCATTTCTCTGCTCTGCAGCTTCAGAAAAACGTTCCCTGTTTTTTTCCTTCTGAAAAACGCTCGCGGCTTTCCTTCTGAAAATTCGTTCTGTGCTTTCTTCATCTCAGAGAATTTGTTCAAGTTCGCTGAAGGCTTTGAAGTTCTGATTACTTCTTAGTCGTCTGCCGTTGTATCCTGGGAGACAGACGTTCGCGAAACCTCGGACGCGTGCTGAAGGGAACGAATCTGTTTTAAGGAAACTGTGTTGAACACAGGCCTCGGTATTCGTTTGTATCGATTTCGACTTTGTTATTGCAATTTCGTTTCTTTGTAATTCTGTAATGTTTGTGATATTTATGCTAATGCCATTTTGAATTTGATCAACAAAAATTTCCCCATCCAAAGAAAAAAATTCTGTCTCCGGTAGCGATGGAGCTCACACCACTTGATGCAGCACCCAAGCTTTGGCTTGTGTCCTCAAGATCTGGAGGTTTTCATCTATATATTGACAGTGTCTCGATGGAGTCTCCCAGATCTCGTCGAGATCTCCAGAGAGAGAAGAGAGGGAGAGGTGACATGGAGACGCGGTATAAATTGAAATTTCTTTATTGAGCAGTAAGGCGAGATTCCTTTCCACTCTACTCTATTCTTCAACCAAATACGAACTGACCTAATTTCTTGGGCAGTAGTTAGTGTTTAAATTCAATCAACGGGAATCTGGACTACGATAACAGCTAATCCGAAGCCTTTTATTATAATTTAGATGATTTTCTTTGTAACTTGAGATTGTTATGCTTAAATAGATTCAAATTTGTTATTGAAGAACTACCACTGTTTGTACGTCGGTCTTGATATTTTTAGCTTATGTTATTCAAATCGCATACGCTTGAAAGTTAGGAGTAGTACATAAGTCATTATTTTCTCAGTATGAATTTGTCCACCATCGCTGTCTGGCAGGTACGGGGAGCTTATAAATTTGATTGTTCGAGAGCTTCTACATAGGCTGAAGGGGAAGGACAGACCTCTTCCCGACCATCTAGTTGAAACGGATGATTTAGTACATATGGAGAAACTGTTGGATGCTGACTCTGATGACCATGTACGATTCCTTATAATCCATGGAATAGGTGGTATTGGTAAATCAACTCTTGCTAGCGTTATCTTCAACCGATTCCGGTCTAAATTCAATTGCAGTAGTTTCCTTGATGATGTTCCATATCAAGGTCTTTTAGATGTGCAAAAGAAACTGTTATCCGACACACTGGGCTCGACCTCTGTTGATGGAATCCATGACACCAACGATGGGATCGATCGCATAAGAAGAGGACTTTGCAACAAGAAAGTTCTGGTTGTTGTTGATATTGTGGACGAGAAGCGGCAACTTGAGAACCTCGCAGGGAGACGTGATTGGTTCGGTTTCGGAAGTAGGATTGTTGTCACAGTCAGGGACAAAAGCACAATACTTGATAAGGACAACCAAATGTCACCTAGCAATTACTTGGCCTACCCAGTGAAGGAGATGCCCCTAGTTCAAGCGATTCAGCTTTTCAGCAAGCACGCCTTTAGAAGCGAAACTCCTCCAATAGATTGGTGCAATTTCTCGAAAGGAGTTGTTTCAAGCATAGGAAGGCTTCCTTTGACTTTGGAAGTAGTGGGTTCTCTCTTTGCCAACATGGATAGATTAGAGTGGGACGAGACACTGGAGGACTTGAAGCAAGTCCCGCATAAGCACATCCGAAATACATTGATGATAAGTATCAACAAGTTGGACGATATAGAAAAAGCCATATTCCTAGACATAGCATGTTTTTGCATCGGGGAGTATAAGACTTATGCTGATTACATGTGGCGTAGTAGCGGATATTCTCCTCGCAGCGCAATTGATGTTCTTCTCCTCATGTCATTGATAAAGATTGATGAGTTCAATAGGTTCTGGATGCATGATGAAATTCGAGATCTTGGAAGGTACATTGTCAAGGAAGACAATTTTGAAGATGATGGAGAGCGTTATTGGGTGCTGATTGACGAGAACACTCTAGACATACTGAGGAGCATTAAGGTGAAAGTTATTACGAGTTGAAGATATAATCGATGGAGCAAAATCTTTGGTCATGTGCTTTAAAATGAAAATGGCCTGCTTTGCTTTTTAACTTATAGTAAAATAGAAAGGAACTCCTAAACAACAAAAGTATATGTTTTCATGCCTTACCTATGTGAAATGAGAATAAAGCTAACGCGCTGTTTGGTTAGTTGAAATTCCTCATTTCTTGTGTCGGTGAGAATGAAAATGAGTCTTTTGGTTCCTTGAAAAGGTGTTTAGTTTGTGAAAAGACTGAGGATTCAACACCGAAGGACATTTTAAACATGCTTGGTTTGTCTTATATTCAAGTTGAAAAGAACACTAATTATTTTGTTATAACATGCGTTAGATTTAATAAGTTTGGGTCGAAGAAGAACTACTGACATTGTTTACTACTTGCATTGGTTTGTACTTCCTATGTTGCACACTCAATTTTTATCCTCTGCTGCTGCTGGCAGGAAAAACGAGTTATACGAGCACTCAGTTTGGGTATTAGCCATGACTTAATACCTGAAGAATTAGCCTGCTTGCCAATGCTGAGGTTTCTTGGAGGGGAAAGACTGAATTTCGTAGGCGACTTCAAAAATCTTCTTCATAGTCTGAGATGGCTTTCTTGGCGTCACTGTCCACTGGATTTTACAGCGACGAATTTTTGCCTGGTGAATTTGGTTGTGCTTGACCTTTCGTCAAGCGACATCACCCACGACTGGGGTGGATGGAGGCATATTGAGGTACCAACACACCTCACTCATGTTCACTTCGAATTCTATCAATTTACCTTCTTGTTTCATACTTTTTGTTGGCATATAATACGCCTTGTTTTTCCACTGCAGATGGCGAAAAAGTTGAAAATTCTAGATTTGACATGTTGCGATGAGTTAACCAGGACACCTGATTTTTCGGAGTTTGGTAAGTTGGAGAAATTGATTCTCACTGGGTGTCAACAATTGTCTACAATTGATAGCTCAATCGGTAAGCTAGAATTGCTAAATACTTTGAATATCGAGGGATGTGCATCTCTCGAAGGGTTGCCCGAAGAAATCGGTTCTCTAGAATGCTTGTCGGAGATTGTCATGCCTTGCTTTGGCAAATCGTTCAAGCTTCCTGAAACACTAGGCAATTTAAAATCTTTGACGAGGTTTGAAATTTGATTTCATCCTGGTATCTACCGACTTCCTTACTCTATTGGAAGGTTGAATCTCACACGTTTGGTTTTGTCTAATTGCAAGAATTTACATGAGCTTCCAGACTCTGTGGGGGAACTAGAATCATTGATCGAGTTGGATTTAAAACTCTCGGGGATCTCTATTCTCCCTGATTCCATTGGAAGGTTAAGTAATCTCAAGCATTTGCTTTTATTTGGATGCGAGAATCTACATGAACTTCCGAACTCCATCGGAGAACTAGAATCATTGGTGGAGTTGGATTTAGAACTCTCGGGGGTTTCCGTTCTCCCTGATTCCATTGGAAGGTTGATGAATTTCACGCATTTGTCTTTTTCTAAATGCAAGAATCTACATGAGCTTCCGGACTTTATCGAGGAACAAGAATCGTTAGTTGATTTGGATTTAAGTTATTCAGGGATCTCTGATCTCCCTTATTCCATTGGAAGGTTAAAAGATCTCAAGCATTTGCTTTTATCTGAATGCAAGAATCTACATGAGCTTCCAGACTCTGTTGGAGAGCTAGAATCATTGGTTAAGTTGGATTTAAAACTCTCAGGGATCTCCGTTCTCCCTGATTCCATTGGAAGGTTGAAGAATCTCAAGTATTTGCTTCTATCAGAATGCGAGAATCTACATGAGCTTCCAAACTCTATCGGGGAATTAAAATCATTGGTTGAGTTGGATTTAAAACTCTCGGGGATCTTTGATCTCCCTGATTCCATTGGAAGATTAAGAAATCTCAAGCATTTGCTTTTATTTGGATGCAAGAATCTACATGATCTTCCTAACTCTATCGGCAAACTAGAATCATTAGTCGAGTTGAATTTAAAATTCTCGGGAATCTCTATTCTTCCTGTAACAGCCCGAATTTTGATGTAATTTCCGGGATCAATGAAACTGACATTAATTCGCATTTCATTTTAGTAAGTCTCGCCCAGAGCTGATTACTCTCGGGATACTGACCAATGGGGTATGGCTAACTAGAAAATAGTACGTGGACCGGAGACCCTATCGTGAAGCGGACACCGATCACGAGAGACGTTGAGAGAATATTTTGGGCCAATGTGGGCCGATCGTAGAAAAGGGTAATGGATTGGGTTTGGCCAAGGCCAACGATGTATAATAGGGACGCAGGTGATTCTGCAAGACCGAAAGTACACGTGGCCAACCAGTCCTGAACCTGAACCGAACGATCGTGACCTCTGGAACTAGTGATAATTTCTCATTATCTCAATGATCGAGACCATCACGACATGGATAGCTCTAGGTCGATATGCGTAATTTCTAAACAGCCGCCCGTTAGTGAGAGACCCTGAAATTGAAAGTTTAGCGAGTTTATTCGCGAAATTGAGCTCGGATTTCGATGTTGATTTTCGAAGGCTTAAGGGACTATTTTTGGAAATCTGACGTCATATTACGCTTGCCACACACGTTTGGAGTCAGTACGTGTAAAAATTGGAATTTTGGTCCGGGGGTGAAAAATGACGATTTTGCCCCTCGGGACGCTAGCGTCGCTTTTCGAGGTCAATCGAGGTTATTTTTCGGAGCCGACGCCATTTTTGAGTGACCACACATACCGGGAGTCATTTCGGACAAAAACTGGAATTTCGACAAAAATTAGAAAATAATATTATTTTATTCTCGAAACTTCGCGGTCGCTTTTCGAGGGCTTAAAGGATGAATTTTTCGATTCCGACACCGGATTATGTCTCCCATGAATATATAGGACCGGTATGGATGAAAATTGGAATTTCGGTTCGGGATCGAAAAATGACGGAAATACCCCTAGGCTATTTTTGGATAATTCCGAATTTTGGATTTAATTTTGGGGTTAACCAAGGTTAGTTAGGGCTAAACCAGGTCTGGTCAACCATGGTTAAGGACAAATGACCAAAATGCCCTTGAATTATTGGATTAGATCAATTTTGGGCCATTAGATTAGGGGTAAAAATGTCAATTGGCCCTAGATTTTGACACTTGGCACCCCTAATCTACAATTTTGACCAAGATAAACTCTCTCTCTCTCTCTCACGCAGACCCATTCGGCAGCAGCTTCCCAGAAAATTTTCTTCTCATTTTCTCTTCCGTTTTTGCTGTTTTTGGTGCGTTTTCTGCATTTCCGGTACTGTTCACGCCGGAACAGTACCGCCCGGAGCCTCCCCCGGCGAGCCACCACCACCAACATCCTATTCCACCCCTTTGCAGCCTCTTTAGTTCAGGTTTTGTCCCAAAAACAGCTCTGTTTTCTCTGTTTTTCTCTGTTTTTACATTTTCCAGCTTTGTAAACAGTGTCGCCGGAGCTTCGCCGGAGCTCCGATCGCCATTCCGTCGACACCCGGGCGTCCAGCACCCTCATACGTCGCCGTTGGACCGCGTCCGTACAGTGTCCATACGAATTTCACTGTTCATCCGTACGGTCACTGTTCACGCCGGCCGTACGGACCGTCGCCGCCGTGACCGGCACCTCGCCGGCGACCTCCTCGGCCCTGTCCGTACAGTTCCGTACGGGATTTTACTGTTCATCCGTACGGAAAACACTGTTCACCCCGTACAAATTTCACTGTTCATCCGTCCGTACGCCGAGTCCCGGGAATTCCGCCGTCGATTTCACTGTTCATCAGTGATCGGTCGCCATTCCCCGTCGTCGTGATTTCGGATTAGGTGAGTAAAATTCCTAAACCCGGATTAGGATTTGTTAATGCATTTTTCTGGACTGGTTTAGGGTTATCGGTACGTGCGGATGGGCTTAGATATTGTCGATGTGTATTTTCGATTGAGTTGTGGACTAATGAGAATAAATTGCAAAGATTAATTGGTAAATTGCAAAGATTAATTGGATTAGTTGGCCAATGTAGATGTTCGTTGGAAAATTACTGGGCGTGCTCGGGATAATTGATTGTTCGTAAATTGTGCTTAATTGTGATTAGATTCATTGGTGCTCATGGTGCATTGCATTGCATAACATGGACACGCATTATGTATGCCTAGAGTGTGGCATGTTGTGAAATTGTGCGAGAATGCGTGTCTGCCATGAATGCGTGATCACCTAAATTTCCCTGAAGCATTAAATGCTGGGTTCAGATAATAATGAATCGTGTGATCACATGAGGACCTTCGGGTCGATACCGTCCTCATGCACTTTGAAGCAGGACGATGCCCGGTATATCCGGAAGGCGACCATCCTCATGTACTTTGAGACAGGCTCTGGTTCGCAAGGAGGACAGTGTTGCGCCTCATGCACTTTGAAGCAGGCTAGAGACACTGGGCCAGATCGGTTGCTGCGCCTCATGCACTTTGAAGCAGGCTAGACGCACCGGGCCATGAAAATTAATGACTCGAGTCTTAATAATAAATGAATTGGGCAAGTGTGCCAGTGTGGGCCGGTGGGCCAGAGAATGCGTATGACACGTCAATAACATGTGTCTGCATAGACATGCATTGATTAGCATGCGAGTGTGTGAGATTCGGTGCATGAGAATGTAATTGGCGTACGTGTAACTGTATATGCCATGATTATTATGGAACTGTCTAACCTACAGGGTTAGAGGATTATTTGATTGCTGTTGTGTTATGATTTGTTTTAAATGATTATTTCCAGTCAGGAGATTGCATGTTAGCCTAGCCTAGGTTTAGGGGTTGAACTCACTGAGATTTATCTCACGGTTGTGTAAACCGAAACATTTCAGACCCCCGGCCGTGAGGATGGAGAGACCACCGCCTCTTTTTGGGATCCCTCTGCAGATCCGGAAGTATACTACTACCTACCCTTCAGGAAATGGGGAGGCTTTTGTGAGGTATTGGTCTGAAGTAGTTGTGAACATAGGTGTAGATTTCTATCAGAAACAAGAATATGTGGCGTGGTGTCATCGGGATGCCAATGGAAACGAGGGAGAACCCCTTAGAACCTTCGATATCCCTATCGATAATACTGGACTGATGCAACCCATTATAGCTGCGGGTGAGGTGATAGATCCTGAGGTCATACCTGAAGAAATGATGGAGGAGGAGGAGGTGCATGAGAAGCCCAACGTACTAGCAGAGGACGCCGAGCCTATGGATGAGGAGGAGGATGACGAACCCAAGGCCATGGAGCAAGATGCCGAGGAGGACGGAGAGATGGCGGAGCTGGGATCAGACGAGGAGGAGTTCGAGCTTTACCTGGACCCGGAGTTGGAGCCAGACTCCGAGGATGAGCGAGCCCAGGCGATGGATTCCGAGGACTCCGATCCTAGCGAGGACATCTCTGAGGAGTCGTCAGACAATCCCACTGAGTCATCCGACCCCGACTGGGAGCTATAGGATCGTCTCGTGTCCTTAGCTAGAGTCGAGGGCCGAAACTTTTTGGACTGTCGCCCTCTCCCCTAGTTAGTCTAACCTCCCCAGCCACTTATCCCTTTTTGACCAGGTGGCTGCTGACCAGTTGTATTTTTTGTTGTACTTGTAAATGTTGTACAAATAGTTTTTATCTAGTAATATAAATGTGTGATTATTTTCTGTAAATGCTTTTGAGGTATGGCTATCCTTGGTCCGTTTCGTAATTGTCTGGGTTTGTTTATTTTATACTTCCGCTTGTGCTTGATCTCTGTATGGGTGCGGGTCGGCGACGCTTCCTGGGATGTCGCAGCCAAAATCGACCGTTGACGGGATGTTGTGCTACGTGGGGTACGGGGCGTGACACTTCCTAATTCTATTGGAAGGTTAAGGAATCTCAAGCATTTGGTTTTATTTGGATGTGAGAATCTACATGAGCTTCCGGACTCTATCGGGAAACTAGAATCATTGGTCGAGTTGGATTTAAAGCTCTCGAGAATCTCTATTCTCCCCGATTCCATTGGTAGGTTGACGAATTTCACGCATTTGTCTTTTTCTGGATGCGAGAATCTAAATGAGCTTCCAGACTCTATTGGGAAACTAAAATCATTGGTTGATTTGGATTTAAAATTTTCGGGGATCTCCGTGCTCCCTGATTTCATTGGAAGGCTAAAAGATCTCAAGCATTTGCTTTTATCTGGATGCAAGAATATACATGAGCTTTCCGATTCTATTGGGGAACTAGAATCATTGGTCAAGTTGGATTTAGAACTTTCGGAGATCTGCGATCTGCCTGATTCCATTGGAAGGTTGACGAGTTTAACACATTTGTCTTTTTCTGGATGCAAGAATCTATATGAGCTACCGGACTCTATTGGCAAGATGGAATTATTGGTTGAGTTGGATTTAAAATTCTCAAGGATCTCCTTTCTTCCCGATTCCATTGGAAATCTAAAAAGACTAAAAGTCTTAAAGGTGGCATACACAAAGATACACACGATACCTTGTGCTCTTGGATGGTTGAAGACACTTGAAGAGCTCGATGCCTCGTTTTGTCGGCATCTCATGGATGAAATCCCATGGGAAACATGGAACTTGACCCGTCTGAGGGTCTTGGACTTAGAATGGAGCCCGATCTCTGCATTGCCGAAAAAGATGAGTGTTTTTTCTAGTCTCCAAACGCTTAAAATTGCAAGCCACCGGCTTTCCCTATTGCCAGAGCTTCCCTCGAGTTTGAAATGCCTAGTGATCGCAGATGCTGAATTCCCTGCTCTTCCCGATCTGTCACAATTGAAGAGGCTACTAAAGTTACAGCTCAGCGACTTCCCCAATCTGGCGGAGATTCCAGGTTTGGGGGAAATGGAATCACTGGAGTCTCTGCACATTACCATGTGTGATGGTATCAAACAATTGCCAAACTTGTCGAAGTTGAAAAATCTACAGCATCTCGAGCTATGCCGTTGTAGAAAGTTGAGAGCGGTCGAAGGCTTGAAAGAACTGAATAATTTGGTACATGTGAAGATAGAAAATTGCAAGTCAATGGAAAGTTTGCCCGATGTGCCGACATTACCAAGTTGGAGTTGGGTTTGGCAGAAGCTTTAAAACAAACCGTTCCATCTACCATGCGACTGATTGAAGAATATCGTGACCGGTTTCAAACTAGTGCAGTAGGAAGGTGAGTGGCTTTGAACTTGTCCCGGATTTTCTTTGCATCCAAAGTGCGCATTGGTCGGACGAAAGATGTGGCAGAATGGCCTTGTCAAAATTCTCAGGTGCGATTTGATTGCACCAAAGCAAAACATAAGTTGTCATTTCGGCTTCCTTTCTTGCTAACCTGTAGAGCTGGCTGGGAAGAGAGAGTTGGCGGCGAGTTATTCAGAGTATTGAGGACCTGCTCCATGGGTTAAGCCGAACTTGCTGGCCCTGCACGTGGAATAAAAGCCAAATTGGCAACACACATTCACCATCAACAGGAACTCATCCGAGTCACTTCTTGAGCAATCTATTATATTTCTTGATGGTGTTTTCTTGCTCAAATTGAATTCTTGTGATGCATGGAGTTTTTCAATTATCTCTAAAGTATGAGTTACAAATTACCAATGTCTGATATCGGTTGCATTAGGCACGATGGCATCTCCTTGTGCTTGTAGTTTAGCCGATGAATGACTTAGATTATATCCTGTTTGTCGTCCATCCCACATTTGATGAAACGATACTGGGGACCACTGCAATTACCAAATGCGCTTAGTGCAGTGTTGTCTACGTGATTTAGAGAGTAGTCCTAGTTAATTGACTTAAGTGCCCTCTTGGAGCTCGAGAACGAGGGCGACATGTGGAATCTACATTGAAGCCTATGGAAAATTCAAAAACGCTTGTAGAGATATGAAACATTACATATGTGGTCACAAATTATCTGTTATTATGGATATGGCCGATATCTTTTTGTAATGTGAAGATTACAGGACAATACATAATATGGGAAAATATCACCCCCATTTCAATTTAGTTAAGTTTGAATATGAGTAATGTTTATAATTTGTATTCTACCAATAAGAGGTATAGTTTGAGAAAGCTTCTTGCAATCATGATAGAGGAGAATGTGACCCTCGTCTTGTAATATTTTGAATCTCTTTTTTTAATGAATAGATGTAACTAGATATGGAGATTTGCCCTAATCACCGGCAGCAATTTCTTACACCAAGTTCTCCTTACGAGCATACAGACTATAAGGTTACTGTTTTTTCTGACTTATGAATGTTCGAGTTTAATTTATTCCAAAAAATAAAAGCAAGAGTCTGTTTCATTGATAACCTTTTTTTTCCGTAAATTGTTTTCAAGGAAATTCGATTTTAGAGAGAGTCAGCCTTTCTTTGGTAATTGTTTGTAATGAAAACAAGTTGAAAAAATTGGTCTTACGATATTTGATAATAGCTAAAATCCATTAAAAGTGGCTTGTATCGTTAATTACAACGAAGTTAAGAAACAAATTAAGAAATCATATTTATAATACTGTTCTTTTAAGTATTACGTTCGTTCCCCAAGGAATTAAAAAGAAGGTGCGTTAAGGATACTCCAGTGACGAATAAAATGCCCCTTCAAATTGATGTGAATTGAAACTCTTCCACGTAACGAAGCAGGGAAGACTATATGACTGAAATGGACTATAATGAGGAGGAGGACAGACCTACGCATCATCTACGGACAAGGAAAGTAGCTTGAATTTTCCGCATTACACTCATCCACTTTCTGACCTAAAAAAAACGAGAGTGAGAAAAACAGGCTCTGCTTTTTAGTTCTCATTCTCAGATCTGGCCCCCTTCTGTCTCTAGTCTCTACAGCTGCACCTTCCGATCTCTCTGGAGTCTTGCCTGAATCGCCAGTCTCATCTCGTGTCTCTCTCGATCTCGCGGGTTGCGGCCTAGCCCTTCTTGGTCGGCCATCAATCAGTCCACTAGGTACATCTCTGCTTTCGTTTTTGATTTTTTCATCCGATGTTTCGATTTCGGTGTGCTGCGATTTCAATTTCTTTGGCAGTTTTCCTGTTGTGTTTTTTTTTTATTCTGCCCTCAATTGCTGTCTCGCTTCAAGCAAGCTTCTTTACAATTTTCCTTCAGCTCAATTCTGTCTCAAGTCTCATTCGTTTACTACAGGGGATGGTGTTGGAAATTTGTTAGATAACATGGAAAAATAAGAAGAATTGGAGATCTATTGAAAAACACGATAAAATAATATCAAAATGTCTGAGGCGTGCAAGTACTGTCTTTAAGAATAATTCCGCCCCTTGAAGTATGAAACTCGATGCGTAAAGCTCTAACGGCTATCCTCCCAATATACAACAAACCTTCTTCTATACTTTGCACTGAATATTAAAAGGAGACAAGAACAACATTATGTGTATAACCCAGCAAAGAAAGGAAAGATAGATAGAAGAAAGAACAAAGAATATTCTTTATTTGATATGTATATATATATATATATATCTATCTATCACTTTCCAATTATGCTCAAAGTAACAATTTATAGATAAAAAGGGCAAAAGTACACCACAAGTGCCATAACTTGTGTACGGCGATCACTTTGATGCCATAACTTTTTTTTCGGATCACTTTGGTGCCAAATCGGAGGAAAAATGATTACTTTAGTGCTAATTTGGCCGGAAATCCGACGTGGCATTTTTTATTAATTTTTGACGCCGACGTGGCTCGCCGGAGGCTGAGTCAACGTATACAATCAACATTTTTTATTTTAAATAATTTTTTTTAGCGTGTACAGTCAGTATTTTTAATTTTAAATATTTTTTTCTTCTTTCATTTTTCTTTTCTTTTCTTTTTTTTCTCCCCTCACTGGCTGGTTGCTGGTGGCCGACCGGCCACCGGCGAAGCCCGGGAAGGGCTGGGCGAGGGCGGCCTTGCCCATGGCCGATGAGGCGAGGCTAGCCCTCGCCGGCCCAGGCGAGGATTGCCCTCGCCCAACGCCGGCGAGGGTCGCCCGACGCCAAATCCGGCGAGGGCGACCCTCGCCGGCGTCGGGCGAGGGTCGCCCACGCTCGACTCAGGCGAGGGCGACCCTCGCCCGCCCAGGCGAGGGCGACCCTCGCCTAACGCTAGCAAGGGCAACCCTCGCCCGCCCAGGCGAGGGCTTCCCTTGCCCGACGCCGGCGAGGGGCGGCTTCGCCGGCCATGGGCAAGGCTGCCCTCACCCAGCCCTTCCCGGGTTTTGCCTGTGGCTGGCCGGCCACCAGCAATCGGTCAGAGAAGGGAGAAAAGAAAAAAAAAGAAAAGAAAAAGGAAAGAAGAAAAAAAAGAAAAAAATATTTAAATTTAAAAATGCTAACTGTGCACGCTAAAAAAATTATTTAAAAAAAAATGCTGACTGTACACGTTGACTCAGCCTCCGGCGAGCCACGTCGGCGTCAAAAATTAATAAAAAAAATGCCACGTCGGATTTCCGGCCAAATTGGCACTAAAATAATCATTTTTCCTCCGATTTGGTACCAAAGTGACCTGAAAAAAAAAGTTATGGCACCAAAGTGATCGCCGTACACAAGTTATGGCACTTGTGGTGTACTTTTGCCATAAAAAAAGAGAGCCATTAAAAATCATTGTAAAATAATGGAGGGTTTAATAACAATTAAATCAAACGTTACAAAGCCGTTAGAAAGCCTATATACAGCTGTTACAAAATAATGACTTTATGGCTGTCATAAATTATAATAAATATTTCAAAACTGTTGAAATATCTAACAGATGGCACTATCCACTAACACATCAGGAATGGAGTTCGAGGTGTTCCTAAGTTTCATGGGACCGGATACTTGGGACAACTTTACTGGCTACCTCTATCCGGACATGGTGGAGAAACTTCAAAGACGACAAAGAGCTCCGAATTGGTCAGAAGATTGGTGGAAATGTTTTGCAAGCCCTTGATGACACTCAAATCTATATCCCCATATTCTCTAAGGCCTTTGCTTCTAGTCCATGGTGTTTGTGTGAGGTTGCGCATATGGTAGATAGCATTCAAAGTCGGATGCCAAGAAGGAGATTCTCCCCGTTTTTTTCAACGTGGAGACGGATGATGTTAAGCTTAAAACCAAATTGTACAGACATGCCTTGTCTAAGCGTGAGGAGAAGTATGGCTCTCAGGAAGTGAAACGCTGGGGAGATGCTCTTTTTGAGGTTCCGACTAGAGTAGGATGGAGGCTAGAAGGAAATGAGTAAGTTTTTCACAACTTTTTCTGAGCTATATTTTTAATATAATCTGTGAATAAATTTTTTTTAAGCTAAGATCTAATTGGTCTATCGTTGATCGACTTTTATATCATATATAATCTAGTCTTCGAGTTACTACTTTCTCTTTAATTGATATGTAAGTTGAAAAGAAGTTAATGCGAATGTTATGTAATGGTCCTAGTCGTCGAATGTTCAGTTATCATCTTGTTTGGTTGTCAAAAATCGCAAAATAAATAATGATCAACAATTTAGAAAATAGAAAGACGGAAACAACAAACAGACAAAATATTAATGGGTATTCATTATAGATCAAACACTCTAATTTTGTACCACTAGCATATGAATATTTGATCAATCTCCAAACATTGCCTACACATTACAAACAACTAAAAATTATTTGATGAACATTAGTTTTCAACAAAGAACAATTTATAGTTTTTGGGCAAAAGCCATCAAAAACCCCAAAATATACTCACAGTGGCACATTTAGTTTAAATTTTTTTTCTATAACATCAAAAATCCAAAATATGTGTGACATATTTACCCTAGGTCAAAGTTCCGTCAACGAGGGCCTTAAAAAATCTGCCTACATTGACGTAAATGTTGTTGACATGACTCTCACGTGGTTTAAATGAAATAAAAACGATATTGTTTTGAGTGAAAAATCATATAACAAAAACTGATAGAGGGTAAATAAGTCACATATATACAAATTTGGAGTTTTTTATATTACAATATTAAGTTTAAGGTAAATGTGTCATAATTAGGATTTTTCATGTAATAAAAAAAAGTTCAAACGTGTTACAATAGGCATAGTTGGGATTTTCCGTGACTTTTTTCCTTAGTTTTATGCAAAAAAGGAAACTTGGGACAAGTCACATCTTCTCTACTGTTGTCCCTCTTGTTTTAATGATGTTTCTTGCAAAAAAAAAAAACATGCGGAACATTAATAGCACGTTTAGTTGCGGTAATAGACATTTGTTTTATAATTCTGATTTTAGGACTATTTAAGAAATTCTGATAATTTTCCTCCTTTATTCCATATGTTATTCATGAAACCAAACGGTGTATGGGATTTACATTCTTAAACCCAATAGAGAAATAGTTGTTAAATATCTCTTAAATTTCAGCATTACAAGTATTACAAAGATGGTCACTAGAAGCAATAATCTTGCATCACACCCTCACCTTCTTCATAACTGATTTGCAAATGGTGGAAGTTCAGTGATAACGTTGACGGTGCCATTATTCTTAGATGTACCATTCTTTAACGTTTTCCTATAACATGAGTTAATTGTTGCTCACATTGAATCTTTGACATGCCAAAGTTACTAAACTTAATTTTCAGTTTTTTAATCTATGAGTAAGTAGAAGGACCAAATAATCATAAAGATATAATTACATTCCTTTCTTCTTCTTTTTTTTTTGGGTGAAGTAAGAATACATTCCTTTCTTCTTTTTTCTCTTCATCAACCATAAATGAAATGACCTAATTTCCTTCATTTCAAAATTTTTTTTATTTCATAAGCATCCAAACAATCATAAAATCCAATCATTGCTTTCTTTTTATCAATATCCGAATCCTTTCCATTTCTTCTTAATCACTGCATCCGAACTGAATGTTAGTGTTTAAACTCAATCCATGAGAGTCTAGGCAGTAGTTAGTGTTTAAATCCAAACAATGGGAATTGGGCAGTAGCCACGACAACTATTTCAAGCCCTTTAAGGATAACTTTTCATTGTAACTGGAGATTGTTACCTTTAAATGGATTCAAATTTGTCATTTGAAAAACTGCCATTGTTTGTAAATCGTTCTTAATATATTTAGCTTATGTTGGCAGGTTTGGTGAACCTATAAAATTGATTGTTCGAGAGGTTCTATTTAACCTGAAGGGAGAGAACAGACTTCATCCCAACCATCTAGTTGAAACGAATGATCTAGAACGTATAGAGAAATTGTTGGATGTTGACTCTGATGACCATGTACGTTTCATTATAATCCATGGGACAGGTGGTATTGGTAAATCAACTCTTGCTAGGGTTATCTTCAATCGATTATGGTCTAAATTCGATTGCAGTAGCTTCCTTGAAGATGTCCAAAGTCATCGTCTTTTAGACATGCAAAAGAAACTATTATCCGAAACACTGAGGTTGAACTCCGATCAAGAAATCTATGACATTAACGAGGGGATTGATCACATAACAAGAGGACTTGGCAAAAAGAAAGTTCTGGTTGTTGTCAATGATGTGGGTGAGAAGAAACAACTAGAGAACCTAGCAGGGAGCTGCGATTGGTTTGGTTGCAGAAATAGGATCATTGTCACACTTTGGGACCTAAGAATAATAAGAAACAAAGACAACCAAAGGCGACCTAGCAATTACATGGACTACTTGGTAAAGGAGATGCCTTTTGATCTAGCAATTCAGCTTTTTAGCAAGCTTGCCTTTAGAAGCAATACTCCTCTAGAAGATTGCTACAAATTCTCAAAAGAAGTCGTTTCAAGCGTAGGAAGGCTTCCTTTGACTCTAGAGGTCATGGATTCTCTTTTCACCAACACGATCAGATCTGAGTGGGACAAGAGATTGAAGGAGTTAAAGCAAGTCCTGCCTCATAACATCTGAGAAACACTGATGATAAGTATCAACAAATTGGACAACATAGAAAGAGCCATATTCTTAGACATAGCATGTTTTTGCATCGGGGAGGATAACACTTATGCATACTACATATGGCACAGTATCGACTATTCTCCACGCAGCGCAATTGATGTTCTTCTCCTCGTGTCATTGATAAAGATCGATGAAAACAATAAGTTTAGGATGCATGATGAAGTTCGAGATCTAGGAAGGTACATTGTCAAAAAAGACAATGTCGAAGATGCTGGAAAGCGTATTTGGCTGTGGATTGATGAGAGTAATTTAGACATATTGAGGAGCAATGCGGTAAAGCTAATCAAGAGTAGAAGATATAGTCAATCCAGCAAAATCTCTCCTCATGCGCTTAAAATCTAGATTATTGGTTGATGGCCTTCTTTGTTTACTAATTTATAGAGAAATAAAAAGCAACTCTATAAACAAAAAAAAAAGGGCAAAAGGACACCAGAAGTGCCATAAGTTGTGTACGGAGATCACTTTGGTGCCATAACTTTTTTTCGGATCACTTTGGTGCAAAATTGGAGGAAAATATATTACTTTAGTGACTCCGGCCAAAAAACTGACATGGCATTTATATTTAAAAAAAATGGTCTGACTTGTACACGTGAAAATTACGTGACTTTTTTTCGAATTTTTTAATCTTTTTTTCCTAACTTTTTCCTGGTCGCCGGTCTGGCGACCGGCCAGAGGGGATGGCCGGCAAGGCTAACCTCGCCAGCCTCTAGCGAAGCTCGCCTCGCTGGCCACCGGCGAGGGCAAGCCTTGCCGACCCCTGGCTGGGCGAGGTCGCCTTGCCCAGCAAAGGCAAGGCCGACCTTGCCGTCGCTTGGGTCGCGATGACGAGGTCTCCTCTCGTCCAGCAAAGGCGAAGCTGACCTCGCCGTCACCTAGGTCGAGGCGACAGTGAGGTCTCCCCTCACTCGGCAAAGGTTAGGCCAACCTCGCCGTCGCCTCGACCCAAGTGACGACGAGGTCAACCTTGCCTTTACTAGGCGAGGCAAGACCTCGCCGTCGTGACCCTGGCGACGGCGAGGTCGACCTCGCCAGATCTGGCGAAGCTCGCCGGCGGCCGGCGGGGCGAGCTTCGCCAGATCTGGCGAGGCTGACCTCGCCATCACCTGGTCGCAACGACGATCACTTCCTCTCGGCGAGGGTCGCCAAGCCCCAGCCAAGGGCCAGCGACCCTCGCCGATCACTCCGCCCACCACCACCGACCCTTCCTGGCGGTGGTGGGGTGGCAGCAGCAGCGGCGAGGGAGCCCTCGCCGCTGCTGCAATGTTTGATTTTTTTAAATATAAATAAATATAATATAAATTTTATTTTTCTAAAAAAGTACATGTCAGCAGATTAAACGGCGTCGTTTTTGGTTTTTAATGCCGGCGAGCCATGTCAGCGCCACGTAGGATTTCCGGTAAGCTATGTCAGCATTGGCATTAAAGTGATCGTTTTTCAAAAAAGTTGACACCAAAGTGATCCGAAAAAAAAGTTCTGGCACCAAAGTGATATTTGTACACAAGTTATGGTACTAATAGTGTCCTTTTGCCCAAAAAAAAGTATATGTTGTCACGCCTAACCCATGTGAAACGAGTAGAAAGCTACGCCACTGTTTGGTTGGTTGAAATTCTTCGTTTATTGTTTCGGTGAGAATGAAAATTTCTTTGTTTCCTTGAAGGTGTTTAGTCTGCGAAACGACGGAAAAATCAACACCGAGCGAACATTTTTAAACATGCTTCGTTTGTCTTATTTATAAATTGATAGAAAAAATGGTAATTGTTTTGTTACAACCTGCGTTTTATTAAATTAGTTTGGGAACAAAGAAGAATTACTGAAATCGTTGTACACTCATCTTTATTCTCCGCTGCTGCTGGCAGGAAAAACGAGCTGTACGAGCACTCCGTCTGGGTATTAATCACGACTGAAGGCCTGAAGAATTAGCCTGTTTTCCACAGCTGCGGTTCCTTGGTGGGGAAAGAATGAATTTTGTAGGCGACTTCAAAAACCTTCTTCGTAATTGAGATGGCTTTCTTAGCGTCATTGCCCACACGATCTTTCAGCGATGAATCTTCACCCGGTGAATTTGGTCGTGCTTGACCTTTCGAAGAGTGACATCACCCACGATTGGGGTGGATGGAGGCAAATCGAGGTACCAAAACGCCTCTCTCATGTTCGTCTTAAATTCTATCAATTGACATTTGCTCGCTATTTGTATTCTATTGTAATCTCATAATTTCATGGCCATGTAATTGGCATTTTCTATCCATTGCGGATGGCAAAAAGTTGACAGTTATAGATTTAACATGGTGCATCTCGTTAACCAAATACACCCATTTTTTACGAGTTTGGCAAGTTGGAGAAATTGATTCTTGCTTGGTGTATGAGATTGTCTACGATTGATAGCTCAATTGGTAAGTTAAAACTGCTAAGTACTTTAAATATCAAGGGATGCCATGACCTCAACGGGTTGCCCAAATAAATCGGTTCACTAGAATGCTTGTCGGAGAGTATCATGCCCCAGGCTAGCGCACTGCCCTTATCTGAACCGTTCAAGCTTCTCGAGACACTGGACAATCTAAAATCTTTGATGAAGTTTGAGATTGATAATAATCTTGTCATCCGCTAGGGGTGTCAATGGGTCGGGTCGGGTCGGGCTTTCTTAATACCCGACCCGACCCGAAAACTACAGGGTCATGCTTGACCCGCCCAGACCCACCCAAGACCCTGTTCCCCGTACACCCCAAGGCCTCGGGTCGGGCCGGGCTATGGGTTTTTTTTTTTTTTCGCAGAAGTCTCCAGAGCCTTGGGCCGACGACTCGGCGGAGGCTGGCGAGGCGGGCGGCGGCGACGCGCGGAGGGGAGAGAGGGGGCGTCAGCAGGAGTGGTAGTGGTGGAGAGAGAGAGATGGAGAGAGAGCTGGGAGGGTGGCGAGAGCTCAAGCCGGCGGCGACGGTCGGCACGGCGGCGGGGCTGGTTCCGGCGACGAATGGAGCTTGGTCGCGGCGACTGGGCCAGCGGAGAGCGCTGCTCGCGCGCCGCGCGGGCAAGCCGGCGACAGGCGGTCACGGCTCGGTCGGGGAGGAGCTGGGGTGGCGCGACGGCGCGAGGCGGCGGTGGCTGGGTCGGCGAGAGGCGGCTGTGGCTGGGCCGGCGAGCGCAAGCCGGCGACAGGGTGATTGGCGGCGATGGGCTCGGGCGAGCAGAGGAAAACAGAAGCAGAACTCGTCGGGGAGGGGGGGAAAGAAGAAGAAGAAAGAGAAAGGAAGAAATGGGAGAAATAAAAAGAAAGAAAAGAAAAGAAAGAGAGAGAGAAAAGAGAGGAGAGAGAGTCTGACAGGGGGTGGAAAACGCGTGCAGCTGTGCACGCGGCAGAGAGGAGAGAGGAGAGAGAGAGAGGGGGGATGGGCCGGCCCAGAGTGTTAATGGGTCGGCCTGACCCTACCCAATCCTAATGAAACCTCAAATTTTAGGGTCATATTCGAAGAAAATTAAGGCCCGACCCCAAAATACCCTAAATTTTAGGGCCGGACCGGGTCGGCGCGGGTCGGGCCGGGCCGGCCCGGGTCTTATTGACACCCCTATCATCCGCCAACTTCCTCACTCTATTGGAAGATGAATGAATCTCATGCATTTGCAGTTGACTTTAGGCTATATGTTAGTTGAGCTTCCGAACTCTATTGGGGAATTAGAATCATTGGTCGAGTTGAATATAAGTGGCTCAGGCATCTTCGCTCTACCTGATTCCATTGGAAATCTAAAGAGACTAAAAGTCTTAAAGGTGGCATCCACACAGATACACACGATACCTTGTGCTCTCGCGGAAGGGTGGAGACGCTCGAAGAGGTCGATGCCTCATCTTGTCCGCATCTCATGGATGAAATCCCATGGGAAATGTGGAGCCTAACCGGTCTAAAGATCTCGGATTTGTATGGGAGCCCAATCACTACAGTGCCAAGAAAGATCAGTGATGTTTCTTGTCTCCGAACGCTTAAAATATCAAGCTACCGGCTTCGCCCATTGCCCAAGCTTCCCTCGAGTTTGAAATGTCTAGTGGCCGAAGCTGCTGATATCCCTGTTTTTCCCTACCTCTCGAGCCTAGTTCATTTAGATCATCTTGAATTGGGGAGAAAATATTTCGGTACCAACCATGTGATAGTGACGACGGTTATCTCACTTTGGAAGGATGCGCAGTCCATCCATCGGCTTCCATGTGGCTTATCAACCTTGAAAGTTTACTGGATCCCGCAATTGCCAGATTTTTCTGGCTTCAGAAGCTTGTCGGTTCTCTCTATCAGCTACTGTTCGATGCCACACTACCCCGTACTTACATACTTGGAGAGCTTAAGGGAATTGGAGATACAGTGGTGCGCCTTCCTGAAGAGCACACCCGATCTATCGTGCTTGAAGAGGCTCCAAGAGTTAACGCTGTTTTTCCTAGACAAACTGGTGGAGATTCCAGGTTTAGGGGAAGTAAAATCACTGAAGTCTCTAAGCATTAACTTTTGTGATGCGATTGAACGGTTGCCTAACCTGTCGAAGTTGAAAAATCTACAGCATCTCGATATTTCTTTCTGTCGAAAGATGAGAGCCGTCGAAGGCTTGAAAGAATTGAAATTTCTGAAGAAGGTGGATATCAAATACACGTCCATGGAAAAGTTGTCTGATGTGCCGGCATTCACAAAGCTGAAGACAGATTCGACGTCTCAAGAAGCTGCATTTTATGAGATAAATTTGACGTTACCAGAAGTTGAAGAAGACACCATTCAGTATTGGAGAACAAGTTAGCCGCACACCATCCTGGAAGTACAGGGACTTCCGATTATAGCGTCAGTTCCGATCGTACAAAAGGTGGGTTCAACTAGGTATATATTGACGGGCTTAAATTTGGGCTCCCTATTGACGATTCCCCAAGTGAAGGTTGGGCCTTTGCTGTGCAACTCCCAACAGTGGTATCAGAGCCGATGGTTGATTGGTGACCCATGTATCAATGTTTGGTAAATATCTCCGGAAAGAATCTAGTGACCAACGCAGTTTCCGGGCAGATGGACGTTGAGGTGGCAACGCAAGCCCGATGGTAGATTCGGTCCAAAAAGAGACCACGATCAAGTTGGCGTTGGAGATTCGAGAGATATGTTGGTGCAGAATAATACATGAATTAAGGGGAAGCAAACCTAACACCAGAGCTCACGCGTGAGGGGGAGATTTGTTGGAATACACGAGTTGAGTTGTGTTAGAGACGTCCTACATGGGATAAGTGATGTGGTGTTGAGTGGTTAATATACCTTAGTTGGCCCATAACTAAACAGTTTAAGCTTTTGAGTGAAAGTGGGTTCAACTATATATATTGACGAGCTCAAATTTGGGCTCCCTATTGACGATTCCCCAAGTGAAGATTGAGCCTCTGTTGTGCAACTCCCAACATTTCTCACCTAACACAAGACGTGAGAATTTCAAGATTTTTTACCTGACTTAATTTCCTTCATTTTTTGGAGGGCCATGTTTTCTCTCCCTTTCCTGGTTAGAGAAAACTTCCTTTAGTCGTCTTTTAATTGGTGGGTTACAAACATCATCATCACCCGGTGGGTTACAAACATCATCATCACCCACATTATATTTCGTTAAATTTGCATGTGTACAATGTTCATAACTTGTCAACCAATCATAACCAATAGTCAATGGAATAAGAGTTTATTATGTGGAGTTAGATCATCGCTTGGGTTTATGAATTTCATCTTTCATCGTAAGATCAGTTTAACCTTTGAATAATGATACTTTTTCTCTAATTGTGCTTTGATGTGTTGCAACGTTGTGTCATGTTCCACTATTAGCGAGTGTCCATTTTAACCGTGTCGCGTATGCATTCAACCAAGCTGGGTCGAATGAATTTTGACACACTATATCAATATTGATCTAACTTGGATGACATTTTGGCAATTTGTGGCAATGAGAATTTTACTTTGCATATGTATCACTAAAAATTCCTTGATGGCCATGCTAGATGAAGTTCTTTAAGGGAAGCTTCGATTTATGATTGGGGACCTGTGGCTACTTCAAGGTGATGATGAGACGCGTGAAGAATGGGTCAATGGAGATGGCATGGTGCATAATGTGGACGCGTAGGTGCATTTCCTTTCAATGTAGTCTCAATTTCAATGCAATTTACATTTTCTCGCCGGACATTTCTTATAATTAAAAATAATCTATTTTCTCTAACCTACCTCTTTTCCATATATTTCAAAGCATTGAACCAGCAATAAAATACCAATTTGAATTCAAATCAAATTTTGAAGAAGAGTCGTTTCACCAAGCCTGTAGATGCTCAAAATATAGTTGTCGAAATCCACCATGTCTTGTTTATTGTTCACTTTCTGCCTATAGTTTCATATAAATATCTTGACAATACTTTTATCGTATTATTCACTACTTGTATTAAGGTCTTTCAAAATTGATCATCCACATTCAAAACTCTTAAATGACGATACAGTGTTCTGTAGTTTGTTCTTATTATGCAATTTAAAGGTCCATCAAAACATTTGATGTTTTCTCAATACAACACTCCAAATGTACATTTCACCAGCCTTTGATTATTTTGTCATCATTAAAATAGTCGTAGAGAAATTCGTAACACAACCATGTTAAATTATTTTTTAAAGAGTGATCCTAGTTAATTGGCTCAAGTGCTCTTTTGGAGCTCGAGAACATGTGGAATCAATATTGAAGCCTATAGAAAATTCAGAAACGTTCCAAATTCGTTGTATTTACCTGCCCCCCACAATTTCCTCTCATTTTCGACTTAACATCCAAGCAACTAAGAAGCCTCAAAAAGTCTCGAACCCTATCGCAAAAGTCTCCTGTTCTCTTCGTGTCTCTTTCCTCTTTTTGTCTTTTATGTATGCTTCATGCGTTTACTCGCAATTGAGTTGAATCGTCAGAGGAAAAAAAAGTTGTGGAAAAACACGAAAGACGTGTCTCTCCTTTTGCAACATTTACACACAACGAGAATGCAAATTCAATGTTTTTACCTAGCCCACAATTTCCTCTCGTTTTCGACTTAACATCCAAGCAACTAAGAAGCCGCAATAGTTTCGACCCCATCGCAAAAGTCTCCTGTCCTCGTCGTGTCTCTTTCCTCTGTTAACTTGTACGTATGCTTAATGCATTTAATTGCAATTGAGTTGAATTGTCAAAAAAAGGAAAGGTTGTGGAAAAACACGAAAGAGATAAAGTCGTGTACGTGTCTCCCCTTTTGTTTTTTCAAATATATAATGGAGTCGGGCCACGCGTTTTGACTGTCGTTGCGTTTACACGGGGGATTTCACAGGGAGATGAGGGGAAGCTTCATGTGTTCATTACATGGACATGGCTTGAACATAGCGACCCTATTCCGCGCGTTGGCTTGTTGGCGTTAAAATTTGTCCTCACAACCGATATGCTGTTTTTGCTGCTAATCTACAGCTGTGGAAGGATAGGCCAAATCACGAAATGAGATGCATTGGGAAGCTTGTGAATAGCAGAGTTCTTCTAAGTAGGAGAGACCGATGTAGGATGGGAATCAAACTTAAGTTTTTATCTGAGTAACCCGTATTTGTTATAATCTTATAAGAATATAAATTTCGTGGTCTGAAAAAGGAAGAAATCATGTATGTTTGTGGTTCCGGATAAGAATATGGATTAGTAGCATTATTGGCCTTATTTACTCCGGAACCATGAGTGGTAAAAGAAACACAAGAGATATTGAGGGTTTTCTCACTGTATATATCATCTGTCTATGAGATTATTGCTAACACAAGATGTGATAATTTCAAGATTTTTTACCTGATTTATTTTTCATTTACTTTTAGGAGGGCCGTGTTTTTTCTCCCATTCCTAGTTGGAGGAAACTTCATTTGGTCATCTTTTAATTAGGGGTTATAAACATCAACATCACCCACGGTATATTTTGTTAAATTTGCGTGCGCACAACATTCATAACTTGTAAACCAATCATAACCAATGGTCGGTGCAATAAGAGTTTATTATTTGGAGTTAGATCATTACTTGGGTTTATGAATTGGGTTAATGCCACGAAATACCACAAACCGGTACGCCTGTAATAAATTTTCTCCAAATTAATTTTTTAACCACCAAAATCCTAAACTTGTACACATGTGACAAATTTACCTTTTATTGGTTTTCGTTAAATTTTACTGTCGAATTACTGAGTTAAATGACATGGAACAATTGACGAATGTACCAATTTGGGATTTTACCCTCCGTTTATCACAAGTATACTAGTTTGCAGTTTTTTTGTATTAATCCAATTTAAATGAGGGTAAATTTGTCATAAATGTACAAATTTGAGGTTTTTTGTAGTCAAAAAATCAATTTGGAATAAATTTGTCATAAGTGTAACAATTTGAGATTTTGGTGGTCAAAAAATTAGTTTTAGGTAAATTTGTCACAAGTGTACCCGTTTGAGATTTTTCGTGGTATTAACCTTTATGAATTTCATCTTTCATCGTAAGATCGGTTTAACCCTCTGAATAATGATGCTTTTATCTAGTGGCGCTTTGATGTGTTGCCACGTTGTGTTATATTCGACTATTAACGAGTGTCCGTTTTAACCATGTCACGTATGCATTCGACCAAGCTGGGTCGAATGAATTTTGACACACTATATCAATATTGATCTAACTTGGATGACATTTTGGCATATTGTGGCAATGAGAATTTTACTTTGGATATGTGTCACTAAAAATTCCTTGATGGCCATGCTAGATGAAGTTTTTTAATTGAAGCTGGGATTTATGATTGTGGGCCTGTGGCTACTTCAAGGTGATGATGAGACCCGCATGAAGCATGGATCAATGAAGTTGGCATGGTGCATAATGTGGACGTGTAGGTGCATTTCCTTTCAATGTAATCTCAATTTCAATGCAATTTACATTTTCTCGCCGGACATTTCTTGAAATTAAAAATAAGCTATTTTCTCTAACCTACCTGTTTTCCATATATTTCAAAGCATAGAACCAGATCTAAAAATATTAATTTGAATTCAAGTCAAATTTTGAAGAAGAGTCTTTCACCAAGCCTGTAAATGCTCAAATTTAGTGTCTTGTTTATTGCCCACTTTCTGCCTATAGTTTCATCCAAATATCTTGACAATAATTCTATCCTATCATTCACTACTTGTATCGAGGTCCTTCCAAATTGATCATCCACATTTAAAACTCTTAGACGACAATACAGTGTCATGTAGTTTATTCTTCTTCTGCAATTTCGAGGGCCATCGAAGCATTTGACGCTTTCTCAACATAGCTCTCCAAATGTAGATATCATTAGCTTTTGATTATTTCATCATCATTTAGAGAAATTCCAACACAATCATGTTAAATTATTTTTTAAAGAGTGATCCTAGTGAATTGACTCAATTGCTCTTTTGGGGCTGGAGAACATGTGGAATCAACATCGAAGCCTTTAAAAAATTCAAAAACGTTGCAAATTCACTGTATTTACCTGCCCCACAATTTCCTATCATTTTCGACTTAACATCCAAGCAACTAAGAAGCCTCAAAAAGTTTTCGAACCCCATTGCAAAAGTTTCCTTGCGTTTACATGGGGGGCTACTTTCACAAGGAGTTGAGTGGAAGCTTCATATTTTCATTCCATAGACATGTTGAACATAGCGACCCTATTCCACGCGTTCTCACTTTCCTTGCGCTTGTCGGTGTGCAAATTTGTCCCCACAACCAATATGCTAATCTTTTGCTGCTAATCCACATGCTTATTCTACAGCTGTGGAAGGATAGGCCAAATCAAGATAAGAGACGCATTGGAAAACCCATCATTAGCAAAGTTCTTATCGATGGGAGAGACCGATGTAAGATGGGAATCAAACTAGAATCTTTATCTGAGTAACCCCATATTTGTTATTATCTTATACAAATATTTGGTATCCACCACACTAGTTCTCGTTTTAGGTTCTTATAGGCGAGAATTACACCAACGACCCTGAATGTTTGGCCGAATATACAGTCAAGTCCTAAATTTTGAATTTGTGCTATCAAGTCCTAAGCTTTTTTTGTCAAGTGCAATTTAATCCTTCCGCAAGCTCATAACCAGATTTCCTAACGTGGATTCTAGAATCTGATGTGGCACTTTGCAATATCTCTTTTGCATATATGGTCTAGATATGGCGCTAACCTGTCGTCATGTCACAGAAATTAAAAAAATTAAAAAGTTGAGAGAGGCTAAAGAAATTTTAAAAAATTAGAGAAAAACTTAAAAAAAAAAAAGAGGGCTAAAACAAAAGAAAAAATGAAAAATGAAAGTTGTACATAGTGGATTCGTCGGTGAGGGTTGTTTGAGGGTTTGGAGACGGCGGAACTGCCCATGGTTCGTTGCTTTCTCTATTCTTCTTATGATGCCCACGAGCAAAGCCTGCACTTCCTTTTCTTTGTCCTTCATCTTCCTATTCGTTTTAGTTGGCACGAACCTTTAAAATATTGAATCAGATAGCTTTGATTGTTTAGAATGTTATGTGGATTCAACGAGCTTATGGAAAATGAGAGATTTTACCCCCGGTCAGAGATGTAGACCGATTGAAGGGAGTAATCACGAACTGGGCTTGTTCCTCCTGAAATTGTAGCCTTTAACAATTGTCTTTCTCCCTTTTTTTTGAGGATTCTAGGATATTCACACATATATAGTGATTTTTTTTTTTGGTAAGTACACATATATAGTGATGTTTTTATTCGGCTTATATTGGAAAATGGATAGAGCTAATCGTGAATCAAATTATATTTACGCATGGAGATATATACAAAATATGTTGTATGTTATTTGGTATTGGTTTTGAGTATTGAGTATTTGAGATCATCCAACCAATTTCATGATTCGTGATATAATCCCACTGCCTAAATCTACTTTCATGCCACCTCCATTAATTTTGTTCGTGTTTTCAGGATGCCCTTTTTCAAGGTTAAAGTTGAAAAATGGGACAACCCACCATAGAATTGTATGTGCTTGACCCAAAAGATAGGTTGATTTTTTTATTTTTAGGGATAATGACACAAACAGTCTTTAAACTTAGGCTCAATGTGCAATTTGGTCTTTGAACTTTTAGTACATGCTCAATTTAATCCCTGAATTAAATGAAAATGTACAATATAATCCCTGAACTTGAATTAATGAAAGGACTAAATTGAACATTTTTATAAAGTTTAGGGACTATATTGAAGATCTATTAAAAATTCAGGGATTACATTGAACAAATTGAAAGTTCAGGGACCACATTAAATATTGGGTTAAAGTTCAGGGACTATATTAAACAAATTAAAAGTTCATATATCAAATTACACAATGAGTCAAAGTTCATGAATTGTTTATATCATTTTCCTATTTTTTTTATTTTAGGGCAAGCAAAGGTACATTCCTATCCACTTGCCATAAAGTTATTTGGCATTTTTTTAAGAAACTTTTTGCCTCCCTTCATCTTTTTTTTAACTATTGCTTTGTTTTTTCTTTTCACCCTTTTCAATTGCATTATTGTCCTTCTCAGGTACACAACGAACTACTCTGCCTGATAATGGTTGACCTATCAAGCTACTCTATGCATAGAAATTACTTAGTGGATCGCATGCATATGCCCCTCATAGCATGTTATTATTACCTTGATGGTTTAGGCTTCTTGGGTGGACCATCACATAATTCATGTGCTACGAAAGCTGTATCGATATTTACTTTTGGACCGTCGAAAAAGATTGAGCATGAATTTTCTAAGTGTCAAAGGAAAAAAAAAAGGCCTAAACAAGGAAGAAAGTTCAGCTCAAATATGTACATAAAATTCAAATAGGGAGAGTTAAATCTCAGTCGAAGGTCAGTTCAGCAAATTGTTTGATCATTGACCAAGTGAATCAAAGCCTCTAGTGTAGATTGAGTACTTTGAATTCCCAAATCAAACAAAACATCAATCGTAGCATTCCGTTAGTCTCTTCAGTTTTGGGTTTTTAGGTCATAAGATAGTGTGCTTCAGCTGTTCTAGTGATCTTCACTTTGTTTAAGGGCTTTGTCGGAATTAATGGGACACCTCATGTGTGAAAGTACGTACAAGGTGATTACTCTGTCTTGGGCTATAGGCAGAAGCAAGCAGTTGTGGGGAATATCTTAGTTTCTGATTATTTTGTCTGCTCCTCATCATTGGAAACAAAGGCAGGAAACAGACCGAATGTAGAAACAGAGCACCATATACATCTTTTGTTGTTATGGCTAAGAGAATGACTTGCATTTTCATGATAAGAGGAGAAGTTCATGTAATGACAGGATTGCTAGATATATCAGATTTTCTAAAAGTGATTGCTGATGTCTAACTGAAACTGTATATTTTTGCATGTATTTCCACCATGAAATTAAGACATGACATCTTAGGCTTCACTTCTCTGATTCCTCACATTTTTGTTGTGAAGCCAACTGAATTGTGTACGTCTGTGCCTCAGACAACTTTCAGGCTAAAGTTGGAACTGGCTCGGCAACTCTTTCAATGGTCAGTCCTTTTTTTGGCCCTTGAGATGTAATCTGATCTTTTTCACAAACAGGAAATTTGATGGCTATTTGATACGTGGACTTTTTTCACATGCTCAAATAATGTGAAAATGAATTATGCAGGCATATGCTGCTGTGAAGTTTGCGGATGCCTGCCTGCGTGAGTTGAGGGGCGACGCTGGAGTTCTCGAGTGTGCATTTGTTGTTTCTCAGGTTTGGTGCCTTGAAACAAACTTGTTGAGATTGAAAAATCTTTGTATTTCTCTCGAATCCAAAATACCAGTGATGTTCTTTATTGTTGTCCCCGTATTTCAGGTGACTGAGCTTCCGTTCTTTGCATCCAAAGTGCACCTTGGTCGTACTGTGGCCGAGGTGGGTCTTCTCCTTGGCCTGCTGAATGAGTATGAAAGGTCTGGAGTTTTAATAATCTCGAAATTTTTATGTACGTTATGATTGCATCAAAGGAAGAAGTTTTTTAATTTCGCTTTTGTTTGTTAACCTGTGGAGCTGGCTTGGAAAAGGCAAAGAAAGAGTTAGCAGAGAGTATTCAGAAGGACATTTCATTTATCAAGAAGTGAACGGGTTAAAGACGTTGCTTTTCGGAACGGAAGAGATGGCCTCTTCATAGTTTCCAGTTATTTTCCACTCAGAATTGGTTCTTGGGAATAAATGGTTCAGACCTGGGAAGATATCGAAGTTTATTCTGCATAGCTGACGTAGGAAAAACACAGGTTTTTCTTTTCTTGAATGTAGCGTACTCTAATGGTAATTTGGGTAATAACGAGGTGGACGGATGTTTGTATGATATAGTTCTATGTCCATCGTCTTCGTGTTTGCATCTGCGTTTTTTACTTTCTTATGCACCTGTAGTGTCGCCTCCAATTGCACTGCAACTGCGCAATGCCGCTATAAGCAAATGATAGACAGAGAGTACCCATCAAGCTGAAGCTCGTCTTTGTCACTAGGCTTGAAGTTCAAGAGACTCGAGTGCAGCTTTTTGTGGCTTTGTGCGGATGATTTAAGAGACAAACGAGCAAAGGGAGCCATTCTAGAGGCTCTTCTTGGGTGTAGTGGGCAGAGGGAATTGAAATTATCACTTGGACACCAAAAGGCACGAGTTTGAGAATTTTCAATTGGAGATGCCTCTCCACTGATACTCACTAATCACCAGCAGCGAGTTCTCACGCTGAGTTCTCCTCACGCAGAGCATTCAAAGTAAAAGAATACAGACTTCAGTGTTTTCCCCACGAGTGCAAGGATGCGTGTTTTTCTCTTGGCTAAAAATCACCAAAAACCTTAAATAATGTGTACTGTGCACATTTACCCCAAACTTAAAAACCCTAAATTTGTACCCACGTGACACGTTTACCCAAAACTTCTACAACATGACACATTTATCACAAACTTATTTTTGTGACACAAAAAAGCTTAAACTTATATCAGTGTGACACGTTTATCCTAAAAATTTGGTGTCATAGAAAAAAAGGTTAGGGGTTTTTTGTTACAAAAAAAATTTGGAGTAAATGTGTCATGCTGTAGAAGTTTGGTGTTTTTAGTATCACAGAAAAAAATTTGGGTAAATGTACCCTACAGATATAAATTTGTGATTTTTAATGTCATAAAAAATAATTTGGGTAAATGTGTCACGGTACACAAAGTTTGAGATTTTTTTGTGATTTTTTTTATTTTTTTGTGAAAGTTGAAGTAAAATTTGTTCTGACAATAAAAGTCAGACATTTCTTTTGTTCTCTTTTCGTATTTGGGCATAAGTGGAAATTTCAAAGTAACACCCACGAAGAGGACGACTCAGATCCGTAGAAATAATGCTAAGAAAGTACTCCACTCTGGCCAAACCCTGCAATGTCTTGAATCTCAAACGCAAACGCGTTCTACTTTCGAGTTCTCCCACTCAGGTCTTGGGCTCTCTCCCTCTTCTCTTTTCTCCGGCGGCGCCCTTCGATCTCTCTCTCTTTCTCTCTCTCTCCGGTCTCGACTCAGTCCCTGTCTTCATCTCGTCTCTCTCGATCTCCACTCAGCCGCCGTCTCATCTCGCTCGGCCGTCGATCAGCGCACTCCAGGTACTCTCTCTCTCTTTATATTGGCGTCGTTCTCGGTTTCTTGGTCGAATGCCGTTCGCAATTGGCGGTTGGTAGTCGCGACTAACGATACCCACCACCTGTTTCTTTTGTCTTTCAAGTTTTAAACTGCCCTCAATTGATGTCCACACCCACACCCACACCCCACACCACCCCCCGCCCAAAGCAAGCTCATCGACAATTTTTCGTTCGGGTCAATTCTGTCTCAAGTCTTGATTGCTTCGTATGATGGCACCAGCCACTAACACTTCAGGAATGGAGTTCGAGGTGTTCCTGAGTTTCAGAGGGCCGGATACTCGGCGTGACTTTACTAGTTGCCTCTACCGTGAAATGGTGGAGAAAGGAATCCGCGTCTTCAAAGACGACGAAGAGCTCCGAGTCGGTGAGAAGATTGGTGGAAAGCTTTTGGAAGCCCTCGACGGCTCTCAAATCTATATACCCATCTTCTCTAAGGGTTTCGCTTCCAGCCCGTGGTGTCTCCGTGAGGTTGCGTATATGGTAGATTGCACTTTAAAGTCAGACGGCAAGAAGCAGATCCTCCCCGTTTTCTTCGACGTGGAGCCAGATGATGTCAAGCTCAAAACCGAATTGTATAGGGATGCTCTGTGTAGGCATTTGGAGAAGCATGGCCCCGATGAAGTGAAGCGCTGGGAAGATGCTCTTGTTGAGGTTCCAACTATGGTAGGTTGGAAGCTGGGAGGACAAGGGTAAGTTTTCCACAACTTTTTCTGAGTTGTTAATTTTAATATAATCTGAGGACAATTCAAAGATATGTATGTACAAAAAAGTTAATGCCAATGTTGATGTCGTCGTCAAGTTGTTTATTGCTAAGTTAGCTTCATCTTTGGTTGTCGAAACCTTAAAAAAAATTTAAATGGAAAAATAAGTAATTTTCAACAATTTAGAAAAAAAGAAAAGTGAAAACAACAAAAAGACTAGTAAAAAAAACAACAAAAAGAGAAAATGCTTGTTCATTGTAGGTCAAACATAATACAAGCATATGAACTGATTATTTGATCAGTCTCCAAATATTGCCAACACAATAAAAATATCTAAAAATCATTTGATGAAAAACATCTTTCAACAAAGAACAATTTATTAGTTTTATGTATATAAGGAAGCACCCAGGTCAAGACACATCTTCTCTACTATTATTAAAGGAACTCTATAGTGTCTCCTAGGTCTCATCAGGATTTAGCGAGAGAGACTTGGAGACGCAACATAAGTGAACTTTCTATGCCGCTTATATATTTTTTCGGGAGCATTCTATGACATGAGTTAATTGTTGCTGATGTTGAATTTTTAACAAGCCCAAGGTCTCGTTACTGAGGTTCAATCCTCATTTATTTAATCTATGAATAAGTAGAAGGACAAAATAGTCATAAAGATATAATTAGCTTCTTTTCCACTCTCTTCTGTGCTTCAACCAAATATGAATTGACCTAATCTCCTCTATTTTCTTTTTTATCTTTCGTAAGCATAAAAACAACCATAAAATCGACCATTTCTTTCCCGTGGTCAATATCCGAATCCTTTCCATTTCTCTTAGTCACTGCATCCAAACTGAGTGCTAGTGTTTAAACCCAATCGATAAGAGTTTGGGCAGCAGTGTTAGTGTTTAAACCCAACCAATGGAAATCTGGCCAGAAGCCACAGTAGCTAATTTGAGCCCTTTATAATTTAGATAATTTCATTGTAACTTGGGGTTGTCACGTGGAAATGATATCAAATTTGTTATTTGAAAAACTGCCACTGTTTGCAAAACGGTCTTAATATATGTAGCTCATCTTATTCAAATCGTATATGCTTGAAAGCCAGGAATAGTACGTTTTCATCATTTTCTCAATCTGAATTTGTCCACCATCTCTGTATGGTAGGTACGGAGAACTTATAGGATCGATTGTTCGAGAGGTTCTACTTAAGCTGATGGTGAAGAACAGACCTCTTCCTGACCATCTAGTTAAAGTGGATGATGAAGAAGCTATAGAGGAATTGTTGGATGTTGGCTCTGATGGCATACGATTCGTCATAATCCATGGGACGGGTGGTATTGGTAAATCAACTCTGGCTAAGGTTATCTTCAACAAATTCTTATCTAAATTCAGTTACTCTAGTTTCCTTGAAGATGTCCAAAGTCATCGTCTTTTAGACATGCAAAAGAAACTGTTATCCGACACACTAGGCACAACCTCTGCTTACGGAATCCATGACACTAACGACGGGATCAATCGCATAAGAAAAGGACTTAGCGAGAAAAAGGTTATGGTCGTTGTCGATAATGTGAACGACAAGAAGCAACTCGAGAACCTCGCAGGGAGCTACAAATGGTTCGGTTCCGGAAGCAGGATCATCATCACAGTTAGGGACAAAAGAACAATACCATGTAGGACAATGCTAGATAAGGAGAACCAAACGCGACCTAGCTATTACATGGACTACCCAGTAAAGGAGATGACTTTGGATCAAGCGATTCTGCTTTTCAGCAAGCATGTCTTTAGAAGCGATACTCCTCCAAAAGATTGGTACAATTTCTCAAAAGAAATCATTTTAAGCATAGGGAGGCTTCCTTTGACTCTTGAAGTCGTGGGTTCTCTTTTCGCCAATACAGACAGATCAAAGTGGCAAGAGACATTGAAGGACTTAAAGCAAGTCCCGCATGAGGAAGTTCGAGACACACTGATGATAAGTTTCAACAAATTGGACCCCATAAAAAAAGAAATATTCCTAGATATTGCATGTTTTTGCATTGGGGAGGATAAGACGCATGCTTGTTACATGTGGGATGATTGTGGATATTCTCCACGTAGCGCAATTGATGATCTTCTCCTCATGTCATTGATAAAGATTGACGGCAACAATAAGTTCTGGATGCATGACGAAATTCGAGATCTAGGAAGATACATTGTCAAGAAAGAGAATTTTGAAAATGCTGGAAAGCGCCGTTGGGTGTGGATTGACAATAATACTTTAGACGTGCTGAGGAGCAACAAGGTGAAAGTCACTAACAGTAGAAGATATGATCAATCCATGAAAATCTTTCGTTATGTGTTTTAAAATCGAGAATATCGGTTGATGACCTGCTTTGTTCACTAATTTATAAAGAAATAGAAAGCAACTCTATAAACAACAAAAGTATATGTTTTCATGCCTTCCCCATGTTCATTCGTTTCTTATTTCGGTGAGAATGAAAATGAGTTCTTTGTTTCTCTCCTTGAAAAGGTGTTTAGTCTGTGAAACGACAGAAATATCAACGCAGAATGAACATTTTAAACATGCTTGGTTTGTCTTCTTTTCAAATTGATAACAAATAAGGTGGTTGTTTTTTTTTAACAACATGGCGACTGATTTAATCACTTTGGGGTCTAAGAAGAACTACTGATATTGATGACTACTTTCTTGGTTTATTGCTTTCTATGGTGCACTCATCTTTATTCTTTGTTGCTACCGGCAGGAAAACCCAGATGTACGAGCACTTAGTCTGGGTATTAGTCACAACTTTACACCTGAAGAATTAGCTCGTTTTCCAAACCTGAGGTTCCTTGGAGGGAAAAGAATGAATTTCGTGGGCAACTTCAAAAATCTTCTTCCCAATCTAAAATGGCTTTCTTGGCGTTATTGCCCGCTGAAGTTTAGAGCGACGAATCTTCGTCCGGTGAATTTGGTTGTGCTCGACCTTTCGATAAGTAGAATCACCCACAAATGGGGTGGATGGAGGCAAATCAAGGTACCAACACTCCTCGCTTACATTCCCTTCAAATTCTACTGATTGACCTTTGCTAGCTAGTTGTATGTTACTGTATTCTCATACTTTTCGTGGGCATGTCATCGGCCTTCTTTGTCCACTGCAGATGGCCAAAAAGTTGAAAGTTCTAAATTTGGAAAATTGCATTATGTTAACCAAGACACCCGATTTTTCCGAGTTTGGCAAGTTAGAGAGATTGATTCTCGCTTGGTGTACGGAATTGTCTACAATTGATAGCTCAATTGGTAAGCTAAAACTGCTAAGTGCTTTGAATTTCGAGGGATGTCGCTCCCTTCAAGGGTTGCCCAAAGAAATCGGTTCCCTTGAATGCTTGTCAGAGATTTTCCTTTGCTCAACAATGGAACAGTTTAAATTTCCTGAGACACTAGGCAGTCTAAAATCTTTGACCAGATTTGAAATTTATCGGTGTCCGCTTATCGGCCAACTTCCTCACTCCATTGGGAAGTTAACGAATATCACGCATTTGATATTGCGGGAATGCAGAACTTTGCGTGAGCTTCCGGACTCTCTTGGGAAACTAGAATCATTGGTCGAGTTGGATATACGAAGGTCATCAATCTCCGTTCTCCCTGATTCAATCGGAAATCTGAAGAGACTAAAAGTCATTAGGGTGGCAAGTTCAAGGATACAGATGATACCTTGTGCTCTTGGACAGGTGGAGACGCTCGAAGTGCTCGATGCCTCGTATTGTCAGCAAATGATGGATGAAATCCCGTGGGAAATGTGGAGCTTGACTCGTTTGAGGACCTTGGACTTATGTAGGACCCCAATCTCTACACTTCCGCCAAAAATAAGTGGTTTCTCTAGTCTCCAAACGCTTAAATTTGAAATTGCAAGGGTCTGGTTTTGCCCATTGCCAGAGCTTCCCTCGAGTTTGAAATGCCTTAAGGTGAACGTGAACGCTTATAGATTCAATGTTCTTCCCGACCTCTCGAGCCTAGTCCACTTGGATCATCTCGACTTTTGTGTATCATTGACCGCACCTTGGAGCGAGAATGAGAACAAGGTTACGCTATCCATCCATCGGCTTCCGCGTGGCTTATCAACCTTGAAACTTAGCTATATTCCGCAATTGCCTGATTTTTCCGACCTCAGAAGCTTGTCGGTTCTCACTATCAGCGACTGTCCGATGCCACACTTCCCCGTCCTTAAATCCTTAGAGAGGTTAAGGAAATTGGGGATACTTTTCTGCGAATTCCTGGAGAGGACACCCGATCTTTCGGGCTTGAAGATGCTAGAAGAGTTACAGCTCAGCCACTTACACAAACTGGCAGAGATTCCAGGATTGGGCGAACTGGAATCATTGAAGCTTTTACACATTCGGTGTTGTTGGGAGATCGAACAATTGCCTAACCTCTCGAAGTTGAAAAATCTACGTCATCTCGAGCTATGTGATAATTCTAAGATTAGAGCCGTGGAAGGCTTGGAAGAATTGATTGCTTTGAAGATTGCGGGGATCTTTAAATGCAAGTCCCTAGAAAGGTTGCCCGATGTGTCGGCATTCACCACGTTGAGGACAGATTGGAAGCCGCTAGAATTTGCAGAAGACACCGTTCAGTCCAACACGCCTGGACTCCTTGCCCCCTTTCGTAGGGACATAAAGCCCCGCCCGCCCTCCTCAACCTTTCGTAGGGTCGGGCCTTGGTCTTCTTTGCTTAAGGCTTTTAAGCGTGGATTTCTTTTGCGGGGATTTTACTCATCTCCCTTTCTCTCTCTCTCCCATTCTCCTCTGCTCTCTGTCTCCTGTGGAGAAAATATTGCGTGCCTCTAGGGATTCCACCGTGGAAAAATATTGCGTGCCTCTAGGCAGCGGCGGACCTCGCTCGTCGGCGTCGGCGTCGGAGTCGGCATCGGCATCGGCGCGGCCTGACGGAGCGCAGAGCGAATTCCAAGTCTGGAATTCGATGGAGAGCGCGAAAGAGAGAGAGTGGAGAGAAAGGGCTGTTTTTTAAAAAATTTCTCTCAGCTGCTCTGCTCTCAGCTCAGCTCAGCTTCTCTGCTCTCAGCTCAGCTCAGCTCATCCACCGTGAAGTGAAGCCTTCCTGACATGTGGGTCCCCGCGGACACGTGTCGCCATTTCAGGGTTGGTATTTCTCCACGGTGGAATCACAAGGGATACCCAATATTTTCTCCTTTCCTCTTTTCTCCGTCTAATGCAGAGCAGAGCGTGACAAGACCCTTAGATCGGCGACGGAACCGATCGCCCCTCCGCTCGCCGTGAACTTCAGGCGACTAAATACCCTTTGCCTCCATCACCGTTCGCTCCCTCGAGTGTGGGGCGAAACCCTAGTCGCATGCAGGTGCGCGATTTCATCGCGGTAGTGGGCGACAGACGACGGCTCGTCTCCGCCTCTCTTTCTGTCGATTCCGTTGGATATCTCCTTGCGTGCTATCGTGAATTCTCGCGACTCGAACTCTGCCTTTTCGATTGAATCGCGACAGCGAGGATCGAGGTGCCCGTGCTGAGGCAGAAGTCGAAGGCCGATCTGCTGAGCCAGTTGAAGGACCTCAAGGCCGAGCTCTCCAAGATGGTAATGTCACACTGACAGCACTAATTGATTTGGGAAAGGCAGTGAAGGGGGACTAGATCTAGAGAAGCAAGAAGCCAAGAAAGAAAGAGAAAAGAAGAAACACGAGGTGGGTGTTCGTGGGAATCGGTTCTTGGGGGTCCGACGCACAGAATCGGCTCTGATTGCAGAAATTCCTGCACGACTCCTCGAGAAGCCCAAGAAATGCCGTAGCCCCTTGTTTCTACGAACTGGTGCTTTCCTTCACAATCCAAGACAAGGGGCCTGGTGAGGATTCGTTGTCCCGACTTCGCTTTCCGTTGTGTTCCTTGCGACGATTCCTCGCGCGATTCCTCAATTCGATTGCGTTCCGTCTGTGATTGTTTGGCCTTGCATTTTCAAGTGCTGTTTTCTTGTTGGGTTTGCCTTGTTTATTTTGTTTTTTTGTTGGGCGGTGATTTCTGGTAAATTCGAAGCCGCGATGACCTAGGTTTGATTCATGGCCCGTTACAATTGAGACCCAGAAAATAGTTTTGGCCAGAAATCTTGGTGAAAGAGAAAAAAAGATTGAGGTCTGTGATGATTGCTCTGCTATTTGGAGGCAACGGGTGTACTTAATTTAGGGTGGTCAAATGGTAGTAGAGCTTGATTTTCCGGAGGCATTTTCTGGTCCTCTGGCTCATAGAGAATTCGAATTGGTGAAGTTGTGTTATATCTTAACTACAGAGTTTCAGTCGAAACCATGAGTGAGGAGGACAAATTGCTTTGTATGAGTGGTTGCATAAATATCTGCTGCATGGAAGGCTCTAAGCTCAACTTTTAATCCACCATGCAGCATTGGCTTGACTTTTTTGCATTGCAATCTGTGGGAAACTGGTATTTTGATGGGTGATGAATGTATGGGTGGTGTGTACTTTCTGGTAATTGGTGGCAATGGCAACTTTGAGTTCTGTGCTGGAAGTCCGTCGGGTTATGGTAGCTTATTGGAGGATTTTGTTGGATGCTCTACCGCTAATTATGTTATTTCGCCATTGTTTGCGATTATTCGAGTGTTGCTAGAAATATCGAGCTGTGTCGGCTTCTGGCTAGGTTCGGGGAAGTTTATTTCGGTCTCAATGTTGGAGTGTACCCAGTACGGTGGTTGTTAATTTAATAAGATGAATGCAGGGGGATTTCGTTAGATTTTGGTTTTACGCTTGATTAGTTACTGTGAATATCGATTAAGGTTGTGCAGGTCGAGTTCTTGACTTCCTGTATTGATGCACTTGGATATGGAAACTAAAGAAAAGGGAAAATGGTCCTATATCTCGCTAGGAGCTGGATCATCGTTACATGTTTTTGATATCTTGTGTTGTGGCATTGGCGCCTTCACCTTGATGGAGCAATTTACTTATTGTTTGTCATTGCCAAGTGTACTTTTCTGCTACCGTGTATCTTTAACTCAATTCTTGAACTGCGTGCTTCTTGATGTCTTCAGATAACTACTGTCTTCTGGCAACTTATGACATATGACTTTGACAGGGTTTGCTAGGGATTTTCAACACCGAACAGCAGCTTAGTGACCTGGAATAACAGAACATTCAATCTTTTTCCACCAAAATCTTGTGAGTTTTTTGTTCAATTAACATTCAATATTCAGATAACTTAAGAGTTGTCTTATGTATGCTTTTCTTGTATTTGTCAAGAGTGCGTTGAGGACTACATTTCTGATTGTAATAATAGTTTGGAGGTTCTAAGTGTTGTAGATAGAAGGATTGCTAAATGTTTGAAGTAAGTGCTTCTAGTGTCACACAAAGAAGGACGAGATCTACAGTGTGGGAACACTTTTAAAGTTATTCCTGATCAAGAAAAGGCTGAATGTATATATTGCGGAGCCTATATTAGTTGTGCTAGTGGTCAAGGGACCAGTCAATCCCATCGAAGCAAAACGTTAGTTCTCATTTTTCGGCTCTTGTTTGCTTACCTGTAGAGCTGGCAAGGAAAAAAGGCTGAGAAAGAGAAAGGCGGCACCACACGTGGATTAGAACCAAATTTGCGGCCCGGCGCGTGGAGGAAAGCCAGATTGACAACGCACATTCGCCACTGACACGAACTAATCCAAGTGTTCACTTCTTGAGCCATCTGTTGGATGTCTTGATGGTGTTGAAAAGATATTTTCGCTCTCAAATTGAATTCTTTGCGATGCATCAAGTTGTTATGCTCTATCCATTTCGATCATCTCTAAAGTATGAACTTATCGTGTATGACTAGGCTTAACAGGTATTCAATGCCAATATTTATAATATTGGTCGCATTAGGCCCGATGGCATCTCCTCGTGTTTGTGGTTTGGCGGGAAAAAGAGGCCAAAATTATTTCCAAATTTGTCACACATTTGACGAAACAATAATGGGGACCACTGCAATTACCCAATCCGCTTATTGAAATGTTGACTCCGTGATTTAGAGAGTGGTCCTGGTTAATTGACTCAAGAAGTGTCTTCTTGGGAGATGGAGAACATGTGGAATCAACATTGAGGCCTTTAGAAAATTCAAAAACGTTGCTGGAGATATGAAGCATTTACATTTATGGTCATGGGCTATCTGTTATTATGGAAATGGCCGATGTCTTTTGTTAATGTGAAGATAACAAGATAATAAAGGGGAGTAAACCATTGCGCACTGATATTAAGACCATGTTATCCTTTGTCTCTGATAGGAGGAAGCTGGCCTCTGAGTGGTGAGTTATAAGAATAAATATCACGTGAGCAAACGTCCATTGCTTGTAACCTACCCATTCGAGGCATAATTGGAGAAAGGGAGAAGGAAAATATGACCTTAACTCCCTTACCAAAACAAAAAATATGACCCTAACTTGTATTATATATAATCTCCACTCTAGATGAATGAATAGACGTAATTAGATTATTTTGAATGATGTATATCACACATGCAAGTAAAAAAAAAATTAACAACTAAAGTTCCCTTCATTTCGTGGAAAACAACTTTCAAGAAAAGTTTTCCTGGATTTTCCAACGTTCGATTCACGGAAAATAAACTAGTCAATGAAAATATTTTTTTCTCAATAGAAAAACCACCTTCAAAAGTGAAAAAATTCCTTCTCTTTCCTCCCTATACTTCTTCACATTCATTCTCTAAAATTATTTTTGTTTTTTGAATTTTTTTATGATTTTTCATTTTTATTTTTATTTTTATTTATTTCTTTTCGTTTCTTTCTTTCTCTGCCGGTTGTTGCCCACGAATTTGACAAGTTTTTTTTTACTGTACTATCTAAAAAAGTTAAAACGTAGATACACTTTCGCAATAATTTGTAGGACTTAATTTGCACTAATCCCAAAACAAAAATTAAGAATCGAATCCCAATTCCCTCCCTTAAAAAAAATTAACGGAGCCTGAGCAGCTTTTGTATGGAAGGAGTGTATCATTTCTTGGATCATCATATATCATTTGTGATGATGATATCTTTTTTCTTTTCAAAATTAGTAAACTTTAGAAAATTGATTTAAGAATTTAACATTAAATTAGCTCAAAAATACTGCGCAGGACCTCAGCATGTGCTCGGACACCAGCAGATGAAGTCGTGGCGCTGGAAAGCGAACACGATCGAGCAAGACGAGCAACCCAATCAGGAGCAGTTACCTTCATGGAGGCGGCTGGAGGGACTGGGCAGCCTCTGGCATTGTGGATGAAGAAGACCAACCTTCTCGTCCCTGTTCTTCATCTGTATGTGATGTTGAGAACACTGCTGGTGTCACCGCAGAGATATCAGCCCCATAGACACCGGTGCCGCGGTGAGTTTAGGATGAACGGAATTGCTGGGCTCTATATGAAGATGGAATTTGATATAGTCGATCGTTCTCTTGGGGATATTGTTTTGGATCACCTTTTCAGATGATTGAGCTCGGTGTCCTCGTTGAGCGGGTGGATCGTTTAATGCGTCAGACTAATTTGTTGCTTCTAATATCAGGTCCGTGGATTTCTGGGACAGCAACAACTGGAGGAATTGTCAAACATAAATGCTCGAATCGTCAGAACCCTTTGTGATGGAATTACCAAACGTTGCCCGAAAGCTAGTGTCAACCTGATTAGCGACCCTGTTAACTCCACAGTTCCCATCGCAGCCGAAGTTTTCAAGAGAGCTGGCACTTATGATCCAAAGAGACTGTTTGGTGTGACCATGCTCGACGCCGTTAGAGCAAATACCTTTTGCGGTACGTATCATTCCTGCTTCTAATGTCTTGCCGATACTATGAAGAAGCATCGAGTATCTTTACAGAGTACGGAGTATTGGGTTGTCAGCTTTGTATGACCCTGGAAAGATAGAAGCGTAATTTTACCTTGTTTATCGCCCTCTTTTGTCTCAAACGTTATGCCTTGCATACCTGCAATTGATAACTTGCTCCAAGGGCATTTAACCTTTTCCCGGCTTTCGAAAAGATATTCTAAGTGGACCTGGTATTTCATTCAATATGCTAATGCCTCGTGCATTGGATCACGTGGAAGGTGTAGAAGTGAAGCTAATAAAATCGGGCTATTTCCGAGCCTAGCAGCTGGGTCCAGAAGCCCCGTTTAGTTAATTGTTTTGGGTGAAATATTGATGTAACTGCTGTTATGTGCTAGCGAGTGTTATTGGTTCTCTTCTCAGAAGATTGTTTATCGTCAACAGATACTTGGTACCAACGCTCAGGCGGCAAAATCTGTCCAAGATGCCAGTTTCGAGAAAATGCCACGAAAGCCAACTACTTTTTGCCTTTCCCATGATATTGTATTGTAGGTGGTCGCTAAAATATCTCAGCAGACTTCTGATCTATTATATTACTTGAAGGCAGAAGAACTAGGCCTTGATCCTAGAGAAGTTGATGTTCCAGTTGTTGGGGGTCCTGCAGGAGTGACAATATTACCTCTTTTATTTGAGGTTTTGTGGTGTATTCTTCCTAATGAGAACTTCTTATGTGTTCGACAGCGAGGCTATTAGAAATTGCACTTCTCTGCAGAATGCTAAATGCCAGTTGGCATTTTCAAAATCTGTAGGTGAAACCACCTTGTTCTTCACTCCTCAAGATTACCTGACATCACACATCCAAAATGGCGGCACAGAAGTTGTCGAGGTAAATAAATTTCGATTTGTTGTGGATTTAGATGTTAATTTTGGCAGTGCTGACTTCATATCACATTCCATTAGTCTCTTCAGTTTTGGGCTTCAGGTGGTATAATAGTGTTTTAGCTGTTCTAGTGATGTTCATTTTGTTAAGGGCTTGTGACAAAAGCTTCGGAGTACTCAGGCCACCTAAGGAGTACACTGTTACAAGTGAGCAATTATGTCTCCCAGACATGTGACTGCATGCTTAATCATGTTAGAGTCTGTAAATTCTTTAAATTTACAAGCCATTTCGAAGATGTACTCTGCTGAGAAGTTTCTTTATGAGAAGGGTGAGATTTTCTCAAGAATCACTTCTTAGGTCCATGTGGGCATAAATCCTGTACCGAACATTAGAGAGCTTGTTATCATCTCTACTTGTAGAGGACAAGGAATTTGATTTAGGAATGCCACCTTGGCAATCTATCCACTACCACTACACAAGAAAGGTGTTAATAAAGATCTGCTGGAATTAATGGGACACCTCGCTGGTGGAAGTATGTACAAGGTGATTACTTCATCTTCGGCTATAGGCACTAGACAGAAGCAAGCAGTTGGGGAGAATATCTTAGTTTCTGATTATTTTGTCTGGTCATCATTAAGGAAATCAAAGGAAGGTAACAGAAAGAACGTAGGGACAGAACACCACACATCTTTTGTTGTTATGGCTAAGAGAATGACTTGCAATTGATAGTAAGTGGAGAAGTTCATCTTGAAGTGATCGTTGATGTCTACTCGAAACTGGATTTTTCTGCATCTATTTCTGCAGTGAAGTTATGACATGACGTCTTAGTCTTCACGTCTATGCTTCCCTATATTATGTCTTGAAGCCAACTGAATTGTGTAAAAAATGAAATATGCAGGCATATGTTCCTGTCAAGTTTGGCGATGCATGCCTTTGTGGGTTGAGGGGCGACGCGGCATTGTTGAGTGTGCATTTGTTGCTTTTCAGGTTTGGTGCCTTGAAAATCTTATCAAGATCCAATCCTTTTACTTCTCTTGAATTCAAACTGAAAAAACCAATGATTTTCTTTATTGTTGTCCCTATTTTCAGGTGACTGAGCTTCCGTTCTTTGCATCCAACGTGCACCTCGGTCGTTCTGGGGCCGAGGAGGTTCTTCTCCTTGGCCCACTGAATGAGTACGAAAGGTCTGGAGTTGATTACATCAAAGGAAGATAAAGTTTTTTAATCTCAGCCTTTGTTTGTTAAACTGTAGAGCTGGCTTGGAAGAGGCAAAGAAAGAGTTAGCGGAGACAATTTAGAAGGGCAACTCATATATCAAGAAGTGAGTGGCTTAAAGACGTGGCTCTTCGGGGTAAGTGGTTCAGATCTACAAAGATATCGAAGTTTATTCTGCATAGCTGGCATAGAAAAATGACTAGTTTTTCTTTTCTTGCATGTAGCGTACTAAATTGTTATTTGTGTAATAACAGGGTGGATGGATGTTTGTATATCATTGTCCTATGTCCGTCTCTCTCATGTTCGCGTTCCCCGACTTTCTTGTGCACCAATAATGTCGCCTTTAAGTAGCACTATCAGTTGTGCAATGCCGCAATATGCACATGAGAGACAGTGGCTGCTGAATAAGTTGAAGCTCCTCTTTGACTCAAGCGCAGCTTTGTATGGCCTTGTCCAGAAGATTGAAGAGACAAATGAGCAAGAGGGTCATTACAGAGGCTTTTCATGGGTGTAGTGGGCAGAGAGAGTTGAAATCCATCATCTGGACACAATAGCACAAGATTGAGAATTTTAAATTGGAGATGCCTCTCCGGAGATTCGCCCTAATCACCAGCAGCAACTTCTCAGCCCACATTCTCCTTATGTGGAGCATTCAGAATAAAAGCTTTCCGAGTATATGTTTTTGCTGTTTCAATGAGAAAACAATTGATGTACAGAAAAAAGAAAAACAGAAAGCTTTAGAAAGTTATCTTGAAGTTGGACGGGCCTCACAAAATTTGCTGCTTTCTCTGGCTGGTGGTTAGTTGCTCATCACCGATTGATGACGAATGAGTATTGCTTCAAGTTAAAGATCATTCGAAGTATATTCTGCAAGTCTTGCTCTATTAGTCCTGAAATTATTTTTACACTGCAATGACAATTTGGATCTAGATTGAGAGCCTTGCGCAGGACAAGAGAAGTGGGAGTGCGATGTAGCAAGAGCAATGTCACTTCTGAGATTTGGAACCCTTCATACGGTTTCCTCAGAGATGCTCTGCAACAATACTTCGCAGTGTGGGGGGAGGAGTGCGATGGAGGCATGATGGACGAATCGTCTCAGAGTCGTCAACTAACACCGTCAAAAATTGAATGATGCACATATGATCTCGATAACTAGCATACAGATTCGCATCAATCTTACACTCTCATGTAGGTTCGGAGAGTGCAAACTGATCCCGAGTCGACTGCATCCAAGTGATAAAAACTGGGGATAGGCTGCCCCAATTCCTGTATATCTTGGTGAGCCAAATCACTATTGGCATAACATTGAGCGAGTAAATCTCACGCCTGTTTGACAATCTGAAAAATAAACTATAGACCAGTGGATATTGTTGCAGATCCACATGATGATAGGGTGGTTTTTACTGATCTAATCTTCAAGTCTTTCGGCATATTTGTTTTTCACACAATTTCGTCACATGCTCATGTAGGTTCCATGGACGTCTCCCGTCACATGTAGCATCATTTTCTCCCTTCAAAAAACTGGGCATGCCTTAACCTACAAATAATAGGGAAAATAGTCCAAAAAATCATAAATCTATTGCAATTTTGCCAATTTAGTCCTAAACATTTTTATTTTATCAATTGAATCTTAAACATTTTTATGTTTTGCCAATTGACTACATCTAGCCAATTTTGGCTGGAAATCGCTGACATGGACGTTGGTTATTTTACGTGACATGACCGGTGCTAACAATGATGGTTTTTAATAATATTTTAATATTTATTTCAATTTTTTTCTTTCCTTCTTTTTTTTCCTTTTCTTTCTTCTTTCTTTTCTTTTTTCTTTTTTCCACCACCGACCATCGACGAGGCCCGTTGATGTCAACATATGAATGAAAGGAAAAAATAAAGAAGGAAAAGAGAAGAAAAAAGTAAATAAAAAAAGGAAAAATTAAAAATTAGTGAAAAATTTAAAAAATATTAAAGTATTATTAAAAATTGTCAATGGCAGCACATAAATGATTTGTTACTATCAAGAGGAACAAATCATATTATTTCAATAAATATTTGATAATAAATCAACTTTTGGTAGGTGCAACGCATGGGACTTCAACTAATTTGATAATAATGATTTGTTGCCTCGTTATTTGACGTTACATTATTGTCACTACGTTAATTCCGCACCTGCAGATTATTGTATATTTGTTTATCTTGATCATTCAGTTACTATCAAGAGGAAGTTTCATAGAAGGTAGTGGTAGGGTTGGGAGAGAGTTGGGCCTGAAGACGCTTAATAACTTGATAATAAATAATCATGATAATAATTATAATTAATAATAAATTTATGTGAAGGGCCTCATTGTTTAGGAAATTCGAGGCCCCGTTCCCATGTGCATCACGTAGGAATTCGAATCCAAATTTGTTTTTGTTGCACTAATTTAAACGATTCTAGATGTTTCTTGGTACCAGCAACTCCGACTAGATGAATAAGCAACAGCACATGCTTTCAGTTAGTCTCGTACAGCTGGATGAGTAATATAGTAATTGCCGTATGTCTCGCCTCAAACGAGACACTATGTGCATACATTTGACATTAATGTCGAGATGGATTTGCTTCAAACAAACGCGCGAATCATTTTATTATATTAGATTTCCACCCAAAAAAAAATATCATTTCATTAGATTAGGATGCAGTGATGATAAATAAATTTGACAAAAGGAAAATGATTACTTACCAAATTCGTTTTTGTTCTTTTGCTTTGTTTTTTCCTGATTCCACCAACTCCGCAACTATACATGCTTTTAGTCTTTCTCGAGCGGGTGGACGAGGAATACAATAACCGCAACATGTCTTGCCTCAAAGCAAGCTCATTGTCATAGTGCAAAACGAGGTTTGTTCTGCTTTCGCTCTTCAGATCCCTTGCAAATAGCATTAGTGAATGACACATCCAAAGGCAACTTATGCTAAAATTTATGGAACAAAGTAGGGTTAATACCATAAGAATTCTCAAACTAGTATACTCATATCATTTTCACCTTAAACTAATTATGTCACAAAAACTCTCAAATTGGTACACTTGCACCATAATTATCCCGATCTAATTTTTTGTGGCACAAAATTAATTTGAGATAGATGTGGCACGGTTTTACTCTGCTTGGGATTTTTCTATTATACAAAAATTAGATTGCGGTAATGTGAGATGGGTCAATTAGTTTGGAATTTTTGATAATACAAAAATTAATTTGACATAAACGTGCGGATACCAGTATGAAATTTTTTTTTTGTGCTAGTGACACTTGTTCTGCTAGCACTTGGTAAATGACGCCATGTCATTATATGGTCGTGGAAAGAGGAAAGAAAGTAAACATTTGGCACGATTACCTCCTCTTATTATTTTTACGTCCTTCGTTACCTGCATAGCGCTATTAGCTATCAAGAAAAGAAAAAGCATATTTTATCGTCCTCAAGACCTAGGAAAGATTCCAATAGTCAGAACAAACAAATTTCTTATCGGCTTAGGTCCTAAGAGGAAGCTATAAATTAGATTATTGTTGCTACAAAATTTCAACATCTGTAGATTGTTTTAATATTCGGTTGTCTTGATCATTAAGTTACTATCAAGAGGAAGTTTCATAGAAGGAAGTGGCCAGGATGGGGGCAGTTGGGCTTGAAGAGGCTTAATAACTTAATGATAATTTCATAATAAATTTTTCAAAAGGGTCCTCATTGTTGAAAAAGTTCCACCTAAAGCGTTTGATTTCCTCCCTACTTGCATCACATTTAATATTAGAGTTGTTAACAACTGCACGAAGGCGGACTTCTTTACCTAATCCATTTTCGTTTTTCTTTTTTCGTTTTGTTTTGTTGCACTAATTTACTCAATTATATATGTTTGCTGATATCATCGCATTTAATATTAGTCATGCATGTGTCTCCCCCTTTTGCTACAATATGCCGCTTCTTCATTGAATTTCACTAGATAATTTTACAAAATCCTTGCTGCAATATTCTCGCTCACCAACATCGAGGCAATTATGGTACGTGGAAATTGATCCATTTTCTTCATTATCTTCTCCCTTCTCTCTATCTCCATCATCTCCAATATTGCTCCTTTTCTCACTTTCTCTTTTTGAATCTTTTTTCCCGTGAAGAGGAGAAAATGAAGGCATCTCTCTTATGACCCGGAATGCTTGTTGATGAACAATAGGATGGCTTTCTACTGGAATTTATCTGATTAGTTTTTAAATTTTAGTTTTTAGGGATAATGACACAAATAGTCATTGAACTTTGGTTCAATATGCAATTTGGTCCTTGAACTTTTAATTTGTTCAACGTAATCCCTAAACTTTAGCCTAATGTTCAATGTTGTCTCTGAACTTTTAGTACATGTTCAATTTTGTTCATGAACTTTTAATACATGTTCAATTTTTTTTTTTTTTTTGGTAAGTTTTAATACATGTTCAATTTAGTTCCTGAATTATATTAAAATGTACAATATAGTCCCCGAACTTGAATTAATGAAAGAATTACATTGAACATTTTTATAAAGTTCAGGGACTATATTTAACATGTACTAAAAGTTCAGGGATTATATTGAACAAATTGAAAGTTTAGAGACCACATTGAATATTGGATTAAAGTTCAGGGACTACATTGAACAAATTAAAAGTTGAAGGATCAAATTACACAATAAGTTAAAGTTCATGGACTGTTTATATCATTTTCTCTATTTTTTATTTTAGGACAAGCAAAGGTACATTCCGACCCACTTGCTATAAAGTTATTTGGTATTTTTTTGAGAAACTTTTTGCCTCCCTTCATCTTTTTTTTAAACTATTGCTTTGTTTTTTTCTTTTCACCCCTTTTCAATTGCATTATTGTCCTTCTCAGGTTCACAATGAACTACTCTGCCTGATGATGGTTGACCCATCAAGCTATTTTATGCATAGAAATTACTTGGTGGATCATATGAACATGCCCCTCATAGCACGTTATTAAAATTTTAAGCATGTTATTATTACCTTGATGGTTTAGGCCTGTTGGGTGGACCGTCACATAATTCATGTGCTATGAAAGCTATATCGATATTTACTTTTGGGCTGTCGAAAAGGATTGAGCATGAATTTTCTAAGTGTCAAAGGAAAAAAAAAGGGCCTAAACGAGGAAGAAAGTTTAGCACAAATATGTACATAAAATTCAAATAGGGAGAGTAAAATCTCAGTCGAAGGTCAGTTCAGCAAATTCTTTGATCATTGACTGAGTGAATCAAAGCCTCTAGTGCAGATTGAGTACTATGAATTTACAAATCAAACAAAACATCAATCGTAGCATTCCGTTAGTCTCTTTAGTTTTGGGATTTTTGGTCATAAGATCATATGCTTCAGATGTTCTAGTGATCTTCACTTTGTTTAAGGGCTTTGCCGGAATTAATGGGACACCTCGCATGTGAAAGCATGTACAAGGTGATTACTCTGTCTTGGGCTATAGGCAGAAGCAAGCGGTTGCGGAGAATATCTTAGTTTCTGATTATTTTGTTTGCTCCTCATCAATGGAAACAAAGGCAGGAAACAGAACGAATGTAGAAACAGAGCACCATATACATCTTTTGTTGTTATGGCTAAGAGAATGACTTGCATTTTGATGATAAGAGGAGAAGTTCATGTAATGACAGGATTGCTAGATATGTCAGATTTTCTAAAAGTGATTGCTGATGTCTAACTGAAACTGTATATTTTTGCATGTATTTCCACAATGATATTTACGACATGACATCTTGGGCTTCACTTCTCTGATTCCTTACATTTTTGTCGTGAAGCCAACTGAATTGTGTACGTCTGTGCCTTGACAACTTTCAGGCTAAAGCTGGAACTGGCTCGGCAACTCTTTCAATGGTCAGTCCTTTTTTCGGCCCTTGAGATGTAATCTGATCTTTTTCAGAGACAGGAAATTTGATGGCTATTTGATACGTGGACTCTTTTCACTTGCTCAAATAATGTGAAAATGAAATATGCAGGCATATGCCGCTGTGAAGTTTGTCGATGCGTGCCTGCGTGGGTTGAGGGGCGACGCTGGTATTGTTGAGAGTGCATTTGTTGCTTCTCAGGTTTGGTGCCTTGAAAGAACTTGTGGAGATTGAAAAATCTTTGTATGTCTCTCAAATCCAAAATGAAACCACCAGTGATTTTCTTTATGGTTGTCCCCCTGTTTCAGGTGACTGAGCTTCCATTCTTTGCATCCAAAGTGCGCCTTGGTCGTACTGGGGCTGGGGAGGTCTGTCCCCTTGGCCCGCTGAATGAGTATGAAAGGTCTGGAGGGTTTTAACAATGTCGAAATTTTTATATATTTTTTGATTACATCAAAGGAAGAAGTTTTTTTTTTTTTTTAAATTTCACGTTTGTTTGTTAACCAATAGAGCTGGCTTGGAAAAGGCAAAGAAAGAGTTAGCAGAGAGTATTCAGAAGGGCATTTCATTTATCAAGAAGTGAATAGGTCAAAGACGTTGCTTTTCGGAACGAAAGAGATGGCCTCTTCGTAGTTTCCAGTTATTTTCCACTCAGAATTGGTTCTTGGGAATAAATGGTTCAGACCTAGGAAAATATCAAAGTTTATTCTGCATAGCTAACGTAGGAAAAACACTGAGGTTTTTCTTTTCTTGAATGTAGTGTACTCTAATGGTAATTTGGGTAATAACGAGGTGGACGGATGGCTGTATAATATAGTTCTATGTCCATCGTCTTCGTGTTTGCATCCGCGTTTTCGACTTTCTTATGCACCTGTAGTGTCACCTCCAGTTGCACTGCAACTACGCAATGCCGCTATAAGCAAATGATAGATAGAGAGTGCCCAACAAACTGAAGCTCGTCTTTGTCACGAGGCTTGAAGTTCAAGAGACTCGAGTGTAGCTTTTTGTGGCTTTGTGCAGATGATTTAAGAGACAAATGAGCAAAGAGAGCCATTCTAGAGGCTCTTCTTGGGTGTAGTGGGCAGAGGGAGTTGAAATTATCATTTGGACACCAAAAGGCACGAGTTTGAGAATTTTCAATTGGAGATGCCTCTCCACTTATACTCACTAATCACCAGCAGTGAATTCTCACACTGAGTTCTCCTCACGGGGAGCATTCAGAGTAAAAGATTACCGATTTTAGTGTTTTCCCCACAAGTGCAAGGATGCGTGTTTTTTTCTTGGCTAAAAATCACCAAAAACCCTAAATTATGTGTATTGTGCACATTTACCCCAAACTTCTACAACGTGATATATTTACTCCAAACTTCTTTTTATGATACAAAAAATCCCAAACTTGTATCAGTGTGACACATTTATCCTAAAAATTTGGTGTCATACAAAAAAATTTAGGGTTTTTGGTGTCATAAAAAGAAATTTGGGGTAAATGTGTCATACTGTAGAAGTTTGGGATTTTTGATGTCACAGAAAAAATTTGGAGTAAATGTGCCGCACAGATATAAATTTAGGATTTTTGGTGTTACAAAAAATAATTTAGGGTAAATGTACCGAGACACACAAAGTTTGGGATTTTTTTTGTGATTTTTTTTATTTGTTTGTGAAAGTTCAAGTAAAATTTGTCCTCACAATGAAAGTCGAGCATTGCTTTTGTTCTCTTTTCGTATTTGGGCATCAGTGGAAATTTCAAAGTAACACCCACGAAGAGGACGACTCAGATCCATAGAAATAATGCTAAGAAAGTACGCCACTCTAGCCAAACCCTGCAATGTCTTGAATCTCAAGCGCTTTCTACTTTCGAGTTCTCCCGCTCAGGTCTAGGGCTCTCTCCCTCTCCTCTTTTCTCCGGCGGCGCCCTTCGATCTCTCTCTCTCTCTCTCTCTCTCTCTCTCTCTCTCTCTCTCTCTCTACGGTCTCGACTCAGTCCCTGTCTTCATCTCGTCTCTCTCGATCTCGACTCAGCGGCCGTCTCATCTCGCTCGGCCGTCGATCAGCGCACTCCAGGTACTCTCTCTCTTTATATTGGCGTCGATCTCGATTTCTTGGTCGAATGCTGTTCGCAATTGGCGGCTGGTAGTCGCGACTAACGATACCCACCACCTGTTTCTTTTGTCTTTCAATTTTTAAACCGCCCTCAATTGATGTGCACACCCCCCCTCCCCCTCAAGCAAGCTCATCGACAATTTTTCGTTCGGGTCAACTCTGTCTCAACTCTTGATTGCTTCGTATGATGGCACCAGCCACTAACACTTTAGGAATGGAGTTCGAGGTGTTCCTGAGTTTCAGGGGACCGGATACTCGGAACAACTTTACTAGTTGCCTTTATCATGGGGAAAATTGTCAAATCAGTCCTAAACCTATTGTACGGCGGCCAATTCAGTCCTAAACCTTTTAAGTTTGCCAATTTAGTCCTAAACCTTTTAAATTCTTGCCAATTCAGTCCTTCCGGCCAATTTTGGCCGGCCGGCGCTGACGTGGCCGCCGGTCGGCGCCGGCCGTCCGGTCAACGCTGACGTGGCAATTTATTATTATTTTTTTTCAATTTTTTAATCTTTTTTTATTTTTATGCTTTTTTTTTCTGCTTTTGTTTTTTCTGCTCTCCCCTCTGCCGGTCCGGCGACCGGCCAGAGGGGAGGTCCGGCGAGGCCTGGCGAAGCTCGCCCCGCCGGCCACCGGCGAGGCTCGACCTCGCCGTCGCGACCCAGGCGACGGCGAGGCTCGACCTCGCCTCGCCGAGCCTCGCCGACGCCTGGGTCGCGACGGCGAGGCGAGGCCGACCTCGCCTCGCCCATCCAGGGGCCGGCGAGGCTCGGCGAGGCGAGGTCGAGCCTCGCCGTCGCCTGGGTCGCGACGGCGAGGCGAGGCCGACCTCGCCTCGCCCAGCCAGGGGCCGGCGAGGCTCGCCCTCGCCGGTGGCCGGCGGGGCGAGCTTCGCCAGGCCTCGCCGGACCTCCCCTCTGGCCGGTCGCCGGTCGCCGGACCGGCAGAGGGGAGAGCAGAAAAAAAAAGCAGAAAAAAAAGCAGAAAAATAAAAAAAGATTAAAAAATTGAAAAAAAATAATAAAAAATTGCCACGTCAGCGTTGACCGGACGGCCGGCGCCGACCGGCGGCCACGTCAGCACCGGCCGGCCAAAATTGGTCGGAAGGACTGAATTGGCAAGAATTTAAAAGGTTTAGGACTAAATTGGCAAACTTAAAAGGTTTAGGACTGAATTGGCCGCCGTACAATAGGTTTAGGACTGATTTGACAATTTTCCCGTATTACATGGTCGAGAAAGGAATCCGCGTTTTCAAAGACGACGAAGAGCTCCGATTCGGTGAGAAGATTGGTGGAAAGCTTTTGGAAGCCCTCGACGGCTCTCAAATCTATATACCCATCTTCTCTAAGGGTTTCGCTTCCAGCCCGTGGTGTCTCCGTGAGGTTGCGTATATGGTAGATTGCACTTTAAAGTCGGACGGCAAGAAGCAGATCCTCCCCGTTTTCTTCGACGTGGAGCCGGATGATGTCAAGCTCAAAACCGAATTGTATAGAGATGCTCTGTGTAAGCATCTGGAGAAGCATGGCCTCGATGAAGTGAAGCGCTGGGAAGATGCTCTTGTTGAGGTTCCAACTAGGGTAGGTTGGAAGCTGGGAGAACAAGGGTAAGTTTTCCACAACTTTTTCTGAGTTGTTAATTTTAATAAAATCTGAGGACAATTCAAGGATATATATGTTCAAAAAAGTTAATGCCAATGTTGATGTCATCCACAAGTTGTTGTTTATTGCTAAGTTAACTTTATCTTTGGTTGTGGAAACCTTAAACAAAATTTAAATGGAAAAATAAGTAATTTTCAACAATTTAGAAAAAAAAAGAAAAGTGAAAACAACAAAAAGACAAAATGCTTATTCATTGTAGGTGAAACATAATACAAGCATATGAACTAATTATTTGATCAATCTCCAAATATTGCCAACACAATAAAAATATCTAAAAATCATTTGATGAAAAACATATTTCAACAAAGAACAATTTATTAGCTTTATGTATATAAGGAAGCACCCAGGTGAAGTCACATCTGCTCTACTATTATTAAAGGAGCTCTACTCCTAGATCTCATCAGGATTTAGAGAGAGAGACTTGGAGACGCGGCATAAAGTGAACCTTCTATGCCGCTTGTCTATTTTTTTCAGGAGCATTCTATGACATGAGTTAATTGTTGCTGATTTTGAGTTTTTAACAAGCCCAAGGTCTCGCTACTAAAGTTCAATTCTCATTTATTTAATCTATGAATAAGTAGAAGGACAAAATAGTCATAAAAATATAATTAACTTCTTTTCCACTCTCTTCTCTGCTTCAACCAAATATGAAATGGCTTAATTTCCTTCATTTTCTTTTTTATCTTCCGTAAGCACACAAACAACCGTAAAATCAACCGTTTCTTTCTCTTGGTCATTACCCGAATCCCTTCCATTTTCTCTTAGTCACTGCATCCAAACTGAGTGCTAGCGTTTGAACCCAATCAATGAGAGTTTGGGCAGCAGTGTTAGGGTTGAAACCCAACCAATGCAAGTCTGGCCAGCAGCCACAGTAGCTAATTTGAGCCCTTTATAAATTGAATAATTTCATTGTAACGTGGGGCTGTTATGTTTCAATGAAATCAAATTTGTTATTTGAAAAACTGCCACTCTTTGCAAAACGGTCTTAATATATGTAGCTTATCTTATTCAAATCGGATATGCTTGAAAGCTAGGAATAGTACATTTTCATCATTTTCTCAATCTGAATTTGTCCGCCATCTTTATATGGCAGGTATGGAGAACTTATAGGATCGATTGTTCGAGAGATTCAACTTAAGCTGAAGGTGAAGAACAGATCTCTTCCTGACCATCTAGTTGAAATGGATGACGAAAAAGCTATAGAGGAATTGTTGGCTGTTGACTCTGCTAGCGTACGATTCATTATAATCCATGGGACTGGTGGTATTGGTAAATCAACTCTTGCTAAGGTTATCTTCAATCGATTCTTGTCTAACTTCGATTACTCTAGTTTCCTTGAAGATGTCCAAGACCTGTCACAGCGTCATGGTCTTTTACACGTGCAAAAGAAACTGTTGTCCGACACACTAGGTTCAACCTCTGTTGATGGAATCCATGACACTAACGATGGGATCAATCGCTTAAGAAAAGGACTTAGCAACAAAAAGGTTATGGTTGTTGTCGATAATGTGAACGAGAAGAAGCAACTTGAGAACCTCGCAGGGAGCTACAAATGGTTTGGATCCGGAAGCAAGATCATCATCACAGTCAGGGACAAAAGTACAATACTAGATAGGACAATGCCAGATGAGGACAACCAAATGGGATCTAGCCATTACATGGACTACCCAGTAAAGGAGATGCCTTTGGATCGAGCGATTAAGCTATTCAGCAAGCATGCCTTTAGAAGCGATACTCCTCCAGAAGATTGGCACAATTTCTCGATAGAAGTCGTTTCAAGCATAGGAAGACTTCCTTTGACTATGGAAGTCGTGGGTTCTCTTTTTGCCCGCACGGTGAGATCAAAGTGGCAGAAGACATTGAAGGACTTAAAGCAAGCCCCGTGTAAGGAAGTCCGAGACACACTAATGATAAGTTTTAACAAATTGGACACCAGAAACAAAGAAATATTCCTAGACATAACATGTTTTTGCATCGGGGAGGATAAGACGCATGCGTATTACATGTGGGATGATTACGGATATTCTCCACGTAGCGCAATTGATGATCTTCTCCTCATGTCATTGATAAAGATTGATGACAACAATAAGTTCTGGATGCATGACGAAATTCGAGATCTAGGCAGGTACCTTGTCAAGGAAGAGAATTTTCAAGATGCTGGAAAGCGCCGTTGGGTGTGGATTGATGAGAATACTTTAGACGTGCTGAGAAGCAACGAGGTGAGAGTCACTAATAATTGAAGATATGGTCAATCCATGAAAATCTTTCGTCATCTGTTTTAAAATCAAGAATATTGGTTGATGACCTGCTTTGTTCTCTAGTTTACAAAGAAATAGAAAGCAACTCTATAAACAACGAAACTATATGTGTTCATCCCCATGTTCGTTGGTTTCTTATTTCGGTGAGAATGAAAATGAGTGCTTTGTTTCCTTCCTTGAAAAGGTGTTTAGTCAGTGCAACGACAGAAATATCAACACTGAATGAACATTTTAAACATGCTTGGTTAGTCTTCTTTTCAAATTGATAGCAAATAAGGTGGCTGCTTTTTTTACAACATGGAGACTGATTTAATCAGTTTGGGGTCCAAGAAGAACTACTGATATTGATGACTCATTCCTTGGTTTATTGCTTTCTATATTGCACTCATCTTTGTTCTCTGTTGTTGTTGGCAGGAAAAACCAGCTGTACGAGCACTCAGTTTGGGTATTAGTCACGACTTTACACCTAAAGAATTAGCCCGTTTTCCAAACCTGAGGTTCCTTGGAGGGAAAAGAATGAATTTCGTAGGCAACTTCAAAAATCTTCTTCCTAATCTAAAATGGCTTTCTTGGCAATGCTGCCCGCTGAAATTTAGAGCGACGAATCTTCATCCGGTGAATTTGGTTGTGCTCGACCTTTCGAGGAGCCAAATCACCCACAAATGGGGTGGATGGAGGCAAATCAAGGTACCGACACTCCTCACTTACATTCCCTTCAACTTCTACTGATCGACCTTTGCTAGCTAGTTGTATGTTACTATATTCTCATACTTTTTGTGGGCATGTCTTCGGCCTTCTTTGTCCACTACAGATGGCGAAAAAGTTGAAAGTTCTAAATTTGGAAAACTGCCTCATGTTAACCGAGACACTTGATTTTTCCGAGTTTGGCGAGTTAGAGAAATTGATTCTCGCTGGGTGTACGAAATTGTCTACAATTGATAGCTCAATTGGTAAGCTAAAATTGCTAAGTGCTTTGAATTTCGAGGGATGTATCTCCTTGCAAGGGTTGCCCAAAGAAATCGGTTCCCTTGAATGCTTGTCAGAGATCTTCCTTTCCTCAATATGGGCACAGTTTAAATTTCCTGAGACACTAGGAAATCTAAAATCTTTGACCAAGTTTGAGATTGATCAGTGTCCGCGTATCGTCCAACTTCCTCGGTCTATTGGAAAGTTAATGAATCTCACACATTTGATTTTGCTTCAATGTGAAACTTTGCATGAGCTTCCGGACTCTCTAGGGGAACTTGAATCATTGGTCAAGTTGGATATACGAAGGTCATCTATCTCCACTCTTCCTTATTCCATTGGAAATCTGAAGAGACTAAAAGTCATTAGGATGGCAGGTTCAAGGATACAAACGATACCTTGCTCTCTTGGACAGGTGGAGACGCTCGAAGTGCTCGATGCCTCGTATTGTCGACAAATCATGGATGAAATCCCGTGGGAAATGTGGAGCCTGACTCGTCTGAGGACCTTGGACTTATGTATGACCCCAATCTCTACACTACCGCCAAAAATAAGTGGTTTCTCTAGTCTCCAAACACTTAAATTTGAAATTGCAAGGGTCTGGTTTGGCCCATTGCCAGAGCTTCCCTCGAGTTTGAAATTCCTTGAGGTGCGGGCCATTGATAAATCCAATGTTCTTCTCGACCTCTCGAGCCTAGTCCACTTGGATTATCTCGACTTTAGTGGACCATTTATTGCATCTCGGAGCGAGAATGAGAATGAGGTCATGTTGTCCATCCATCGGCTTCCGCATGGCTTATCAACCTTGAAACTTGGCTATATTCCGCAATTGCCAGATTTTTCCGACCTCATAAGCTTGTCGGTTCTCACTATCAGCGGATGTCCGATGCCACACTTCCCCGTCCTTAAATCCTTGGAGAGGTTAAGGAAATTGGAGATAGAATTCTGCGAATTCCTGGAGAGGACACCCGATCTTTCGGGCTTGAAGAGGCTAGAAGAGTTACAGCTCATATACTTATACAAACTGGCAGATATTCCAGGTTTGGGTGAACTGGAATCACTGAAGTTTTTATGCATTCAGTACTGTTGGGAGATCGAACGATTGCCTAACCTCTCGAAGTTGAAGAATCTACGTCATCTACAGCTATTGGATAGTTCTAAGATTAGAGCCGTGGAAGGCTTGGAAGAATTGATTGCTTTGAAGAATGCGGAGATCTTTGCATGCAAGTCCCTAGAAAGGTTGCCCGATGTGTCAGCATTCACCAACTTGTGGACAGATTGGAAGCCGCCAAAATTTGCAGAAGACACCATTCAGTCTAATTTGCCTGGGCTCCCCCCCAACTTTCGTAGGGGTGACAAAAAAGCCCCGCCAGCCCCCCTCAACCTTTCGTGGGGCTGTCAAAAAAGCCACGTCCCGCCCAGCCCGGTCCCAAAATTTGGGGTGTTTTGGGGTTGGGCCTTGGTCTTCTTTGCTTAAGGCTTTTAAGCGTGGATTTCGACCAAAAAAAATTAAAAAAGGCTTTTAAGCGTGGACACTCATCTCCCCCTCTCTTTCTCTCCCCTTCTCCTCTTCTCTTCTCTCCCTCTATGCGTAGCAGAGCGTGACGAGACCCTTAGATCGGCGACGGAACCGATCGCCCCTCCGCTGGCCGTGAACTTCAGGCGACTAAATACCCTTTGCCTCCATCACCGTTCGCTCCCTCGAGTGTGCGGCGAAACCCTAGTCGCATGCAGGCGAGCGATCTCATCACGGCAGTGGGTGACAGACGACGGCTCGTCTCCGCCTCTCTTTCTGTCGATTCCGTTGGACATCTCCTTGCGTGCTATCGTGAATTCTCGCGACTCGAACTCTTGCCTTTTCGATTGAATCGCGACAGCGAGGATCGAGGTGCCCGAGCTGAGGCAGAAGTCGAAGGCCGATCTGCTGAGCCAGTTGAAGGACCTCAAGGCCGAGCTCTCCAAGACGTATGTCGCCTTTTGGGTGGATGGTAATGCCACACTGACAACACTAATTGATTTGGGAAAGGCAGTGAAGGGGGGACTAGATCTAGAGAAGCAAGAAGCCAAGAAAGAAAGAAAGAGAAAAAAAGAAACACGAGGTGGGTGTTCGTGGGAATCTGTTCTTGGGGGTGCGAAGCACAGAATCGGCTCTGATTGCAGAAATTCCTGCAGGACTCGTCGAGAAGCCCAAGAAATGCCGTAGCCCCTTGTTTCTACAAACTGGTGCTTTCCTCCACAATCCAAGGCAAGAGGCTGGTGAGGATTCGTTGTCCCGACTTCGCTTTCCGTTGTGTTCCTTTCGACGATTCCTCACGCGATTCCTCAATTCGATTGCGTTCTGTCTGTGATTGTTTGGCCTTGCATTTTCAAGTGTTGTTTTCTTGTTGGGTTTGTCTTGTTTATTTTTGTTTTTGTTGGGCGGTGATTTCTGGTAAATTCGAAGCCGCGATGACCTAGGTTTGATTCATGGCCGTTACGATTGAGACCCAGGAAATAGTTTCGGCCAGAAATCTTGGTGAAAGAGAAAAAAGATTGAGGTCTATGATGATTGCTCTGCTATTTGGAGGCAACGGGTATACTTGATTTAGGGTGGTCAAATGGTATTAGAGCTTGATTTTCCGGAGGCATTTTCTGGTCGTCTGGCTCAATAGAGAATTCAAATTGGTGAAATTGTGTTATATCTTAAGTACAAAGTTTCAATCGGAACTATGAGTGAGGAGGACAAATTGCTTTGTATGAGGGTTTGCATAAGTATCTGCTGCATGGAAGGCTTTAAGCTCAACTTTTAATCCACCATGTAGCATTTGCTTGACTTTTTTGCTTTTCAATCTGTGGGACTGGTATTTTGATGGGTGATGAATGTATGGGTGATGTGTACTTTCTGGTAATGGGTGGCAATGGCAACTTTGAGTTCTGTGCTGGAAGTCCGTTGGGCTATGGTAGCTTATTGGAGGATTTTGTTGGATGCTCTACCGCTAATTATGTTATTTCGCCATTGTTTGCGATTGTTCGAGTGTTGCTGGAAATATCGAGCTGTGTCGGCTTCTGGCTAGGTTCGGGGAAGTTTGTTTCGGTCTCAATCTTGGAGTGTACACAGTACGGTAATTGTTAATTTGGAAAGATAAATGCAGGGGGATTTCGTTAGATTTTGGTTTTACGCTTGATTAGTTAGTGTGAATATCGATTAAGGTTGTGCAGGTCGAGTTCTTGACTTCCTGTATTGATGCACTTGGATATGGAAACTAAAGAAAAGGGAAAATGGTCCTATATCTCACTAGGAGCTGGATCATTACATGTTTTTGATATCTTGTGTTTTGGCATTTGCAACTTCACCTTGATTGAGCAATTTACTTTTTGTATGTCATTGCCAAGTGTACTTTTCTGCAACTATGTATCTTTTAACTCCTCAATTCTTGAACTACATGCTTCTTGATGTCTTCAGATAACTACGGTCGTCTAGCGACTTATGACTTGTGACTTTGACAGGGTTTGGTAGGGATTTTCAACACCGATCAGCAACTTAGTGACCTGGAATAACAGAACATTCAATCTTTTTCTATCAAAATCTGGTGAGTTTTTTGTTCAATTAACATTCGATATTCAGATAACTTAAGAGTTGTCTTACGTATGCTTTTCTTGTATTTGTCAAGAGTGTGTTGAGGACTACATTTCTGATTGTAATAATAGTTTGCAGGTTCCAAGTGTCATAGATAGAAGGATTGTTAAATGTTTGAAGTAAGTGCTTCTAGTGTCACACAAAGAAGGACGAGCTCTACAGTGTGGGAACACTATTAAACATACTCCTGATCAAGAAAAGGCTGAATGTATATATTGTGGGGCCTATATTAGTTGTGCTAGTGGTCAAGGGACCAATTCGATTCCATCGAAGCAAAACGTTAGTTCTTATTTTTCGGCTCTTGTTTGCTTACCTGTACAGCTGGCAAGGAAAGAAGGCCAAGAAAGAGAAAGGTGGCACCGCACGTGGAGGAATTAGAACCAAATTTGCGACCCGGCACATGGAGGAAAAGCCAGATTGACAACGACATTCGCCACTGACATGAACTAATCCAAGTGTTCACTTCTTGAGCCATCTATTGGATGTCTTGATGGTGTTGAAAAGATATTTTCGTTCTCAAATTGATTTCTTTGCGATGCATGAAGTTGTTATGCTCTATCCATTTCGGTCATCTCTAAAGTATGAACTTATCAAGTATGACTAGGCTTAACAGGTATTTACTACCAATATCTATAATATTGGTCGCATTAGGCCCGATGGCATCTCCTCGTGTTTGTGGTTTGGCGGGAAAGGAGAGGCCAAAACTATTTCCAATTTGGCACGCAATTGACGAAACAATAATGGGGACCACTGCAATTACGCAATCCGCTTATTGAAATGTTGCCTCCGTGATTTAGAGAGTGGTCCTGGTTAATTGACTCAAAAGTGTTTTCTTGGGAGATGGAGAACATGTGGAATCAACATTGAGGCCTTTAGAAAATTCAAAAACGTTGCTAAAGATATGAAGCATCTACATTTATGGTCATGGGCTATCTGTTATTATGGAAATGGCCGATGTCTTTTCGTAATGTGAAGATAACAAGATAATAAAGGGGAGTAAGAGTAAACCATTGCGCACTGATATTAAGATCATGTTATCCTCTGTCTCTGATCGGAGGAAGCTAGCCTCTGAGTGGTGAGTTATAAGAATAAACATCACGTGAGCAACGTCCATTGCTTGTAACCTACCCATTCGGGGCATAATTGGAGAAAGGGAGAAGGAAAATATGACCTTAACTTGTATTCTATATAATCTCCATTCTAGATGAATGAATAGATGTAATTAGATTATTTTGAATGACGTGTATATCACACGTGCAAGTAAAAAAGAAATTAACAGCTAAATTTCCCTTCGTTCCACGGTAAACAACTTTCAAGAAAAGTTTTCCCGGATTTTCCAACGTTCGATTCACGAAAAATAAACTAATCAATGAAAATATTTTTTTCTCAATAGAAAAAACACCTTCAAAAGTGAAAAAATTCATTCTCTTTCCTCCCTATACTTCTTCACATTCATTTTATAAATTTATTTTTATTTTTTGAATTTTTTTTATAATTTTTCATTTTTATTTTATTTTTTAATTTCTTTTAATTTCTTTTCTTTCTTTCTCTGCCGTTTGTCGCCCACGAATTTGACAAGTTTTATTGATTGTACTATCTAAAAAAGTTAAAACTCAGGTACACTTTTGCAATAATTTGTAGGATTTAATTTGCACTAGTTCCAAAATAAAAATTAAGAATCAAATCTTTTCGCTCCGCACCCCCCAATTCCCTCCCTTAAAAAAAATTAACAGAGCCTGAGCACCTTTTGTATGGAAGGCGTGTATCAATTCTTGGTTCATCAGTTATCATTTGTGATGATGATATCTTTTTTCTTTTCAAAATTAGTAAACTTTAGAAAATTGATTTAAGAATTTAACATTAAATTAGCTCAAAAATAATGTGCAGGACCTCGCGGGGGGCTCTCAGCGTGTGCTCGGACACCAGCGGATGAAGTTGTAGCGCTGGAACGTGAACACACGATCGAGCAAGACGAGCAACCCAATCAGGAGCAGTTACCTTCATGGAGGCGGCTGGAGGGACTGGGCAGTGGGCAGCCTCTGGCATTGTGGATGAAGAAGACCAACCTTTTCGTCCCTGTTCTTCATCTGTATGTGATGTTGAGAACACTGCTAGTGTCACCGCGGATATATCAGCCCCATGGACACCGGTGCCGTAGTGAGTTTAGGATGAACGGAATTGCTGGGCTCTATCTGAAGATGGAATTTGATATGGTTGATCGTTTTCTAGGGGATATTGTTTTGGATTACCTTTTCAGATGAGTGAGCTCGGTGTCCTCGTTGAGTAGGGGGATCGTTTAATGGGTCAGACTAATTTGTTGCTTCCAATATCAGGTCAGTGGATTTCTGGGACAGCAACTTCTGGAGGAACTGTCAAACATAAATGCTGGAATCGTCATAACCCTTTGTGATGGAATTACCAAACGTTGCCCGAAAGCTATTGTCAACCTGATTAGCGACCCTGTTAACTCCACAGTTCCCATCGCAGCCGAAGTTTTCAAGAGAGCTGGCACTTATGATCCAAAGAGACTGTTTGGTGTAACCATGCTCGACGCAGTTAGAGCAAATACCTTTTGCGGTACGTATCATTCCTGCTTCTACTGTCTTGCTGATACTATCAAGAAGCATCGAGTATCTTTACAGAGTACAGAGTATCAGGTTGTCAGCTCTGTATGAGCCTTCAAAGATACAAGCGTATTTTGCCTTGTTTGTCGCCCTCTTTTGTCCCAAACGTTATGTCTTGCGTGCCTGCAATTGATAACTTGCTCTAAGGGCATCTAAAATTTTCCCGGCTTTCGAAAAGATATTCTAAGTGGGACCTGGTATTTCATTCAATAGGCTAATGCCTCAAGTATTGGATCATGTGGAAGGTGTAGAAGTGAAGTTAATAAAATCGGTCTATTTCCGAGCCTAGCAGCAGAGTCCAGAAGCCCCGTTTAGTTAATTGTTTTGGGTGAAATATTGATGTAACTGCTGTTATGTGTTAGCGAGTGTTATTGGTTCTCTTCTCGTGATCAGAAGATTGTTTACGCTCATAGATACTTGGTACCTATGCTCGAGCAGCAAAATCTGTCCAAGATACCAGTTTCGAGACAATGCCATGAAAGCCAACGACTTTTTTCCTTTCCCATGATACCGTATTGTAGGTGTTTGCTAAAATATCTCAGCAGATTTCTGATCTATTATGTTCCTTGAACGCAGAAGTACTAGGTCTTGATCCTAGAGAAGTTGATGTTCCGGTTGTTGGGGGTCATACAATAGTGACAATATTACCTCTTTTATCTGAGGTTTGTGATGTATTCTTCCTAATAAGAACTTCTTATATGTTCGACAGCAAGGCTATTAGAAATTGCACTTTTCTGCAGAATGCTAAATGTCAGTTGGCATTTTCAACATCTGTAGTTTAAACCACCTCGTTCTTTCGCTCCTCAAGATTACCTGACATCACGCATCCAAAATAGCGGCACAGAAGTTATCGAGGTAAATAAATTTCTATTTGTTGTGGTTTAGACGTCAATTTAGGCAGTGTTGCCATCATATCACATTCCATTAGTCTCTTCAATTTTAGGTTTCAGGTTGTATAATAGTGCTTTAGCTGTTCTAGTGATGTTCATTTTGTTAATGCTTGTGACAAAAGCTTTGGAGTACTTAGGCTGCCTAAGGGGTACACTGTTACAAGCAAGCAATTATGTCTCCCAGACACATGACTGCATGCTGAATCATGTTAGAGTCTGTAAATTCTTTAAATTCACAAGTTATTTCGAAGATGTACTCTGCTGAGAAGTTTCTTTATGAGAAGCGTGAGATTTTCGCAAGAATCACTTCTTAGGTCCATGTGGGCATGAATCCTGTACCAAGCATTAGAAAGGTTGTTATCATCTCTACTTGAAGAGGTCAAGGAATTCGATTAACCAATGCCACCCTGGCAACCTATCCACTACCACTACACAAGAAAGGTGTTAATAAAGATCTGTTGGAATTAATGGGACACCTCGCGTTTGAAAGTATGTAGAAGGTGATTACTTTGTCTTTGCCTATTGGAAGAAGCAAGCAGTTGGGGAGAATATCTTAGTTTCTGATTGTTTTGTCTGGTCATTATTAAGGAAAACAAAGGAAGGTAACAGAGAGAATGTTGGGACAGAGCACCACACATCTTTTGTTGTTACGGCTAAGAGAATGACTTGCATTTTGATAGTAAGTGGAGAAATTTTGAAGTAATCATTGATGTCTACTCGAAAATGGATTTTTCTGCATCTACTTCCACGGTGAAATTATGACATGATGTCTTAGTCTTCACTTCTATGCTTCCCTATATTATGTCTTGAAGCCAGCTGAATTGTGTAAAGAATGAAATATGCAGGCATATGTTGCTGTCAAGTTTGGCCATGTATGCCTACATGGGCTGAGGGGCAACGCTGGCATTGTCGATTGTGCATTTGTTGCTTCTCAGGTTTGGTGCCTTGAAAAAACTTATCAAGATCCAATCCTTTTACTTCTCTCAAGTTCAAACTAAAAAATCCAATGATTTTCTTTATTGTTGTCCCCATTTTAAGGTGACTGAAGCTTCCATTCTTTGCATCCAAAGTGCACCTTGGTCGTACTGGGGCCTAGGAGGTTCTTCCCCTTGGTCCGCTGAATGAGTACGAAAGGTCTGGAGTTTTAATAATCTCAAAATTTTTAGGTCTGCTTTGATTACATCAAAGGAAGACGAAGTTCTTTAACCTCGGCTTCTGTTTGTTAACCTGTAGAGCTGCCTTGGAAGAGGCAAAGTAAGAGTTAGCGGAGAGTAATGAGAAGGTCATTTCATTTATGAAGAAGTGAGTGGGTTAAAGACGTGGCTTTTCGTAACGAAAAAGATGTCCTCTTCATAGTTTCCGGTTAAATCTACTCAATATTGGTTCTTGGGATAAGTGGTTTAGATCTAGGAAGATATCGAATTTTAGTCCGAGTAGCTGGCATAGAAAAATCACAAGTTTTTGTTTTCTAGCGTGTAACGTACTTAAATTGTTTTTTTGTGTAATAACAAGGTGGACAGATGTTTGTATATCATTGTCCTATATCCATCTCTCTCATGTTTGCGTTCCCAACTTTCTCATGCACCCGTAATGTTGCCTTTAAGTAGCACTATCAGTTGTGCAATGCCGCAATATGCACATGAGAGACGGGCTGCTGAATAAGTTGAAGCTCCTCTTTGACTCAAGTGCAGCTTTGTATGGCCTTGTCCAAAAGATTTAAGAGGCAAATGAGCAAGAGAGTCATTACAGAGGGTTTTCCTGGGTGTAGTCGGCAGAGGAAGTTGAAATCTATCATCTGGACACAATAGCACAAGATTGAGAATTTTTAATTGGAGATGCCTCTCCGGAGATTCGCCCTAATCACCGGCAGCAATTTCTCAGCCACATTCTCCTTACGTGGAGCATTCAAAATAAAAGATTTCCGAGTTTATGTTTTAGCTGTTTCAATGAGAAAACAATTGATTTACAATAAGAAGAAAAACAAAAAGCTTTAGAAGATTATCTTGAAGTTGGACGGGCCGCACAGAATTTGCTGCTTTCTCTGGCTTGTGGCTAGTTTCTCATCATCGACTGATGACGAATGAGTAGTGCTTCAAGTTAAAGATCATTCGGAATACATTCTGCAAGTCTTGCTCAATTAGTCCTGAAATTATTTGGACAGTGTAGAAGTGAAGTTAATAGAATCAGGCTATTTGCAAGTCTAGCAGTAGAGTCCAAAAGCCTCGTTTTCAAAATCTGTAGGTTAAACCACCTTGTTCTCTCACTCTTCAAGAAATTGATTACCTGACATCACGCATCCAAATTGGCGACACAGAAGTTGACGAGGTAAATAAATTTCAATTCATTGATGTAGACGTCAATTTAGTCAGCGTTGCCATTGTATCACACTCCGTTAGTCTCTTCAGTATTGGGTTTCGGGTCGTATCTTCTAGCTGTCCCAGGGATGTTCATTTTTTGAAGGGCTTGTGACAAGCTTCGGAATACGAGGCTCCCTAAGGAGTAGACGGTTGCAAGCAAGCATTTATGTTTCCCGGACACATGACGGCATGCTTAATCATGTTAGAGTCTGTAAATTCTTCAAATTCACAAAGCCATTTCAACGATGTACTCTGCTGAGAAGTTTCCTTATGAGAAGGATGAGATTTTCGCAAGAATCACTTCATCGGTCCATGTGGGCATATATCCTATAACGAACATTAGAGAGCTTGTTATCATCTCTACTTGTAGAAGTCAAGGAATTCGACTTACCAATGCCACCTTGGCAACCTATCCTCTACCACTACACAAGAAAAGTGTTAGTAAAGATCTTCATCGGAATAAATGGGACACCTCGCGTGTGAAAGTATGTACAAGTTGATTACTTTGCCTTGGGCTATGGGCAGAAGCAAGCAGTTGTGGAGAATATCTTAGTTTCTGATTATTTTGTCTGGTCCCCATCAAGGAAAACAATGGAAATTAACAGAAAGAATGTAGAAACAAAGCACCATAAATCTCTTGTTGTTGCGGCTAAGAGAATTACTTGAATTTTGATGATAAGTGGAGAAGTTTCATGCAGTGACAGAAAATTGTTGATTATATAAGATTTTCATGAAGTGATTGTTGATGTCTACTCGAAACTGGATTGCTGCATCTATTTCCACAATGAAATTATGACATGACTTCTTAGTCTTCACTTCTCTGCTGCCTTAAATTATTGTTGTGAAGGCAACTAAATTAAATTTTTTCAACAATTTTATAGTAAATCTTACTATCATTGTAGACAAGCCTGACATTCTTGACATTGGCAAAAGCCGAAGTAGAGAGAATTCCACTTTCATCATTAATAAGCCGAAACAAGGCTGGCATTCAAAGGAGGAGAGTTGCGATTACGCGTTGGAAACCAGAAACCTTTGACATTGCACCAATCGCGTTTGGTACGAATCCCTAGGTGAAGGATGCTAATTTTAATTCCCTGACGGCCTTTTCTTGTACTTTTATCTTTTGTTTTTGTTCTTGGCTTCTTCTTCTTGTTTTTTTTTTCTTTGCAATTGCCATATCCATCTTGTCATCTTCCTTGAACCTTCATGGCATTGCCTTAGCAGGACTCGAGATCGAGTGCCAAGTTTCTTTTCTTGATCATTAGTCATCAGTTACGTAAGATAAAAAAAAACAATCGAGACTATAATCCCTAGACTCTTAGAATCACATAGCCAGAAAAACGAATGGCCAAAGTTCACGTACCTTTCTTAGTGCTTAATTAAACGTTTCAATTATTTTTTTTCCTCATGATTCCTCTTCTGTTGACCCGTCCTGTCGCTTTTATGATTAGTCAACGAAAGTCAATAATTGTTCTGATTTTACGGATTATTCTATTGCAAGTTTTGCCCACTCGTTGGTGGCCTGGAAGAGGATAAGAGAAGGTGAAATCAAGACAGGAAGCTAGTAGTTAGCAGCAAAGGCCTTGAAGGGCCAATGTCTACCAAGTCAAGGTCTGCATTCACGTGATAATTAAGAAATTTCATAAAACTGGAAGACTTGACAGTGTCTGAAACGGAAGAATCAAATTTTGAAGTCTTTTTAAGTATTTGTTAAGGTGTCCCTACCATATTTGGCTATATTAAGGTGAATTCAACTATGAATAATCAAAGCTCTTTATATTATTACACGTTCTAGCTAGAGCTCATTTGAATATGTGGAAGTGCTACAATATATATAGTAGCTCAAGGTAGTTAAAAGGGTGCCCGGCTGTAATTAAAGCATCATTTTCATTGTCAGCAAATGAAAAAATGACATAGGTTAAGAACAAAGGCTAAACTAATGATTCATACGTTGGTAAAAAAATTGTGTTGTTTGGTTGATAAATGAATTCTCACTTCGTAAAATTATACCATATATCTCTAAAACAAATACTTGAAGAACTCAACTTCAGTTTGTTGCAGCGCAGGGGACTCCAACTAGTTGGATAATAACGGTTTACTGTCTCGATGTTATACATCATATTTTTGTAGCTACACAAATTCAGCAGCTGCGTATTTTTATTTTTTTACATTTGTTTACCTTGATCATTAAATTATTATCAAGAGGAAGTTTCATAGAAGGGAGCGGTAGGACTGGGAGGGAGTTGGGCTTCGAGAGGCTTAATAACTTTAATAATATTATCTCATGAAGAATTTTTATCAAGGGACCTCATTGTTTAAGAAGTCTGTCCTTGTGTGTTTGATTCCGTCACTATGTGCATCACATTTGACTTGAAGAAGTCTCGTGATAGATTTGCTTTTAACAAACGCGTGAATCATTTCATTATATCAGGATTTAGTGATAATAAATAATTTGACGAACGAAAAGGACTAAGACCATATTCATTTTTGTTCTTTTGTTTTGTTTTTTCCCGATTCCACCATCTCCAGCCGGTCGCATAAGCGACGGTACATGCTTTCAGTCTTTCTTGTACAGCCGGACGAGGAATATAATAACCTGAACATGTCTTGCCTCAAAGCAAGCTCGTTGTCATTGTCCGTGTTGCGAATAATTGCCAAGTGAATCGGATAAAATAGTCAGAATGGAGGAAAGAAAATCGAACATCTAATTTACATAGTTCGGTCCGAATAATTGAAACTTACGCTCACGGGGAGAGCAGTACGGAGAATTCCACTATATAAAATAAGCGATATAACGGAGATTACAAACACTCGAACACTTAAACACTCTTTCGGTATTTTCTAGTCCTCAATTACACCCAATAACTGGCTCAATATTTAGCCCTTCACAATTCTTAGTGAAATCTCACTCAAGCAATTATATAAATTCTATTCACAAGAATTTAACTAGCTAAATCACTCCGGTGTAATCACAACAAGAAAATCCCTCACGAGAAGAACTCTCTCTTCTCTCGGCCACCGAATGGAACTTGGCGTACACCTTCGTTGGACGTCTCTCCCTTTTACAATGAACAAGAGATAGTCTACATCATTCAATGGCCATGACCATTCGATGGTCATCATTGCTAATCACCTTCTCTTTCTCTCTCTATGTGAAGAAGTCCCACTCGCATGCTATTCTCCTTCCACTCTCAGAGAATTCAACACCAATTAAGACCCAGCCGAATAAAACAAAAGAAAGGGCTCCTAATTGCATTAAATGAAAGCAGCAACAGTGCCCTCCATTTTCATGGCATGCATGCACATGGGCATGTGCATGCATTAATGGAGAGAAAAAATGGCCGTACATGTCCTCCTTCTTCGACCCATGGAGTGAATGCCCAGTGCACTTTCTTCGCACACACCAACTCCAATGATTTCTCTGTCTTCGTCTTCTTTCTTCCTTTCACATGCAGAGCATTTAACATGGGAAGTATGGCCGGTGTGCTTAAGAAAATCGTAGACGATCATAAAAGCCCAGCATGGACTTAATTTTCTTGAGACAAACTCGCACTCTTTAATTTTTGGTATTTGTTTAACGAGCTCAAACTCGGGGCACATTTCAATGGTCCGAAATGGAATTGCCCTTGCTATTGCTCTTTAGATTTCCTGCAAATAGCAAATGCATTAGTGAATGTCTCATCCAAAGGCTAGAATAAATAATGTTAATATCATACAAAATCTCAAATTGGTACACTCATATTATATATACCTCAAACTAATCATGTCACAAAAACTCTCAAATCGGTACATCTGCATTACGTTAACTTATTTTTTGTGGCACAAGTTGGGATAGATGTGGCATGGATTCACCAAATTGGGATTTTTCTATTATACAAAAAGTGGCCCGCATTGACACGACACGAGTGGATTAGCTTGAAATTTTTCGTAACACAAAAATTAGTTACACATAAATGTGGCACCCCAATTCCATGGTGCTAGCAATACTTTTTCCGCTAGCACCTGGTAAATGACGCCATGTCATTATATGGTCGTGGAAAGAGGAAAGAAAGTATATGAACAAAATTATATGCACGCACAGGGATGTATACAAAAATATGTTGTATGTTGTTTGGCATTGAGGATTGAGTATTTGAGAGTATCCAAACAATTTCATGACTTGTGATATAATCCCACCGCCTAAATCTACTTTCGTGCCTCCTCCATTAATTATGTTTGTGTTTCCGGGATGCGCTTTTTCATAGTTAAAGTTGAAAAATGGGACAACCCACCAAAGAATTTTATGTGCTTGACCCAAAACTCGTCAAACGGATAAGTCGGGCAAACAGAATTTGAGAATTTTCAACTGTAAGTGCCCCTCCAAAGATTCGCCCCAATCACCTACGGCAATTTCTCACGCCAAGTTCCCCTTACCTGGAGCATTCATACTAAAAGATTACCCAGTCGAGTGTTTTCCCCACAAGTATAAGGACGCGTCTTTTTCTTTGACCTGTGAAAAAAGTTCTGAGTTAAAGTTGTTCCAAGAACAAAAGCATGTCTTTCTTATGATTCTCTCTTTGTATTTGGCCGCCAGTAAAATCTTCAAGTTACACCCATGAAGAGGACAACTCACATCCGTAACTAAAAAAAGTCTGCCACTCCGGTCTTCTAAGTCGGTTCTTGGACCAATTGAAAAACCATACCCCATGATGTTAAATTTAAAACACACTCTACTTTCAAGTTCTCTCCCCCGGATCTGGCCCCTCTCTCTCTCTCTCTCTCTCTCTCTCTCTCTCTCTCTCTCTCTCTCTCTCGTCTCTACAGCTGCCACCTTCGATCTCTCTCTGTCGAGTCTTGCCTGAGTCGCTGTCTCCCTCTCTCTCTCGATCTCGCAGCTTGCGGCTTCGCCATTGCAAAAGTCAACTTAATATCCAATTAACTAAGAAGCCTCAATTTCCTCACAATTTCCTCTAAAAAACGTTGCAAATTCGTTTTATTTCCCTGACCCCACAATTTCTTCTCATTTTCAGCTTAACATCCAAGCAACTAAGAAGCCTCAAGAAGTTTCGAGCCCCATTGCAAAAGTCTTCGTGCCTCCTTCCTCTCGTCTTAGACGTATGCTTCGTGCATACGGAGGCACGTGCATGACTTTATCTCTTTCGTGTTTTTCCACAACCTTTCCCTGTTTTTCTTTTTTTTGACGATTCAACTCAATTGCGAGTTGAATGATATATTATCTCATGGTGAATTTCTCACAACAAGTTGTCCTTACATGGAACATTCAGACTAAAAGGTTACCTAGTTTATATATCTGTTTCCATGAAAAAAATAATTAATCATATGGAGGGATCATCCGTAAAATCTTCCAATAACGCCCATGAAGAAGACAACTCGTATCCGTGACAAAATGCTAAAAACGAGCACGCCTCCCCGGCCTTGTAAAATCAGTTCTAGGGTGAAACCGGTTCTCAGTTAAAACCGGTTTAACCGGTTCAAAACCAAACCATAAGTTGTCTTAAATTTAAGAACGCCGTATCCTTTCCACTTCACGCTGTCAGATCTGGCGACTCTCTCGTCTCTCCAGCGGCGCCCTCCGTTTCTTTCTCTGTCTCTGGTCTCGCCTGAGTCGCCGTCTCGTCTGCTCTCTCTCTCGATCTCGTGGATTGCGGCGTCGCCTTTGTCTGTTGGCCGTCAATCAGCCCACTAGGTACTCCCTCTTTATGTCGGTTTCGTTTTCGATCTCTTCATGGAATGTTTCGATTTCGGTGTGCTGTGATTTTGATTTCTTCGGCAGTTTGCCATCGCTGATTGATGGCTGTGAGTCATGACTGACCACACCCACTCCTGTTTTTTTCTTTTTCTTTTGTTTTTAAACTGCCCTCAATTGATGTCTCGCCTCAAGCACGGTCATTGGCAATTTTCGTTCAGCTCGATTCCGTCTCAAGTCTCGCTTGTCACGTGCGATGGCATCAGCCCCTAACGCATCAGGAATGGAGTTTGAAGTGTTCCTGAGTTTCAGGGGCTCGGATACTCGGGACAACTTTACTAGTTGCCTCTATCATAACATGATCGAGAAAGGAATCCGCGTCTTTAAAGACGACAAAGAGCTCCAAGTCGGTGAGAAGATTGATGAGCTTTTTAAAGCCCTCGACGACTCTCAAATCTATATCCCCATCTTCTCTGAGGACTTTGCTTCCAGCGCGTGGTGTCTCCGTGAAGTTGCCCGTATGGTAGATCGCACTTTAGAGTCGGACGGGAAGAAGGAGATCCTCCCCCTTTTCTTCGACGTGACGCCGGAGGATGTCAAGAGCAGTACCGGATTGTACAGTAATGCCCTGTCTAAGCTTGAGAAGGAGAAGGTGAAGTATGGCCATGAGGAGGAGGAGAAGAAGTATGACCCCGATGAGGTGAAGCGCTGGAGAGATGCTCTTCGTGAGGTTGCAACTAGAGCAGGTTGGAAGCGGGAAGGGAAAGAGTAAGTCTCCACAACTTTTTCCAGCTATTAATTTTAATATAATCTGAGAAGGTCGCATTTTTTCTTACACATTTGACAATATCCCGTATTTAATTTATTTTCAAGTAACTATAATTTCTCTCTATAATTGATACGATAATTATAAAAATTTAATGCGAATATTGAAGTCATCGTCAAGTTGTTGTTGAATGCTAAGTTAGCATCCTGTTTGGTTGTCAAAAACCTATAAACAAATTTAAATTGCAAATTAATTATTTTTCAATAATTTAGAATAAAGGAAAAGAAGAAACAACAAAAAGACTAATATTAATGCTTATTCATTGTAGATCAAACAGACTGATTTTGTACTACTGGCATATGAACTAATTATACATTTGATCAATCTCAAAATATTGCCTGCACACTAAAAATAACAAAAAATCATTTGATGAAAATCAGATTTTAACAAGGAACAATTCATTAGTTTTACGTAGATAAGCAAGCACCTGATTCAGGTCACATCATCTCTACTATTACTGAAGGAAGTCTATAGTGTGTTCTAGATCTCATCAGGATTTTTTTAGCCAAAAAAAAAAGATCTCGTCAGGATTTAGAGCGAAGAGAGAGAGGTGACATGGAGACTCGGCTTAAAGTGAACTTTCTATGCTGCTTATATTTTTCTGACATGAGTTAATTGTTGCTTATATTGAATTTTTAACAAGCCAAAGGCCTCGTTACTAAAGTTAACTCTCATTTATTTAATCTATGAACAAGTATAAGGACAAAATGGTCACAAAGATATAATTAGATTATTTTCCACTCTCTTCTCTGCCTCAACCAAACATGACATGACCTAATCTCCTTCATTTTCTTTTTTATCTTTCGTAAGCATACGAACAACCGCAATCAATGAGAGTTTGGGCAGCAGTGTTAGTGTTTAATCAAACATTTTTTTCTTTTGGTTATCATCCGAATCCCTTCCATTTTCTCTTAATCACTGCATCCAAACTGAGTGCTAGTGTTTAAACCCAATCAATAAGAGTTTGGGCAGTAGTGTTAGGGTTTAAACCCAACCAATGGTAATCTGGCCAGCAGCCACAGTAGCTAATTTGAGCCCTTTATAATTTAGATAATTTCTTTGTAACTTGGGGTTATTATGTTCCCATGAAATCAAATATGTTATTTGAAAAACTGCCACTCTTTGCAAAACGGTCTTAATATATGTAGCTCATCTTATTCAAATCGTATATGCTTGAAAGCCAGGAATAGTACATTTTCATCATTTTCTCAATCTGAATTTGTCCACCATCTCTGTATGGCAGGTACGGAGAACTTATAGGATCGATTGTTTGAAAGGTCCAACTTAAGCTGAAGGTGAAGAACAAATCTCTTCCTGACCATCTAATTAAAGTGGATGATGAAGAAGCTATAGAGGAATTGTTGGATGTTGACTCTGATGGCGTACGATTCGTCATAATCCATGGGACAGGTGGTATTGGTAAATCAACTCTGGCTAAGGTTATCTTCAACAAATTCTTGTCTAAATTTAGTTACTCTAGTTTCCTCGAAGATGTCCAAGACTTGTCACAAAGTCATGGTCTTTTACACGTGCAAAAGAAACTGTTATCCGACACACTAGGCTTGACCTCTGCTGACGGAATCCATGACACTGACGACGGGATCAATCGCATAAGAAAAGGACTTAGCAAGAAAAAGGTTATGGTTGTTGTCGATAATGTGAACGACAAGAAGCAACTCGAGAACCTCGCAGGGAGCTACAAATGGTTTGGTTCCGGAAGCAGGATCATTATCACAGTCAGGGACAAAAGGACAATACCATATAGGACAATGCTAGATAAGGAGAACCAAATGCAACCTAGCTATTACATGGACTACCCAGTAAAGGAGATGCCTTTGGATCAAGCGATTTTGCTTTTTAGCAAGCATGCCTTCAGAAGCGATACTCCTCCAAAAGATTGGTACAACTTCTCGAAAGAAATTGTTTTAAGCATAGGGAGGCTTCCTTTGACTCTTGAAGTCGTGGGTTCTCTTTTTGCCAACATAGACAGATCAAAGTGGCACGAGACATTGAAGGACTTAAAGCAAGTCCCGCGTGAGGAAGTCCGAGACACATTGATGATAAGTTTCAACAAATTGGACCCCAGAAAAAAAGAAATATTCCTAGATATTGCATGTTTTTGCATCGGGGAGGATACGACGCATGCGTATTACATGTGGGACGATTGCGGATATTCTCCACGTAGTGCAATTGATGATCTTCTCCTCATGTCATTGATAAAGATTGATGACAACAATAAGTTCTGGATGCATGACGAAATTCGAGATCTAGGAAGGTACCTTGTCAAGGAAGAGAATTTTGAAGATGCTGGAAAGCGCCGTTGGGTGTGGATTGACGAGAATACTCTAGACGTACTAAGGAGCAACGAGGTGAAAGTCATTAAGAGTAGAAGATGTAGTCAATCCATGAAACTCTTTTGTCACTTGCTTTAAAATCGAGAATATCGGTTGATGGCCTGCTTTGTTTACTAATTTATAAAGAAATAGCAAGCAACTCTATAAACAACAAAAGTATATGTTTTCATGCCTTCCCCATGTTCATTCATTTCTTAATTCGGTGAGACTGTAAATGAATTCTTTGTTTCCTTCCTTGAAAAGGTGTTTAGTATGTGAAAAGACAGAAAACTCAACGCTGAATGAACATTTTAAACATGCTTGGTTAGTCTTCTTTTCAAATTGAAAGCAAATAAGGTGGCTGTTTTTTTTACAGCATGGCGACTGATTTAATAAGTTTGGGGTCCAAGAAGAACTACTGATATTGATGACTGCTTCCTTGGTTTATTGCTTTCTATATTGCACTCATCTTTGTTCTCTGTTGTTGTTGGCAAGAAAAACCAGCTGTACAAGCACTCAGTTTGGGTATTAGTCACGTCTTTACACCTAAAGAATTAGCCCGTTTTCCAAACCTGAGGTTCCTTGGAGGGAAAAGAATGAATTTCGCAGGCAACTTCAAAAATCTTCTTCCTAATCTAAAATGGCTTTCTTGGTGATGCTGCCCGCTGAAATTTAGAGCGACGAATCTTCATCCGGTGAATTTGGTTGTGCTCGACCTTTCGAGGAGCAAAATCACCCACAAATGGGGTGGATGGAGGCAAATCAAGGTACCGACACTCCTCACTTACATTCCCTTCAAATTCTACTGATTGACCTTTGCTAGCTAGTTGTATGTTACTGTATTCTCATACTTTTCGTGGGCATGTCATCAGCTTTCTTTGTCCACTGCAGATGGCGAAAAAGTTGAAAGTTCTAAATTTGGAAAACTGCTGCATGCTAACTAAGACACCTGATTTTACCGAGTTTGGCAAGTTAGAGAAATTGATTCTCGCTAGGTGTACGGAATTGTCTACAATTGATAGCTCAATTGGTAAGCTAAAACTGCTAAGTGCTTTGAATTTCGAGGGATGTATCTCCTTGCAAGGGTTGCCCAAAGAAATCGGTTCCCTTGAATGCTTGTCAGAGATTTTCCTTTGCTCAACAACGGAACAGTTTAAATTTCCTGAGACACTAGGCAATCTAAAATCTTTGACCAAGTTTAAAATTTGTCGGTGTCCGCGTATCGGCCAACTTCCTTGCTCTATTGGAAAGTTAACGAATCTCACGCATTTGATTTTGCGTGAATGCGAAACTTTGCGTGAGCTTCCGGACTCTCTTGGGGAACTGGAATCATTGGTCGAGTTGGATATACAAAGGTCATCTATCTCCACTCTCCCTGATTCCATTGGAAATTTGAAGAGACTAAAAGTCATTAGGATGGCAAGTTTAAGGATACAGACGATACCTTATACTCTTGGACAGGTGGAGACGCTCGAAGTGCTCGATGCCTCATATTGTCGGCATATCATGGATGAAATCCCGTGGGAAATGTGGAGCCTGACTCGTCTGAGGACCTTGGACTTATGTATGACCCCAATCTCTACACTGCCGCCAAAAATAAGTGGTTTCTCTAGTCTCCAAACGCTTAAATTTGAAATTGAATGGGGTCAGTTTTGCCCATTGCCAGAGCTTCCCTTGAGTTTGAAATTCCTTGAGGTGAAAGTTTATAGATTCAATGTTCTTCCCGACCTCTCGAGCCTAGTCCACTTGGATCATCTCGACTTTCGTGTATCATTGACTGCACCTTGGAGCGAGAATGAGAATGAGGTCATGGTATCCATCCATCGGCTTCCGCATGGCTTATCAACATTGAAACTTGGCTATATTCCGCAATTGCCAGATTTTTCCGACCTCAGAAGCTTGTCGGTTCTCACTATCAGCGATGTCCGATGCCACACTTCACCGTCCTTAAATCCTTGGAGAGGTTAAGGAAATTGGAGATAAGTTTGTGCAAATTCCTGGAGAGGACACCCGATCTTTCGGGCTTGAAGATGCTAGAAGAGTTACAGCTCATCCACTTAGACAAACTGGCAGAGATTCCAGGTTTGGGTGAACTGGAATCACTGAAGTTTTTATACATTTGGTCCTGTTGGGAGGTCGAACAATTGCCTAACCTCTCGAAGTTGAAGAATCTACGGAATCTAGAGCTATGCGGTAGTTCTAAGATTAGAGCCGTGGAAGGCTTGGAAGAATTGCTTTCTTTGAAGAAGGCGGAGATCTCTGAATGCAAGTCCCTAGAAAGGTTGCCCGATGTGTCGGCATTCACCAAGTTAAAGACAGATTGGAAGCCGCCAAAATTTGCAGAAGACACCATTCAGTCTAATTGGCCTGGGCTCCCCCCCCCCCCAACCTTTCGTAGGGGTGACAAAAAAGCCACGCCCCGCCCAGCCCGGTCCCAAAATTTGGGGTGTTTTGGGGTTGGGCCTTGGTCTTCTTTGCTTAAGGCTTTTAAGCGTGGGCATTAGAAGGGTCAGGGTCGGGTCGGGTCGCGTGTGACAAGACCCTTAGATCGCCGACGGAACCGATCGCCCCTCCGCTGGCCGTGAACTTCAGGCGACTAATACCCTTTGCCTCCATCACCGTTCGCTCCCTCGAGTGTGGGGCGAAACCCTAGTCGCATGCAGGTGCGCGATCTCATCACGGCGGTGGGTGACAGACGACGGCTCGTCTCCGCCTCTCTTTCTGTCGATTCCGTTGGATATCTCCTTGCGTGCTATCGTGAATTCTCGCGACTCGAACTCTGCCTTTTCGATTGAATCGCGACAGCGAGGATCGAGGTGCCCGAGCTGAGGCAGAAGTCGAAGGCCGATCTGCTGAGCCAGTTGAAGGACCTCAAGGCCGAGCTCTCCAAGAGGTGTGTCGCCTTTTGGGTGGATGGTAATGTCACACTGACAACACTAATTGATTTGGGAAAGGCAGTGAAGGGGGGACTAGATCTAAAGAAGCAAGAAGCCAATAAAGAAAAAAAGAAAAAAAAACACGAGGTGGGTGTTCGTGGGAATCGGTTCTTGGGGGTGCGAAGCACAGAATCGGCTCTGATTGCAGAAATTCCTGCACGACTCCTCGAGAAGCCCAAGAAATGCCGTAGCCCCTTGTTTCTACGAACTGGTGCTTTCCTCCACAATCCAAGACAAGAGGCCTGGTGAGGACTCGTTGTCCCGACTTCGCTTTCATTTGTGTTCCTTTTGACGATTCCTTACGCGTTTCCTCAATTCGATTGCGTTCCGTCCGTGATTGTTTGGCCTTGCATTTTCAAGTGCTGTTTTCTTGTTGGGTTTGTCTTGTTTATTTTTGTTTTTGTTGGGCGGTGATTTCTGGTAAGTTCGAAGCCACGATGACCTAGATTTGATTCTTGGCCGTTACGATTGAGACCCAGGAAATAGTTTTGGCCAGAAATCTTGGTGAAAGAGAAAAAAAATTGAGGTCTGTGATGATTGCTCTGCTATTTGGAGGCAACGGGTATACTTAATTTAGGGTGGTCAAATGGTATTACAGCTTGATTTTCCGGAGGCATTTTCTGGTCGTCTGGCTCATAGAGAATTCGAATTGGTGAAGTTGTGTTATATCTTAACTACAGAGTTTCAGTCGAAACCATGAGTGAGGAGGACAAATTGCTTTGTATGAGTGGTTGCATAAATATCTGCTGCAAGGAAGGCTCTAAGCTCAACTTTTAATCCACCATGCAGCATTGGCTTGACTTTTTTGCATTGCAATCTGTGGGAAACTGGTATTTTGATGGGTGATGAATGTATGGGTGGTGTGTACTTTCTGGTAATGGGTGGCAATGACAACTTTGAGTTCTGTGCTGGAAGTCCGTCGGGTTATGGTAGCTTATTAGATGATTTTGTTGGATGCTCTACCGCTAATTATGTTATTTCGCCATTGTTTGCGATTATTTGAATGTTGCTACAAATATCGAGCTGTGTCGGCTTCTGGCTAGGTCCGGGGAAGTTTATTTTGGTCTCAATGTTGGGGTGTACCCAGTACGGTGGTTGTTAATTTAAAAAGATGAATGCAGGGGGATTTCGTTAGATTTTGGTTTTACGCTCAATTAGTTAGTGTGAATATCGATTAAGGTTGTGCAGGTGGAGTTCTTGACTTCCTGTATTGATGCACTTGGATATGGAAACTAAAGAAAAGGGAAAATGGTCCTCTATCTCACTAGGAGCTGGATCATCATTGCATGTTTTTGATATCTTTTGTTGTGGCATTTGCACCTTCACCTTGATGGAGCAATTTACCTTTTGTATGTCATTGCCAAATGTACTTTTCTGCTACTGTGTATATTTAACTCCTCAATTCTTGAACTGGGTGCTTCTTGATGTCTTAAGATAACTACGGTCTTGTGGGGACTTATGACTTATGACTTTGACAGGGTTTGCTAGGGATTTTCAACACCGCTCAGCGACTTAGTGATCTGGAATAACAGAACATTCAATCTTTTTCTACTAAAATCTGGTGAGTTTTTTGTTCAATTAACATTCGATATTTAGATAACTTAGAGTTATCTTATGTATGCTTTTCTTGTATTTGTCAAGAGTATGTTGAGGACTACATTTCTGATTGTAATAATAGTTTGCAGGTTCTAAGTATCGTAGATAGAAGGATTGCTAAATGTTTGAAGTAAGTGCTTCTAGTGTCAAGGGACCAGTTCGATCCCATCGAAGCAAAACGTTAGTTCTCATTTTTCGGCTCTTGTTTGCTTACCTGTACAGCTGGCAAGGAAAAAAGGCCAAGAAAGAGAAAGGCGGCACCGCACGTGGATTAGAACCAAATTTGCGGCCCGGCATGTGGAGGAAAGCCAGATTGACAACGCACATTCGCCACTGACATGAACTAATCCAAATGTTCACTTCTTGAGCCATCTATTGGATGTCTTGATGGTGTTGAAAAGATATTTTCGTTCTCAAATTGAATTCTTTGTGATGCATGAAGTTGTTATGCTCTATCCATTTCGGTCATCTCTAAAGTATGAACTTATCAAGTATGACTAGGCTTAACAGGTATTCACTACCAATATCTATAATATTGGTCGCATTAGGCCCGATGGCATCTTCCTCGTGTTTGTGGTTTAGCGGGAAAAAAGAGGCTTCAATTAATTTTCAATTTGTCACACATTTGACGAAACAATAATGGGGACCACTGCAATTACCAAATCCTCTTATTGAAATGTTGCCTCCGTGATTTAGAGAGTGTTCCTGGTTAATCGACTCAAAAGTGTTTTCTTGGGAGATCGAGAACATGTGGAATCAACGTTGAGGCCTTTAGAAAATTCGAAAACGTTGCTGGAGATATGAAGCATTTACATTTACGGTCATGGGCTATCTGTTATTATGGAAATGGCCGATGTCTTTTGGTAATGTGAAGATAACAAGATAAAAAAGGAGAGTAAACCATTGCGCACTGATATTAAGACCATGTTATCCTCTATCTCTGATCGGAGGAAGCTAGCCTCTGAGTGGTGAGTTATAATAATAAATATCACGTGAGCAAACGTCCATTGCTTGTAACCTACCCATTCGAGGCATAATTGGAGAAAGGGAGAAGGAAAATATGACCTTAACTCCCTTACCAAAAAACAAATATGACCTTAACTTGTATTATATATAATCTCCATTCTAGATGAATGAATAGACGTAATTAGATTATTTTGAATGATGTATATCACACACGCAAGTAAAAAAAAAATTAACAACTAAAGTTCCCTTCATTTCGTGGAAAACAACTTTCAAGAAAAGTTTTCCTGGATTTTCTGAGGTTCGATTCACGGAAAATAAACTAGTCAATTAAAATATTTTTTTCTCAATAGAAAAACCACCTTCAAAAGTGAAAAAATTCCTTCTCTTTCCTCCCTACACTTCTTCACATTCATTTTCTAAAATTATTTTTTATTTTTTGAATTTTTTTATGATTTTTCATTTTTATTTTTATTTATTTCTTTTCTTTTCTTTCTTTCTCTGCCGGTTGTTGCCCACGAATTTGACAAGTTTTATTGACTGTACTATCTAAAAAAGTTAAAACTTAGGTACACTTTCGCAATAATTTGTAGGACTTAATTTGCACTAATCTCAAAATAAAAATTAAGAATCGAATCCCAATTCCCTCCCTTAAAAAAAATTAACAGAGCCCGAGCAGCTTTTGTATGGAAGGAGTGTATCATTTCTTGGATCATCATTTTATCATTTGTGATGATGATATCTTTTTTTCTTTTCAAAATTAGTAAACTTTAGAAAATTGATTTAAGAATTTAACATTAAATTAGCTCAAAAATACTACGCAGGACCTGGCGGGGGGCCCTCAGCATGTGCTCGGACACCAGCAGATGAAGTCGTGGCGCTGAAACGCGAACACGATCGAGCAAGACGAGCAACCCAATCAGGAGCAGTTACCTTCATGGAGGCGGCTGGAGGGACTGGGCAGCCTCTGGCATTGTGGATGAAGAAGACCAACCTTCTCGTCCCTGTTCTTCATCTGTATGTGATGTTGAGAACACTGCTGGTGTCACCGCGGAGATATCAGCCCCATAGACACCGGTGCCGCGGTGAGTTTAGGATGAACGGAATTGCTGGGCTCTATATGAAGATGGAATTTGATATAGTTGATCGTTCTCTTGGGGATATTGTTTTGGATCACCTTTTCAGATGAGTGAGCTTGGTGTCCACGTTGAGCGGGTGGATCGTTTAATGCGTCAGACTAATTTGTTGCTTCTAATATCAGGTCCGTGGATTTCTGGGACAGCAACAACTGGAGGAATTGTCAAACATAAATGCTCAAATCGTCAGAACCCTTTGTGATGGAATTACCAAACGTTGCCCGAAAGCTAGTGTCAACCTGATTAGCGACCCTGTTAGCTCCACAGTTCCCATCGCAGCCGAAGTTTTCAAGAGAGCTGACACTTATGATCCAAAGAGACTGTTTGGTGTTACCATGCTCGACGCAGTTGGAGCAAATACCTTTTGCGGTACATATCGCTCCTGCTTCTAATGTCTTGCCGATACTATCAAGAAGCATCGAGTATCTTTACAGAGTACGGAGTATTGGGTTGTCAGCTTTGTATGACCCTGGAAAGATAGAAGCGTAATTTTACCTTGTTTATCGCCCTCTTTTGTCTCAAACGTTATGCCTTGCGTACCTGCAATTGATAACTTGCTCCAAGGGCATTTAACCTTTTCCCGGCTTTCGAAAAGATATTCTAAGTGGACCTGGTATTTCATTCAATATGCTAATGCCTCGTGCATTGGATCACGTGGAAGGTGTAGAAGTGAAGCTAATAAAATCGGGCTATTTCCGAGCCTAGCAGCTGGGTCCAGAAGCCCCGTTTAGTTAATTGTTTTGGGTGAAATATTGATGCAACTGCTGTCATGTGCTAGCGAGTGTTATTGGTTCTCTTCTCAGAAGATTGTTTATGGTCAATAGATACTTGGTACCAACGCTCAGGCGGCAAAATCTGTCCAAGATGCCAGTTTCGAGAAAATGCCACGAAAGCCAACTACTTTTTGCCTTTCCCATGATATTGTATTGTAGGTGGTCGTTAAAATATCTCAGCAGACTTCTGATCTATTATATTACTTGAAGGCAGAAGAACTAGGCCTTGATCCTAGAGAAGTTGATGTTCCAGTTGTTGGGGGTCCTGCAGGAGTGACAATATTACCTCTTTTATTTGAGGTTTGTGGTGTATTCTTCCTAATGAGAACTTCTTATGTGTTCGACAGCAAGGCTATTAGAAATTGCACTTCTCTGCAGAATGCTAAATGTCAGTTGGCATTTTCAAAATCTGTAGGTGAAACCACCTTGTTCTTCACTCCTCGAGATTACCTGACATCACACATCCAAAATGGCAGTACAGAAGTTGTCGAGGTAAATAAATTTCGATTTGTTGTGGATTTAGATGTTAATTTTGGCAGTGCTGACTTCATATCACATTCCATTAGTCTCTTCAGTTTTGGGCTTCAGGTGCTATAATAGTGTTTTAGCTGTTCTAGTGATGCTCATTTTGTTAAGGGCTTGTGACAAAAGCTTCGGAGTACTCAGGCCACCTAAGGAGTACACTGTTACAAGCAAGCAATTATGTCTCCCAGACAGGTGACTGCATGCTTAATCATGTTAGAGTCTGTAAATTCTTTAAATTTACAAGCCATTTCGAAGATGTACTCTGCTGAGAAGTTTCTTTATGAGAAGGGTGAGATTTTCTCAAGAATCACTCCTTAGGTCCATGTGGGCATAAATCCTGTACCGAACATTAGAGAGCTTGTTATCATCCCTACTTGTAGAGGACAAGGAATTTGATTTAGGAATGCCACCTTGGCAATCTATCCACTACCACTACACAAGAAAGGTTTTAATAAAGATCTGCTGGAATTAATGGGACACCTCGCTGGTGGAAGTATGTACAAGGTGATTACTTCATCTTCGGCTATAGGCACTAGACAGAAGCAAGCAGTTGGGGAGAATATCTTAGTTTCTGATTATTTTGTCTGGTCATCATTAAGGAAATCAAAGGAAGGTAACAGAAAGAACGTAGGGACAGAACACCACACATCTTTTGTTGTTATGGCTAAGAGAATGGCTTGCAATTGATAGTAAGTGGAGAAGTTCATCTTGAAGTGATCGTTGATGTCTACTCGAAACTGGATTTTTCTGCATCTATTTCTGCAGTGAAGTTATGACATGACGTCTTAGTCTTCACGTCTATGCTTCCCTATATTATGTCTTGAAGCCAACTGAATTGTGTAAAAAATGAAATATGCAGGCATATGTTCCTGTCAAGTTTGGCGATGCATGCCTTTGTGGGTTGAGGGGCGACGCAGCATTGTTGAGTGTGCATTTGTTGCTTTTCAGGTTTGGTGCCTTGAAAATCTTATCAAGATCCAATCCTTTTACTCCTCTTGAATTCAAACTGAAAAAACCAATGATTTTCTTTATTGTTGTCCCTATTTTCAGGTGACTGAGCTTCCGTTCTTTGCATCCAACGTGCACCTCGGTCGTTCTGGGGCCGAGGAGGTTCTTCTCCTTGGCCCACTGAATGAGTACGAAAGGTCTGGAGTTGATTACATCTAAGGAAGATAAAGTTTTTTAATCTCAGCCTTTGTTTGTTAAACTGTAGAGCTGGCTTGGAAGAGGCAAAGAAAGAGTTGGCGGAGACAATTTAGAAGGGCAACTCATATATCAAGAAGTGAGTGGCGTAAAGACGTGGCTCTTCGGTTCTCGGGGTAAGTGGTTCAGATCTACAAAGATATCGAAGTTTATTCTGCATAGCTGGCATAGAAAAATGACTAGTTTTTCTTTTCTTGCATGTAGCGTACTAAATTATTATTTGTGTAATAACAGGGTGGACGGATGTTTGTATATCATTGTCCTATGTCCGTCTCTCTCATGTTCGCGTTTCCCGACTTTCTTGTGCACCAATAATGTTGCCTTTAAGTAGCACTATCAGTTGTGCAATGCCGCAATATGCACATGAGAGACAGTGGCTGCTGAATAAGTTGAAGCTCCTCTTTGACTCAAGCGCAGCTTTGTATGGCCTTGTCCAGAATATTTAAGAGACAAATGAGCAAGAGGGTCATTACAGAGGCTTTTCATGGGTGTAGTGGGCAGAGAGAGTTGAAATCCATCATCTGGACACAATAGCAAAAGATTGAGAATTTTAAATTGGAGATGCCTCTCCGGAGATTCGCCCTAATCACCAGCAGCAATTTCTCAGCCCACATTCTCCTTATGTGGAGCATTCAGAAAAAAAGCTTTCCGAGTATATGTTTTTGCTGTTTCAATGAGAAAACTATTGATGTACAGAAAAAAGAAAAACAGAAAGCTTTAGAAAGTTATCTTCAAGTTGGACGGGCCTCACAAAATTTGCTGCTTTCTCTGGCTGGTGGTTAGTTGCTCATCACCGATTGATGACGAATGAGTATTGCTTCAAGTTAAAGATCATTCGAAGTATATTCTGCTAGTCTTGCTCTATTAGTCCTGAAATTATTTTTACATTGCAATGACAATTTGGATCTAGATTGAGAGCCTTGCGCAGGACAAGATAAGTTGGAATGCGATGTAGCAAGAGCAATGTCCCTCCTGAGATTTGGAACCCTTCATACGGTTTCCTCAGAGATGCTCTGCAACAATACTTCGCAGTGTGGGGGGAGGAGTGCGATGGAGGCATGATGCACGAATCGTCTGAGAGTCGTCAACTAACACCGTCAAAAATTGAATGACGCACATATGATCTCGATAACTAGCATACAGATTCGCATCAATCTTACACTCTCATGTAGGTTCGGAGAGTGCAAACTGATCCCGGGTCGACTGCATCCGTGTGAAAAAAACTGGGGATAGGCTGCCCCAATTCCTATATATCTTGGTGAGCCAAATCACTATTGGCATACATTGAGCGAGTAAATCTCACGCCTGTTTGACAATCTGAAAAATAAACTATAGACCAGTGGATATTGTTGCAGATGCACATGATGATAGGGTGGTTTTTACTGATCTAATCGTCAAGTCTTTCGACATGTTTTTTTTTCTACAATTTCGTCACATGCTCATGTAGGTTCCATGGACGTCTCCCGTCACATGTAGCATCATTTTCTCCCTTCAAAAAACTGGGCATGCCTTAACCTACAAATAATAGGGAAAATAGTCCAAAAAATCATAAATCTATTGCAATTTTGCCAATTTAGTCCTAAACATTTTCATTTTATCAATTGAATCTTAAACATTTTTATGTTTTGCCAATTGACTACATCTAGCCAATTTTGGTTGGAAATCGCTAACATGGACGCTGGTTATTTTACGTGACACAACCGGTGCTAACAATGATAATTTTTAATAATATTTTAATATTTATTTCAATTTTTTTCTTTCCTTCTTTTTTTTCCTTTTCTTTCTTCTTTCTTTTCTTTTTTCTTTTTTCCACGACCGACCATCAACGAGGCCCGTTGATGTCAACATATGAATGAAAGGAAAAAATAAAGAAGGAAAAGAGAAGAAAAAAGTAAAGAAAAAAAAGGAAAAAGAAAGAAAAAAAATTTAAAATTAGTAAAAAATTTAAAAAGTATTAAAGTATTATTAAAAATTGTCAATGACAGCATATAAATGATTTGTTACTATCAAGAGGAACAAATCATATTAATTCAATAAATATTTGATAATAAATCAACTTTTGGTAGGTGCAACGCATGGGACTTCAACTAATTTGATATGGGTTAATACCACGAAAAACCCTAAACTGGTACACTTATGACACATTTACCCCAAATTATTTTTTTGACCATAAAAAATCCCGAACTGGTACATCTGTGACAATTTTATCCCGAACATACCACAAAAAACCCAAAACTGGTACATATGTGACAATTTTACCCCGAACTAATTTTTAATATTTTTATTTTTATTTTTAAATTTTTTTTGAATTTTTTATTTTTTCTTTTCTTTTCTTTTCTTTTTTTTTTCTTCACCTTCAACCTTTGGCCGGTCGCCTGTCCGGCGATCGGCCAAAGGCGGAAGCCGGCATGGGCCGCCCTCGCCGGCGTCGGGCGGCCCTCGCTCGACGCAGGCGAGGCTCGCCCTCGCCGGATCTGGCGAGGGCGACCCTCGCCTGCGTCGGGCGAGGGCTGCCCTTACCTGAGTCGGGCGAGGACAGCCCTTGCCCGATGCCAGCGAGGGCCGCCCTTGCCGACTTCTGCCTCTGGCCGGTCGCCGGACCGGCGACCGGCCAGAGGTTGAAGATGAAAATAAATAAATAAAATTCGAAAAAAATAAAAAAAATAATAATATTAAAATTTTAATTCATGGTAAAATTGTTACATATGTACCAGTTTTGAGGTTTTTTGTGGTAAGTTCAGGGTAAAATTGTCACAGGTGTACCAGTTTGGGGTTTTTTATGGTAAAAAAAATAGTTTGAGGTAAATATGTCACAAGTGTACCAGTTTAGGGTTTTTCGTGGTATTAACCCATTTGATAATAATGATTTGTTGCCTCGTTATTTGATGTTACATTATTGTCAATACGTTAATTCCGCACCTGTAGATTATTGTATATTTGTTTATCTTGATCATTAAGTTACTATCAAGCGGAAGTTTCACAGAAGGTAGTGGTAGGGTTGGGAGAGAGTTGGGCCTGAAGACGCTTAATAACTTGATAATAATGATAATAATTATAATTAATAATAACTTTATGTGAAGGGCCTCATTGTTTAGGAAATTCGAGGTCCCGTCCCCATGTGCATCACGTAGGAATTCGAATCCCATTTTGTTTTTGTTGCACTGATTTAAACGATTATAGATGTTTCTTGGTACTAGCAACTTCGGCCGGACGAATAAGGAACAGCACATGCTTTCAATCAGTCTCGTACAGCTGGATGAGTAATATAGTAATCGCAGCATGTCTCGCCTCAAGCGAGACACTGTGCATACATTTGACGTTAATGTCGAGATGGATTTGCTTTAAACAAGCGCGCGAATCATTTTATTATATTAGACTTCGACCCAAAAAAAAATCATTTCATTAGATTAGGATGCAGTGATGATAAATAAATTTGACAAAAGGAAAAGGATTACTTACCAAATTCGTTTTTGTTCTGTTGCTTTGTTTTTTCCTGATTCCACCAACTCCGTAACTACACATGCTTTTAGTCTTTCTCGCACGGCTGGGCGAGGAATACAATAACCGCAACATGTCTTGCCTCAAAGCAAGCTCATTGTCATAGTACGAAACGAGGTTTGTTCTGCTATCGCTCTTCATATCTCTTGCAAATAGCATTAGTGAATGACACATCCAAAGGCAACTTATGCTAAAATTTATGGAACAAAGTAGGGCTAATACCATAAGAATTCTCAAATTGGTATACTCATGTTATTTTCACCTCAAACTAATTATGTCACAAAAACTCTCAAATTGGTACACTTGCACCATAATTATCCCGATCTAATTTTTTGTGGCACAAAATTAGTTTGGGATAAATGTTGCACGGGTTTACCCGCTTGGGATTTTTCTATTATACAAAAATTAGCTTGCGGTAATGTGAGATGGGTCGATTAGTTTGGAATTTTTTATAATACAAAAATTAATTTGATATAAACATGGCACGCGGATACCAGTATGAATTTTTTTTTTGTGCTAGTGACACTTGTTCTGCTAGCACTTGGTAAATGACGCCATGTCATTATATGGTCGTGGAAAGAGGAAAGAAAGCAAACATTTGGCACGATTACCTCCTCTTATTATTTTTACGTCCGTTACCTGCATCGGGCTATTAGCTATCAAGAAAAGAAAAAGCATATTTTATCGTCCTCAAGACCTAGGAAAGATTCCAATAGTCAGGACAAACAAATTTCTTATCGGCTTAGGTCCTAAGAGGAACTATAAACTAGATTATTGTTGCTACAAAATTTCAACATCTGTAGATTGTTTTAATATTTGGTTGTCTTGATCATTAAGTTACTATCAAGACGATGTTTCATAGAAGGGAGTGGCCGGGATGGCGGCAGTTGGGCTTGAAGAGGCTTAATAACTTAATGATAATTTCATAATAAATTTTTCAAAAGGGTCCTCATTGTTGAAAATGTTCCACCTAATCCGTTTGATTTCCTCCCTACGTGCATCACATTTAATATTAGAGTTGTTAACAACTGCACGAACGCGGACTTCTTAACTAATCCATTTTCGTTTTCCTTTTTTTTGTTTTGTTTTATTGCACTAATTTACTCAATTATATATGTTTACTGATATCATCACATTTAATATTAGTCATGCATGTGTCTACCCCTTTTGCTACAATATGCCGCTTCTTCATTGAATTTCACTAGATAATTTTACAAAATCCTTGCTGCAATATTCTCGCTCACCAACATCGAGGCAATTATGGTACGTGGAAATTGATCCATTTTCTTCATTATCTTCTCCCTTCTCTCTATCTCCGTCATCTCCAATATTGCTCCTTTTCTCGCTTTCTCTTTTTGAATCTTTTTTCCCGTGAAGAGGAGAAAATGAAGGCATCTCTCTTATGACCCGGAATGCTTGTTGATGTACAATAGGATGGCTTTCTACTGGAATTTTATCTGATTAGTTTTTAAATTTTAGTTTTTAAGGATAATGACACAAATAGTCATTGAACTTTGGTTCAATGTGCAATTTGGTCCTTGAACTTTTAATTTGTTTAACGTAGTCCCTAAATTTTAGACTAATTTTCAATGTTGTCCCTGAACTTTTAGTACATGTTCAATTTTGTTTATAAACTTTTGATACATGTTCAATTTAGTTCCTGAATTATATTAAAATGTACAATATAGTCCCCGAACTTGAATTAATGAAAGAACTACATTGAACGTTTTTATAAAGTTCAGGAACTATATTTAACATGTACTAAAAGTTCAGGGATCGTATTGAACAAATTAAAAGTTTAGAGACCATATTGAATATTGGATTAAAGTTCAGGGACTACATTGAACAAATTAAAAGTTCATGGATCAAATTACACAATAAGTTAAAGTTCATGGACTGTTTATATCATTTTCTCTATTTTTTATTTTGGGACAAGCAAAGGTGCATTCCGACCCACTTGCTATAAAGTTATTTGGCATTTTTCTGAGAAACTTTTTGCCTCCCTTCATCTTTTTGTTAAACTATTGCTTTGTTTTTTTTTCTTTTCACCCCTTTTCAATTGCATTATTGTCCTTCTCAGGTTCACAACGAACTACTCTGCCTGATGATGGTTGACCCATCAAGCTATTCTATGCATAGAAATTACTTGGTGGATCATATGAACATGCCCCTCATAGCACGTTATTAAAATTTTAAGCATGTTATTATTACCTTGATGGTTTAGGCCTGTTGGGTGGACCGTCACATAATTCATGTGCTATGAAAGCTGTATCGATATTTACTTTTGGGCTGTCGAAAAGGATTGAGCATGAATTTTCTAAGTGTCAAAGGAAAAAAAAAAGGGCCTAAACGAGGAAGAAAGTTTAGCACAAATATGTACATAAAATTCAAATAGGGAGAGTAAAATCTCAGTCGAAGGTCAGTTCAGCAAATTCTTTGATCATTGACCAAGTGAATCAAAGCCTCTAGTGCAGATTGAGTACTTTGAATTCACAAATCAAACAAAACATCAATCGTAGCATTCCGTTAGTCTCTTCAGTTTTGGGATTTTAGCTCATAAGATCATATGCTTCAGATGTTCTAGTGATCTTCACTTTGTTTAAGGGCTTTGTCGGAATTAATGGGACACCTCGCATGTGAAAGTATGTAGAAGGTGATTACTCTGTCTTGGGCTATAGGCAGAAGCAAGCAGTTGCGGAGAATATCTTAGTTTCTGATTATTTTGTTTGCTCCTCATCAATGGAAACAAAGGCAGGAAACAGAACGAATGTAGAAACAGAGCACCATATACATCTTTTGATGTTATGGCTAAGAGAATGACTTGCATTTTGATGATAAGAGGAGAAGTTCATGTAATGACAGGATTGTTAGATATGTCAGATTTTCTAAAAGTGATTGCTGATGTCTAACTGAAACTGTATATTTTTGCATGTATTTCCACAATGAAATTACGACATGACATCTTAGGCTTCACTTCTCTGATTCCTTACATTTTTGTCGTGAAGCCAACTGAATTGTGTACGTCTATGCCTTGACAACTTTCAGGCTAAAGCCGGAACTGGCTCGGCAACTCTTTCAATGGTCAGTCCTTTTTTCGGCCCTTGAGATGTAATCTGATCTTTTTCACAAACAGGAAATTTGATGGCTATTTGATACGTGGACTCTTTCACTTGCTCAAATAATGTGAAAATGAAATATGCAGGCATATGCCGCTGTGAAGTTTGCCAATGCGTGCCTGCGTGGGTTGAGGGGCGACGCTGGTATTGTTGAGTGTGCATTTGTTGCTTCTCAGGTTTGGTGCCTTGAAAGAACTTGTGGAGATTGAAAAATCTTTGTATGTCTCTCAAATCCAAAATGAAACCACCAGTGATTTTCTTTATGGTTGTCCCCCTATTTCAGGTGACTGAGCTTCCATTCTTTGCATCCAAAGTGCGCCTTGGTCGTACTGGGGCTGGGGAGGTCTGTCCCCTTGGCCCGCTGAATGAGTATGAAAGGTCTGGAGGGTTTTAATAATGTCGAAATTTTTATTTATTTTTTTATTACATCAAAGGAAGAGGTTTTTTTTTTTTTTAATTTCGCTTTTGTTTGTTAACCTGTGGAGCTGGCTTGGAACAGGCAAAGAAAGAGTTAGCAGAGAGTATTCAGAAGGACAGTTCATTTATCAAGAAGTGAACGGGTTAAAGACGTTGCTTTTCGGAACGAAAGAGATGGCCTCTTCGTAGTTTCCAGTTATTTTCCAATCAGAATTGGTTCTTGGGAATAAATGGTTCAGACCTGGGAAGATATCGAAGTTTATTCTGCATAGCTAACGTAGGAAAAACACTGAGGTTTCTCTTTTCTTGAATGTAGCGTACTCTAATGGTAATTTGGGTAATAACGAGGTGGACGGATGTTTGTATAATATAGTTCTATGTCCATCATCTTCGTGTTTGCATCCGCGTTTTCGACTTTCTTATGCACCTGTAGCGTCGCCTCCAATTGCACTGCAACTGCGCAATGCCGCTATAAGCAAATGATAGACAGAGAGTACCCATCAAGCTGAAGCTCGTCTTTGTCACTAGGCTTGAAGTTCAAGAGACTCGAGTGCAGCTTTTTGTGGCTTTGTGCGGATGATTTAAGAGACAAACGAGCAAAGGGAGCCATTCTAGAGGCTCTTCTTGGGTGTAGTGGGCAGAGGGAATTGAAATTATCACTTGGACACCAAAAGGCACAAGTTTGAGAATTTTCAATTGGAGATGCCTCTCCACTGATACTAATCACCAGCAGCAAGTTCTCACACTGAGTTCTCCTCACGCGGAGCATTCAGAGTAAAAGAATACAGACTTTAGTGTTTTCCCCACGAGTGCAAGGATGCGTGTTTTTCTCTTGGCTAAAAATCACCAAAAACCTTAAATTATGTGTACTGTGCACATTTACCCCAAACTTAAAAACCCTAAATTTGTACCCACGTGACACGTTTACCCAAAACTTCTACAACATGACACATTTATCACAAACTTCTTTTTGTGACACAAAAAAGCTTAAACTTATATTAGTGTGACACGTTTATCCTAAAAATTTGGTGTCATAAAAAAAAAGTTAGGGGTTTTTTGTTACAAAAAAAATTTGGAGTAAATGTGTCATGCCGTAGAAGTTTGGTGTTTTTAGTGTCACAGAAAAAAATTTGGGTAAATATACCCTACAGATATAAATTTGTGATTTTTAATGTCATAAAAAATAATTTGGATAAATATGTCACGGTACACAAAGTTTGAGATTTTTTTGTGATTTTTTTATTTTTTTGTGAAAGTTGAAGTAAAATTTGTTCTGACAATAAAAGGCAGACATTTCTTTTGTTCTCTTTTCGTATTTGGGCATAAGTGGAAATTTCAAAGTAACACCCGCGAAGAGGACGACTCAGATCCGTAGAAATAATGCTAAGAAAGTACGCCACTCTGGCCAAGCCCTGCAATGGCTTGAATCTCAAACGCAAACGCGTTCTACTTTCGAGTTCTCCCACTCAGGTCTTGGGCTCTCTCCCTCTTCTCTTTTCTCCGGCGGCGCCCTTCGATCTCTCTCTCTTTCTCTCTCTCTCCGGTCTCGACTCAGTCCCTGTCTTCATCTCGTCTCTCTCGATCTCCACTCAGCCGCCGTCTCATCTCGCTCGGCCGTCGATCAGCGCCCTCCAGATACTCTCTCTCTTTATATTGGCGTCGTTCTCGATTTCTTGGTCGAATGCCGTTCGCAATTGGCGGCTGGTAGTCGCGACCAACGATACCCACCACCTGTTTCTTTTGTCTTTCAAGTTTTAAACCGCCCTCAATTGATGTGCACACCCCCACTCCCCCAAAAGCAAGCTCATCGACAATTTTTCGTTCGGGTCAACCCTGTCTCAAGTCTCGATTGCTTCGTATGATGGCACCAGCCACTAACACTTCAGGAATGGAGTTCGAGGTGTTCCTGAGTTTCAGAGGGCCGGATACTCGGCGTGACTTTACTAGTTGCCTCTACCGTGAAATGGTGGAGAAAGGAGTCCGCGTCTTCAAAGACGACGAAGAGCTCCGAGTCGGTGAGAAGATTGGTGGAAAGCTTTTGGAAGCCCTCGACAGCTCTCAAATCTATATACCCATCTTCTCTAAGGGTTTCGCTTCCAGCCCGTGGTGTCTCCGTGAGGTTGCGTATATGGTAGATTGCACTTTAAAGTCGGACGGCAAGAAGCAGATCCTCCCCGTTTTCTTCGACGTGGAGCCAGATGATGTCAAGCTCAAAACCGAATTGTATAGGGATGCTCTGTGTAGGCATTTGGAGAAGCATGGCCCCGATGAAGTGAAGCGCTGGGAAGATGCTCTTGTTGAGGTTCCAACTATGGTAGGTTGGAAGCTCGGAAGACAAGGGTAAGTTTTCCACAACTTTTTCTGAGTTGTTAATTTTAATATAATCTGAGGACAATTCAAAGATATGTATGTACAAAAAAGTTAATGCCAATGTTGATGTCGTCGTCAAGTTGTTTATTGCTAAGTTACCTTCATCTTTGGTTGTGGAAACCTTAAAAAAAATTTAAATGGAAAAATAAGTAATTTTCAACAATTTAGAAAAAAAAAGAAAAGTGAAAACAACAAAAAGACTAGTAAAAAAAAACAACAAAAAGAGAAAATGCTTGCTCATTGTAGGTCAAACATAATACAATCATATGAACTAATTATTTGATCAATCTCTAAATATTGCCAACACAATAAAAATATCTAAAAATCATTTGATGAAAAACATCTTTCAACAAAGAACAATTTATTAGTTTTATGTATATAAGGAAGCACCCAGGTCAAGACACATCTTCTCTACTATTATTAAAGGAACGCTATAGTGTCTCCTAGATCTCATCAGGATTTAGCGAGAGAGACCTGGAGACGCAGCATAAGTGAACCTTCTATGCCGCTTATATATTTTTTCGGGAGCATTCTATGACATGAGTTAATTGTTGCTGATATTGAATTTTTAACAAGCCCAAGGTCTCGTTACTAAGGTTCAATCCTCATTTATTTAATCTATGAATAAGTAGAAGGACAAAATAGTCATAAAGATATAATTAGCTTCTTTTCCACTCTCTTCTGTGCTTCAACCAAATATGAATTGACCTAATCTCCTCTATTTTCTTTTTTTATCTTTCGTAAGCATACAAACAACCATAAAATCGACCATTTCTTTCCTGTGGTCAATATCCGAACTGAGTGCTAGTGTTTAAACCCAATCAATAAGAGTTTGGGCAGCAGTGTTAGTGTTTAAACCCAACCAATTGAAATCTGGCCAGAAGCCACAGTAGCTAATTTGAGCCCTTTATAATTTAGATAATTTCATTGTAACTTGGGGTTGTTACGTGGAAATGATATCAAATTTTGTTATTTGAAAAACTGCCACTGTTTGCAAAACGGTCTTCATATATGTAGCTCATCTTATTCAAATCGTATATGCTTGAAAGCCAGGAATAGTATGTTTTCATCATTTTCTCAATCTGAATTTGTCCACCATCTCTGTATGGTAGGTATGGAGAACTTATAGGATCGATTGTTCGAGAGGTTCTACTTAAGCTGATGGTGAAGAACAGACCTCTTCCTGACCATCTAGTTAAAGTGGATGATGAAGAAGCTATAGAGGAATTGTTGGATGTTGGCTCTGATGGCATACGATTCGTCATAATTCATGGGACGGGTGGTATTGGTAAATCAACTCTGGCTAAGGTTATCTTCAACAAATTCTTATCTAAATTCAGTTACTCTAGTTTCCTTGAAGATGTCCAAAGTCATTGTCTTTTAGACATGCAAAAGAAACTGTTATCCGACACACTAGGCACAACCTCTGCTTACGGAATCCATGACACTAACGACGGGATCAATCGCATAAGAAAAGGACTTAGCGAGAAAAAGGTTATGGTCGTTGTTGATAATGTGAACGACAAGAAGCAACTCGAGAACCTCGCAGGGAGCTACAAATGGTTCGGTTCCGGAAGCAGGATCATCATCACAGTCAGGGACAAAAGAACAATACCATGTAGGACAATGCTAGATAAGGAGAACCAAACGCGACCTAGCTATTACATGGACTACCCAGTAAAGGAGATGCCTTTGGATCAAGCGATTCTGCTTTTCAGCAAGCATGCCTTTAGAAGGGATACTCCTTCAAAAGATTGGTACAATTTCTCAAAAGAAATCATTTTAAGCATAGGGAGGCTTCCTTTGACTCTTGAAGTCGTGGGTTCTCTTTTCGCCAATACAGACAGATCAAAGTGGCACGAGACATTGAAGGACTTAAAGCAAGTCCCGCGTGAGGAAGTCCGAGACACACTGATGATAAGTTTCAACAAATTGGACCCCATAAAAAAAGAAATATTCCTAGATATTGCATGTTTTTGCATTGGGGAGGATAAGACGCATGCGTGTTACATGTGGGATGATTGTGGATATTCTCCACGTAGCGCAATTGATGATCTTCTCCTCATGTCATTGATAAAGATTCATGGCAACAATAAGTTCTGGATGCATAACCAAATTCGAGATCTAGGAAGATACATTGTCAAGGAAGAGAATTTTGAAGATGCTGGAAAGCGCCGTTGGGTGTGGATTGACAATAATACTTTAGACGTGCTGAGGAGCAACAAGGTGAAAGTCACTAATAGTAGAAGATATGATCAATCCATGAAAATCTTTCGTTATGTGTTTTAAAATCGAGAATATCGGTTGATGACCTGCTTTGTTCACTAATTTATAAAGAAATAGAAAGCAACTCTATAAACAACAAAAGTATATGTTTTCATGCCTTCCCCTTGTTCATTCGTTTCTTATTTCGGTGAGAATGAAAATGAGTTCTTTGTTTCTTTCCTTGAAAAGGTGTTTAGTCTGTGAAACGACAGAAATATCAACAGTTTGGGGTCTAAGAAGTACTACTGATATTGATGACTACTTTCTTGGTTTATTGCTTTCTACGGTGCACTCATCTTTATTCTCTGCTTTTACTGGCAGGAAAACCCAGCTGTACGAGCACTCAGTTTGGGTATTAGTCACGACTTTACACCTGAAGAATTAGCCCGTTTTCCAAACCTGAGGTTCCTTGGAGGGCAAAGAATGAATTTCGTAGGCAACTTCAAAAATCTTCTTCCTAATCTAAGATGGCTTTCTTGGCGTTATTGCCCGCTGAATATTAGAGCAACAAATCTTCAACCAGTGAATTTGATTGTGCTTGACCTTTCGCAGAGCGTCATCACCCACAAATGGGGTGGATGGGGGCAAATTAAGGTACCGATACTCCTCACTTATGTTCCCTTCAAATTCTACTGATTGACCTTTGCTAGCTAGTTGTATGCTACTATATTCTCATTCTTTTCGTTGGCATGTCATCGGCCTTGTTTTTCCACTACAGATGGCGAAAAAGTTAAAAGTTCTAGATTTGTCGTGGTGCCCACGGTTAACCGAGACACCTGATTTTTCCAAGTTTGGCGAGTTGGAGAAATTGAATCTCGCTGGGTGTAAGAAATTATCTACAATTGATAGCTCAATTGGGAATCTAAAAGTGCTAAGTGCTTTGAATCTCGCGGGATGTAGTTCCCTTCGAGGGTTGCCCAAAGAAATGGATTCCCTAGAATGCTTGTCAGAGATCTTCCTTTGCTCAATAAGGGAACAATTTAAATTTCCTGAGACACTAGGCAATCTAAAATCTTTGACGAAGTTTGAAATTTATTGGTGTCCGGGTATCAACCAACTTCCTCGGTCTATTGGAAAGTTAACAAATCTGACGCATTTGATTTTGCGTGAATGCAAAACTTTGCATGAGCTTCCGGACTCTCTTGGGGAACTAGAATCATTGGTCGAGTTGGATATACGAAGGTCATCTATCTCTGTTCTTCCTGATTCCATTGGAAATCTGAAGAGACTAAAAGTCATTAGGATGGCAGGTTCAAGGATGCAGACGATACCTTATGCTCTTGGACAGGTGGAGACACTCGAAGTGCTCGATGCCTCGTATTGTCGGCATATCATGGATGAAATCCCGTGGGAAATGTGGAGCCTGACTCGTCTGAGGACCTTGGACTTATGTATGACCCCAATCTCTACACTACCGCCAAAAATCAATGGTTTTTCTAGTCTCCAAATGCTTAAATTTGAAATTGCAAGGGGTCGGTTTTGCCCATTGCCAGAGCTTCCCTCAAGTTTGAAATTCCTTAAGTTGAAAGCTTATAGATTCAAAGTTCTTCCCGACGTCTCGAGCCTAGTCCACTTGGATCATCTCGACTTTTGTGGACCATGGACTGCACCTTGGATCGAGAACGAGAACGAGGTCACGCTGTCCATCCATCGGCTTCCGCGTGGCTTATCAACCTTGAAACTCGGCTATATCCCGCAATTGCCAGATTTTTCCAACCTTAGAAGCTTGTCGGTTCTCACTATCAGCGGATGTCCAATGCCACACTTCCCCGTCCTAAAATCCTTGGAGAGGTTAAGGAAATTGGAGATAAGTTTGTGCAAATTCCTGGAGAGGACACCCGATCTTTTGGGCTTGAAGATGCTAGAAGAGTTATAGCTCAGCCACTTAGACAAACTGGCAGAGATTCCAAGTTTGGGTGAACTGAAATCACTGAAGTTTTTATACATTCGGTGCTGTTGGGAGATCGAACAATTGCCTAACCTCTCGAAGTTGAAGAATCTACGTCATCTCGAATTATGGGATAATTCTAAGATTAGAGCCGTGGAAGGCTTGGAGGAATTGATTGCATTGAAAAATGCGGAGATCTTTGAATGCGAGTCCCTAGAAAGGTTGCCCGATGTGTCGGCATTCACCGAGTTGAGGACAAATTGGAAGCCGCCAAAATTTGCAGAAGACACCATTCAGTCTAACATGCCTGGACTCCCCCCCCACCCTTCGTAGGGGTGACAAAAAGCCCCGTCCGCCCCGCTCAACCTTTCGTAGGGGTTGTCAAAAAAGCCCCGCCCGCCCCGTTCAACCTTTCGTGGGGTTGTCAAAAAAGCCACGCCCCGCACTCATCTACCCCTCTCTGTCTCTCCCCCCTTCTCCTCTTCTCTTCTCTCCCTCTATGCGTAGCAGAGCGTGACAAGACCCTTAGATCGGCGACGGAACCGATCGCCCCTCCGCTGGCCGTGAACTTCAGGCGACTAAATACCCTTTGCCTCCATCACCGTTCGCTCCCTCGAGTGTGGGGCGAAACCATAGTCGCATGCAGGTGAGCGATCTCATCACGGCAGTGGGTGACAGGCGACGCTCATTTCCGCCTCTCTTTCTGTCGATTCCGTTGGATATCTTCTTGCCTGCTATCGTGAATTCTCGCGACTTGAACTCTGCCTTTTCGATTGAATCGTGACAGCGAGGATCGAGGTGCCCAAGCTGAGGCAGAAGTCGAAGGCCGATCTGCTGAGCCAGTTGAAGGACCTCAAGGCCGAGCTCTCCAAGACGTATGTCGCCTTTTGTGTAGATGGTAATGTCACACTAACAACACTAATTGACTGGGAAAAGGCAGTGAAGGGGGACTAGATCTAGAGAAGCAAGAAGCCAAGAAAGCAAAAAAGAAAAAAACACGAGGTGGGTGTTCGTGGGAATCGGTTCTTGGGGGTGCGAAGCACAGAATCGGCTCTGATTGCAGAAATTCCTGCAGGACTCCTCGAGAAGCCCAAGAAATGCCGTAGCCCCTTGTTTCTACGAACTGGTGCTTTCCTCCACAATCCAAGACAAGAGGCCTGGTGAGGACTCGTTGTCCCGACTTCGCTTTCATTTGTGTTCCTTTTGACGATTCCTCACGCGATTCCTCAATTCGATTGCGTTCCGTCCGTGATTGTTTGGCCTTGCATTTCAAGTGCTGTTTTCTTGTTGGGTTTGTCTTGTTTATTTTTGTTTTTGTTGGGTGGTGATTTCTGGTAAATTCGAAGCCGCGATGACCTAGGTTTGATTCATGGCCCGTTACAATTGAGACCCAGGAAATAGTTTTGGCCAGAAATCTTGGTGAAAGAGAAAAAAAGATTGAGGTCTGTGATGATTGCCCTGCTATTTGGAGGCAACGGGTATACTTAATTTAGGGTGGTCAAATGGTATTAGAGCTTGATTTTCCGGAGGCATTTTCTGGTCGTCTGGCTCATAGAGAATTTGAATTGGTGAAGTTGTGTTATATCTTAACTACAGAGTTTCAGTCGAAACCATGAGTGAGGAGGACAAATTGCTTTGTATGAGTGGTTGCATAAGTATCTGCTGCATGGAAGGCTCTAAGCTCAACTTTTAATCCACCATGCAGCATTTGCTTGACTTTTTTGCATTGCAATCTGTGGGGAACTGGTATTTTGATGGGTGATGAATGTATGGGTGGTGTGTACTTTCTGGTAATGGGTGGCAATGGCAACTTTGAGTTCTGTGCCGGAAGTCTGTCGGGTTATGGTAGCTTATTAGATGATTTTGTTGGATGCTCTACCGCTAATTATGTTATTTCGCCATTGTTTGTGATTATTCGAGTGTTGCTAGAAATATGGAGCTGTGTCGGCTTCTGGCTAGGTTCGGGGAAGTTTATTTCGGTCTCAATGTTGGAGTGTACCCAGTACGGTGGTTGTTAATTTAAAAAGATGAATGCAGGGGGATTTCGTTAGATTTTGGTTTTACGCTCGATTAGTTACTGTGAATATCGATTAAGGTTGTACAGGTCGAGTTCTTGACTTCCTGTATTGATGCACTTGGATATGGAAACTAAAGAAAAGGGAAAATGGTCCTCTATCTCACTAGGAGCTGGATCATCATTGCATGTTTTTGATATCTTGTGTTGTGGCATTTGCACCTTCACCTTGATGGAGCAATTTACCTTTTGTATGTCATTGCCAAGTGTACTTTTCTGCTACCGTGTATCTTTAACTCCTCAATTCTTGAACTGCGTGCTGCTTGATGTCTTCAGATAACTACGGTCTTGTGGCGACTTATGACTTATGACTTTGACAGGGTTTGCTAGGGATTTTCAACACCGCTCAGCGACTTAGTGACCTGGAATAACAGAACATTCAATCTTTTTCCACCAAAATCTGGTGAGTTTTTTGTTCAATTAACATTCAATATTCAGATAACTTAAGAGTTGTCTTATGTATGCTTTCCTTGTATTTGTCAAGAGTGTGTAGAGGATTACATTTCTGATTGTAATAATAGTTTGGAGGTTCTAAGTGTTGTAGATAGAAGGATTGCTAAATGTCTGAAGTAAGTGCTTCTAGTGTCACACAAAGAAGGACGAGATCTACAGTGTGGGAACACTTTTAAACTTATTCCTGATAAGAAAAGGCTGAATGTATATATTGTGGGGCCTATATTAGTTGTGCTAGTGGTCAAGGGACCACTTCGATCCCATCGAAGCAAAACGTTAGTTCTCATTTTTCGGCTCTTGTTTGCTTGCCTGTAGAGCTGGCAAGGAAAAAAGGATGAGAAAGAGAAAGGCGGCACCACACGTGGATTAGAACCAAATTTGCGGCCCGGCATGTGGAGGAAAGCCAGATTGACAATGCACATTCGCCACTGACAGGAACTAATCCAAGTGTTCACTTCTTGAGCCATCTGTTGGATGTCTTGACTGTGTTGAAAAGATATTTTCGTTCTCAAATTGAATTCTTTGCGATGCACGAAGTTATAATGCGCTATCCATTTCGGTCATCTCTAAAGTACGAACTTATCAAGTACGACTAGGCTTAACAGGTATTCACTACCAATATCTATAATATTGGTCGCATTAGGCCCGATGGCATCTCCTCGTGTTTGTGGTTTGGCGGGAAAAAGAGGCTTTAATTAATTTTCAATTTGTCACACATTTGACGAAACAATAATGGGGACCGCTGCAATTGCCCAATCCGCTTATTGAAATGTTGCCTCCGTGATTTAGAGAGTGGTCCTGGTTAATTGACTCAAAAGTGTTTTCTTGGGAGATCGAGAACATGTGAAATCAACATTGAGGCCTATAGAAAATTCAAAAACGTTGCAAGAGATATGGAGCATTTACATTTATGGTCATATGCTATCTGTTATTGTGGATATGGCCGATGTATTTTCGTAATGTGAAGATGGCAATATAATACATAATAACGGAAGTAAACTGTTGCGCACTATTATTAAGACCATGTTATCCTGTGTCTTTGGTTGGAGGAAGCTAGCCTTTTGATTGGTGAGTTATAAGAACAGATCACGTGAGCAATGTCCATTATCTGCAACCTACCAATCAAAGGCATGATTGGAGAAAGTTTCCTCCAACTACGGAGAAGGAAAATAAGACGTTAACTTGTATTATATTTAATCTCCATTCTTGATTAATGAACTAGATTACTTCGAATGAGGTATAGATCACGCATTCAAGTAAATAAATTTCAACAATTAAGTACTTTGAAGTTTGTCTTGCATATATAAATAACCGAATAGAGTGGACTTTTGTCATGGGCGGTTGCAAAAGAGAATGCATATTCATGATATTTACCTGCCTCACGATTCCTCTCATTTTCAGCTTTATCCTAAAATCACCTAGCAACTAAGAAGCCTAAAAAAGTTTCGACTCCATCTCTTCATTTCTCTCATGTTATGTGTGCCTCACCCACTTACTGGCAATTGAATTGGGGAGAATTGTCCAAAAAGTTGTAATCTTATCGTGCAGCCATCAATTCATCTTTAACTTTCTAATTTGATCAATATAGTTATAAATCTTTTGGCAATTTTTTAATGTAGTTTATCCAGCCAATTTTAGGCCAAAAACCACTGACGTGGCGGTTCAATCAGTGGTGACTGTCCTACATGTCTTGGCCGATAGCTAACGTGGACAAAACGGTGTTGTTTTGTAATTTTTTTTCAAGCTTTCTGAATTTATTCTCTTTTCTTTTCTTTTTCTTCGTTTTCTTTTTCATTTTTTCCTATTTTACTATTCATCTTCGTCCTATTGACCCTTTTCAATTGCATTATTTTAATGCAAACAAAATACATCAACCAGAAGTCTACATTTTTCTCCTTCTCAGGCTCACATCGGACTACTCTGCCTTATAACGGTTGCCACATCAGACTACTCTATGGGTAGAAATTACTCTGCCTTATCGGTCCTGTGGTTTGATTAGTGCAAAGTGATCGTTTATTATGGCATTGATTTATTACATTATATTTTCGGCTGTCATAGACAAATATTTTAGCTTAAATTTTTCAGAATCAAAGCCACGGGACGCTCTTAAGAAAAATCTTATAGGATACTACCTGATTGCATAAATTACAAGTTCAAAGATTGATTGCAAAGATAATACAAATTCAAGGACGAAATGCGTACTTTTGCCTCTTTTAGATTAGTTAGCAATTGACAGCTCGAATTTGTATGGTACGAAAGTACTAGAATGCATTAGATCTCTAACATAACCCATCAATATTCGGTGATTATTCCGAGCAATCATCCTAGGCCAAGCTCTAACCTAAGTGCAATGAGCGGGAGCGTTAGAGTATTTGAATAGTAATCACGAGGCTCCATTTACTGATTACTTTATTACTTTTGGATCCATTGGCAACCGGCTGAGCCTTTTTCCATGCCGTTGACTTTATTGTTTTGGCGTGAAATATAATGAAGAGAAATAACCAAAAAAATGTTCATAAACAAGCATCCTAAAGGAAAATAATCAATATCCCCACTGCAATATTTGTTATAGCGGAAATCACCACCCATATTTCTTTAGGATGATGAGCTTAGTAGATGTGACAACACTTTGGGAAATTATTCACCGGAGTGGGGTATTAGACCGAGATTATTCCAATTTGTCATCCGTCCCACATTTTGATGGAACATTACTGGGGCCTACTGCACTTTCCTTTTTTCGCAATTGCCACATCCATCATTTCATCTTCCTTGAATCTTCATGACATTTCCTTAGAACGGCTCAGGATCAAGTGTTGAGTTCCTTTTCTTGATCATCATTAGTCATCAGTTACGTAAGACAGATGACAACCGAGATTATAGTCCCTAGACTCTTAGAATTGCACGGCCAGACCAATGAACGGCCAAAGTAAATGAACTTTTCTTAGTGCTTAACTAAACGTTGCAATTTTTTTTTTCTTATGATTCCTCTCCTATTGACCTGTCCCGTGGCTTTTATGATTAGTCAACGAAAAGTCAATTATTCCTTTCTTGTTTTTTTATGCATTCTTCCATTGCAAGTTTTGCCCACTTGTTGATGGCCAGGAAAGAGGATACTTGTAGACTCCTTCGTGACGAAGTAAGTGCAAGGAAATGAGGAAGGTCAAATCAAAGGCATGAAGCTAGTAGTTAGCAAAGGCCTTGAAGCGCCAATGACTACCAAGTCAAGGTCTGCATTCACATGATAAGAAATTTCATAAAATTGGAAGACATGAGAGTTTCATACGTTCGTAACAAATTTTATTGTCTCGGTCACTTCCTAAAATTACACCATATATATCTCCAAAACCAATATTTCAACAAATCAAACTTCGGGCTCGTGCAACCCAAGGGACAATAATAGTTAACTGTCTCGTTGTCGAACATAAATTCAGCACCCACGGATCTTCTTATTTTTTTTGTTATCTTGATCATTAAATGATAACTTTGATTATAATAAATTAATAATGAATTTCTCTAAAGGGGACCTCATTGCTTAAGAAGTTTACCCTTGTGTGTTTGATTCTGTTACTATGTGCAACACATTTGATGCTAATTTGGCATTAGACTTATATTTGACAAACACATGAATCCTTTTATATGATCAGCGTCCGGTGATATAAAAAAAAAGTTGACAATGGAAAAAAAGACTTCTTACAGGATCCAGTGACATTACAACTAGGTTTTCCATTTTACCAGCATTATGGAATTACACTTTCTCTCAGTGTTCTACTCAATTATTTGCATTTATGTGCGAGATAGAAATCCTCCTTCCAATATGTGTCTGCTCCTTTATATTGTACAATTTTAGATCAATGGACCCCCCCCAATGTTTTACATCTATTACCAGTACAAAAAAAATCTCAAAATTAATAAGATCTACATGTTATCCACACTAAGTATAAAGACAATACACTCATTTTTACCTAAACCCTATTGAACATGGTCCCGACACGAGGCCGTGCTGGGTAGGATGCCTATCGTTGTGTCGTGCCTTCTATGCTTCTCACGTACGCTCTTCCTATGGATGGTGTCTCAAATTTGAACGTACATCGAAGTTCAATATGATTTGCATGGTCTGAAAAAGGAAGAAATCAAGTATGTTATGGTTCTAGATAAGAATATGGAGTTGTAGCATTATTGGCCTGATTTACATTTTGATCAATGAGCAAAGAGCTTCTGCACTCGTATCCGGACCCATGAGTGGTTTGAAGAAACACGAGAGATATTGAGGGTTTTCTCACTTTATATGTCGTTTGTCTATGAGATTATTGCTAACACAAGACGTGATAATTTCAAGATCTTTTACCTGATTTATTTTTCCTTTATTTTTGGGAGGGCCATGTTTTTTCTCCCATTCCTAGTTGGAGGAAACTTCCTTTAGTTGGTCTTTTAATTGGTGGGTTACAAACATCAACATCACCCACAGTGTATTTCGTTAAATTTGCTTGTACACGACGTTCATAACTTTAAAACCAATCATAATCAATAGTTAGTGGAATAATAGTTTATAATTTGGAGTTAGATCATCGCTCGGGTTGACGAATATTTTCATCTTTCATCATTAGATCGGTTAAACCCTCTGAATAATGATACTTTTCTCTAGGTGCGCTTTCATGTGTAACAACCTTGTGTTATGTTCAACTATTAACGAGTGTCCATTTTAACCATGTCACGAATGTATTCGACCAAGCTGGATCGAATGAATTTTGACACACTATATCAATATTGATCTAACTTGGATGACATTTTGGCATTTTGTGGCAATGAGAATTTTACTTCGCATATGTATCACTAAAAATTCCGTGAGGCCATGCTAGATGAAGTTCTTTAAGGGAAGCTGGGATTTATGATTGTGGGCCTGTGGCTACCACAAGGTGATGATGAGACACGCATGAAGCATGGGTCAATGGAGATGACATGGTGCATAATGTGGACGCGTAGGTGCATTTCCTTTCAATGTAATCTCAATTTCAATGCAATTTACATTTTCTCGCCGGACATTTCTTATAATTAAAAATAATATATTTCTCTAACCTACCTCTTTTCCATATATATATCAAAGCATTGAACCAGCAATAAAATACCAATTTGAATTCAAATCAAATTTTGAAGATGAGTCTTTTCACCAAGCCTGTAGATGCTCAAAATATAGTTGTAGAAATCCACCATGTCATGTTTATTGTCCACTTTCTGCCCATAGTTTCATCTAAATATCTTGACAATAATTTTATCGTATTATTCACTACTTGTATTAAGGTCTTTCCAAATTGATCATCCACATTCAAAACTCTTAAATGACGATACACTGTTCTGTAGTTTGTTCTTATTCTGCAACTTAAAGGTCCATCAAAACATTTGATGTTTTCTCAATATAACACTCCAAATGTACATTTCACCAGCCTTTGATTATTTTGTCATCATTAAAATAGTCGTAGAGAAATTCGTAACACAACCATGTTAAATTACTTTTTAAAGAGTGATCCTAGTTAATTGGCTCAAGTGCTCTTTTGGAGCTCGAGAACATGTGGAATCAATATTGAAGCCTATAGAAAATTCAGAAACGTTCCAAATTCGTTGTATTTACCTGCCCCCCACAATTTCCTCTCATTTTCGACTTAACATCCAAGCAACTAAGAAGCCTCAAAAAGTCTCGAACCCTATCGCAAAAGTCTCCTGTCCTCTTCGTGTCTCTTTCCTCTTTTTGTCTTTTATGTATGCTTCATGCGTTTACTCCCAATTGAGTTGAATCGTCAGAGAAAAAAAAAGTTGTGGAAAAACACGAAAGACGTGTCTCTCCTTTTGCAACATTTACACACAACGAGAATGCAAATTCAATGTTTTTACCTACCCCACAATTTCCTCTCGTTTTCGACTTAACATCCAAGCAACTAAGAAGCCGCAATAGTTTCGACCCCATCGCAAAAGTCTCCTGTCCTCTTCGCGTCTCTTTCCTCTGTTAACTTGTACCTATGCTTAATGCATTTAATTGCAATTGAGCTGAATTGTCAAAAAAAGGAAAGGTTGTGGAAAAACACGAAAGAGATAAAGTCGTGTACGTGTCTCCCCTTTTGCTTTTTCAAATAAATAATGGAGTCGGGCCACGCGTTTTGACTGTCGTTGCGTTTACACGGGGGATTTCACAAGGAGATGAGGGGAAGCTTCATGTGTTCATTACATGGACATGGCTTGAACATAGCGACCCTATTCCGCGCGTTGGCTTGTTGGCGTTAAAATTTGTCCTCACAACCGATATGCTGTTTTTGCTGCTAATCTACAGCTGTGGAAGGATAGGCCAAATCACGAAATGAGATGCATTGGGAAGCTTGTGAATAGCAGAGTTCTTCTAAGTAGGAGAGACCGATGTAGGATGGGAATCAAACTTAAGTTTTTATCTGAGTAACCCGTATTTGTTATAATCTTATAAGAATATAATTTTCTTTTTTTTTTGGTAAGTTATAAGAATATAATTTTCGTGGTCTGAAAAAGGAAGAAATCATGTATGTTTGTGGTTCCGGATAAGGATATGGATTAGTAGCATTATTGGCCTTATTTACATTTTGATCAATGAGCAAAGAGCTTCTATACTCGTATCCGGACCCATGAGTGGTAAAAGAAACACAAGAGATATTGAGGGTTTTCTCACTGTATATATCATCTGTCTATGAGATTATTGCTAACACAAGATGTGATAATTTCAAGATTTTTTACCTGATTTATTTTTCCTTTATTTTTAGGAGGGCCGTGTTTTTTCTCCCATTCCTAGTTGGAGGAAACTTCATTTGGTCATCTTTTAATTAGGGGTTACAAACATCAACATCACCCACGGTATATTTTGTTAAATTTGCGTGTGCACAACATTCATAACTTGTAAACCAATCATAACCAATAGTCGGTGGAATAAGAGTTTATTATTTGGAGTTAGATCATTGCTTGGGTTTATGAATTGGGTTAATACCACGAAATACCACAAACCGGTACGCTTGTGATAAATTTCTCCCAAACTAATTTTTTAACCACCAAAATCCTAAACTTGTACACATGTGACAAATTTACCTTTTATTGATTTTCGTTAAATTTTACTGTCAAATTGCTGAGTTAAATGACATGGAACAGTTGACGAATGTACCAATTGGGATTTTACCCTCCGTTTATCACAAGTGTACTAGTTTGCAGTTTTTTTGTATTAATCCAATTTAAATGAGGGTAAATTTGTCATAAATGTACCAATTTGAGGTTTTTTGTAGTCAAAAATTAATTTGGAATAAATTTGTCATAAGTATAATAATTTGAAATTTTTGGTGGTCAAAAAATTATTTTAGGCAAATTTGTCACTAGTGTACCAGTTTGAGATTTTTCGTGGTATTAACCTTTATGAATATCATCTTTCATCGTAAGATCGGTCTAACCCTTTGAATAATGATGCTTTTATCTAGTGGCGCTTTGATGTGTTGCCACGTTGTGTTATATTCGACTACTAACGAGTGTCCGTTTTAACCATGTCACGTATGCATTCGACCAAGCTGGGTCGAATGAATTTTGACACACTATATCAATATTGATCTAACTTAGATGACATTTTGGCATATTGTGGCAATGCGAATTTTACTTTGGATATGTGTCACTAAAAATTCCTTGATGGCCATGCTAGATGAAGTTTTTTAATTGAAGCTGGGATTTATGATTGTGGGCCTGTGGCTACTTCAAGGTGATGATGAGACCCGCATGAAGCATGGATCAATGAAGTTGGCACGGTGCATAATGTGGACGTGTAGGTGCATTTCCTTTCAATGTAATCTCAATTTCAATGCAATTTACATTTCTCTCGCCGGACATTTCTTGAAATTAAAAACAAGCTATTTTCTCTAACCTACCTGTTTTCCATATATTTCAAAGCATAGAACCAGATCTAAAAATATTAATTTGAATTCAAGTCAAATTTTGAAGAAGAGTCTTTCACCAAGCCTGTAAATGCTCAAATTTAGTGTCTTGTTTATTGCCCACTTTCTGCCTATAGTTTCATCCAAATATCTTGACAATAATTCTATCCTATCATTCACTACTTGTATCGAGGTCCTTCCAAATTGATCATCCACATTTAAAACTCTTAGACGACAATACAGTGTCATGTAGTTTATTCTTCTTCTGCAATTTCGAGGGCCATCGAAACATTTGACGCTTTCTCAACATAGCTCTCCAAATGTAGATATCATTAGCTTTTGATTATTTCATCATCATTTAGAGAAATTCCAACACAATCATGTTAAATTAGTTTTAAAGAGTGATCCTAGTGAATTGACTCAATTGCTCTTTTGGGGCCGGAGAACATGTGGAATCAACATCGAAGCCTTTAAAAAATTCAAAAACGTTGCAAATTCACTGTATTTACCTGCCCCACAATTTCCTCTCATTTTCGATTTAACATCCAAGCAACTAAGAAGCCTCAAAAAGTTTTCGAGCCCCATTGCAAAAGTTCCCTTGCGTTTACATGGGGGGCTACTTTCACAAGGAGTTGAGTGGAAGCTTCATCTGTTCATTCCATAGACATGTTGAACATAGCGGCCCTATTCCACGCGTTCTCACTTTCCTTGCGCTTGTCGGTGTGCAAATTTGTCCCCACAACCAATACGCTAATCTTTTGCCGCTAATCCACATGCTTATTCTACAGCTGTGGAAGGATAGGCCAAATCAAGATAAGAGACCCGTTGGAAAACCCGTCATTAGCAAAGTTCTTCTCGATGGGAGAGACCGATGTAGGATGGGAATCAAACTAGCATCTTTATCTGAGTAACCCCATATTTGTTATTATCTTATACAAATATTTGGTATCCACCACACTAGTTCTCGTTTTAGGTTTTTATAGGCGAGAATTACACCAACGACCCTGAATGTTTGGCCGAATATACAGTCAAGTCCTAAATTTTGAATTTGTGCTATCAAGTCCTAAGCTTTTTTTGTCAAGTGCAATTTAATCCTTCCGGCAAGCTCATAACCAGATTTCCTAACGTGGATTCTAGAATCTGATGTGGCACTTTGCAATATCTCTTTTGCATATATGGTCTTGATATGGCGCTAACCTGTCGTCATGTCACAGAAATTAAAAAAAGTTAAAAAGTTAAGAGAGGCTAGAGAAATTTAAAAAAATTAGAGAAAAACTTTTAAAAAAAAAGAAGAGGACAAAAAAAAAGAAAATAAGAAAAATGAAAGTTGTACAGAGTGGGATTCGTCGGTGAGGGTTGTTTGAGGGTTTGGAGACGGCGGAACTGCCCATGGTACGTTGCTTTCTCTATTCTTCTTATGGTGCCCACGAGCAAAGCCTGCACTTCCTTTTCTTTGTCCTTCATCTTCCTATTCATTTTAGTTGGCACGAACCTTTAAAATATTGAATCAGATAGCTTTGATTGTTTAGAATGTTATGCGGATTCAACGAGCTTATGGAAAATGAGAGATTTTACCTCCAGTCAGAGATGTAGACCGATTGAAGGGAGTAATCACGAACTGGGCTTGCTCCTCCTGAAATTGTAGCCTTTAACAATTGTCTTTCTCCCTTTTTTTGAGGATTCTAGGATATTCACACATATATAGTGATGTTTTTATTCGGCTTATATTGGAAAATGGATAGAGCTAATCGTGAATCAAATTATATGTACGCATGGAGATATATACAAAATATGTTGTATGTTATTTGGTATTGGTATTGAGTATTGAGTATTTGAGATCATCCAACTAATTTCATGATTCGTGATATAATCCCAATGCCTAAATCTACTTTCATGCCACCTCCATTAATTTTGTTCGTGTTTTCAGGATGCCCTTTTTCAAGGTTAAAGTTGAAAAATGGGACAACCCACCATAGAATTGTATGTGTTTGACCCAAAAGATAGGTTGATTTTTATTTTTATTTTTAGGAATAATGACACAAACAGTCTTTGAAGTTAGGCTCAATGTGCAATTTGGTCTCTGAACTTTTAGTACATGTTCAATTTAGTCATTGAACTATATGAAAATTCATAATATAGTCCCTAAACTTGAATTAATGAAAGGACTAAATTGAACATTATTATAAAGTTCATGGACTAGCTAAAAATTCAGGGATCACATTAAACAAATTGAAAGCTCAAGAATCACATTAAACATTAGGTTAAAGTTCAAGGACTACATTGAACAAATTAAAAGTTCATCGATCATAGTTTCTAGTTATTTTCCACTCAGAATTGGTTCTTGGGAATAAATGGTTCAGACCTGGGAAGATATCGAAGTTTATTTTGCATAGCTGACGTAGGAAAAACACAGGTTTTTTTTTTCTTGAATGTAGCGTACTCTAATGGTAATTTGGGTAGTAATGAGGTGGACGGATGCTTGTATGATATAGTTCTATGTCCATCGTCTTCGTGTTTGCATATGTGTTTTTGACTTTCTTATGCACCTGTAGTGTCGCCTCCAATTGCACTACAACTGCGCAATGCCGGTATAAGCAAATGATAGACAGAGAGTACCCAACAAGCTGAAGCGCGTCTTTGTCACTAGGCTTGAAGTTCAAGAGACTCGAGTGCAGCTTTTTGTGGCTTTGTGCGGATGATTTAAGAGACAAACGAGCAAAGAGAGCCATTCTAGAGGCTCTTCTTGGGTGTAGTGGGCAGAGGGAATTGAAATTATCACTTGGACACCAAAAGGCATGAGTTTGAGAATTTTCAATTGGAGATGCCTCTCCACTGATACTCACTAATCACCAGCAGTGAGTTCTCACACTGAGTTCTCCTCACGCGGAGCATTCAGAGTAAAAGAATACAGACTTTAGTGTTTTCCCCACAAGTGCAAGGATGCGTGTTTTTCTCTTGGCTAAAAATCACCAAAAACCTTAAATTATGTGTACTGTGCACATTTGCCCCAAACTTAAAAATCCTAAATTTGTACCCACGTGACGTGTTTATCCAAAACTTCTACAACACGACACATTTATCACAAACTTCTTTTTGTGACACAAAAAAGCTTAAACTTATATCAGTGTGACACATTTATCCTAAAAATTTGGTGTCATAGAAAAAAAAGTTAAGGGTTTTTTGTTACAAAAAAAAATTGGAGTAAATGTATCATGCCGTAGGAGTTTGGTGTTTTTAGTGTCACAGAAAAAAATCTGGGTAAATATACCCTACAGATATAAATTTGTGATTTTTAGTGTCATAAAAAATAATTTGGGTAGGTATGTTACAGTACACAAAGTTTGAGATTTTTTTGTGATTTTTTTTATGTTTTTGTGAAAGTTGAAGTAAAATTTTGTTCTGACAATAAAAGTCAGACATTTCTTTTGTTCTCTTTTCGTATTTGGGCATAAGTGGAAATTTCAAAGTAACACCCACGAAGAGGACGACTCAGATCCGTAGAAATAATGCTAAGAAAGTACGCCACTCTGGCCAAACCCTGCAATGTCTTGAATCTCAAACGCAAACGCGTTCTACTTTCGAGTTCTCCCACTCAGGTCTTGGGCTCTCTCCCTCTTCTCTTTTCTCCGGCGGCGCCCTTCGATCTCTCTCTCTTTCTCTCTCTCTCCGGTCTCGACTCAGTCCCTGTCTTCATCTCGTCTCTCTCGATCTCGACTCAGCCGCCGTCTCATCTCGCTCGGCCGTCGATCAGCGCACTCCAGGTACTCTCTCTCTTTATATTGGCGTCGTTCTCGGTTTCTTGGTCGAATGCCGTTCGCAATTGGCGGTTGGTAGTCGCGACTAACGATACCCACCACCTGTTTCTTTTGTCTTTCAAGTTTTAAACTGCCCTCAATTGATGTCCACACCCACACCCACACCCCACACCACCCCCCGCCCAAAGCAAGCTCATCGACAATTTTTCGTTCGGGTCAATTCTGTCTCAAGTCTTGATTGCTTCGTATGATGGCACCAGCCACTAACACTTCAGGAATGGAGTTCGAGGTGTTCCTAAGTTTCAGAGGGCCAGATACTCGGCGTGACTTTACTAGTTGCCTCTACCGTGAAATGTTGGAGAAAGGAATCCGCGTCTTCAAAGACGACGAAGAGCTCCGAGTCGGTGAGAAGATTGGTGGAAAGCTTTTGGAAGCCCTCGACGGCTCTCAAATTTATATACCCATCTTCTCTAAGGGTTTCGCTTCCAGCCCGTGGTGTCTCCGGGAGGTTGCGTATATGGTAGATTGCACTTTAAAGTCGGACGGCAAGAAGCAGATCCTCCCCGTTTTCTTCGATGTGGAGCCGGATGATGTCAAGCTCAAAACCGAATTGTATAGGGATGCTCTGTGTAGGCATTTGGAGAAGCATGGCCCCGATGAAGTGAAGCGCTGGGAAGATGCTCTTGTTGAGATTCCAACTAGGGTAGGTTGGAAGCTGGGAGGACAAGGGTAAGTTTTCCACAACTTTTTCTGAGTTGTTAATTTTAATATAATCTGAGGACAATTCAAAGATATGTATGTACAAAAAAGTTAATGCCAATGTTGATGTCATCCACAAGTTGTTGTTTATTGCTAAGTTAGCTTTATCTTTGGTTGTGGAAACCTCAAAAAAAATTTAAATGGAAAAATAAGTAATTTTCAACAATTTAGAAAAAAAAAAAAAGAAAAGTGAAAACAACAAAAAGACAAAATGCTTATTCATTGTAGGTCAAACATAATACAAGCATATGAACTAATTATTTGATCAATCTCCAAATATTGCCAACACAATAAAAATATCTAAAAATCATTTGATGAAAAACATATTTCAACAAAGAACAATTTATTAGTTTTATGTATATAAGGAAGCACCCAGGTCAAGTCACATCTTCTCAACTATTATTAAAGGAACTCTATAGTGTCTCCTAGATCTCATCAGGATTTAGAGAAAGAGACCTGGAGACGCGGCATAAAGTGAACCTTCTATGCCGCTTATATATTTTTTCAGGAGCATTCTGTGACATGAGTTAACTGTTGCTGATATTTAACAAGCCCAAGGTCTCGTTACTAAAGTTCAATTCTCATTTATTTAATCTATGAATAAGTAGAAGGACAAAATAGTCATAAAGATATGATTAGCTTCTTTTCCACTCTCTTCTGTGCTTCAACCAAATATGAAATTACCTAATTTCCTCCATTTTCTTTTTTTATCTTTCGTAAACATACAAAGAACCATAAAATCAACCATTTCTTTCTCTTAGTCATTATCCGAATCCTTTCCATTTTCTCTTAATCACTGCATCCAAACTGAGTGCTAGTGTTTAAACCCAATCAATAAGAGTTTGGGCAGCAGTGTTAGTGTTTAAACCCAACCAATGGAAATCTGGCCAGAAGCCATAGTAGCTAATTTGAGCCATTTATAATTTAGATAATTTCATTGTAACTCGGGGTTGTTACGTGGAAATGATATCAAATTTGTTATTTGAAAAACTGCCACTGTTTGCAAAACGGTCTTAATATATGTAGCTCATCTTATTCAAATCGTATATGCTTGAAAGCCAGGAATAGTACGTTTTCATCATTTTCTCAATCTGAATTTTTCCACCATCTCCATATGGTAGGTATGGAGAACTTATAGGATCGATTGTTCGAGAGGTTCTACTTAAGCTGATGGTGAAGAACAGACCTCTTCCTGACCATCTAGTTAAAGTGGATGATGAAGAAGCTATAGAGGAATTGTTGGATGTTGGCTCTGATGGCATACGATTCGTCATAATCCATGGGACGGGTGGTATTGGTAAATCAACTCTGGCTAAGGTTATCTTCAACAAATTCTTGTATAAATTCGGTTACTCTAGTTTCCTTGAAGATGTCCAAAGTCATCGTCTTTTAGACATGCAAAAGAAACTGTTATCCGACACACTAGGTGTAACAGTCCGGATTTTGGCCCATTTTTGGGATTTATAAAACGTGTAATTCGTCAGTGCGCTTATAATGGAATTTCGCCCGGGAACTGATCACTCTCGGGTTCTTATTTTTTAAAATTAGAAATTTTGCTAGAATCGCACTCGATCGAATTTGGCCGTTATTTATACCCTGAATTTGGCAGTCGATTTCCGGGAGTTTCGGGACGAAATAAATTGGACGGTGTCGATATTATTGTGGCCAGCATCGAGATTGTCAGGAATAGTGGAAAAATGAATTTTTGAACCGAGCGCGAATTTGGACTGGTAGACCTCCCTCGTAGTGTGGTTTGGGTCATTTTATTTTGGCCGTGTGCCCTAGAATATTGTTGGGTTTTATCGTGGATTAGTAGGGCCTTTTTCCGGATTCCAAATCGAGACTGATAGGTCGATTTTTAGTTTGGACCGTGTCCGTTGGTTCGCGCTTAAAGTTTAAAATTTAAACTTTTTCCCCTCTTTTTCTCTCTCCTCTCTCCTCCGTCGGTTTTTCCCTCCTTGCGCACGTTCTCTCTCTCTCTTTCTTTTCCCTCTCTCTTCCTTTTTCTCTCTCCTTCCCTTCCCCCTTCTGCCGTGCAGCTACCCCCCTACGCTCACGTCTCCTCCGCATGTTCCCCATGCACCACTCCTTCTCTCTCATTCTTTTCCCTCTCTCTTCTCTCTCCCTTGGGGCGCTTCATCGTCTTCCTCCCTCCCCGACCCCGACTGCTCCGGCGCCTGACTCTGCTTCGTTCTGCTTCGCCTGACCTGCTCGCTGACCGCCGCCCGAGCTCGCCGCCGCGCCGTGCCGACTGGCCGACGCCGCCAGGGAGCTCCGCCGCCGCCGTCGTCAGCCAGCCGCTTTCTTCTTCCTTGCGCGCGCGACGACGAGTCCGGCACTGCTGCTCGCCGCGCCAGTCGCCGTCCCAGCCGCCGTCCCAGCCGCGCCCGACCGTCGCTGCCGTCACCCTCGCCGGTCGACCGTCGCTGGCGCCGCCGTGAGACCAGCTCTCGCCTCTCTCTCTCCTCCCTGGCCTTTCCCCCTGTCTCGGTTCCGAGATCCAGTAGACGCGGGTCCAGCCATCCCCGTCGTCGCCGCTCGCCGACCCACTCCGCCGTCCGGCTCGCCGCCGTGCCGCTTCGTCGGCGCCGGTTCGCCACCACTCCCCTCTCAGCCTCCCCGTCTTTCTCTCTCTCTCTCTCTCTCTTACCCCGACTGTCTCTCTCTCTCTCTCTCTCTCGTTTCCAGCTCGCCCGACCGCCGCCGGCCGGCCAAGCCGGTGCCGCGCCGCCGCCGTCGCTGCCGTCACCCTCGCCGTTCCCCTCTCCAGCCACCACCGCAGCAGCCCCTCGGTGTTGGGCCGAGGGAATCGTGAGCCCATCGGTGCCGTCGTGACCGCCGGTTTGCCCCCGGAGCGCCGCCGCCGATTCTCACCGCGAGTCGGTAATCGGCCGCCCGCTCCCGTCGCCTCGAGACCATTATTAGGCGAGTAAAAATTTCTAAACCCTAATTAGCCTAATTGTGGAATTTTAGGGGTAAATTAATGGGGTAATTAAGCTAATTTGGGGCTTATTTGTGTGGGAATGTGCATGGGCTGATTATAGGACTTAATTGGGACTTAATGAGGATGTTTAGGTGTGATTTGGTGGCCATTTGAGGGCTGTTTGGGCACTGTTCAATCTAGACCCGAATTTGGATTAAATTGCCTAAGTTGAGATTAATTTGGAATCTTGTGTGATGATTTAAATCGGGCGACCCCATGTTTAATTGGGACTTAATAAGGGTGATTAAGGATGATGTGGAGACCAATTGATGGTTGTTTGGGTGTGGTTCACATTAGAACCGAATTTGCTTAAATTGAATATTAATTGGACTATTGTGTAATGATTTGAAATTAGGCATTTTGGAGGTCAATTAGGACTCGTCGGGACTTTGGGGGATGAGGCCATATTTTGGAGTTTATCGATTGAGACTGGTTGGCCATGTCAAGTCCTAAGTGGATGGAATTGCTATAATGCTAAGTTGTGTGTTAAGTGCCGAATGTAAATGGACTTCAATGGAAGGAGTTAGACGTGCCGATAATGCACTGTATGAGTTGAAATTGTGAATTATTATCCTTGGCACACCGTGGCATGACAATTGGCTTGAGTCCCATGACATGTAAATTCGCATCATGCCTTGATATGGTTGAAATTGAATACATTAAGGCACATGTCTGTCGTGAGTAAATTGGGCCTTCGGGTCGTTACAACTGTGGCCTTCGGGTCGGGCCTTCGGGTCGTTACAACTGTGGCCTTCGGGTCGGGCCTTCGGGTCGTTACAACTGTGGCCTTCGGGTCGGGCCTTCGGGTCGTTACAACTGTGGCCTTCGGGTCGGGCCTTCGGGTCGAAACAACTGTGGCCTTCGGGTCGAAACAGTTGGGGTCTTCGGACCGGGCCTTCGGGTCGAAACAGTTGTGGTCTTCGGACCGGGCCTTCGGGTCGAAACAGTTGTGGTCTTCGGACCGGGCCTTCGGGTCGAAACAGTTGTGGTCTTCGGACCGGGCCTTCGGGTCGGTGCAGATTGTGGCCTACGGGTCGGGCCTACGGGTCGGGATAGATTATTGGCCTTAGGGTCGTGGCGTCGATATGACTGCATACTCTGTTTATATTGTTATCAAAAGTCTTACCTGCAGGATGTTATAGTGAATTGGGCCTTGGGCCCGGGTGAATTGGCATTTATTATTGCACTGGTTCATTTAATTATATATTTGATTTACCCTCTGGAAGTACACTTTAGCCTAGTTTAGGATTAGAAATTATTACTTGCTGAGTTTATCTCACGGTTGTGGTAAAACCGAAATTTCAGATCCCCGCCCGTGAATTTCCAAGACTCGGGTTTTGAGTATGAGATCGTGGAGGATGAGGTAGAGCATGAGGAACTAGGTGGGGTAGTTTTTGAGCCGGAGATGGTGGATCCTATTCCAGAGCAGGCAGTTGCCGTGGCCCTTTTGGCGTACCTTCTTGTTGTCAAAGGGATATTGTATATATAAGTTTGTAATCGAACGTATATTTTGGTATAATTTATCGTTAATTGCCATCCTTTGCTATTCATGGTTGCGTTTTAAAATGTCCGGGTGTATATACATATAATATATTCGTATATGCGTCGTTTCCGCATGTGGCGTGTTTTCTCTGATTTGGGTATTAGGGTCTCTGTGACGCAATCCTGGGAGCGTCGCACTCTGTTTCGACCCTAGGCGGATGTTCATGCTCTCGTTGGGTGCGGGGCGTGACATCCCCTCTTGAATTGGTATCAGAGCAAGGACAGCTCGGTCCAGTCTAGCTGAACCTTGGAGTGATAAGGAGGAGTGACCATGGGTAGTCGTAGGGTGACTTAGTGTGCTAAGTGTACCTCCAGATTGTTTGTGTTTGAATGTTGTGGTGATTATTTGAACCAGTATTATGCAGGTGCGGCATGACCCAAGGTAAGTGTGCGAGTCCTTGGGTGAAAATTCTGTGCCGTTGTGCTAATTGCATGCTGAGTGCTTAATTGCTTTTCTGTTGATGCCTGCTTAGTGAATTGTTGTGGATTACTGCCTAGGGCTTAGATTGGTATAGTTGGCCTAGGTCTTTAATTCCCGAGGGGGAATTATAGCAGGTAAGCGGGTAGTGTGAACCCTGAGTATGAGTAGTCGAGGTCGAGGTCTGGTAGGTCTGCAAGTTGGAGTTGTGGGGGATCCCAAATGGGATGATATTTTGAGAGCAATCGAGGAAGTTGGAATTTTAATGAGTAGACAGACTGAGGAGCGAAATGCTACTGTTACTACTGATGCGGAGGCCACTATTGTCGTCGTCAATGGAAATAACGGGAATCATGGGCATAAGGAAAATGTTGGAAGTCAAGGTCAATGGGAAGTTAATGCAATCAGACAGATGTGTCAGTTGGTTGGAAAAGTTTCTGAAATTTAAACTTGTAAGGTTCGATAGGAAGAAGTGACCCTGGCTGTATATCAACTCCAAGGAAATGTGATTGATTGGTAAGAGGACCCCCAGAGTAGACTATTTTGCAGGGCATAATTCCAAGCTGGGTGTCGTTATCGAGGCCTTCAATGAGAGGTACTTTCAGGGAGTGCGCGGGGACAGGAAATGACAGAGTTTCTTTGGCTTCGTTAAAATTGAATGTCAGTTGATCAGTACGAGGTCAAGTAGTAAAGTTACCAAAGTACGCACTAAAGATGGTCAAGGACCATGTGGATGGGACAAGGAGGTTTTAGGATGGATTGGAACCGGAATTTCGCGATCAGTTGGTACTTTTAGGTTTTAAGGAATCACAACGAGTTGTATGAGAGAGTTCGATGATTGACACGGATATGAGTGAAAGGACTACCGCTTCGGGATCGCGGTTTGCACCGGCTAGGGACAACAGGGACTTTGGAAAGAAGCCTATGACAGAGAGTCAGAGATTTGTCCCTCTAGTAAGAAAGAGCTTTGGAAAGCCGAATTATTACTTCAATACCACATGTCGGTCTTATGGAAAGAGGCACGGGAATGACCCCTGCCCAGGTAGACCTGAAGCGTATTTTGGATGTGGCCAACATGGTCACCAAGTGAGAAATTGCTAAGTCGACAGGTTAGATCGCTAATGCAATCGCAGCGACCACAGGTAGGACATTAAGCGAGAGCTGCTCTGCAGATTAATCAGAATCGACTATGAACATAGGGAAAAGTGTACGTTGTGGTAGGGAAGGAATCAGAGGATGTGCCGCGAAAGTCTAGAGGCGTTGCATGTTGATATTGGGTACGATAGGCGATGATTTTGAAGTTGTAACTCTAATGGTCATATAAGACTTATAATCACTTATGGTGATCAGGTGCAATCAATTTATGGATTTCTGATTCACTGGCGATATTCTTGGACGAGTTGGGAAGGATGAGTGTTGCTTAGGGATTACAGAGTTGGTAAAGAATCGATGTGTTTTGTTTTGGGAGATTGTCGGACTGAAATTGGATGGACTGAAATTGTCCTTGAGGTGTACGATGATAATTATTTTGTGGCTGGCTTGTTGGTTGAGAAATCAAGGCTAAAGGACATAGCCGAAGTGTGTAATCTTCCCGATGTCTTTCCGCAGGAATTGCCGGGATTACCACCTGATCGAGAAGTGGAAATGGGAATTGAGTTAGCCTTGGGATGGAACCAATCTAGAGAGCACCCTTTTTGAATGTCGTTGTCAGAGTTGAAAGAATTGGAGGTTCAAATGCAGGGGTTGTTGGATGAAGATTTTATTCATCTGAGTGGGTCTCCATGGGAAGCACCAGTTTTATTCGTGAGGAAAAAGGACGGATTGTTAAGGTTATGTATTGACTACAGACAGTTGAATCAGGTGACTACTAAGGATAAACGCCCGTGCCAAGAGTAAATGACCTGTTTGACCAGTTACAAGGGACATCAATATTTTGTGAGATCGACTTGGGGATTGGCTATCACCAATTGAGGATTAAGAAGGAGGGCGTGCCGAAATCGGCATTTAGAACGGGGTATGGACACTATGAATTTACGGTGATGCCGTTTGGACTGATGGACGCCCCCGCAGCCTTTATGGATTTAATGAATCGAGTATTTAAGGAATTTCTGGATCAGTTTGTAATCGTGATTCATAGGCAATATCTTGGTATACTCAAAGAGTTCCGCAGAGTGTGAGTTACATTTGGAGAAAGGTTCTACGGACCTCAAGAGGACACGCACTCTACGCTAAGTTTTATAAGTGCGGATTCTAGCTTCATTGAGTGGTGTTCTTAGGACATATGAAATCCGGGGAAGGAATTGCGGTAGATCCGGCAGAGATTGAAGCCGTCATGAATTGGCTAAGACCGACAACGGTAATCGAGGTTCGGAGGTTTTTGGACCTGGCAAGTCATTACAGACGTTTCGCAGAAAGGTTTTTGACGTTGGTAACACCGTGGACACGTTTGCAAAAGAAGGAAACGAAATTCGAATGAATGGATAAGTACAAAAGGGAGCTTTCGAGGTTAAAAGAGAGTTTGACGATTGTGCCAGTATTGATAATCCCGTCGGGACCGGGAGGATATGAAATCTACAGTGACGCGTTGCTAAGAGGACTTGGATGTGTGTTAACACAACGTGGAAGAGTAGTGACATATGCATCGCAACAAATGAGACCGCATAAGCTGAATTATCCAACTCATGATTTGGTATTAGCCGCAATTATTTTCGCTCTTAAGATTTGGAGGCATAACCTGTGTGGGGAGAAAATTCAGATTTACACATATCATTAGAGTTTAAAGGTATCGATTTTCCCGAAAAGAACTTAGCATGAGACAGCACCGTTGGATGGAACTCCTAAAGGACTATAACTGCGATATATTATAAAACCCCAGAATAACTAATAAGGTAACGGATGCACTGAGTTGGAAATCGAGCATTGCGCATGTGATGGTCAAAGAATGGACCCTGTTGGAGGGAATTCGGGATTTGGAATTTAAGTGTGAAGCAAGTCATGTTTAGAGCCTGCTTACCGCGTTGAGGATTAAACTGGAAATCTGAGCTAAGATTAAGGCTTTACAATCGATGGACCTAGAAATCCAGAAGATTCTGGAAATGGATGTCACAAAAAGGAAATCGGATTTTTTTTTTTAGACATTCAAGGATGGGATTCTGAAGTTCCGTGATTGGCTATGTGTACCCAGTGATCCAGAATTAAAAGAAGAAATTTTGTCGGAAGTACACCATGGCAATTACAGTATTCACTCGGGTAGTACGAAAATGTATCAGAACTTGCGACAGTATTATTGGTGGAACGATATGAAAGTGGACGTGGCTAAACATGTGGCTAAATGTTTCACATGTTGACAAGTGAAGACGCAACATTGCAAATCGGGTAGAAGGTTGCAGCCATTGGAAATTCCCGAGTGGAAATGGGAACACATTGCGATGGACTTTGAAATGGGATTATCGAGGAGTAAGAAGGGCCATGATTCGATTTGGGTGATAGTGAGTCGGTTGATAAAGTCAGCACGTTTTCTACCGGTACGAAGGGATTTTTGCCTTGAGAAGGTATGCCGATTTGTATGTACGACACATAGTCCATCTCTATGGAGTACCAGTGACGATCACCTCGGACCGTGATCCTAAGTTTACTGCCGCTTTTTGGAAAGGTCTTCATACGGCATTAGGAACGAGGTTACAGTTAAGCATAGCCTATCATTCGCAGACGAATGACCGGTTTGAGAGGACGATTCAAACTTTAGAAAGTATGCCGCAAGCATGTGTATTGGATTTTGGGGAAGTTAGAAAGAATAATTGCTCTTGGTTGAGTTTGCTTATAACAATAGTTATCAGCAGAGTTTTAGAGTGGCACCGTTTAGAGCATTGTATGGCAGCGTTTGCAGAACACCGGTTTGTTGGGATGAAATGGGTAAGAGGAGCATCACGGGTCCCAAGTGGGTTCAGCAGTCAATTAGAACAGTCAAGGTGATTTGGGGACATCATGGAACCAAAGGTGCGATGTAGGGAAGTGAAAAGTTGTTGCGACACCAGTACTCCCATTTGTTTGGATAGTTGGGTTGAATTGTAAATTTCGAGGACGAAATTTTTGTAAGGGGGGAAGAATTGTAACAGTCCGGATTTTGGCCCATTTTTGGGATTTATAAAACGTGTAATTCGTCAGTGCGCTTATAATGGAATTTCGCCCGGGAACTGATCACTCTCGGGTTCTTATTTTTTTAAAATTTGAAATTTTGCTAGAATCGCACTCGATCGAATTTGGCCGTTATTTATACCCTGAATTTGGCAGTCGATTTCCGGGAGTTTCGGGACGAAATAAATTGGACGGTGTCGATATTATTGTGGCCAGCATCGAGATTGTCAGGAATAGTGGAAAAATGAATTTTTGAACCGAGCGCGAATTTGGACTGGTAGACCTCCCTCGTAGTGTGGTTTGGGTCATTTTATTTTGGCCGTGTGCCCTAGAATATTGTTGGGTTTTATCGTGGATTAGTAGGGCCTTTTTCCGGATTCCAAATCGAGACTGATAGGTCGATTTTTAGTTTGGACCGTGTCCGTTGGTTCGCGCTTAAAGTTTAAAATTTAAACTTTTTCCCCTCTTTTTCTCTCTCCTCTCTCCTCCGTCGGTTTTTCCCTCCTTGCGCACGTTCTCTCTCTCTCTTTCTTTTCCCTCTCTCTTCCTTTTTCTCTCTCCTTCCCTTCCCCCTTCTGCCGTGCAGCTACCCCCCTACGCTCACGTCTCCTCCGCATGTTCCCCATGCACCACTCCTTCTCTCTCATTCTTTTCCCTCTCTCTTCTCTCTCCCTTGGGGCGCTTCATCGTCTTCCTCCCTCCCCGACCCCGACTGCTCCGGCGCCTGACTCTGCTTCGTTCTGCTTCGCCTGACCTGCTCGCTGACCGCCGCCCGAGCTCGCCGCCGCGCCGTGCCGACTGGCCGACGCCGCCAGGGAGCTCCGCCGCCGCCGTCGTCAGCCAGCCGCTTTCTTCTTCCTTGCGCGCGCGACGACGAGTCCGGCACTGCTGCTCGCCGCGCCAGTCGCCGTCCCAGCCGCCGTCCCAGCCGCGCCCGACCGTCGCTGCCGTCACCCTCGCCGGTCGACCGTCGCTGGCGCCGCCGTGAGACCAGCTCTCGCCTCTCTCTCTCCTCCCTGGCCTTTCCCCCTGTCTCGGTTCCGAGATCCAGTAGACGCGGGTCCAGCCATCCCCGTCGTCGCCGCTCGCCGACCCACTCCGCCGTCCGGCTCGCCGCCGTGCCGCTTCGTCGGCGCCGGTTCGCCACCACTCCCCTCTCAGCCTCCCCGTCTTTCTCTCTCTCTCTCTCTCTCTTACCCCGACTGTCTCTCTCTCTCTCTCTCTCTCGTTTCCAGCTCGCCCGACCGCCGCCGGCCGGCCAAGCCGGTGCCGCGCCGCCGCCGTCGCTGCCGTCACCCTCGCCGTTCCCCTCTCCAGCCACCACCGCAGCAGCCCCTCGGTGTTGGGCCGAGGGAATCGTGAGCCCATCGGTGCCGTCGTGACCGCCGGTTTGCCCCCGGAGCGCCGCCGCCGATTCTCACCGCGAGTCGGTAATCGGCCGCCCGCTCCCGTCGCCTCGAGACCATTATTAGGCGAGTAAAAATTTCTAAACCCTAATTAGCCTAATTGTGGAATTTTAGGGGTAAATTAATGGGGTAATTAAGCTAATTTGGGGCTTATTTGTGTGGGAATGTGCATGGGCTGATTATAGGACTTAATTGGGACTTAATGAGGATGTTTAGGTGTGATTTGGTGGCCATTTGAGGGCTGTTTGGGCACTGTTCAATCTAGACCCGAATTTGGATTAAATTGCCTAAGTTGAGATTAATTTGGAATCTTGTGTGATGATTTAAATCGGGCGACCCCATGTTTAATTGGGACTTAATAAGGGTGATTAAGGATGATGTGGAGACCAATTGATGGTTGTTTGGGTGTGGTTCACATTAGAACCGAATTTGCTTAAATTGAATATTAATTGGACTATTGTGTAATGATTTGAAATTAGGCATTTTGGAGGTCAATTAGGACTCGTCGGGACTTTGGGGGATGAGGCCATATTTTGGAGTTTATCGATTGAGACTGGTTGGCCATGTCAAGTCCTAAGTGGATGGAATTGCTATAATGCTAAGTTGTGTGTTAAGTGCCGAATGTAAATGGACTTCAATGGAAGGAGTTAGACGTGCCGATAATGCACTGTATGAGTTGAAATTGTGAATTATTATCCTTGGCACACCGTGGCATGACAATTGGCTTGAGTCCCATGACATGTAAATTCGCATCATGCCTTGATATGGTTGAAATTGAATACATTAAGGCACATGTCTGTCGTGAGTAAATTGGGCCTTCGGGTCGTTACAACTGTGGCCTTCGGGTCGGGCCTTCGGGTCGTTACAACTGTGGCCTTCGGGTCGGGCCTTCGGGTCGTTACAACTGTGGCCTTCGGGTCGGGCCTTCGGGTCGTTACAACTGTGGCCTTCGGGTCGGGCCTTCGGGTCGAAACAACTGTGGCCTTCGGGTCGAAACAGTTGGGGTCTTCGGACCGGGCCTTCGGGTCGAAACAGTTGTGGTCTTCGGACCGGGCCTTCGGGTCGAAACAGTTGTGGTCTTCGGACCGGGCCTTCGGGTCGAAACAGTTGTGGTCTTCGGACCGGGCCTTCGGGTCGGTGCAGATTGTGGCCTACGGGTCGGGCCTACGGGTCGGGATAGATTATTGGCCTTAGGGTCGTGGCGTCGATATGACTGCATACTCTGTTTATATTGTTATCAAAAGTCTTACCTGCAGGATGTTATAGTGAATTGGGCCTTGGGCCCGGGTGAATTGGCATTTATTATTGCACTGGTTCATTTAATTATATATTTGATTTACCCTCTGGAGGTACACTTTAGCCTAGTTTAGGATTAGAAATTATTACTTGCTGAGTTTATCTCACGGTTGTGGTAAAACCGAAATTTCAGATCCCCGCCCGTGAATTTCCAAGACTCGGGTTTTGAGTATGAGATCGTGGAGGATGAGGTAGAGCATGAGGAACTAGGTGGGGTAGTTTTTGAGCCGGAGATGGTGGATCCTATTCCAGAGCAGGCAGTTGCCGTGGCCCTTTTGGCGTACCTTCTTGTTGTCAAAGGGATATTGTATATATAAGTTTGTAATCGAACGTATATTTTGGTATAATTTATCGTTAATTGCCATCCTTTGCTATTCATGGTTGCGTTTTAAAATGTCCGGGTGTATATACATATAATATATTCGTATATGCGTCGTTTCCGCATGTGGCGTGTTTTCTCTGATTTGGGTATTAGGGTCTCTGTGACGCAATCCTGGGAGCGTCGCACTCTGTTTCGACCCTAGGCGGATGTTCATGCTCTCGTTGGGTGCGGGGCGTGACATCTAGGCACAACCTCTGCTTACGGAATCCATGATACTAACGACGGGATCAATCGCATAAGAAAAGGACTTAGCGAGAAAAAGGTTATGGTCGTTGTCGATAATGTGAACGACAAGAAGCAACTCGAGAACCTTGCAGGGAGCTACAAATGGTTCGGTTCCGGAAGCAGGATCATCATCACAGTCAGGGACAAAAGAACAATACCATGTAGGACAATGCTAGATAAGGAGAACCAAACGCGACCTAGCTATTACATGGACTACCCAGTAAAGGAGATGCCTTTGGATCAAGCGATTCTGCTTTTCAGCAAGCATGCCTTTAGAAGCGATACTCCTCCAAAAGATTGGTACAATTTCTCAAAAGAAATCATTTTAAGCATAGGGAGGCTTCCTTTGACTCTTGAAGTCATGGGTTCTCTTTTCGCCAATACAGACAGATCAAAGTGGCACGAGACATTGAAGGACTTAAAGCAAGTCCCGTGTGAGGAAGTCCGAGACACACTGATGATAAGTTTCAACAAATTGGACCCCATAAAAAAAGAAATATTCCTAGATATTGCATGTTTTTGCATTGGGGAGGATAAGACGCATGCGTGTTACATGTGGGATGATTGTGGATATTCTCCACATAGCGCAATTGATGATCTTCTCCTCATGTCATTGATAAAGATTGACGGCAACAATAAGTTCTGGATGCATGACGAAATTCGAGATCTAGGAAGATACATTGTCAAGGAAGAGAATTTTGAAGATGCTGGAAAGCGCCGTTGGGTGTGGATTGACAATAATACTTTAGACGTGCTGAGGAGCAACAAGGTGAAAGTCACTAACAGTAGAAGATATGATCATCAATCCATGAAAATCTTTTGTTATGTGTTTTAAAATCGAGAATATCGGTTGATGACCTGCTTTGTTCACAAATTTATAAAGAAATAGAAAGCAACTCTATAAACAACAAAAGTATATGTTTTCATGCCTTCCCCATGTTCATTCATTTCTTATTTCGGTGAGAATGAAAATGAGTTCTTTGTTTCCTTCCTTGAAAAGGTGTTTAGTCTGTGAAACGACAGAAATATCAACAGTTTGGGGTCTAAGAAGTACTACTGATATTGATGACTGCTTTCTTGGTTTATTGCTTTCTATGGTGCACTCATCTTTATTCTCTGCTTTTACTGGCAGGAAAACCCAGCTGTACGAGCACTCAGTTTGGGTATTCGTCACGACTTTACACCTGAAGAATTAGCCCGTTTTCCAAACCTGAGGTTCCTTGGAGGGCAAAGAATGAATTTCGTAGGCAACTTCAAAAATCTTCTTCCTAATCTAAGATGGCTTTCTTGGCGTTATTGCTCGCTGAATATTAGAGCGACAAATCTTCAACCAGTGAATTTGATTGTGCTCGACCTTTCGCAGAGCTTCATCACCCACAAATGGAATGGATGGGGGCAAATTAAGGTACCGATACTCCTCACTTATGTTCCCTTCAAATTCTACTGATTGACCTTTGCTAGCTAGTTGTATGCTACTATATTCTCATTCTTTTCGTTGGCATGTCATCGGCCTTGTTTTTCCACTACAGATGGCGAAAAAGTTAAAAGTTCTAGATTTGTCGTGGTGCCGATGGTTCACCAAGACACCCGATTTTTCCGAGTTTGGCAAGTTAGAGAAATTGATTCTCACTGAGTGTACGGAATTGTCTACAATTGACAGCTCAATTGGTAAGCTAAAACTGCTAAGTGCTTTGAATTTCGAGGGATGTTGCTCCCTTCAAGGGTTGCCCAAAGAAATCGGTTCCCTTGAATGCTTGTCAGAGATTTTCCTTTGCTCAATAATGGAACAGTTTAAATTTCCTGAGACACTAGGCAGTCTAAAATCTTTGACCAGATTTGAAATTTATCGGTGTCTGGGTATCAGCCAACTTCCTCAGTCTATTGGAAAGTTAACAAATTTGACGCATTTGATTTTGCATGAATGCAAAACTTTGCATGAGCTTCCGGACTCTCTCGGGGAACTAGAATCATTGGTCGAGTTGGATATACGAGGGTCATCTATCTCTGTTCTCCCTGATTCCATTGGAAATCTGAAGGTACTAAAAGTCATTAGGATGGCAGGTTCAAGGATACAAACGATACCTTGCTCTCTTGGCCAGGTGGAGACGCTCGAAGTGCTCGATGCCTCGAATTGTCGGCAAATTATGGATGAAATCCCGTGGGAAATGTGGAGCCTAACTCGTTTGAGGACCTTGGACTTATGTAGGACCCCAATCTCTACACCGCCGCCAAAAATCAGTGGTTTCTCTAGTCTCCAAACGCTTAAATTTCAAATTGCAAGGGGCCGGTTTTGCCCATTGCCAGAGCTTCCCTCGAGTTTGAAATTCCTTGAGGTGGTGGACGTTGATAATTTCAATGTTCTTCCCGAACTCTCAAGCCTAGTCCACTTGGATCATCTCCACTTGCAGTGGCCATTTGCTGCACTTTGGAGCGAGAACGAGAACGAGGTCATGCTGTCCATCCATCGGCTTCCATGTGGCTTATCAACCTTGAAACTTCACTATATCCCGCATTTGCCAGATTTTTCGGACCTCAGAAGCTTGTCGGTTCTCACTATCAACGGATGTCCGATGCCACACTTCCCCGTCCTTAAATCCTTGGAGAGGTTAAGGAAATTGGAGATACTTTTCTGCGAATTCCTGGAGAGGACACCCGATCTTTCGGGCTTGAAGATGCTAGAAGAGTTAAAACTCGGAGACTTAGACAAACTGGCAGAGATTCCAGGTTTGGGTGAACTGGAATCACTGAAGTTTTTACGCATTTGGTCCTGTCGGGAGATCGAACAATTGCCTAACCTCTCGAAGTTGAAGAATCTACGTCTTCTCGCGCTATTGAGTAATTTTAAGATTAGAGCCGTGGAAGGCTTGGAAGAATTGATTGCTTTGAAGAATGCGGAGGTCTTTGAATGCACGTCCCTAGAAAGGTTGCCTGATGTGTCGGCATTCACCAAGTTGAGGACAGATTGGAAGCCGCCAGAATTTGCAGAAGACACCGTTCAGTCTAACATGCCTGGACTCCCCCCCCAACCTTTCGTGGGGGTGACAAAAAGCCCCGCCCGCCCCGCTCAACTTTTGGTGGGGTTGTCAACTTTTGCCCCGCCCCGCCAGCCCGGTCCCAAAATTTGGGGTGTTTTTGGGGTTGGGCCTTGGTCTTCTTTGCTTAAGGCTTTTAAGCGTGGATTTCGACAAAAAAAAAAGGCTTTTAAGCATGGACACTCATCTCCCGCTCTCTCTCTCTCTCTCTCCCCTTCCCCTCTTCTCTCCTCTCCCTCTATGCGTAGCAGAGCGTGACAAGACCCTTAGATCGGCGACAGAACCGATCGCCCCTCCGCTGGCCGTGAACTTCAGGCGACTAATACCCTTTGCCTCCATCACCGTTCGCTCCCTCGAGTGTGGGCCGAAACCCTAGTCGCATGCAGGTGAGCGATCTCATCACGGCAGTGGGTGACAGACGACGGCTCGTCTCCGCCTCTCTTTCTGTCGATTCCGTTGGATATCTCCTTGCGTGCTATCGTGAATTCTCGCGACTCGAACTCTGCCTTTTCGATTGAATCGCGACAGCGAGGATCGAGGTGCCCGAGCTGAGGCAGAAGTCGAAGGCCGATCTGCTGAGCCAATTGAAGGACCTCAAGGCCGAGCTCTCCAAGACGTGCGTCGCCTTTTGGGTGGATGGTAATGTCACACTGACGACACTAATTGACTTGGAAAAGGCAGTGAAGGGGGGACTAGATCTAGAGAAGCAAGAAGCCAAGAAAGAAAGAAAGAGAAAGAAAGAAACACGAGGTGGGTGTTCGTGGGAATCGGTTCTTGGGGATGCGAAGCACAGAATCGGTTCTGATTGCAGAAATTCCTGCAGGACTCCTCGAGAAGCCCAAGAAATGCCGTAGCCCCTATTTCTACAAACTGGTGCTTTCCTCCACAATCCAAGACAAGAGGGCTGGTGAGGATTCGTTGTCCCGACTTCGCTTTCCGTTGTGTTCCTTTTGACGATTCCTCACGCGATTCCTCAATTCGATTGCGTTCTGTCTGTGATTGTTTGGCCTTGCATTTTCAAGTGCTGTTTTCTTGTTGGGTTTGTCTTGTTTATTTTGTTTTTGTTGGGCGGTGATTTCTGGTAAGTTCGAAGTCGCGATGACCTAGATTTGATTCATGGCCCGTTACGATTGAGACCCAGGAAATAGTTTCGACCAGAAATCTTGGTGAAAGAGAAAAAAAGATTGAGGTCTGTGGTGATTGCTCTGCTATTTGGAGGCAACGGGTATACTTGATTTAGGGTGGTCAAATGGTATTAGAGCTTGATTTTCTGGAGGCATTTTCTGGTCGTCTGGCTCATAGAGAATTCGAATTGGTGAAGTTGTGTTATATCTCAAGTACAGAGTTTCAGTCGAAACCATGAGTGAGGAGGACAAATTGCTTTGTACGAGTGGTTGCATAAGTATCTGCTGCATGGAATTGGATGCTCTACCGCTAATTATGTTATTTTGCCATTGTTTGCGATTATTCAAGTGTTGCTAGAAATATCGAGCTGTGTCGGCTTCTGGCTAGGTTCGGGGAAGTTTATTTCGGTCTCAATGTTGGAGTGTACCCAGTATGGTGGTTGTTAATTTAAAAACATGAATGCAGGGGGATTTCGTTTTATTTTGGTTTTACGCTTGATTAGTTACTGTGAATATCGATTAAGGTTGTGCAGGTGGAGTTCTTGACTTCCTGTATTGATGCACTTGGATATGGAAACTAAAGAAAAAGGAAAATGGTCCTATATCTCACTAGGAGCTGGATCATCGTTACATGTTTTTGATATCTTGTGTTGTGGCATTGGCGGCTTCACCTTGATGGAGCAATTTACTTTTTGTTTGTCATTGCCAAGTGTACTTTTCTGCTACCGTGTATCTTTAACTCAATTCTTGAACTGCGTGCTTCTTGATGTCTTCAGATAACTACTGTCTTCTGGCAACTTATGACTTACGACTTTGACAGGGTTTGCTAGGGATTTTCAACACCGAACAGCAGCTTAGTGACCTGGAATAACAGAACATTCAATCTTTTTCTACCAAAATCTTGTGAGTTTTTGTTCAATTAACATTCAATATTCAGATAACTTAAGAGTTGTCTTATGTATGCTTTTCTTGTATTTGTCAAGAGTGTGTTGAGGACTACATTTCTGATTGTAATAATAGTTTGGAGGTTCTAAGTGTTGTAGATAGAAGGATTGCTAAATGTTTGAAGTAAGTGCTTCTAGTGTCACACAAAGAAGGACGAGATCTACAGTGTGGGAACACTTTTAAACTTATTCCTGATCGAGAAAAGGCTGAATGAATATATTGTGGGGCCTATATTAGTTGTGCTAGCGGTCAAGGGACCAGTCGATCCCATCGAAGCAAAACGTTAGTTCTCATTTTTCGGCTCTTGTTTGCTTACCTGTACAGCTGGCAAGGAAAAAAGGCTGAGAAAGAGAAAGGCGGCACCGCACGTGGATTAGAACCAAATTTGCGGCCCGGCGCGTGGAGGAAAGCCAGATTGACAACGCACATTCGCCACTGACACGAACTAATCCAAGTGTTCACTTCTTGAGCCATCTGTTGGATGTCTTGACTGTGTTGAAAAGATATTTTCGCGCTCAAATTGAATTCTTTGCGATGCGCAAAGTTATTATGCTCTACCCATTTCAATCATCTCTAAAGTATGAACTTATCGTGTATGACTAGGCTTAACAGGTATTCAATGCCAATATTTATAATATTGGTCGCATTAGGCCCGATGGCATCTCCTCGTGTTTGTGGTTTGGCGGGAAAAAGAGGCCAAAATTATTTCCAAATTTGTCCCACATTTGACGAAACAATAATGGGGACCACTGCAATTACCCAATCCGCTTATTGAAATGTTGACTCCGTGATTTAGAGAGTGGTCCTGGTTAATTGACTCAAGAAGTGTCTTCTTGGGAGATGGAGAACATGTGGAATCAACATTGAGGCCTCTAGAAAATTCAAAACCGTTGCTGGAGATATGAAGCATTTACATTTATGGTCATGGGCTATATGCTATTATGGAAATGGCCGATGTCTTTTGGTAATGTGAAGATAACAAGATAATAAAGGGAAGTAAACCATTGCGCACTGATATTAAGACCCTGTTAGCCTCTGTCTCTGGTCGGAGGAAGCTGGCCTCTGAGTGGTGAGTTATAAGAATAAATATCACGTGAGCAACGTCCATTGCTTGTAACCTACCCATTCGAGGCATAATTGGAGAAAGGGAGAAGGAAAATATGACCTTAACTCCCTTACCAAAAAAAAAAAAAAAAAAACCTTAACTTGTATTATATATAATCTCCATTCTAGATGAATGAATAGACGTAATTAGATTATTTTGAATGATGTATATCACACATGCAAGTAAAAAAAAATTAACAACTAAAGTTCCCTTCATTTCATGGAAAATAACTTTCAAGAAAAGTTTTCCTGGATTTTCCAGCGTTCGATTCACGGAAAATAAACTAGTCAATGAAAATATTTTTTTCTCAATAGAAAAACCACCTTCAAAAGTGAAAAAATTCCTTCTCTTTCCTCCTTACACTTCTTCACATTCATTTTCTAAAATTATTTTTGTTTTTTGAATTTTTTTTATGATTTTTCATTTTTATTTTTATTTATTTCTTTTCTTTTCTTTCTTTCTCTGCCGGTTGTTGCCCACGAATTTGACAAGTTTTATTGACTGTACTATCTAAAAAGGTTAAAACTTAGGTACACTTTCGCAATAATTTGTAGGACTTAATTTGCACTAATCCCAAAACAAAAATTAAGAATCGAATCCCAATTCCCTCCCTTAAAAAAAATTAACAGAGCCTGAGCAGTTTTGTATGGAAGGAGTGTATCATTTCTTGGATCATCATATATCATTTGTGATGATGATACCTTTTTTCTTTTCAAAATTAGTAAACTTTAGAAAATTGATTTAAGAATTTAACATTAAATTAGCTCAAAAATACTGCGCAGGACCTCGCCGGGGGCTCTCAGCATGTGCTCGGACACCAGCAGATGAAGTCGTGGCGCTGGAACGCGAACACGATCGAGCAAGATGAGCAACCCAATCAGGAGCAGTTACCTTCATGGAGGCGGCCGGAGGGACTGGGCAGCCTCTGTCATTGTGGATGAAGAAGACCAACCTTCTCGTCCCTGTTCTTCATCTGTATGTGATGTTGAGAACACTGCTAGTGTCACCGCGGAGATATCAGCCCCATAGACACCGGTGCCGCGGTGAGTTTAGGATGAACGGAATTGCTGGGCTCTATATGAAGATGGAATTTGATATAGTCGATCGTTCTCTTGGGGATGTTGTTTTGGATTACCTTTTCAGATGAGTGAGCTGGGTGTCCTCGTTGAGCGGGTGGATCGTTTAATGCGTCAGACTAATTTGTTGCTTCTAATATCAGGTCCGTGGATTTCTGGGACAGCAACAACTGGAGGAATTGTCAAACATAAATGCTGGAATCGTCAGAACCCTTTGTGATGGAATCACCAAACGTTGCCCGAAAGCTATTGTCAACCTGATTAGCGACCGTGTTAACTCCACAGTTCCCATCGCAGCCGAAGTTTTCAAGAGAGCTGGCACTTATGATCCAAAGAGACTGTTTGGTGTGACCATGCTCGACGCCGTTAGAGCAAATACCTTTGCGTTACATATCGCTCCTGCTTCTATTGTCTTGCCGATACTATGAAGAAGCATCGAGTATCTTTACAGGGTACGGAGTCTTGGGTTGTCAGCTTTGTATGAGCCTACAAAGATAGAAGCGTAATTTTACCTTGTTTATCGCCCTCTTTTGTCTCAAACGTTATGCCTTGCGTACCTGCAATTGATAACTTGCTCCAAGGGCATTTAACCTTTTCCCGGCTTTCGAAAAGATATTCTAAGTGGACCTGGTATTTCATTCAATATGCTAATGCCTCGTGCATTGGATCACGTGGAAGGTGTAGAAGTGAAGCTAATAAAATCGGGCTATTTTCGAGCCTAGCAGCTGGGTCCAGAAGCCCCGTTTAGTTAATTGTTTTGGGTGAAATATTGATGTAACTGCTGTTATGTGCTAGCGAGTGTTATTGGTTCTCTTCTCAGAAGATTTTTTATGGTCAATAGATACGTGGTACCAACGCTCAGGCGGCAAAATCTGTCCAAGATGCCAGTTTCGAGAAAATGCCACGAAAGCCAACTACTTTTTGCCTTTCCCATGATATTGTACTGTAGGTGGTCGCTAAAATATCTCAGCAGACTTCTGATCTATTATATTACTTGAAGGCAGAAGAACTAGGCCTTGATCCTAGAGAAGTTGATGTTCCAGTTGTTGGGGGTCCTGCAGGAGTGACAATATTACCTCTTTTATTTGAGGTTTGTGGTGTATTCTTCCTAATGAGAACTTCTTATGTGTTCGACAGCAAGGCTATTAGAAATTGCACTTCTCTGCAGAATGCTAAATGCCAGTTGGCATTTTCAAAATCTGTAGGTGAAACCACCTTGTTCTTCACTCCTCAAGATTACCTGACATCACATATCCAAAATGGCGGCACAGAAGTTGTCGAGGTAAATAAATTTCAATTTGTTGTGGAGTTAGATGTTAATTTTGGCAGTGTTGACTTCATATCACATTCCATTAGTCTCTTCAGTTTTGGGCTTTAGGTGGTATAATAGTGTTTTAGCTGTTCTAGTGATGTTCATTTTGTTAAGGGCTTGTGACAAAAGCTTCGGAGTACTCAGGCCACCTAAGGAGTACACTGTTACAAGCAAGCAATTATGTCTCCCAGACATGTGACTGCATGCTTAATCATGTTAGAGTCTGTAAATTCTTTAAATTTACAAGCCATTTCGAAGATGTACTCTGCTGAGAAGTTTCTTTATGAGAAGGGTGAGATTTTCTCAAGAATCACTTCTTAGGTCCATGTGGGCATAAATCCTGTACCGAACATTAGAGAGCTTGTTATCATCTCTACTTGTAGAGGACAAGGAATTTGATTTAGGAATGCCACCTTGGCAATCTATCCACTACCACTACACAAGAAAGGTGTTAATAAAGATCTGCTGGAATTAATGGGACACCTAGCTGGTGGAAGTATGTACAAGGTGATTACTTCATCTTCGGCTATAGGCACTAGACAGAAGCAAGCAGTTGGGGAGAATATCTTAGTTTCTGATTATTTTGTCTGGTCATCATTAAGTAAATCAAAGGAAGGTAATAGAAAGAACGTAGGGACAGAACACCACACATCTTTTGTTGTTATGGCTAAGAGAATGACTTGCAATTGATAGTAAGTGGAGAAGTTAATCTTGAAGTGTTTGTTGATGTCTACTCGAAACTGGATTTTTCTGCATCTATTTCTGCAGTGAAGTTATGACATGACGTCTTAGTCTTCACGTCTATGCTTCCCTATATTATGTCTTGAAGCCAACTGAATTGTGTAAAAAATGAAATATGCAGGCATATGTTCCTGTCAAGTTTGGCGATGCATGCCTTTGTGGGTTGAGGGGCGACGCGGCATTGTTGAGTGTGCATTTGTTGCTTTTCAGGTTTGGTGCCTTGAAAATCTTATCAAGATCCAATCCTTTGACTTCTCTTGAATTCAAACTGAAAAAACCAATGATTTTCTTTATTGTTGTCCCTATTTTCAGGTGACTGAGCTTCCGTTCTTTGCATCCAACGTGCACCTCGGTCGCTCTGGGGCCGAGGAGGTTCTTCTCCTTGGCCCACTGAATGAGTACGAAAGGTCTGGAGTTGATTACATCAAAGGAAGATAAAGTTTTTTAATCTCAGCCTTTGTTTGTTGAACTGTAGAGCTGGCTTGGAAGAGGCAAACAAAGAGTTAGCGGAGACAATTTAGAAGGGCAACTCATATATCAAGAAGTGAGTGGCTTAAAGACGTGGCTCTTCGGTTCTCGGGGTAAGTGATTCAGATCTACAAAGATATCGAAGTTTATTCTGCATAGCTGGCATAGAAAAATGACTAGTTTTTCTTTTATTGCATGTAGCGTACTAAATTGTTATTTGTGTAATAGCAGGGTGGATGGATGTTTGTATATCATTGTCCTATGTCCGTCTCTCTCATGTTCGCGTTCCCCGACTTTCTTGTGCACCAATAATGTCGCCTTTAAGTAGCACTATCAGTTGTGCAATGCCGCAATATGCACATGAGAGACAGTGGCTGCTGAATAAGTTGAAGCTCCTCATTGACTCAAGCGCAGCTTTGTATGGCCTTGTCCAGAAGATTTAAGAGACAAATGAGCAAGAGGTTCATTACAGAGGCTTTTCATGGGTGTAGTGGGCAGAGAGAGTTGAAATCTATCATCTGGACACAATAGCAAAAGATTGAGAATTTTAAATTGGAGATGCCTCTCCGGAGATTCGCCCTAATCACCGGCAGCAATTTCTCAGCCCACATTCTCCTTATGTGGAGCATTCAGAATAAAAGCTTTCCGAGTATATGTTTTTGCTGTTTCAATGAGAAAACAATTGATGTACAGAAAAAAGAAAAACAGAAAGCTTTAGAAAGTTATCTTGAAGCTGGACGGGCCTCACAAAATTTGCTGCTTTCTCTGGCTGGTGGTTAGTTGCTCATCACCGATTGATGACGAATGAGTATTGCTTCAAGTTAAAGATCATTCGAAGTATTTTCTGCTAGTCTTGCTCTATTAGTCCTGAAATTATTTTTACATTGCAATGACAATTTGGATCTAGATTGAGAGCCTTGCGCAGGACAAGAGAAGTTGGAATGCGATGTAGCAAGAGCAATGTCACTCCTGAGATTTGGAACCCTTCATACGGTTTCCTTAGAGATGCTCTGCAACAATACTTTGCAGTGTGGGGGGAGGAGTGCGATGGAGGCATGATGGACGAATCGTCTCAGAGTCGTCAACTAACACCGTCAAAAATTGAATGATGCACATATGATCTCGATAACTAGCATACAGATTCGCATCAATCTTACACTCTCATGTAGGTTCGGAGAGTGCAAATTGATCCCGAGTCGACTACATCCAAGTGGAAAAAACTGGGGATAGGCTGCCCCAATTCCTATATATCTTGGTGAGCCAAATCACTATTGGCATAACATTGAGCGAGTAAATCTCACGCCTGTTTGACAATCTGAAAAATAAACTATAGACCAGTGGATATTGTTGCAGATCCACATGATGATAGGGTGGTTTTTACTGATCTAATCTTCAAGTCTTTCGGCATATTTGTTTCTCATACAATTTCGTCACATGCTCATGTAGGTTCCATGGATGTCTCCCGTCACATGTAGCATCATTTTCTCCCTTCAAAAAACTGGGCATGCCTTAACCTACAAATAATAGGGAAAATAGTCCAAAAAATCATAAATCTATTGCAATTTTGCCAATTTAGTTCTAAACATTTTCATTTTATCAATTGAGTCTTAAACATTTTTATGTTTTGCCAATTGACTACATCTAGCCAATTTTAGCTGGAAATCGCTGACATGGACGCTGGTTATTTTACGTGATATGACTGGTGCTAACAATGATAATTTTTAATAATATTTTAATATTTATTTCAATTTTTTTCTTTCCTTCTTTTTTTTCCTTTTCTTTCTTCTTTCTTTTCTTTTTTCTTTTTTCCACCACCGACCATCGACGAGGCCCGTTGATGTCAACATATGAATGAAAGGAAAAAATAAAGAAGGAAAAGAGAAGAAAAAAATAAAAAAAAGTAAATAAAAAAAGGAAAATTTTAAAATTTGTGAAAAATTAAAAAATATTAAAGTATTATTAAAAATTGTCAATGGCAGCACATAAATGATTTGTTACTATCAAGAGGAACAAATCATATTATTTCAATAAATATTTGATAATAAATCAACTTTTGGTAGATGCAACGCATGGGACTTCAACTAATTTGATAATAATGATTTGTTGCCTCGTTATTTGACATTACATTATTGTCAATACGTTAATTCCACACCTGTAGATTATTGTATATTTGTTTATCTTGATCATTAAGTTACTATCAAGCGGAAGTTTCATAGAAGGTAGTGGTAGGGTTGGGAGAGAGTTGGGCCTGAAGACGCTTAATAACTTAATAATAATGATAATAATTATAATTAATAATAACTTTATGTGAAGGGCCTCATTGTTTAGGAAATTCAAGGCCCCGTCCCCATGTGCATCACGTAGGAATTCGAATCCCATTTTGTTTTTGTTGCACTAATTTAAACGATTATAGATGTTTCTTGGTACTAGCAACTTCGGCCGGACGAATAAGCAACAGCACATGCTTTCAGTCAGTCTCGTACAGCTGGATAAGTAATATAGTAATCGCAGCATGTCTCGCCTCAAGCGAGACACTGTGCATACATTTGACATTAATGTCGAGATGGATTTGCTTTAAACAAACGCGCAAATCATTTTATTATATTAGATTTCGACCCAAAAAAAAATCATTTCGTTAGATTAGGATGCAGTGATGATAAATAAATTTGACAAAAGGAAAAGGATTACTTACCAAATTCCTTTTTGTTCTTTTGCTTTGTTTTTTCCTGATTCCACCAACTCCGCAACTACACATGGTTTTAGTCTTTCTCGCACGGCTGGACGAGGAATACAATAACCGCAACATGTCTTGCCTCAAAGCAAGCTCATTGTCATAGTACGAAACGAGGTTTGTTCCGCTATCGCTCTTCAGATCTCTTGCAAATAGCATTAGTGAATGACACATCCAAAGGCAACTTATGCTAAAATTTATGGAACAAAGTAGGGCTAATACCATAAGAATTCTCAAATTGGTATACTCATATTATTTTCACCTCAAACTAATTATGTCACAAAAACTCTCAAATTGGTACACTTGCACCATAATTATCCCGATCTAATTTTTTGTGGCACAAAATTAGTTTGGGATAGATGTTGCACGGGTTTACCCGCTTGGGATTTTTCTATTATACAAAAATTAGCTTGCGGTAATGTGAGATGGGACGATTAGTTTGGAATTTTTTATAATACAAAAATTAATTTGATATAAACATGGCACGCGGATACCAGTATGAATTTTTTTTTTGTGCTAGTGACACTTGTTGTGCTAGCACTGGGTAAATGACGCCATGTCATTATATGGTCGTGGAAAGAGGAAAGAAAGCAAACATTTGGCACGATTACCTCCTCTTATTATTTTTACATCCGTTACCTGCATCGGGCTATTAGCTATCAAGAAAAGAAAAAGCATATTTTATCGTCCTCAAGACCTAGGAAAGATTCCAATAGTCAGAACAAACAAATTTCTTATCGGCTTAGGTCCTAAGAGGAAGCTATAAACTAGATTATTGTTGCTACAAAATTTCAACATCTGTAGATTGTTTTAATATTTGGTTGTCTTGATCATTAAGTTACTATCAAGAGGAAGTTTCATAGAAGGGAGTGGCCGGGATGGCGGCAGTTGGGCTTGATGAGGCTTAATAACTTAATGATAATTTCATAATAAATTTTTCAAAAGGGTCCTCATTGTTGAAAAAGTTCCACCTAATCCGTTTGATTTCCTCCCTACGTGCATCACATTTAATATTAGAGTTGTTAACAACTGCACGAACGCGGACTTCTTACCTAATCCATTTTCGTTTTCCTTTTTTTTGTTTTGTTTTATTGCACTAATTTACTCAATTATATATGTTTACTGATATCATCACATTTAATATTAGTCATGCATGTGTCTACCCCTTTTGCTACAATATGCCGCTTCTTCGCTGAATTTCACTAGATAATTTTACAAAATCCTTGCTGCAATATTCTCGCTCACCAACATCGAGGCAATTATGGTACGTGGAAATTGATCCATTTTCTTCATAATCTTCTCCCTTCTCTCTATCTCCGTCATCTCCAATATTGCTCCTTTTCTCACTTTCTCTTTTTGAATCTTTTTCCCGTGAAGAGGAGAAAATGAAGGCATCTCTCTTATGACCCGGAATGCTTGTTGATGTACAAAAGGATGGCTTTCTTCTGGAATTTTATCTGATTAGTTTTTAAATTTTAGTTTTTAGGGCTAATGACATAAATAGTCATCGAACTTTGGTTCAGTGTACAATTTGATCCTTGAACTTTTAATTTGTATAATGTAATCCCTAAACTTTAACCTAATGTTCAATGTTGTCCCCGAACTTTTAATACATGTTCAATTTAGTTCCTGAACTTTTAGAACATGTTCAATTTAGTTCCTGAATTATATGAAAATGTACAATATAGTCCACAAACTTGAATTAATGAAAGAATTACATTGAATATTTTTATAAAGTTCAGGGGCTATATTGAATATGTACTAAAGTTCGTTGATCATATTGAACAAATTGAAAGTTTAGGGACCACATTAAACATTGAGTTAAAGTTCAAAAACTATATTGAATAAATTAAAAGTTCATGGATTAAATTACACAATAAGTTAAAGTTCAGGGACTGTTTATATCATTTTCCCTATTTTTTATTTTAGAACAAGCAAAGGTACATTCCGACCCACTTGCTATGAAGTTATTTGGCATTTTTTTGAGAAACTTTTTGCCTCCGTTCATCTTTTTTTTTTAACTATTGCTTTGTTTTTTCTTTTCACCCTTGTCAATTGCATTATTGTCATTCTCAGGTTCACAACGAACTACTCTGCCTGATAATGGTTTACCCATCAAGCTATTCTATGCATAGAAATTACTTGGTGGATCATATGCATATGCCCCTCATAGCACGTTATTAAAATTTTAAGCACGTTATTATTACCTCGATAGTTTAGGCCTGTTGGGTGGACCATCACATAATTCATGTGCTATGAAAGCTGTATCGGTATTTACTTTTGGGCTGTCGAAAAGGATTGAGCATGAATTTTCTAAGTGTCAAAGGAAAAAAAAAAAGGGGCCTAGACGAGGAAGAAAGTTTAGCACAAATATGTACATAAAATTCAAATAGGGAGACTAAAATCTCAGTCGAAGGTCAGTTCAGCAAATTCTTTGATCATTGACCAAGTGAATCAAAGCCTCTAGTGCAGATTGAGTACTTTGAATTCACAAATCAAACAAAACATCAATCGTATCATTCCGTTAGTCTCTTCAGTTTTGGGTTTTTAGGTCATCAGATAGTGTGCTTCAGCTGTTCTAGTGATCTTCACTTTGTTTAAGCGCTTTGTCGGAATTTATGGGACACCTCGCGTGTGAAAGTATGTACAAGGTGATTACTCTGTCTTGGGCTATAGGCAGAAGCAAGCAGTTGTGGAGAATATCTTAGTTTCTGATTATTTTGTCTGCTCCTCATCATTGGAAACAGAGGCAGGAAACAGAACGAATGTAGAAACAGAGCACCGTATACATCTTTTGTTGTTATGGCTAAGAGAATGACTTGCATTTTGATTGCGAGAGGAGAAGTTCATGTAATGACAGGATTGTTAGATATATCAGATTTTCTAAAAGTGATTGCTGATGTCTAACTGAAACTGTATATTTTTGCATGTATTTCCACAATGAAATTAAGACATGACATCTTAGGCTTCACTTGTCTGATTCCTCACATTTTTGTCGTGAAGCCAACTGAATTGGGTACGTCTGTGCCTTGACAACTTTCAAGCTAAAGCTGGAACTAGCTCGGCAACTCTTTCAATGGTCATTCCTTTTTTTGGCCCTTGAGATGTAAGCTGATCTTTTTCACAAACAGGAAATTTGATGGCTATTTGATACGTGGACTTTTTTCACATGCTCAAATAATGTGAAAATGAAATATGCAGGCATATGCTGCTGTGAAGTTTGCCGATGCGTGCCTGCGTGGGTTAAGGGGCGGCGCTGGTATTGTCGAGTGTGCATTTGTTGCTTCTCAGGTTTGGTGCCTCGAAAGAACTTATTGAGATTTAAAAATCTTTGTATGTCTCTCAAATCTAAAATGAAATCACCAGTGATTTTCTTTATCGTTGTCCCCATATTTCGGGTGACTGAGCTTCCATTCTTTGCATCCAAAGTGCGCCTTGGTCATACTGGGGCTGTGGAGGTTTGTCCCCTTGGCCCGCTGTATCAGAATGAAAGGTCTGGAGGGTTTTAATAATGTCGAAATATTTACATTTTTTTATTACATCGAAGGAAGAGGTTTTTTTTTAAATTTCACGTTTGTTTGTTAACCTGTAGAGCTGGCTTGGAAAAGGCAAAGAAAGAGTTAGCAAAGAGTATTCAGAAGGGCATTTCATTTATCAAGAAGTGAACGGATTAAAGACGTTGCGTTTCAGAACCGAAGAGATGGCCTCTTCATAGTTTCCAGTTATTTTCCACTCAGAATTGGTTCTAGGGAATAAATGGTTCAGACCTGGGAAGATATCGAAGTTTATTCTGCATAACTGACGTAGGAAAAACACAGAGGTTTTTCTTTTCTTGAATGTAGCGTACTCTAATGGTAATTTGGGTGCGTACTCTAATGGTAATTTGGGTAATAAAGAGGTGGACGGATGTTTGTATAATATAGTTCTATGTTCATCGTCTTCGTGTTTGCATCCGTGTTTTCAACTTTCTTGTGCACCTTTAGTGTCGCCTCCAGTTGCACTGCAACTGCGCAATGCCGCTATAAGCAAATGATAGAGAGTGCCCAACAAGCTGAAGCTCGTCTTTGTCACTAGGCTTGAAGTTCAAGAGACTCGAGTGCAGCTTTTTGTGGCTTTGTGCAGATGATTTAAGAGACAAATGAGCAAAGAGAGCCATTCTAGAGGATCTTCTTGGGTGTAGTGGGCAGAAGGAGTTGAAATTATCATTTGGACACCGAGAGGCACGAGTTTGAGAATTTTCAATTGGAGATGCCTCTCCATTGATACTTACTAATAATCAGCAATGAGTTCTCACATTGAGTTCTCCTCACGCGGAGCATTCAGAGTAAAAGATTACCGACTTTAGTGTTTTCCCCACAAGTGCAAGGATGCATGTTTTTTTCTTGGCTAAAATCACAAAAAACCCTAAATTATATATACTGTGCACATTTACTCCAAACTTCTGCAGCGTGATACATTTACCCAAAATTTCTTTTTATGACACAAAAAATCTCAAATCTTTATTAGTGTGACACGTTTATCCTAAAAATTTGGTGTCACAGAAAAATGCTTGGGGTTTTTGGTGTCACAAAAATAAATTTGGGGTAAATGTGTCATGCTGTAGAAGTTTAGGGTCTTTTGATATTACAGAAAAAAGTTTGGGATAAATGTGTTACACAGATACAAGTTTGAAATTTTTGGTATCACAAAATATAATTTTGGGTAAATGTCCCACGACACACAAAGTTTGGGGTTTTTTTTGTGACTTTTTTATTTTTTTGTGAAAGTTCGAGTAAAATTTGTTCTGACAATGAAAGTCAAGCATTGCTTTTGTTCTCTATTCGTATTTAGGCATTAGTGGAAATTTCAAAGTAACACCCACGAAGAGGGCGACTCAGATCCATAGAAATAATGCTAAGAAAGTACGCCACTCTAGCCAAACCCTGCAATGTCTTGAATCTCAAGCGCTTTCTACTTTCGAGTTCTCCCACTCAGGTCTTGGGCTCTCTCCCTCTTCTCTTTTCTCCGGCGGCGCCCTTCTTTTTCTCTCTCTCTCTCTCTCTCTCTCTCTCTCTCTCCGGTCTCAACTCAGTTCCTGTCTCATCTCGTCTCTCTCGATCTTGACTCAGCCGCCGTCTCATCTCGCTTGGCCGTCAATCAGCGCACTTCAGGTACTCTCTCTCTTTATATCGGCATCGTTCTCGATTTCTTGGTCGATTGCCGTTCGCAATTGGCAGCTGGTAGTCGCGACTAACGATACCCACTGCCTTTTTCTTTTGTCTTTCGATTTTTGAAGTGCCCTCCCTCCCCCTCAAGCAAGCTCATCGACAATTTTTCGTTCGGGTCGATTCTGTCTCAAGTCTTGATTGCTTCGTATGATGGCACCAGCCACTAACACTTCAGGAATGGAGTTCGAGGTGTTCCTGAGTTTCAGGGGACCGGATACTCGGAACAACTTTACTAGTTGCCTCTATCATGACATGGTCGAGAAAGGAATCCGCGTCTTCAAAGACGACGAAGAGCTCAGAGTCGGTGAGAAGATTGGTGGAAAGCTTTTGGAAGCCCTCGACGGCTCTCAAATCTATATACCCATCTTCTCTAAGGGTTTCGCTTCCAGCCCGTGGTGTCTCCGTGAGGTTGCATATATGGTAGATTGCACTTTAAAGTCGGTCGGCAAGAAGCAGATCCTCCCCGTTTTCTTCGACGTGGAGCCGGATGATGTCAAGCTCAAAACCGAATTGTATAGAGATGCTCTGTGTAGGTATTTGGAGAAGCATGGCCCCGATGAAGTGAAGCGCTGGGAAGATGCTCTTGTTGAGGTCCCAACTTGGGTGGGTTGGAAGCTGGGAGAACAAGGGTAAGTTTTCCACAACTTTTTCTGAGTCGTTAATTTTAATATAATCTGAGGACAATTCAAAGGCATGTATGTTCAAAAAAGTTCATGCCAATGTTGATGTCGTCGTCAAGTTGTTGTTTATTGCTAAGTTGGCTTTATCTTTGGTTGTCGAAACCTTAAAAAAAATTCAAATGGAAAAATAAGTAATTTTCAACAATTTAGAAAAAAAAGAAAAGTGAAAACAACAAAAAGACTAGGAAAAAACCAACAAAAAGACAAAATGCTTATCCATTGTATGTCAAACATAATACAATCATATGAACTAATTATTTGATCAATCTCCAAATATTGCCAACACAATAAAAATATCTAAAAATCATTTGATGAAAAACATCTTTCAACAAAGAACAATTCATTAGTTTTATGTATATAAGGAAGCACCCAGGTCAAGTCACATCTTCTCTGCTATTATTAAAGGAACTCTATAGTATCTCCTAGATCTCATCAGGATTTAGAGAGAGAGACTTGGAGACGCGGCATGAGTGAACCTTCTATGCCGCTTATATATTTTTTCAGGAGCATACTATGACATGAGTTAATTGTTGCTGATATTGAATTTTTAACAAGCCCAAGGTCTCGTTACTAAGGTTCAATCCTCATTTATTTAATCTATGAATAAGTAGAAGGACAAAACAGTCATAAAGATATAATTAGCTTCTTTTCCACTCTCTACTGTGCTTCAACCAAATATGAATTGACCTAATCTCCTCTATTTTCCTTTTTATCTTTCGTAAGCATACAAACAACCATAAAATCGACCATTTCTTTCCTATGGTCAATATTCGAATCCTTTCCATTTTCTCTTAGTCACTGCATCCAAACTGAGAGCTAGTGTTTAAACCCAATCAATAAGAGTTTGGGCAGCAGTGTTGGTGTTTAAACCCAACCAATGGAAATCTGGCCAGAAGCCACAGTAGCTAATTTGAGCCCTTTATAATTTAGATAATTTCATTGTAACTTGGGGTTGTTACGTGGAAATGATATCAAATTTGTTATTTGAAAAACTGCCACTGTTTGCAAAACGGTCTTAATATATGTAGCTCATCTTATTCAAATCGTATATGCTTGAAAGCCAGGAATAGTACGTTTTCATCATTTTCTCAATCTGAATTTGTCCACCATCTCTGTATGGCAGATATGGAGAACTTACAGGATCGATTGTTCGAGAGGTCCAACTTAAGCTGAAGGTGAAGAACAGATCTCTTCCTAACCATCTAATTAAAGTGGATGATGAAGAAGCTATAGAGGCAATGTTGGATGTCGACTCTGCTGGTGTACGATTCGTCATAATCCATGGGACGGGTGGTATTGGTAAATCAACTCTGGCTAAGGTTATCTTCAACAAATTCTTGTCTAAATTCGATTACTGTAGTTTCCTCGAAGATGTCCAAGACTTGTCGCAACGTCATGGTCTTCTACATGTGCAAAAGAAACTGTTATCCGACACACTAGGCTCGACCTCTGCTGATGGAATTCAGGATACTAACGAGGGGATCAATCGCATAAGAAAAGGACTTAGCGAGAAAAAGGTTATGGTCGTTGTCGATAATGTGAACGACAAGAAGCAACTCGAGAACCTCGCAGGGAGCTACAAATGGTTCGGTTCCGGAAGCAGGATCATCATCACAGTCAGGGACAAAAGAACAATACCATGTAGGACAATGTTAGATAAGGAGAACCAAATGCGACCTAACTATTACATGGACTACCTAGTAAAGGAGATGCCTTTGGATCAAGCGATTCTGCTTTTCAGCAAGCATGCCTTTAGGAGCGATACTCCTCCAAAAGATTGGTACAATTTCTCAAAAGAAATCATTTTAAGCATAGGGAGGCTTCCTTTGACTCTCGAAGTCGTGGGTTCTCTTTTCGCCAATACAGACAGATCAAAGTGGCACGAGACATTGAAGGACTTAAAGCAAGTCCCGCGTGAGGAAGTCCGAGACACACTGATGATAAGTTTCAACAAATTGGACCCCATAAAAAAAGAAATATTCCTAGATATTGCATGTTTTTGCATTGGGGAGGATAAGACGCATGCGTGTTACATGTGGGATGATTTTGGATATTCTCCTCGTAACGCAATTGATGATCTTCTCCTCATGTCATTGATAAAGATTGATGGCAACAATAAGTTCTGGATGCATGACGAAATTCGAGATCTAGGAAGATACATTGTCAAGGAAGAGAATTTTGAAAATGCTGGAAAGCGTCGTTGGCTGTGGATTGACAATAATACTTTAGATGTGCTGAGGAGCAACAAGGTGAAAGTCATTAACAGTATATGATCAATCCATGAAAATCTTCGTTATGTGTTTTAAAATCAAGAATATCGATTGATGACCTGCTTTGTTCACTAATTTATAAAGAAATAGAAAGCAACTCTATAAACAACAAAAGTATATGTATTCATGCCTTCCCCATGTTCATTCATTTCTTATTTCGGTGAGAATGAAAATGAGTTCTTTGTTTCTTTCCTTGAAAAGGTGTTTAGTCTGTGAAACGACAGAAATATCAACACAGAATGAACATTTTAAACATGCTTGGTTTGTCTTCTTTTCAAATTGATAACAAATAAGGTGGCTATTTTTTTTTAACAACATGGGGACTGATTTAATCATTTTGGGGTGTAAGAAGAACTAGTGATATTGATGACTACTTTCTTGGTTTATTGCTTTCTACGGTGCACTCATCTTTATTCTCTGCTGCTACCGGCAGGAAAACCCATATGTACGAGCACTTAGTCTGGGTATTAGTCACAACTTTACACCTAAAGAATTAGCTCGTTTTCCAAACCTGAGGTTCCTTGGAGGGAAAAGAATGAATTTTGTGGGCAACTTCAAAAATCTTCTTCCTAATCTAAAATGGCTTTCTTGGCGTTATTGCCCGCTGAAGTTTAGAGCGAGGAATCTTCATCCGGTGAATTTGGTTGTGCTCGACCTTTCGATAAGCAGAATCACCCACAAATGGGGTGGATGGAGGCAAATCAAGGTACCAACACCCCTCGCTTACATTCCCTTCAAATTCTACTAACCTTTGCTAGCTAGTTGTATGTTACTGTATTCTCATACTTTTCGTGGGCATGTCATCGACCTTCTTTGTCCACTGCAGATGGCGAAAAAGTTGAAAGTTCTAGATTTGAAAAACTGTCGTATGTTAACCGAGACACCTGATTTTTCCGAGTTTGGCAAGTTAGAGAAATTGATTCTCGCTAGGTGTACGAAATTGTCTACAATTGATAGCTCAATTGGTAAGCTAAAACTGTTAAGTGCTTTGAATTTCGAGGGATGTAGCTCCCTTCAAGGGTTGCCCAAAGAAATCGGTTCCCTTGAGTGCTTGTCAGAGATTTCCTTTGCTCAACAACGGAACAGTTTAAATTTCCTGAGACACTAGGCAATCTAAAATCTTTGACCAAGTTTAAAATTTATCAGTGTCCGAGTATCAGCCTACTTCCTCGCTCTATTAGAAGGTTAACGAATCTCACACATTTGATTTTGAGTGAATGCAAAACTTTGCATGAGCTTCCAGACTCTCTTGGGGAACTAGAATCATTGGTCGAGTTGGATATACGAACGTCATCTATCTCCGCTCTCCCCGATTCCATTGGAAATCTAAAGAGACTAAAAGTCATTAGGGTGGCAAGTTCAAGGATACAGACAATACCTTGTGCTCTTGGACAAGTGGATACGCTCGAAGTGCTCGACGCCTCGAATTGTCAGTGTTTCATGGATGAAATCCCATGGGAAATGTGGAGCCTGACTCGTCTGAGGACCTTGGACTTATGTATGACCCCAATCTCTACACTACCGCCAAAAATCAATGGTTTTTCTAGTCTCCAAATGCTTAAATTTGAAATTGCAAGGGGTCGGTTTTGCCCATTGCCAGAGCTTCCCTCAAGTTTGAAATTCCTTAAGTTGAAAGCTTATAGATTCAAAGTTCTTCCCGACCTCTCGAGCCTAGTCCACTTGGATCATCTCGACTTTTGTGGACCATTGACTGCACCTTGGAGCGAGAATGAGAACAAGGTCATGTTGTCCATCCATCGGCTTCCGCGTGGCTTATCAACCTTGAAACTTGGCTATATCCCGCAATTGCCAGATTTTTCCGACCTCAGAAGCTTGTCAGTTCTCACTATCAGCGACTGTCCGATGCCACACTTCCCCATCCTTAAATCCTTGGAGAGGTTAAGGAAATTGGAGATAAGTTTCTGCAAATTCCTGGAGAGGACACCCGATCTTTCGGGCTTGAAGATGCTAGAAGAGTTACAGCTCAGCCACTTAGACAAATTGGCAGAGATTCCAGGTTTGGGTGAAACTGGAATCACTGAAGTTTTTATACATTCGGTGCTGTTGGGAGATCGAACAATTGCCTAACCTCTCGAAGTTGAAGAATCTACGTCATGTTGAGCTATGGGATAATTCTAAGATTAGAGCCGTGGAAGGCTTGGAAGAATTGCTTTCTTTGAAGAGTGCGGAGATCTTTGTATGCGAGTCCCTAGAAAGGTTGCCCGATGTGTCGGCATTCACCGAGTTGAGGACAAATTGGAAGCCGCCAAAATTTGCAGAAGACACCATTCAGTCTAACATGCCTGGACTCCCCCCCACCTTTCGTAGGGGTGACAAAAAGCCCCGCCCGCCCCGCTCAACCTTTCGTGGGGTTGTCAAAAAAGCCACGCCCCGCCCAGCCCGGTCCCAAAATTTGGGGTGTTTTGGGGTTGGGCCTTGGTCGTCTTCTTTGCTTAAGGCTTTTAAGCGTGGGCATTAGAAGGGTCAGGGTCAGGGTCGGGTCCGACCCATCGACACCGGGACCACCCCGTTGCCCACTCATCTCCCTCTCTCCCACCTTCTCCTCTCCTCTCCCTCTACGCAGAGCGTGACAATACCCCAACACCGATCGCCCCTCCGCTCGCCGTGAACTTCAGGTGACTAATACCCTTTGCCTCCGTCACCGTTCGCTCCCTAGAGTGCGACGAAACCCTAGTCGCATGCAGATGAGCGATCTCATCACAGCAGCGGGCGAGAGACGACGGCTCGTTTCCGCCTCTCTTTCTGTCGATTCCGTTGGATATCTCCTTGCGTGCTATCGTGAATTCTCGCGACTCGAACTCTGCCTTTTCGATTGAATCGCGACAGCGAGGATCGAGGTGCCCGAGCTGAGGCAGAAGTCGAAGGCCGATCTGCTGAGCCAGTTGAAGGACCTCAAGGCCGAGCTCTCCAAGATGTGCGTCGACTTTTGGGTGGATGGTAATGTCACACTGACAACACTAATTGATTTGGGAAACGCAGTGAAGGGGGACTGGATCTGGAGAAGCAAGAAGCCAAGAAAGAAAGAGAAAAGAAGAAACACGAGGTGGGTGTTCGTGGGAATCGGTTCTTGGGGGTGCGAAGCACAGAATCGGCTCTGATTGCAGAAATTCCTGCACGACTCCTCGAGAAGCCCAAGAAATGCCGTAGCCCCTTGTTTCTACGAACTGGTGCTTTCCTTCACAATCCAAGACAAGAGGCCTGGTGAGGACTCGTTGTCCCGACTTCGCTTTCATTTGTGTTCCTTTTGACGATTCCTCGCGCGATTCCTCAATTCGATTGCGTTCCGTCCGTGATTGTTTGGCCTTGCATTTTCAAGTGCTGTTTTCTTGTTGGGTTTGTCTTGTTTTTTTTTTTTTTGTTGGGCGGTGATTTCTGGTAAATTCAAAGCCGCGATGACCTAGGTTTGATTCATGGCCCGTTACAATTGAGACCCAGGAAATAGTTTTGACCAGAAATCTTGGTGAAAGAGAAAAAAAGATTGAGGTCTGTGATGATTGCTCTGCTATTTGGAGGCAACGGGTATACTTGATTTAGGGTGGTCAAATGGTATTAGAGCTTGATTTTCTGGAGGCATTTTCTGGTCGTCTGGCTCATAGAGAATTTGAATTGGTGAAGTTGTGTTATATCTTAACTACAGAGTTTCAGTCGAAACCATGAGTGAGGAGGACAAATTGCTTTGTGTGAGTGGTTGCATAAGTATCTGCTGCATGGAAGGCTCTAAGCTCAACTTTTAATCCACCATGCAGCATTTGCTTGACTTTTTTGCATTGCAATCTGTGGGGAACTGGCATTTTGATGGGTGATGAATGTATGGGTGATGTGTACTTTCTGGTAATGGGTGGCAATGGCAACTTTGAGTTCTGTGCTGGAAGTCTGTCGGGTTATGGTAGCTTATTAGATGATTTTGTTGGATGCTCTACCGCTAATTATGTTGTTCCGCCATTGTTTGCGATTATTGGAATGCTGCTAGAAATATCGAGCTGTGTCGGCTTCTGGCTAGGTTCAGGGAAGTTTATTTCGGTCTCGATGTTGGAGTGTACACAGTAGGGTAGTTGTTAATTTGGAAAGATATATGCAGGGGGATTTCGTTAGATTTTGGTTTTTCGCTCGATTAGTTAGTGTGAATATCGATTAAGGTTGTGCAGGTGTTCTTGACTTCCTGTATTGATGCACTTGGATATGGAAACTAAAGAAAAGGGAAAATGGTCCTATATTTCACTAGGAGCTGGATCATCATTACATGTTATTGATATCTTGTGTTGTGGCATTTGCACCTTCACCTTAATGGAGCAATTTACTTTTTGTATGTCATTTTGTTAATGCTTGTGACAAAAGCTTTGGAGTACTTAGGCTACCTAAGGGGTACACTGTTACAAGCAAGCAGTTTTGTCTCACAGACACATGACTGCATGCTTAATCATGTTAGAGTCTGTAAATTCTTTAAATTCACAAGCCATTTCGAAGATGTACTCTGCTGGGAAGTTTTTTTATGAGAAGGGTGAGATTTTTGCAAGAATCACTTCTTAGGTCCATGTGGGCATGAATCCTGTACCAAACATTAGAAAGCTTGTTGTCATCTCTACTTGAAGAGGTCAAGGAATTCGATTAACCAATGCCACCTTGGCAGCCTCTCCACTACCACTACACAAGAAAGGTGTTAATAAAGATCTACTGGAATTAATGGGACACCTCACATGTGAAAGTATGTACAAGGTGATTACTTTTCCTTTGGCTTTAGCCAGAAGCAAGCAGTTGGGGAGAATATCTTAGTTTCTAAGTATTTTGTCTGGTCATCATGAAGGAAAACAAAGGTAACAGAAAAATGTAGGGACAGAGCACCACACATGTTCTGTTGTTACGGCTAAGAGAATGACTTGCATTTTGATAGTAAGTGGAGAAGTTCATCTTGAAGTGATCGTTGATGTCTGCTCGAAACTGGATTTTTCTGCATCTATTTCCGCGGTGAAATTATGACATGACGTCTTAGTCTTCACTTCTATGCTTTACAATATTATATCTTGAAGCCAACAGAATTGTGTAAAAAATGAAATATGCAGGCATATGTTGCTGTCAAGTTTGGCAATGCGTGCCTACGAAACCATGAACATAGGAGAGCTTGTTATTATTTCTGCTTGTGGTGGTCAAGAAATTCGATTTACCAATGCCTCCTTGGAAACCTATCCATCACCACTGCCCAAGAAAATGTGTTAATAAAGATCTTTATCCGAATAAATGGACTTGCGTGTGAAATTATGTACAAGGCGATTACTCTGTTTTGGGCTATAGCAATCAGTTGTGGAGAATATCTTAGTTTGTGATTATTTTGTCTGCTCCTCATCAATGGAAACAAAGGCAGGTAACAGAATGAATGTAGAAACGGAGCTTCATACATCATTTGTTGTTACGGCTAAGAGAATGACTTGCAATTTGATGATAAGAGGAGAAGTTCATGCAGGGACAGAATTATTAAATACATCAGATTTTCTAGAAGTGATTGTTGATGTCTAATCGAAACTGGACTTTTTGGATCTGTTTCCACAATGAAATTATGTCCTGACATCTTAGACTTCACTTCTCTGCTTCCTTACATTTTTGTCGTGAAGCCAACTGAATTGTGTACGTCTGTGCCTTGACAACTTTCAGGCTAAAGCTGGAACTGGCTCGGCAACTCTCTCAGTGGTCAGTCCTTTTTTTGGCCCTTGAGCTATAGTCTGATCTCTTTCACGAATAGGAAATCTGATGGCTATTTGATATGCGGACTCATTTCACATGCTCAAATAATCTGAAAATGAAATATGCAGGCATATGCTGCTGTGAAGTTTGCTGATGCGCGCCTGCATGGGTTGAGTGGCGATGCTGGTATTGTCGAGTGTGCATTTGTTGCTTCTCAGGTTGGGTGCCTTGAAAGAACTTGTTGAGATTGAAAAATCTTTGTATTTCTCTCGAATCCAAAATAAAACCACCAATGATTTTCTTTATTGTTGCCCCATATTTCAGGTGACTGAGCTTCCGTTCTTTGCATCCGAAGTGCGCCTTGGTCGTACTGCGGCCAAGGAGGTTCTTCCCCTTGGCCCACTGAATTAGTATGAAAGGTCTGGTGTTTTAATAATCTCGAAATTTTTATGTATGTTTTGATTACATCAAAGGAGGAAGTTTTTTAATTTTGCGTTCATTAACCTGTAGAGCTGGCTTGGAAAAGGCAAATAAAGAGTTAGCCGAGAGTATTCAGAAGGGCATTTCATTTATCAAGAAGTGAACGGGTTAAATAAGTTGCTTTTGGGAATGGAAGAGATGGCCTGTTTTTAGTTTCCGGTTATTTTCTACTCAGAATTGGTTCTTGGGAATAATTGGTTCAGCCCCGGGAAGGCATCGCGGTTTGTTCTGCATAGCTGACGTACGAAAAACACGGAGGTTTCTCTTTTCTTTTCTCGAATGTAACGTACCCAAATGGTAATTTGTGTAATAACAAGGTGGACGGATGTTTGTATAATACTATGTCCATTGTTTCCGTGTTTGCATCGGCGTTTTTTACTTTCTTATGCACCTGTCTTGTCGCCTCCAAGTTGCACTTCAATTGTGCAATGCCGCTATAAGCAAATGATAGACAGAGTTCCGAACATGCTCAAGCTCGTCTTTGTCACTAGGCTTGAAGTCCAAGAGACTCGAGTGCAGCTTTTTGTGGCTTTGTGCGGATGATTTAAGAGACAAATGAGCAAAAGAGAACCATTTCAGAGGCTCTTCTTGGGTGTAGTGGGCAGAGGGAGTTGAAATTATCATTTGGACACCAAAAGGCACGAGTTTGGGAATTTTCAATTGGAGATGCCTCTCCACTTATACTCACTAATCACTGGCAGCGATTTCTCCCATCAAGTTCTCCTCACGCGGAGCATTTAGAGTAAAAGACTTAAGTGTTTTCCCCACAAGTGCAAGGATACGTGTTTTTTTCTCAGTAAAATTTGTTTTGTAGGAGTACTTAAATATTAAATCACCCTCAATGAACACTATAACCCATGTGTTCATCAAAATCAACTCCTTCCTTCCATCATAGCTTATTTTTGGGCCCCTCGCCTCGTATTGATTGATATTTTTTATTTAATAGTTTAAGCATTTAAAAGGGTCGACAGTAATTCCATCAAAATTTCACGTGATCCAACAATGAAAGTGAAGTATTTCTTTTGTTCTCTTTTCGTATTTGGGCATCACTAAAAACTTCTAATTACACCCCCCCTGAAGAGGACGACACATATCCATAAAAATAATGCTAGAAAAAGTACGCGCCTCTCTGGCCTTGTAAGATCTGATCTTGGGAACCGGAGCCAAACCCTGCATCGTCTTGAATCTCAAACGCTTTCCACATTCTAGTTCTCCCTCTCAGATCTGGGCTCTCTCCCTGTTTTCTCCGGCGGCTCCCTTCGATCTCTCTCTCTCTCTCTAGTCTTGACTAAGTCCCTGTCTCATCTCATCTCTCTCGATCTCGACTCAGTCGCTGTCTTATCTCGCTCGGCCGTCGATCAGCGCACTCTAGGTACTCCCTCTTTATATCGGTTTCGTTTTCTTCGATTTCTTGGTCGAATGCCATTGCCAATTGATGGCTGTGAGTCGGTGATTAACTGAACCCATCGCCTGTTTTTCATGTTTTTTTCTAAACTGCGCTCGATTGATTTCTTGGGCAAGCCCATCGACTATTTTCTTTCAGCTCGATTCTGTCTCAAGTCTCAATTGCTTCGTGCCACCAGCCACTCGCACATCGGGAATGGAGTTCGACGTGTTCCTGAGTTTCAGAGGGCCGGATACTCGGCGCGACTTCACTAGTTGCCTCTATCGTGAAATGGTGGAGAAAGGAATCCGCGTCTTCAAAGACGACAAAGAGCTCCGAGTCGGCCAAAAGATTAGTGGAAACCTTTTGCGAGCCCTTGACGACGCTCGAATCTATATCCCCATCTTCTCTAAAGGCTTCGCTTCCAGTCCGTGGTGTCTCCGTGAGGTTGCGCATATGGTAGATTGCATTTCAAAGTCGGATAGGAAGGAGATCCTCCCCGTTTTCTTCGATGTGGAGCCTAATGATGTCAAGCTCAGAACCAAATTGTACAGAAATGCACTGTCTGAGCATGAAGGGAAGTATGGCCCTGAAGAGGTGAAGCGCTGGGCTGATGCTCTTGTTGAGGTTCCTACTACAGTAGGCTGGACGCTGGGAGCGAAAGAGTAAGTTTTCATAACTTTTTCCAGCTATTAATTTTAATATGACGCATTTTTTCTTATACATTTGAAAATATCTCATATTCAATTTGTCTTCTAGTCACTATAATTTCTCTCCATAATTGATACGGTAGTTTGAAAAAATTTAATGCGAATATTGAAGTCATTGTCAAGTTTTGGTTAGATGCTAAGTTTTAGCATCCTGTTTGGTTGTCAAATACCTAAAAACAAATTTAAATAGAAAAATAAATATTTTTCAACAATTTAGCAAAAAAGGAAAAGTAGAAACGACAAAAAGACAAATATTAATGCTTATTCAGTGTTGATCAAACATACTGATTTTGTACTACTAGCATATGAACTAATTATTATATATTTGATCAATCTCAAAATATCGCCTCCACATTAAAATAACTAAAAATCATTTGATGATTATCAGATTTCAACAAAGAACCATTTATTGGCTTTATCAGGATTTAGAGAGAGAGACTTGGAGACGCGGCATAAAGTGAACCTTCTATGCCGCTTATACACACACACACACACACACACACATATATATATATATATATATATATATATATATATTTTCATGAGCATTCTATGACATGAGTTAATTGTTGCTGATATTGAATTTTTAACAAGCCAAAGGCCTCATTAATTCTCATTTATTTAATCTATGAATAAGTAGAAGGACAAAATAGTCATAAAGATATAATTAACTTCTTTTCCACTCTCTTCTCTGCTTCAACCAAATATGAAATGGCTTAATTTCCTTCATTTTCTTTTTTATCTTCCGTAAGCATACAAACAACCGTAAAATCAACCGTTTCTTTCTCTTGTTCATTACCCGAATCCCTTCCATTTTCTCTTAGTCACTGCATCCAAACTGAGTGCTAGCGTTTAAACCCAATCAATGAGAGTTTGGGCAGCAGTGTTAGGGTTTAAACCCAACCAATGCAAGTCTGGCCAGCAGCCACAGTAGCTAATTTGAGCCCTTTATAAATTGAATAATTTCATTGTAACGTGGGGCTGTTATGTTTCAATGAAATCAAATTTGTTATTTGCGAAACTGTTACTCTTTGCAAAACGGTCTTAAAATATGTAGCTTATCTTATTCAAATCGGATATGCTTGAAAGCTAGGAATAGTAAGTTTTCATCATTTTCTCAATCTGAATTTGTCCACCATCTTTGTATGGCAGGTATGGAGAACTTATAGGATCGATTGTTCGAGAGGTCCAACTTAAGCTGAAGGTGAAGAACAGATCTCTTCCTGACCATCTAGTTAAAGTGGATGATGAAGAAGCTATAGAGGAATTGTTGGATGTTGACTCTGATGGCGTACGATTCGTCATAATCCATGGTATGGGTGGTATTGGTAAATCAACTCTGGCTAAGGTTATCTTCAACAAATTCTTGTCTAAATTCGGTTACTCCAGTTTCCTTGAAGATGTCCAAAGTCATCATCTTTTAGACATGCAAAAGAAACTGTTAACCGACACACTAGGCGCGACCTCTGCTGACGGAATCCATGACACTAACGACGGCATCAATCGCATAAGAAAAGGACTTAGTGAGAAAAAGGTTATGGTTGTTGTCGATAATGTGAACGACAAGGAGCAACTCGAGAACCTCGCAGGGAGCTACAAATGGTTCGGTTCCGGAAGCAGGATCATCGTTACAGTCAGGGACAAAAGGACAATACCATATAGGACGATGCTAGATGAGGAGAACCAAACACGACCTAGCTATTACATGGACTACCAAGTAAAGGTGATGCCTCTAGATCGAGCGATTCAGCTATTCAGGAAGCATGCCTTCGGAAGCGATACTCCTCCAGAAGATTGGCACAATTTCTCGGAAGTAGTCGTTTCAAGCATGGGAAGGCTTCCTTTGACTCTTGAAGTCATGGGTTCTCTTTTCGCCAGCATAGACAGATCGAAGTGGCACGAGACATTGAAGGACTTAAAGCAAGTCCCGCATGAGAAAGTCCGAGACACACTTATGATAAGTTTCAACAAATTGGACCTCAGAAAAAAAAATATATTCCTGGACATTGCATGTTTTTGCATCGGAGAGGATAAGATGCATGCGTATTACATGTGGGATGATTGCGGATTTTCTCCACGTAGCGCAATTGATGATCTTCTCCTCATGTCATTGATAAAAATTGATGAGGACAATAAGTTCTGGATGCATGACGAAATTCAAGATCTAGGAAGGTTCCTTGTCAGGGAAGAGAATTTGGAAGATGCTGGAAAGCGCCGTTGGGTGTGGATTGACGAGTACACTATAGACGTACTGATGAGCAATGAGGTGAAAGTCACTAACGGTAGAAGATATGGTCAATCCATGAAAATCTTTCGTCATGTGTTTAAAAATCGAGAATATTGGTTGATGACCTGCTTTGTTCACTAATTTATAAAGAAATAGAAAGCAACTCTATAAAGAACAAAACTGTGTTGATCCCCATTTTCATTCGTTTCTTATTTCAGTGAGAATGAAAATGAGTTCTTTGTTTCCTTCCTTGAAAAGGTGTTTAGTATGTGAAATGAAAGAAATATCAACACTGAATGAACATTTTAAACATGCTTGGTTTGTCTTCTTTTCAAATTGATAACAAATAAGGTGGCTGTTTTTTTTTTTACAACATGTCGACAGATTTAATCAGTTTGGGGTTTAAGAAGAACTACTGACATTGATGACTACTCTCTTGGTTTATTGCTTTCTATGTTGCAATCATCTTTATTCTCTGCTGCTACTGGCAGGAAAACCCAGCTGTACGAGCACTCAGTCTGGGTATTAGTCACAACTTTACACCTGAAGAATTAGTTCGTTTTCCAAACCTGAGGTTCCTTGGAGGGGAAAGAATGAATTTCGTAGGCAACTTCAAAAATCTTCTTCCTAATCTAAAATGGCTTTCTTGGCGTTATTGCCCGCCAAATTTTAGAGCGACTAATCTTCATCCAGTGAATTTGGTTGTGCTTGACCTTTCGTGGAGCAAAATCACCCACAAATGGGGTGGATGGAGGCAAATCAAGGTACCGACACTCCTCGCTTACATTCCCTTCAAATTCTACTGATTGACCTTTTCTAGCTAGTTGTATGCTATTGTATTCTCATATTTTTCGTGGGCATGTCATCGGCCTTCTTTGTCCACTGCAGATGGCAAAAAAGTTGAAAGTTCTAGATTTGTCGTTCACACAGTTCACCAAGACACTTGATATTTCCGAGTTTGACAAGTGGGAGAAATTGATTCTCGAATGGTGTGTGAATTTGTCTACAAGTGATAGCTTAATTGGCAAGTTAAAACTGCTAAGTACTTTGGATCTCTCCATATGCAATGTCCTCCGAGGGTTGCCTGAAGAAATTGGTTCACTTGAATGCTTGTGGGAGATTTCCCTTACCGTAGGGCACAAACAGTTCAAGCTTCCTCAGACACTAGGCAATCTAATATCTTTGACGAAGTTTGGAATGATTTCTCATCCTGCTACCAATCTACTTCGTTCTGCTATCAACCAACTTCCTCATTCTATGGGAAGGTTAACGAATCTCACGCATTTGATTTTGCGCTCATGCAAAAATTTGCATGAGCTTCCGGACTCTCTTGGGGAGCTAGTATCATTGGTCGAGTTGGATATACGAATGTCATCCATCTCCGTTCTTCCTAATTCCATTGGAAATCTGAAGAGACTAAAAGTCATTACAATGTGTTATTCAAAAATACAGATGATACCTTGGGCTCTTGGACAGGTGGAGACGCTTGAAGTGCTCAAAGCCTCGTTTTGTCGACATATCATGAATGAAATCCCGTGGGAAACGTGGAGCCTGACTCATCTGAGGACCTTGGACATGTATGGGACCCCAATCTCTACACTGCCACAAAAAATCAGTGGTTTCTCTAGTCTCCAAACACTTAAATTTGTAATTGCAAGGGACTGGCCTTGCCCATTGCCAGAGCTGCCCTCGAGTTTGAAATTCCTTGAGGTGGCCGTTTATAATTTCAATGTTCTTCCCAACCTCTTGAGCCTTGTCCACCTGGGTCATCTTTGCTTGTATGGACCATGTACTACATCTTGGAACAAGAACAAGGTTATCTCGCCTCACGAGGAGATGCTGTCCATCCATCGGCTTCCGCGTGGCTTATCAACCTTGAAACTTGAGTATATCCCGCAATTGCCAGATTTTTCCGACTTCAAAAGCTTGTCGGTTCTCACTATCATCGGATGTCCAATGCCACACTTCCCCGTCCTTAAATCCTTGGAGTTGTTAAGGAAATTGGAGATATTTTACTGCGACTTCCTGGAGAGCACACCTGATCTTTCTGGCTTGAAGAAGCTAGAAGAGTTACAGCTCATGGACTCACACAAACTGGTAGAGATTCCAGGTTTGGGTGAACTGGAATCACTGAAGTTTTTATGCATTGGGTGTTGTTGCGGGATCGAACAGTTGCCTAACCTCTCGAAGTTGAAGAATCTACAGCATCTCAAGATATTTAATAGTTCTAAGATTAGAGCTGTGGAAGGCTTGGAAGAATTGATTTCTTTGAAGAATGCGGAGATCAAAAAATGCAAGTCCCTAGAAAGGTTGCCCGATGTGTCGGCATTCACCAAGTTGAAGACAGATTGGAAGCCGCCAAAAATTTGCAGAAGACGCGGTTCAGTCTAATATGCCTGAACTCCCCCACCACCTTTCGTAGCAGTGTCAACATTCTTTTTATGGTAGCTTATTGGATGATTTTGTTGGATGCTCTACCGCTAATTATGTTATTTCGCCATTGTTTGCGATTATTCGAGTGTTGCTAGAAATATCGAACTGTGTCGGCTTCTGGCTTGGTTCGGGGAAGTTTGTTTTGGTCTCAATGTTGGAGTGTACACAGTACGGTAATTGTTAATTTGGAAAGATGAATGCAGGGGGATTTCGCTAGATTTTGGTTTTATGCTCGATTAGTTAGTGTGAATATCGATTAAGGTTGTGCAGGTCGAGTTCTTGACTTCCTGTATTGATGCACTTTGGATATGGAAACTAAAGAAAAGGGAAAATGGTCCTATATCTCACTAGGAGCTGGATCATCATTACATGTTTTTGATATCTTGTGTCGTGGCATTTGCATCTTCACCTAGATGGAGCAATTTACTTTTTGTATGTCATTGCCAAGTGTACTTTTCTGCTACTATGTATCTTTAACTCTTCAATTCTTGAGCTTGTGCTTCTTGATGTCTTCAGATAACTACGGTCTTCTGATGACTTATGACTTATGACTTTGACAGGGTTTGCTAGGGAATTTTCAACACCCATAAGCAATTTAGTGACCTGGAATAACAGAACATTCAATCTTTTTCTACCAAAATCTGGTGAGTTTTTTGTTCAATTAACATTCAATAATCAGATAACTTAGAGTTGTCTTATGTATGCTTTTTCTTGTATTTGTCAAGAGTATGTTGAGGACTACATTTCTGATTGTAATAAAAGTTTGCAGGTTCTAAGCGTAGTAGATAGAAGGATTGCTAAATGTCTGAAGTAAGTGCTTCTAGTGTCACACAAAGAAGGGCGAGATCTACAGTGTGGGAACACTTCAAACATATTCCTGATCAAGAAAAGGCTAAATGTATATATTGTGGGGCTTATATTAGTTGTGCTAGTGGTCAAGGGACCAATTCGATCCCATCGAAGCAAAACGTTAGTTCTCATTTTTCGGCTTTTGATTGCTTACCTGTAGAGCTGGCATGGAGAAAGGCTGAGAAAGAGAAAGGCGGCATGGCACGTGGATTAGAACCAAATTTGCGGCTCGGCACGTGGAGGAAAGCCAGATTGATCACATTCGCCACCGACATGAACTAATCCAAGTGTCCACTTCTTGAGCCATCTATTATATTTCTTGATGGTGTTGAAAGGATATTTTCGTTCTCAAGTTGATTTCTTCGCGATGCGCAATGTTATTATGCTCTACCCATTTCAATCATCTCTAAAGTATGAACTTATCGTGTATGACTAGGCTTAACAGGTATTCATTGCCAATATCTATAATATTGGTCGCATTAGGCCCGTTGGCATCTCCTCGTGTTTGTGGTTTAGCGGGAAAAAGAGGCCAAAATTATTTCCAATTTTGTCCCACATTTGACGAAACAATAACGGGGACCACTGCAATTACCCAATCCGCTTATTGAAATGTTGACTCCGTGATTTAGAGAGTGGTCCTGGTTAATTGACTCAAAGTGTTTTCTTGGGAGATCGAGAACATGTGGAATCAACATTGAGGCCTTTAAAAAATTCTAAAACGTTGCTAGAGATATTAAGCATTTACATTTATGGTCATGGGCTATATGTTATTATGGAAATGGCCGATGTCTTTTGGTAATGTGAAGATAACAAGATAATAAAGGGGAGTAAACCATTGCGCGCTGATATTAAGACCATGTTATCCTCTGTCTCTGATCGGAGGAAGCTAGCCTCTGAGTGGTGAGTTATAAGAATAAATATCACGTGAGCAACGTCCATTGCTTGTAACCTACCCACTCGAGGCATAATTGGAGAAAGGGAGAAGGAAAATATGACATTAACTTGTATTATATATAATCTCCATTCTAGACGAATGAATAGATGTAATTAGATTATTTTGAATGAAGTATATATCACACATGCAAGTAAAAAAAAAAATTAACTAAATTTCCTTTTGTTTCATGGAAAACAACTTTCAAGAAAAGTTTTCCTGGATTTTCCAACGTTTGATTCACCGAAAATAAACTAGTCAATGAAAATATTTTCCCTCAATAGAAAAACCACCTTCAAAAGTGAAAAAATTCCTTTTCTTTCCTCCCTACACTCCTTCACATTCATTTTCTAAAATTATTTTTATTTTTTGAATTTTTTAAATAATTTTTCATTTTTATTTTATTTTTTATTTCTTTCTTTTTCTGCCGGTTGTCGCCCACGAATTTGACAAGTTTTATTGATTGTACTATCTAAAAACTTTAAAACTTAGTTACAATTTCGCAATAATTTGTAGGACTTAATTTGCATTAGTCCCAAAATAAAAATTAAGAATCGAATCTTTTCGCTCCGCACCTCCAATTCCCTCCCTTAAAAAAAGATTAAAACGGTCTGAGCACCCTTTATATGGAAGGAGTGTATCAATTCTTGTATCATCATTTATCATATGTGATGATGATTATGATATCTTTTTTCTTTTCAAAATTAGTAAACTTTAGAAAATTGATTTAAGAATTTAACATTAAATTAGCTCAAAAATATTGTGCAGGACCTCGCGGGGGGCCCTCAGCATGTGCTCGGACACCAGCAAATGAAGTCGTGGCGCTGGAACGCGAACACACGATCGAGCAAGACGAGCAGCCCAATCAGGAGCAATTACCTTCATGGAGGCGGCTGGAGGGACTGGGCAGCCTCTGGCATTGTGGATGAAGAAGACCAACCTTCTCGTCCCTGTTCTTCATCTGTATGTGATGTTGAGAACACTGCTGGTGTCACCGCGGAGATATCAGCCCCATGGACACCGGTGCCGCGGTGAGTTTAGGATGAACGGAATTGCTGGGCTCTATATGAAGACGGAATTTGATATAGTCGATCGTTCTCTTGGGGATATTGTTTTGGATCACCTTTTCAGATGAGTGAGCTCGGTGTCCTCGTTGAGCGGGTGGATCGTTTAATGCGTCAGACTAATTTGTTGCTTCTAATATCAGGTCCGTGGATTTCTGGGACAACAACAACTGGAGGAATCACCAAACATAAATGCTCGAATCGTCAGAACCCTTTGTGATGGAATTACCAAACGTTGCCCGAAAGCTATTGTCAACCTTATTAGCGACCCTGTTAACTCCACGGTTCCCATCGCAGCCGAAGTTTTCAAGAGAGCTGGCACTTATGATCCAAAGAGACTGTTTGGTGTGACCATTCTCGACGCCGTTAGAGCAAATACCTTTTGCAGTACGTATCATTCCTGCTTCTACTGTCTTGCTGATACCATCAAGAAGCATTGAGTATCTTTACAGGGTACGGAGTATCAGGTTGTCAGCTTTGTATGAGCCTACAAAGATACAAGCGTATTTTACCTTGTTTAGCACCCTTTTTTGTCCCAAACGTTGTCTTGCATAGGGGTGAGCAACTTGGACCGCCCAAACCGGGACCGGACCAGACCGGACCGACGAGTTTGGTCCGGTTCCCGGTTCCTAAAAGCGGAACCGGTTTCCGGGCGGTCCGGTTCCCGGTTCCAAGAGGGAACCGGACCGGACCGGACCAACTATTTAATATATATTTTTGTTATTTTTTTCTTTAAAAAAATTAATAAAATGTGAACTAAACTCTAAGTGAACTTCATTATCATAAATTCATTGATAAAAATTAGTAAAATGTGAATTAAACCCTAAGTGAACTTCATTGATATAAATTTATTGAAAAAAATTAGTAAAATGTGAACCAAACCGTAAGTGTTTGATAAAAAAAAAATCTTAAACTCTAAGTAATCGGTTCCATTGGACCAGACCGGATCGACGGTCCAGTCCGGTTCCCGGTCCTAAAACCAACCGGTCCGGTCCGCGGTTCCCAAAATTGGGAACCAGTTCTCTCGGTCCGGTTTCCTGTTCCACCTTGGAACCGGACCGGACCGGAAACCGCTCACCCCTAGTCTTGCGTACCTGCAATTGATAACTTTCTCCAAGGGCATCTAACCTTTTCCCGGCTTTCGAAAAGATATTCTAAGTGGGACCTGGTATTTCATTCAATAGGCTAATGCCTCATGTATTGGTTCATGTGGAAGGTGTAGAAATGAAGTTAATAAAATCGGTCTATTTCCGAGCCTAGCAGCTGGGTCCAGAAGCCCTGTTTAGTTAATTGTTTTGGGTGAAATATTGATGTAACTGCTGTTATGTGCTAGCGAGTGTTATTGGTTCTCTTCTCAGAAGATTGTTTATGGTCAATAGATACTTGGTACCGACGCTCAGGCGGCAAAATCTGTCCAAGATACCAGTTTCGAGAAAATGCCACGAAAGCCAACTACTTTTTGCCTTTCCCATGATATTGTATTGTAGGTGGTCGTTAAAATATCTCAGCAGACTTCTGATCTATTATATTACTTGAAGGCAGAAGAACTAGGCCTTGATCCTAGAGAAGTTGATGTTCCAGTTGTTGGGGGTCCTGCAGGAGTGACAATATTACCTCTTTTATTTGAGGTTTGTGGTGTATTCTTCCTAATGAGAACTTCTTATGTGTTCGACAGCAAGGCTATTAGAAATTGCACTTCTCTGCAGAATGCTAAATGTCAGTTGGCATTTTCAAAATCTGTAGGTGAAACCACCTTGTTCTTCACTCCTCAAGATTACCTGACATCACACATCCAAAATGGCGGCACAGAAGTTGTCGAGGTAAATAAATTTCGATTTGTTGTGGATTTAGATGTTAATTTTGGCAGTGTTGACTTCATATCACATTCCATTAGTCTCTTCAGTTTTGGGCTTCAGGTGGTATAATAGTGTTTTAGCTGTTCTAGTGATGTTCATTTTGCTAAGGGCTTGTGACAAAAGCTTCGGAGTACTCAGGCCACCTAAGGAGTACACTGTTACAGGCAAGCAATTATGTCTCCCAGACATGTGACTGCATGCTTAATCATGTTAGAGTCTGTAAATTCTTTAAATTTACAAGCCATTTCGAAGATGTACTCTGCTGAGAAGTTTCTTTATGAGAAGGGTGAGATTTTCTCAAGAATCACTTCTTAGGTCCATGTGGGCATAAATCCTGTACCGAACATTAGAGAGCTTGTTATCATCTCTAGTTGTAGAGGACAAGGAATTTGATTTAGGAATGCCACCTTGGCAATCTATCCACTACCACTACACAAGAAAGGTGTTAATAAAGATCTGCTGGAATTAATGGGACACCTCGCTGGTGGAAGTATGTACAAGGTGATTACTTCATCTTCGGCTATAGGCACTAGACAGAAGCAAGCAGTTGGGGAGAATATCTTAGTTTCTGATTGTTTTGTCTGGTCATCATTAAGGAAATCAAAGGAAGGTAACAGAAAGAACGTAGGGACAGAACACCACACATCTTTTGTTGTTATGGCTAAGAGAATGACTTGCAATTGATAGTAAGTGGAGAAGTTCATCTTGAAGTGATTGTTGATGTCTACTCGAAACTGGATTTTTCTGCATCTATTTCTGCAGTGAAGTTATGACATGACGTCTTAGTCTTCACGTCTATGCTTCCCTATATTATGTTTTGAAGCCAACTGAATTGTGTAAAAAATGAAATATGCAGGCATATGTTCCTGTCAAGTTTGGCGATGCATGCCTTTGTGGGTTGAGGGGCGACGCGGCATTGTTGAGTGTGCATTTGTTGCTTTTCAGGTTTGGTGCCTTGAAAATCTTATCAAGATCCAATCCTTTTACTCCTCTTGAATTCAAACTGAAAAAACCAATGATTTTCTTTATTGTTGTCCCTATTTTCAGGTGACCGAGCTTCCGTTCTTTGCATCCAACGTGCACCTCGATTGTTCTGGGGCCGAGGAGGTTCTTCTCCTTGGCCCACTGAATAAGTACGAAAGGTCTGGAGTTGATTACATCAAAGGAAGATAAAGTTTTTTAATCTCAGCCTTTGTTTGTTAGACTGTAGAGCTGGCTTGGAAGAGGCAAAGAAAGAGTTGGCGGAGACAATTTAGAAGGGCAACTCATATATCAAGAAGTGAGTGGCTTAAAGACGTGGCTCTTCGGTTCTCGGGGTAAGTGGTTCAGATCTACAAAGATATCGAAGTTTATTCTGCATAGCTGGCATAGAAAAATGACTAGTTTTTCTTTTCTTGCATGTAGCGTACTAAATTATTATTTGTGTAATAACAGGGTGGACGGATGTTTGTATATCATTGTCCTATGTCCGTCTCTCTCATGTTCGCGTTCCCCGACTTTCTTGTGCACCGATAATGTCACCTTTAAGCAGCACTATCGGGAAAAGTGCCAAAAAAGTCCTAAACCTTTTGCATTAGTGCCAATTTAGTCCTAAACCTTTTTTTGATGCCAATTCAGTCCTAAACCTTTTGCATTGGTGCCAATTTAGTTCTAAACCTTTTTTTGGTGCCAATTAAGTCCTAAACCTTTTAAATTGGTGCCAATTCAGTCCTAAACCTTTTGTTTTTGTGCCAATTTAGTCCTTTCGGTCAATTTTGACCGAAATTTGCTGACGTGGACGCCGGCCGGCCGGCGACCGGTCACCGGCGTCGACGTGGCGCTGATGTGGACAATTAAATAATTTTTTTTGAATTTTTAATTTTTTTTCCTTTTTTTTCTTTTTTTTTGGTCTTCTTCTAGCCGGTCGCCGGTCCGGCGACCGGCCAGAGGCCAGAGGCCGGCGAGGTCGCCCTCGCCGGCCACTGGCGAGGGTGCCCTCGCCGGCCTCTGGCGAGGTCGGGCCTCGCCGGCGGCTGGGCGAGGCTCGACCTCGCCAGATCGCCTCGCCGGCGGCTGGGCGAGGGTCGACCTCGCCAGATCCGGCGAGGTCGGGCCTCGCCCGACCATGGCGAGGCTCGCCGGCGAGGGCTCGAGCCTCGCCATGGTCGGGCGAGGCCCGACCTCGCCGGATCTGGCGAGGTCGAGCCTCGCCCAGCCGCCGGGGCGAGGTCGGGCCTCGCCTTGGTCGGGCGAGGGTCGGCCTCTCCAGATCCGGCGAGGTCAGGCCTCGCCCGACCATGGCGAGGCTCGAGCCCTCGCCGGCGAGCCTCGCCATGGTCGGGCGAGGCCCGACCTCGCCGGATCTGGCGAGGCCGACCTCGCCCGACCAAGGCGAGGCCCGACCTCGCCCCGGCGGCTGGGCGAGGCTCGACCTCGCCAGATCCGGCGAGGTCGGGCCTCGCCCGACCATGGCGAGGCTCGAGCCCTCGCCGGCGAGCCTCGCCATGGTCGGGCGAGGCCCGACCTCGCCCAACCACCGGCGAGGCGATCTGGCGAGGTCGAGCCTCGCCCAGCCGCCGGCGAGGCCCGACCTCGCCGGCCTCTGGCCTCTGGCCGGTCGCCGGACCGGCGACCGGCCAGAAGAAGACCAAAAAAAAAGAAAAAAAGGAAAAAAATTCAAAATTCAAAAAAAAATTAAAAAATTATTTAATTGTCCACGTTAGCGCCACGTCGACGCCGGTGACCGGTCGCCGGCCGGCCGGCGTCCACGTCAGCAAATTCCGATCAAAATTGACCGAAAGGATTAAATTGGCACAAAAACAAAAGGTTTAGGACTGAATTGGCACCAATTTAAAAGGTTTAGGACTTAATTGGCACCAAAAAAGGTTTAGGACTAAATTGGCACCAATGCAAAAGGTTTAGGACTGAATTGGCACCAAAAAAAGGTTTAGGACTAAATTGGCACTAATGCAAAAGGTTTAGGACTTTTTTGGCACTTTTCCCCAGCACTATCAGTTGTGCAATGCCGCAATATGCACATGAGAGACGGTGGCTGCTGAATAAGTTGAAGCTCCTCATTGACTCAAGCGCAGCTTTGTATGGCCTTGTCCAGAAGATTTAAGAGACAAATGAGCAAGAGGGTCATTACAGAGGCTTTTCATGGGTGTAGTGGGCAGAGAGAGTTGAAATCCATCATCTGGACACAATAGCACAAGATTGAGAATTTTAAATTGGAGATGCCTCTCCGGAGATTCGCCCTAATCACCAGCAGCAATTTCTCAGCCCACATTCTCCTTATGTGGAGCATTCAGAATAAAAGCTTTCCGAGTATATGTTTTTGCTGTTTCAATGAGAAAACAATTGATGTACAGAAAAAAGAAAAACAGAAAGCTTTAGAAAGTTATCTTGAAGCTGGACGGGCCTCACAAAATTTGCTGCTTTCTCTGGCTGGTGGTTAGTTGCTCATCACCGATTGATGACGACGAATGAGTATTGCTTCAAGTTAAAGATCATTCGAAGTATATTCTGCTAGTCTTGCTCTATTAGTCCTGAAATTATTTTTACATTGCAATGACAATTTGGATCTAGATTGAGAGCCTTGCGCAGGACAAGATAAGTTGGAATGCGATGTAGCAAGAGCAATGTCACTCCTGAGATTTGGAACCCTTCATACGGTTTCCTCAGAGATGCTCTGCAACAATACTTTGCAGCGTGGGGGGAGGAGTGCGATGGAGGCATGATGGACGAATCGTCTGAGTCGTCAACTAACACCGTCAAAAATTGAATGACGCACATATGATCTCGATAGCTAGCATACAGATTCGCATCAATCTTACACTCTCATGTAGGTTCGGAGAGTGCAAACTGATCGCGAGTCGACTGCATCCAAGTGACAAAAACTGGGGATAGGCTGCCCCAATTCCTATATATCTTGGTGAGCCAAATCACTATTGGCATAACATTGAGCGAGTAAATCTCACGCCTGTTTGACAATCTGAAAAATAAACTATAGACCAGTGGATATTGTTGCAGATCCACATGATGATAGGGTGGTTTTTACTGATCTAATCTTCAAGTCTTTCGGCATATTTGTTTTTCACACAATTTCGTCACATGCTCATGTAGGTTCCATGGACGTCTCCCGTCACATGTAGCATCATTTTCTCCCTTCAAAAAACTGGGCATGCCTTAACCTACAAATAATAGGGAAAATAGTCCAAAAAATCATAAATCTATTGCAATTTTGCCAATTTAGTCCTAAACATTTTTATTTTATCAATTGAATCTTAAACATTTTTATGTTTTGCCAATTGACTACATCTAGCCAATTTTGGCTGGAAATCGCTGACATGGACGTTGGTTATTTTACGTGACATGACCGGTGCTAACAATGATGATTTTTAATAATATTTTAATATTTATTTCAATTTTTTTCTTTCCTTCTTTTTTTTCCTTTTCTTTCTTCTTTCTTTTCTTTTTTCTTTTTTCCACCACCGACCATCGACGAGGCCCGTTGATGTCAACATATGAATGAAAGGAAAAAATAAAGAAGGAAAAGAGAAGAAAAAAGTAAATAAAAAAAGGAAAAATTAAAAATTAGTGAAAAATTAAAAAATATTAAAGTATTATTAAAAATTGTCAATGGCAGCACATAAATGATTTGTTACTATCAAGAGGAACAAATCATATTATTTCAATAAATATTTGATAATAAATCAACTTTTGGTCGGTGCAACACATGGGACTTCAACTAATTTGATAATAATGATTTGTTGCCTCGTTATTTGACGTTACATTATTGTCACTACGTTAATTCCGCACCTGCAGATTATTGTATATTTGTTTATCTTGATCATTAAGTTACTATCAAGAGGAAGTTTCATAGAAGGTAGTGGTAGGGTTGGGAGAGAGTTGGGCCTGAAGACGCTTAATAACTTGATAATAAATAATAATGATAACAATTATAATTAATAATAAATTTATGTGAAGGGCCTCATTGTTTAGGAAATTCGAGGTCCCATCCCCATGTGCATCACGTAGGAATTCGAATCCAATGTTGTTTTTGTTGCACTAATTTAAACGATTCTAGATGTTTCTTGGTACCAGCAACTCCGACTAGATGAATAAGCAACAGCACATGCTTTCAGTTAGTCTCGTACAGCTGGATGAGTAATATAGTAATTGCCGTATGTCTCGCCTCAAACGAGACACTATGTGCATACATTTAACATTAATGTCGAGATGGATTTGCTTCAAACAAAAGCGCGAATCATTTTATTATATTAGATTTCGACCCAAAAAAATATCATTTCATTAGATTAGGATGCAGTGATGATAAATAAATTTGACAAAAGGAAAATGATTACTTACCAAATTCGTTTTTGTTCTTTTGCTTTGCTTTTTCCTGATTCCACTAACTCCGCAACTATACATGCTTTTAGTCTTTCTCGCACGGCTGGACGACGAATACAATAACCGCAACATGTCTTGCCTCAAAGCAAGCTCATTGTCATAGTGCGAAACGAGGTTTGTTCTGCTTTCGCTCTTCAGATCTCTTGCAAATAGCGTTAGTGAATGACACATCCAAAGGCAACTTATGCTAAAATTTATGGAACAAAGTAGGGCTATGTAACATCCTGAATTTTGACCCGTTATCGGGACCAATAAAGTGTATATTCATTCTCGTGTAATTTTAGTGAGTCTCGCCTGAACCTGATCAGTCTCGGGACACTAACCATATGAGAAAGGCTAAATAGGAACATGTACGTGGACCGAGAACCCGATCGCGATTGAACGCTGAATTTGAAGAACGTTGAGGAAATATTTTGAGCCAATATAGGCCGATCTTAGGAAGATGACTGGTTGATATTGTCAGTAATGTATGATCGGATCGCGAGTGATTTCGCACGACCGAAAGTACACCTGACGAATGAAACCTGATTGTAATCCAAACGATCGTGACCCTGGTGCTAGTGATAATTCCTCTCGTTCTCTCGAAATTTAGACCATCACGATTTGGATAATCTTAGGTCGATACGCGTAACACCTAAACAGCCACTCGTTAGTAAGAGATTCTAAAACTGCAAAACGAGCATATTGAGATTACAATATTGGACCCGAGTTTCGATATCAAAATCTCAAGGGTATTCACGACTATTCAATAGGACGGACGTCAATTGGTAATGGCCATTCGTGTTTGGGATTAAAACAGTTGAAAACGGAAGATTTGACAGAAAGTGAGAAAAAGACTATTTTGCCCCTGAGAACGCCGAGGCCGATTTCGGAGGCCGTTTGAGGTTATTTTTCGCGGCCAACATCATTTTGGGGTATCCGAGTGTGTTTGGAATGATTCTGGACAGAAAGTGGAATTTCGGCAAAAATTGGAAAATAATATTATTTTATTCCCGGAAACTTCGCAGAGGATTTTCGAGGGCTTAGAAAGCGAATTTCGCGATTCCGACTCTGGATTAGGTATCACATGAATATTTAGGACCGGTATGAGCGAAAATTGGAATTTCAGTTCCGGGCGGAAAAATGACGAAAATGCCCCTAGGCCAATTTTGGATTATTTCGAATTTTGATTTAATTTTGGAGATTAACCAAGGTTGGGTAAGGTTAACTAGGGTTGGTTGACCATGGTTAGGGGCAAATGACAATTCTACCCTTGCATTATTGATTTTGAAGCATTTCTAGCCATTGGATTAAGGACATTTTGGGCATAATGGCTAAGATCTTGACATGTGGCATCCACTATGGATAATGTTGACCACCCTTGACCCACTCTCTCTCCTCAGTTCACTCTCTCTCTTCCCCGGTGATCATCTCTCTCTCTCCTCTCCCGAAACTCTCTCTCGGCTGCTCCATTTTTCCTTCGCCGATCACCGCCAGCCAACTGTGCACGCCGGAACAGCAGGTTTCGCCGGAGCTGCTGGCCGCCGACCGCCAAGTGCCGACCCCTGGTGTCGTTCCTAGCCTAGTCGCAACCCAAGCCCCCTCTCCAGCCGCCCGTGACCGCCCGTATCCGCCGCTCCAGCCGAGGCGAGCAAGGACGCCGTCGCCGGCGCCGGGCGAGTTCCGCCTGGCCGCGCCGCCGTGCGCCACCCCAGCCGACCAGCTTCGCCCCCCTGTCTCACTCTCCTCCGTCCTCAGCCCCACTCAGCCGAAGCTTCCCCTGTTCTGGCCGTGAGGAAGCCGTGGGCTTCGCCGGACCGCCGTAGGCCGCCGGCTTGCTTTGGGGCGCCGCCGTCGATCACGCCGCTTGCCGGTGATCGGCCGCTCGTCCCCGCCGTCCCGCGTCGTCATTAGGCGAGTATTATCCCTAATTACTAGATTAGCCTAATTGTGCTAGATTAGGGATTTAATTAAGCATATTAGGCCCTAATTAATTGTATTTTGTGCATAGTTTAATTATGGGACCTAATTAGGGCTTAATGACATATTTTGGGCTTAATTAGGAGGTTAATTAGTGTTGATTATGACTTGGGCTTCATGGGCTCCGAATTTGCATTAATTGGCCCAATGAGAATTTAAATGGGCCCAATTGGAATTAAATGAGCCCAATTAGAAATTGAAATGGGCCCTTGAGTGAGAAGTTGAGTTGGGCTTGTTAAGGCCCATTGGAGAAATTAGAAATTTAATGGGCCTTGATGTGAATTGATTTGAATTGGTTTAAGCCCATTGGAAATTAAATGGGCCCTTGATTGGGAAAGTCCACGTTGGTTTTTCATATGATTTGAAGATTTATTTGTGAGGACCGACGGGTCAGGCCTACGGGTCGATTTAATTGTGAGGACCGACGGGTCAGGCCTACGGGTCGATTTATTTGTGAGGACCGACGGGTCAGGCCTACGGGTCGATTTATTTGTGAGGACCGACGGGTCAGGCCTACGGGTCGATTTATTTGTGAGGACCGACGGGTCAGGCCTACGGGTCGATTTAATTGTGAGGACCGACGGGTCAGGCCTACGGGTCGATTTATTTGTGAGGACCGACGGGTCAGGCCTACGGGTCGATTTAATTGTGAGGACCGACGGGTCAGGCCTACGGGTCGATTTATTTGTGAGGACCGACGGGTCAGGCCTACGGGTCGATTTAATTGTGAGGACCGACGGGTCAGGCCTTCGGGTCGATTCATTTGTGATGACCATTGGGTCATGACCTCCGGGTCGATGCTCTGTTTATGAATTATAATGATGTTGAGAGCCTAACCTGCAGGGCTGGAATGTTGGAATCGGGCTGTAGGCCCTTGTGGTTTTATAATGATTTATTTACTGGTTCAATGAATTATGTGTTTTATTTATCTCTGGAGGTGCACGTTAGCCTAGTTTAGGATTAGAGATTTTACTTGCTGAGTTTATCTCACGGTTGTGGTAAAACCGAATTTCAGATCCCCGTCCATAGGATGCCGAGGAACGGTCCTCTTTTTGGATATCCATACCGTATTCAGAGATCGAATAGTGTACACCCATGTGGAGATGGAACAGCTTACGTTAGATTTCAGTCAGCAGTGTTAGTAGACGTGGGAGAGGACTTCCATCACACTCAAGAGTATGTGGCTTGGTGCCATAGGGGTGCAGACGGATTATTAGGACCCCCGATGAGGACTTTTGATGTGCCAGTAGATGTTAATGGCATCATGATTCCCCAGATGGTGAGCGGGGAAGTCTCTGATCCTCCCGCCTCCCTTAGTGGAAGCAGCGTGGGCGATACGGTGGATGGACCTATACCCGAGGAGGAAGTGCAGGGTGGAGAGCAAGTTATAGCTGATGACATGATCGGGGAAGAAGAAGAGGAGCAGAATCTGGAAATAGTCGGGGAGAATGGTGAACAAATAGGGGAAGTGGCCGAAGTTGGATCAGATATGGAAATTCTGACAGATGAAGACTCACCTGAGGAGTCAGCAGCATCATCCAACCCAGGTCGGGATCCTTAGAGTAGAGCGGTTTGATAGGAGTTTAGATTAACCCCTCTTTTTGATGTAACCTCTCCCAGTTAGTAAGCTGACGCCTATAGGCCACCGATCCTTTTTGTTTAGTGGCCTTTTTAATGTATTCTTTTGGTTGTAAATATATAGTCTGTATAAGTGTTAAATTATGTATATATTTGTTTAGTCCGTTGTGTATTATTGTCTTTTATTGCTCGTGGTCACATTCTTTCTGTCCGGGTGTATATATAGTATATACGTCGTTTCCGCATGTGTTGTGTATTTACTCTGATTTGGGTTTTGGGTCGTTGACGCAACCCTGGGAACGTCACATTTTATTCCGACCAACGCGGATGATCATGCTTCGTGGGGTACGGGGCGTGACATCCTCGCTTGAATTGGTATCAGAGCAAGGACAGCTCTGTTTAACCTAGTTGAGCATTGGAGTGATAAGGAGAAATTGACCATGGGTAGCTATAGGGTGACCTAGAGTGCTAAGTGCATCTCCAGAGTGTTTGTGTTTGACTGTTGTGGTAATTGATTGAACCAGTATTTTGCAGGTGCGGCAGGACCCAAGGTTAGTATGTGAACTCTTGGGTGGAAATCATGTGATGTTGTGTTAGCCGCTTGCTGAGTGCTTAATTGTTTTTGTGTTTATACCTGCCTAGGATTTAGACTGGTTAGTTGGTTTAGGTCTCTAATTCCCGGATGGAATTATAGCAGGTAGTTGAGCACTCAGAGTCTAGATGAGCAGTGAAAGAGGAAGAGTGAGAGGACCCCCAAGGAGGGGCGCAGGCAGAGAAGCTCGTGGTAGAGGTCGTGGTAGAGCCAGAGCGATAGAAAATATAGTTGCGGGTGCTAGAGAGGAAGGAAACCCTAGAGTTGGTGTTGGGGCTGCAGTGGACCCCAGAGCTGATGTTAGACAGGCGGAAGATCCGCGTATGGAAGGAGTTCTTAGAGCACTAGACCGAATCGGAAATGTGATGGATAGGCAGGCACAAGAAAGAGAAAATGCGACCGCTCAGGCTGCTGAGGCCGCAGCCGTTGCTGCCGTCCATGAGAACCAAGCTCAAGCCCAGCCAGTACCAGCTCAACCAATGGTGGCACCAAGACCAATGCACCAGTTGGTGGAGCATTTTCTTAAGCTGAAACCGCCTAAGTTCACGGGTAGAGGTGACCCCGAAGCCGCCCCGCGTTGGGTGGAGGAATTGGAAAAGGCATTTGAGCTGTTAGAGTGTACTGAGAGGGAAAAGATTTTATTGGCATCGTATCAACTGCAGGAAAATGCCCATGATTGGTGGAAGGCGGTGAAAGATAGAGTGTTCCCAGAGTTTATGGAACCGACCTGGGCGATATTCGTCGAGCACTTTTATGGACAGTTTTTCTCTGAGAGTGCCCAGGAGAAGAAAATGGCAGAATTCATGAGACTTCGTCAGGGGTCGATGACTGTGGTACAGTATGAGGCAGAGTTCATCAGATTGTCCAAATTTGCCCCGAGAATGGTTGAGAATCCCTTGGACAAGGCTCGAAGGTTCCGGGATGGACTGAAACCGGAACTTCGCACTCAGATGCTTTTGTTGAATATCAGGGATTATAGAGAGTTGTATGAGCGAGCCCAGACTATGGAACGGGATCAGATTGAAAGGACGTCAGCATCGGGTTCGAGATTTATTCCTAATAGGGACAATCGTCGCTTTGTAAGGAGACCAATGCCCAGCAATAGACGGTTTGTTCCGCCTCCGAGAAGGATAGTAGGGAAGCCCAGTCAAGCGCCAAATAGAATCGGAGCTTGTTTTCGTTGTGGGAGTTTGGGACACCAGATAAAGAATTGCCCCCAGCAACGACTTTCAGGACCTCCAGGACTACCGCAGCAGCCACTCAGAATTGGAAATCAGGCCGGGAATCCCCCACCGGCTATTCAGGGCAGACCACCTGCGCAAGGAAGAGTATATGCGTTAGCGCGAAAAGATGCTGAGGACGCGCCGGGTGTGGTCACAGGTACCATTTCTCTTTGCAATCATTCAGCATATGCGTTATTTGATCCCGGGGCAACCCATTCGTTTATTTCTGAGCAGTTTGTTAGATTGGTTGGTCTGGAGCCTATTCTACTTGAGATTATGTTGTGTGTGACGACCCCACTGCATGATAGGGTGTTAGTATCATTGGGGTGCTTGGACTGTAAAATTGTGATTGGAAATGTTGAAGAAAGAATTGATTTAGCTGTGTTAGCCATGTATGACTTTGATGTGATCATTGGTATGGATTGGCTAACTAAGCAGAAAGCCGTTATGGATTGCGGCAGCAGGACGATCCAATTTAATCCGATTGGTCGTCCTAAGTTTGAGTTTCAGGGAAACCGAGGAGGAACCTCGATTCCTTGGATTTCCTCAGTGGAAGCAACAGAGATGCTTGATGAAGGTTGTGAGGGGTACTTGGTGAATGTTAAGGATCCGATATTGGTGGAGCCTAAGTTGGAAGAAATTTCTGTAGTGTGCAATTTTCCCGAGGTTTTTCCCCAAGAATTGCCGGGTTTGCCACCCGAACGGGAAGTGGAATTTGTAATAGAGTTGGCCCCAGGAACTGAGCCAATTTCTAAGGCCCCCTATCGGATGTCGTTGTCAGAACTGAAAGAGTTGAAAGTCCAGATGCAAGAGTTGTTAGACAAGGGATTTATTCGTCCTAGTGCGTCTCCATGGGGAGCGCCAGTCCTGTTTGTGAAGAAAAAGGACGGGACGTTGAGATTATGTATAGATTATCGGCAGTTGAATCAGGTGACTATAAAGAATAAATATCCACTGCCAAGGATCGATGACTTGTTCGATCAGTTGCAAGGTGCGTCAGTGTTCTCCAAGATTGATCTACGGACAGGGTATCATCAGTTGAGAATTCGGAAAGAGGATATACCCAAGACTGCATTCAGGACGAGATACGGGCATTATGAGTTTACAGTCATGCCCTTTGGTTTAACGAATGCCCCTGCAGCTTTTATGGATCTGATGAACAGAGTTTTTAAGGAATTTCTGGATCAGTTCGTCATAGTGTTCATTGACGATATTCTAGTGTATTCGAAGAGTTCAGAGGAGCATGAAGTGCATTTGACGGAAGTTCTACGGACGTTGAGGGAACATGCGCTTTATGCGAAGTTCAGCAAATGTGAATTCTGGCTTAGTAAGGTAGCCTTTCTTGGACATATCGTGTCGGGAGAAGGAATATCAGTGGATCCGACTAAGATTGAAGCGGTACTTAAGTGGCCCATGCCGACGTCAGTGACAGAGATCAGAAGTTTCTTAGGATTGGCTGGCTATTATCGACGCTTCGTGGAAGGATTTTCGTCGCTAGCCATGCCATTGACGCGATTACTGAAAAAGGAAAGTAAGTTTGAATGGGACGATAAGTGCGAACGAAGTTTTCAAGAACTTAAGCATAGATTGACGACAGCTCCAGTTTTGACTATTCCCTCAGGACCTGGTGGATTTGAGGTTTATAGCGATGCTTCGTTCAAAGGACTGGGTTGTGTATTAATGCAACATGGAAAAGTAGTTGCGTATGCGTCACGTCAATTGAGACCTCATGAAGTGAATTATCCGACGCATGACTTAGAGTTGGCTGCCATCGTCTTTGCACTTAAGATTTGGAGGCATTATCTGTGTGGGGAAAAGTTTCAGATTTATACGGATCACCAGAGTCTCAAATACCTGTTCTCGCAGAAAGAGTTGAATATGAGACAGCGTAGATGGATGGAGCTTCTAAAGGATTATGACTGCGACATCATGTATCATCCTGGGAAGGCAAATCGAGTTGCAGATGCATTGAGTCGCAAGTCTAGCATGGCACACATGATGATCAAGGAGTGGGCGTTATTGGAAAAGATCCGAGACTCAGAATTTAGATTGGAATTAAGCCATGTGTCGAATCTGCTGGCTACTTTGAGGATCGAGCCGGAAATTCAAACTAAGATTAAGGCTTTACAACCCACGGATCAGGAAATCCAGAAAATTGTGGGAATGGATGCCTCGGCAAGAAAGCCAGATTTTCAGGTATCAGAGGATGGAATCCTAAAGTATAGGGGACGATGGTGTGTGCCGGATGATATTGAGCTTAAGGAAGAAATATTGAGAGAAGCTCATCGCAGCAATTACAGTATCCACCCTGGCAGTACGAAAATGTATCAGAATTTAAGGCAACATTATTGGTGGAATGGATTGAAAGCGGATGTAGCCAAGCATGTGGCTAAGTGTTTGACGTGCCAACAGGTAAAGGCACAACACTGTAAACCTGGAGGATTGCTGCGACCATTGGAAATCCCTGAGTGGAAATGGGAACATATTACCATGGATTTTGTAACGGGATTACCAAGGAGTCAGAGAGGACATGATTCCATTTGGGTGATAGTGGATAGACTGACTAAGTCAGCGCATTTTCTGGCAGTACGTAAGGATTTGGAGTTAGAAAAGTATGCGGAGCTGTATGTAAGACAGATTGTGAGACTGCACGGAGTGCCAGTGACGATTACTTCAGATCGTGATCCGAGGTTTACAGCGAACTTCTGGAAAAGTCTGCAGACAGCTTTGGGGACAAAGGTGCAGTTCAGTACAGCTTATCATCCGCAGACTGATGGGCAATCAGAAAGAACAATCCAGACCCTTGAGGATATGTTGAGGGCTTGTGTAGTGGATTTTCAGGGTAAATGGGAGGAACAGCTGCATCTGGTGGAGTTTGCATATAATAACAGTTATCAGCAGAGTATCCAGATGGCCCCATTTGAGGCTTTGTATGGCAGAGCATGTAGGACTCCCGTATGCTGGGATGAAGTGGGAGAACGGAGCATTACAGGCCCAGAGTTGGTTCAGCAAACAGTGGAAGCTATTGAGATCATTAGAGAAAGGTTAAAAACAGCACAGAGTAGACAGAAAAGTTATGCCGATCGGAGACGACGACATCTGGAATTTCAAGTTGGGGATCATGTGTTTCTCAAGGTGTCGCCTATGAAGGGATTATCCCGATTTGGCAAGAAAGGAAAGTTGAGTCCGAGATTTGTTGGACCGTTTGAGATTCTGGAAAAGATTGGCGACATGGCATACAGACTGGCCCTGCCACCGAATTTGTCCCAGATACACAATGTCTTCCACGTGTCGATGTTGAGAAAATATGAACCGGATCCGACACATGTTCTAAGATATGAAGAAATAGACGTGGACGACAGGGTGTCGTACGTGGAGAGACCAGTCAGAATCGAAGACAGAAAGGATCGAGTACTTCGGAACAAGACAATCCCGATGGTGAAGGTAGTTTGGGAGCACCACGGGACAGAGGGCGCTACGTGGGAAAGCGAAGAAGTTATGCGACGTCAACACCCCCAGTTGTTTGAAGAGCAGGGTTGAAGTGCAAATTTCGAGGACGAAATTTTTGTAAGGGGGGAAGAGTTGTAACATCCTGAATTTTGACCCGTTATCGGGACCAATAAAGTGTATATTCATTCTCGTGTAATTTTAGTGAGTCTCGCCTGAACCTGATCAGTCTCGGGACACTAACCATATGAGAAAGGCTAAATAGGAACATGTACGTGGACCGAGAACCCGATCGCGATTGAACGCTGAATTTGAAGAACGTTGAGGAAATATTTTGAGCCAATATAGGCCGATCTTAGGAAGATGACTGGTTGATATTGTCAGTAATGTATGATCGGATCGCGAGTGATTTCGCACGACCGAAAGTACACCTGACGAATGAAACCTGATTGTAATCCAAACGATCGTGACCCTGGTGCTAGTGATAATTCCTCTCGTTCTCTCGAAATTTAGACCATCACGATTTGGATAATCTTAGGTCGATACGCGTAACACCTAAACAGCCACTCGTTAGTAAGAGATTCTAAAACTGCAAAACGAGCATATTGAGATTACAATATTGGACCCGAGTTTCGATATCAAAATCTCAAGGGTATTCACGACTATTCAATAGGACGGACGTCAATTGGTAATGGCCATTCGTGTTTGGGATTAAAACAGTTGAAAACGGAAGATTTGACAGAAAGTGAGAAAAAGACTATTTTGCCCCTGAGAACGCCGAGGCCGATTTCGGAGGCCGTTTGAGGTTATTTTTCGCGGCCAACATCATTTTGGGGTATCCGAGTGTGTTTGGAATGATTCTGGACAGAAAGTGGAATTTCGGCAAAAATTGGAAAATAATATTATTTTATTCCCGGAAACTTCGCAGAGGATTTTCGAGGGCTTAGAAAGCGAATTTCGCGATTCCGACTCTGGATTAGGTATCACATGAATATTTAGGACCGGTATGAGCGAAAATTGGAATTTCAGTTCCGGGCGGAAAAATGACGAAAATGCCCCTAGGCCAATTTTGGATTATTTCGAATTTTGATTTAATTTTGGAGATTAACCAAGGTTGGGTAAGGTTAACTAGGGTTGGTTGACCATGGTTAGGGGCAAATGACAATTCTACCCTTGCATTATTGATTTTGAAGCATTTCTAGCCATTGGATTAAGGACATTTTGGGCATAATGGCTAAGATCTTGACATGTGGCATCCACTATGGATAATGTTGACCACCCTTGACCCACTCTCTCTCCTCAGTTCACTCTCTCTCTTCCCCGGTGATCATCTCTCTCTCTCCTCTCCCGAAACTCTCTCTCGGCTGCTCCATTTTTCCTTCGCCGATCACCGCCAGCCAACTGTGCACGCCGGAACAGCAGGTTTCGCCGGAGCTGCTGGCCGCCGACCGCCAAGTGCCGACCCCTGGTGTCGTTCCTAGCCTAGTTGCAACCCAAGCCCCCTCTCCAGCCGCCCGTGACCGCCCGTATCCGCCGCTCCAGCCGAGGCGAGCAAGGACGCCGTCGCCGGCGCCGGGCGAGTTCCGCCTGGCCGCGCCGCCGTGCGCCACCCCAGCCGACCAGCTTCGCCCCCCTGTCTCACTCTCCTCCGTCCTCAGCCCCACTCAGCCGAAGCTTCCCCTGTTCTGGCCGTGAGGAAGCCGTGGGCTTCGCCGGACCGCCGTAGGCCGCCGGCTTGCTTTGGGGCGCCGCCGTCGATCACGCCGCTTGCCGGTGATCGGCCGCTCGTCCCCGCCGTCCCGCGTCGTCATTAGGCGAGTATTATCCCTAATTACTAGATTAGCCTAATTGTGCTAGATTAGGGATTTAATTAAGCATATTAGGCCCTAATTAATTGTATTTTGTGCATAGTTTAATTATGGGACCTAATTAGGGCTTAATGACATATTTTGGGCTTAATTAGGAGGTTAATTAGTGTTGATTATGACTTGGGCTTCATGGGCTCCGAATTTGCATTAATTGGCCCAATGAGAATTTAAATGGGCCCAATTGGAATTAAATGAGCCCAATTAGAAATTGAAATGGGCCCTTGAGTGAGAAGTTGAGTTGGGCTTGTTAAGGCCCATTGGAGAAATTAGAAATTTAATGGGCCTTGATGTGAATTGATTTGAATTGGTTTAAGCCCATTGGAAATTAAATGGGCCCTTGATTGGGAAAGTCCACGTTGGTTTTTCATATGATTTGAAGATTTATTTGTGAGGACCGACGGGTCAGGCCTACGGGTCGATTTAATTGTGAGGACCGACGGGTCAGGCCTACGGGTCGATTTATTTGTGAGGACCGACGGGTCAGGCCTACGGGTCGATTTATTTGTGAGGACCGACGGGTCAGGCCTACGGGTCGATTTATTTGTGAGGACCGACGGGTCAGGCCTACGGGTCGATTTAATTGTGAGGACCGACGGGTCAGGCCTACGGGTCGATTTATTTGTGAGGACCGACGGGTCAGGCCTACGGGTCGATTTAATTGTGAGGACCGACGGGTCAGGCCTACGGGTCGATTTATTTGTGAGGACCGACGGGTCAGGCCTACGGGTCGATTTAATTGTGAGGACCGACGGGTCAGGCCTTCGGGTCGATTCATTTGTGATGACCATTGGGTCATGACCTCCGGGTCGATGCTCTGTTTATGAATTATAATGATGTTGAGAGCCTAACCTGCAGGGCTGGAATGTTGGAATCGGGCTGTAGGCCCTTGTGGTTTTATAATGATTTATTTACTGGTTCAATGAATTATGTGTTTTATTTATCTCTGGAGGTGCACGTTAGCCTAGTTTAGGATTAGAGATTTTACTTGCTGAGTTTATCTCACGGTTGTGGTAAAACCGAATTTCAGATCCCCGTCCATAGGATGCCGAGGAACGGTCCTCTTTTTGGATATCCATACCGTATTCAGAGATCGAATAGTGTACACCCATGTGGAGATGGAACAGCTTACGTTAGATTTCAGTCAGCAGTGTTAGTAGACGTGGGAGAGGACTTCCATCACACTCAAGAGTATGTGGCTTGGTGCCATAGGGGTGCAGACGGATTATTAGGACCCCCGATGAGGACTTTTGATGTGCCAGTAGATGTTAATGGCATCATGATTCCCCAGATGGTGAGCGGGGAAGTCTCTGATCCTCCCGCCTCCCTTAGTGGAAGCAGTGTGGGCGATACGGTGGATGGACCTATACCCGAGGAGGAAGTGCAGGGTGGAGAGCAAGTTATAGCTGATGACATGATCGGGGAAGAAGAAGAGGAGCAGAATCTGGAAATAGTCGGGGAGAATGGTGAACAAATAGGGGAAGTGGCCGAAGTTGGATCAGATATGGAAATTCTGACAGATGAAGACTCACCTGAGGAGTCAGCAGCATCATCCAACCCAGGTCGGGATCCTTAGAGTAGAGCGGTTTGATAGGAGTTTAGATTAACCCCTCTTTTTGATGTAACCTCTCCCAGTTAGTAAGCTGACGCCTATAGGCCACCGATCCTTTTTGTTTAGTGGCCTTTTTAATGTATTCTTTTGGTTGTAAATATATAGTCTGTATAAGTGTTAAATTATGTATATATTTGTTTAGTCCGTTGTGTATTATTGTCTTTTATTGCTCGTGGTCACATTCTTTCTGTCCGGGTGTATATATAGTATATACGTCGTTTCCGCATGTGTTGTGTATTTACTCTGATTTGGGTTTTGGGTCGTTGACGCAACCCTGGGAACGTCACATTTTATTCCGACCAACGCGGATGATCATGCTTCGTGGGGTACGGGGCGTGACAGGCTAATACCATAAGAATTCTCAAATTGGTATACTCATATTATTTTCACCTCAAACTAATTATGTCACAAAAACTCTCAAATTGGTACACTTGCACCATAATTATCCCGATCTAATTTTTTGTGGCACAAAATTAGTTTGGGATAGATGTTGCACGGGTTTACCCGCTTGGGATTTTTCTATTATACAAAAATTAGCTTGCGGTAATGTGAGATGGGTCGATTAGTTTGGAATTTTTTATAATACAAAAATTAATTTGACATAAACGTGGCACGCGGATACCAGTATGAATTTTTTTTTTGTGCTAGTGACACTTGTTCTGCTAGCACTTGGTAAATGACGCCATGTCATTATATGGTCGTGGAAAGAGGAAAGAAAGCAAACATTTGGCACGATTACCTCCTCTTATTATTTTTACGTCCGTTACCTGCATCGGGCTATTAGCTATCAAGAAAAGAAAAAGCATATTTTATCGTCCTCAAGACCTAGGAAAGATTCCAATAGTCAGAACAAACAAATTTCTTATCGGCTTAGGTCCTAAGAGGAACTATAAACTAGATTATTGTTGCTACAAAATTTCAACATCTGTAGATTGTTTTAATATTTGGTTGTCTTGATCATTAAGTTACTATCAAGACGAAGTCTCATAGAAGGGGGTGGCCGGGATGGGGGCAGTTGGGCTCGAAGGGGCTTAATAACTTAATGATAATTTCATAATAAATTTTTCAAAAGGGTCCTCATTGTTGAAAATGTTCCACCTAATCCGTTTGATTTCCTCCCTACGTGCATCACATTTAATATTAGAGTTGTTAACAACTGCACGAAGGCGGACTTCTTACCTAATCCATTTTCGTTTTCCTTTTTTTTGTTTTGTTTTATTGCACTAATTTACTCAGTTATATATGTTTACTGATATCATCACATTTAATATTAGTCATGCATGTGTCTACCCCTTTTGCTACAATATGCCGCTTCTTCGCTGAATTTCACTAGATAATTTTACAAAATCCTTGCTGCAATATTCTCGCTCACCAACATCGAGGCAATTATGGTACGTGGAAATTGATCCATTTTCTTCATTATCTTCTCCCTTCTCTCTATCTCCGTCATCTCCAATATTGCTCCTTTTCTCACTTTCTCTTTTTGAATCTTTTTTCCCGTGAAGAGGAGAAAATGAAGGCATCTCTCTTATGACCCGGAATGCTTGTTGATGTACAATAGGATGGCTTTCTACTGGAATTTTATCTGATTAGTTTTTAAATTTTAGTTTTTAGGGATAATGACACAAATAGTCATTGAACTTTGGTTCAATGTGCAATTTGGTCCTTGAACTTTTAATTTGTTCAACGTAGTCCCTAAATTTTAGCCTAATTTTCAATGTTGTCCCTGAACTTTTAGTACATGTTCAATTTTGTTCATGAACTTTTAATACATGTTCAATTTAGTTCCTGAATTATATTAAAATGTACAATATAGTCCCCGAACTTGAATTAATGAAAAAACTACATTGAACGTTTTTATAAAGTTCGGGGACTATATTTAACATGTACTAAAAGTTCAGGGATCGTATTGAACAAATTGAAAGTTTAGAGACCACATTGAATATTGGATTAAAGTTCAGGGACTACATTGAACAAATTAAAAGTTCAGGGATCAAATTACACAATAAGTTAAAGTTCATGGACTGTTTATATCATTTTCTCTATTTTTTATTTTAGGACAAGCAAAGGTGCATTCCGACCCACTTGCTATAAAGTTATTTGGCATTTTTTTGAGAAACTTTTTGCCTCCCTTCATCTTTTTTTTAAACTATTGCTTTGTTTTTTTTTCTTTTCACCCCTTTTCAATTGCATTATTGTCCTTCTCAGGTTCACAACGAACTACTCTGCCTGATGATGGTTGACCCATCAAGCTATTCTATGCATAGAAATTACTTGGTGGATCATATGAACATGCCCCTCATAGCACGCTATTAAAATTTTAAGCATGTTATTATTACCTTGATGGTTTAGGCCTATTGGGTGGACCGTCACATAATTCATGTGCTATGAAAGCTGTATCGATATTTACTTTTGGGCTGTCGAAAAGGATTGAGCATGAATTTTCTAAGTGTCAAAGGAAAAAAAAAGGGCCTAAACGAGGAAGAAAGTTTAGCACAAATATGTACATAAAATTCAAATAGAGAGAGTAAAATCTCAGTCGAAGGTCAGTTCAGCAAATTCTTTGATCATTGACCAAGTGAATCAAAGCCTCTAGTGCAGATTGAGTACTTTGAATTCACAAATCAAACAAAACATCAATCGTAGCATTCCGTTAGTCTCTTCAGTTTTGGGATTTTAGGTCATAAGATCATATGCTTCATATGTTCTAGTGATCTTCACTTTGTTTAAGGGCTTTGTCGGAATTAATGGGACACCTCGCATGTGAAAGTATGTAGAAGGTGATTACTCTGTCTTGGGCTATAGGCAGAAGCAAGCAGTTGCGGAGAATATCTTAGTTTCTGATTATTTTGTCTGCTCCTCATCAATGGAAACAAAGGCAGGAAACAGAACGAATGTAGAAACAGAGCACCATATACATCTTTTGATGTTATGGCTAAGAGAATGACTTGCATTTTGATGATAAGAGGAGAAGTTCATGTAATGACAGGATTGTTAGATATGTCAGATTTTCTAAAAGTGATTGCTGATGTCTGACTGAAACTGTATATTTTTGCATGTATTTCCACAATGAAATTACGACATGACATCTTAGGCTTCACTTCTCTGATTCCTTACATTTTTGTCGTGAAGCCAACTGAATTGTGTACGTCTATGCCTTGACAACTTTCAAGCTAAAGCTGGAACTGGCTCGGCAACTCTTTCAATGGTCAGTCCTTTTTTCGGCCCTTGAGATGTAATCTGATCTTTATCACAAACAGGAAATTTGATGGCTATTTGATACGTGGACTCTTTCACTTGCTCAAATAATGTGAAAATGAAATATGCAGGCATATGCCGCTGTGAAGTTTGCCGATGCGTGCCTGCGCGGGTTGAGGGGCGACGCTGGTATTGTTGAGTGTGCATTTGTTGCTTCTCAGGTTTGGTGCCTTGAAAGAACTTGTGGAGATTGAAAAATCTTTGTATGTCTCTCAAATCCAAAATGAAACCACCAGTGATTTTCTTTATGGTTGTCCCCCTATTTCAAGTGACTGAGCTTCCATTCTTTGCATCCAAAGTGTGCCTTGGGCGTACTGGGGCTGGGGAGGTCTGTCCCCTTGGCCCGCTGAATGAGGATGAAAGGTCTGGAGGGTTTTAATAATGTCGAAATTTTTATATATTTTTTTATTACATCAAAGGAAGAGGTTTTTTTTTTTTTAATTTCGCTTTTGTTTGTTAACCTGTGGAGCTGGCTTGGAACAGGCAAAGAAAGAGTTAGCAGCGAGTATTCAGAAGGACAGTTCATTTATCAAGAAGTGAACGGGTTAAAGACGTTGCTTTTCGGAACGAAAGAGATGGCCTCTTCGTAGTTTCCAGTTATTTTCCACTCATAATTGGTTCTTGGGAATAAATGGTTCAGACCTGGGAAGATATCGAAGTTTATTCTGCATAGCTAACGTAGGAAAAACACTGAGGTTTCTCTTTTCTTGAATGTAGCGTACTCTAATGGTAATTTGGGTAATAACGAGATGGACGGATGTTTGTATAATATAGTTCTATGTCCATCGTCTTCGTGTTTGCATCCGCGTTTTCGACTTTCTTATGCACCTGTAGTGTCGCCTCCAATTGCACTGCAACTGCGCAATGCCGCTATAAGCAAATGATAGACAGAGAGTACCCAACAAGCTTAAGCTCGTCTTTGTCACTAGGCTTGAAGTTCAAGAGACTCGAGTCCAGCTTTTTGTGGCTTTGTGCGGATGATTTAAGAGACAACCGAGTAAAGAGAGCCATTCTAGAGGCTCTTCTTGGGTGCAGTGGGCAGAGGGAATTGAAATTATCACTAGGACACCAAAAGGCACGAGTTTGAGAATTTTCAATTGGAGATGCCTCTCCACTGATACTCACTAATCACCAGCAGTGAGTTCTCACACTGAGTTCTCCTCACGCGGAGCATTCAGAGTAAAAGAATACAGACTTTAGTGTTTTCCCCACGAGTGCAAGGATGCGTGTTTTTCTCTTGGCTAAAAATCACCAAAAACCTTAAATTATGTGTAATGTGCACATTTACCCCAAACTTAAAAGCCCTAAATTTGTACCCACGTGACACGTTTACCCAAAACTTCTACAGCACGACACATTTATCACAAACTTCTTTTTGTGACACAAAAAATCTTAAACTTATATCAGTGTGACACATTTATCCTAAAAATTTGGTGTCATAGAAAAAAATGTTAGGGGTTTTTTGTTACAAAAAAAACTTAGAGTAAATGTGTCATGCCGTAGAAGTTTGTTATTTTTAGTGTCACAGAAAAAAATTTGGGTAAATGCACATAAATTTGTGATTTTTAATGTCATAAAAAATAATTTGGGTAAATGTGTCACGGTACACAAAGTTTGAGATTTTTTTGTGATTTTTTTATTTTTTTTGAAAGTTGAAGTAAAATTTGTTCTGACAATAAAAGTCAAACATTTCTTTTGTTCTCTTTTCGTATTTGGGCATAAGTGGAAATTTCAAAGTAACACCCACGGAGAGGACGACTCAGATCCGTAGAAATAATGCTAAGAAAGTACTCCACTCTGACCAAACCCTGCAATGTCTTGAATCTCAAACGCAAACGCGTTCTACTTTCGAGTTCTCCCGCTCAGGTCTTGGGCTCTCTCCCTCTTCTCTTTTCTCCGGCGGCGCCCTTCGATCTCTCTCTCTTTCTCTCTCTCTCCGGTCTCGACTCAGTCCCTGTCTTCATCTCGTCTCTCTCGATCTCGACTCAGCCGCCGTCTCATCTCGCTCGGCCGTCGATCAGCGCCCTCCAGGTACTCTCTCTCTTTATATTGGCGTCGTTCTCGGTTTCTTGGTCGAATGCCGTTCGCTATTGGCGGCTGGTAGTCGCGACTAACGATACCCACTACCTGTTTCTTTTGTCTTTCAATTTTTAAACTGCCCTCAATTGATGTGCACACCCCCCCTCCCCCTCAAGCAAGCTCATCGACAATTTTTCGTTCGGGTCGATTCTGTCTCGAGTCTTGATTGCTTCGTATGATGGCAACCAGCCACTAACACTTCAGGAATGGAGTTCGAGGTGTTCCTAAGTTTCAGAGGGCCAGATACTCGGCGTGACTTTACTAGTTGCCTCTACCGTGAAATGTTGGAGAAAGGAATCCGCGTCTTCAAAGACGACGAAGAGCTCCGAGTCGGTGAGAAGATTGGTGGAAAGCTTTTGGAAGCCCTCGACGGCTCTCAAATCTATATACCCATCTTCTCTAAGGGTTTCGCTTCCAGCCCGTGGTGTCTCCGTGAGGTTGCGTATATGGTAGATTGCACTTTAAAGTCAGACGGCATGAAGCAGATCCTCCCCGTTTTCTTCGACGTGGAGCCAGATGATGTCAAACTCAAAACCGAATTGTATAGGGATGCTCTGTGTAGGCATTTGGAGAAGCATGGCCCCGATGAAGTGAGGCGCTGGGAAGATGCTCTTGTTGAGGTTCCAACTATGGTAGGTTGGAAGCTGGGAGGACAAGGGTAAGTTTTCCAGAACTTTTTCTGAGTTGTTAATTTTAATAAAATCTGAGGACAATTCAAAGATATGTATGTTCAAAAAAGTTAATGCCAATGTTGATGTCATCCACAAGTTGTTGTTTATTGCTAAGTTAGCTTTATCTTTGGTTGTGGAAACCTCAAAAAAAATTTAAATGGAAAAATAAGTAATTTTCAACAATTTAGAAAAAGAAAAGAAAAGTGAAAACAACAAAAAGACTAGTAAAAAAAAACAACAAAAAGAGAAAATGCTTGTTCATTGTAGGTCAAACATAATACAAGCATATGAACTGATTATTTGATCAGTCTGCAAATATTGCCAACACAATAAAAATATCTAAAAATCATTTGATGAAAACCATCTTTCAACAAAGAACAATTTATTAGTTTTATGTATATAAGGAAGCACCCAGGTCAAGACACATCTTCTCTACTATTATTAAAGGAACTCTATAGTGTCTCCTAGACCTAATCAGGATTTAGCGAGAGAGACTTGGAGACGCAGCATAAGTGAACCTTCTATGCCGCTTATATATTTTTTCGGGAGCATTCTATGACATGAGTTAATTGTTGCTGATATTGAATTTTTAACAAGCCCAAGGTCTCGTTACTAAGGTTCAATCCTCATTTATTTAATCTATGAATAAGTAGAAGGACAAAATAGTCATAAAGATATAATTAGCTTCTTTTCCACTCTCTTCTGTGCTTCAACCAAATATGAATTGACCTAATCTCCTCTATTTTCTTTTTTATCTTTCGTAAGCATACAAACAACCATAAAATCGACCATTTCTTTCTTGTGGTCAATATCCGAATCCTTTCCATTTTCTCTTAGTCACTGCATCCAAACTGAGTGCTAGTGTTTAAACCCAATCGATAAGAGTTTGGGCAGCAGTGTTAGTGTTTAAACCCAACCGATGGAAATCTGGCCAGAAGCCACAGTAGCTAATTTGAGCCCTTTATAATTTAGATAATTTCATTGTAACTTGGGGTTGTTACATGGAAATGATATCAAATTTGTTATTTGAAAAACTGCCACTGTTTGCAAAACGGTCTTAATATATGTAGCTCATCTTATTCAAATCATATATGCTTGAAAGCCAGGAATAGTACGTTTTCATCATTTTCTCAATCTGAATTTGTCCACCATCTCTGTATGGTAGGTATGGAGAACTTATAGGATCGATTGTTCAAGAGGTTCTACTTAAGCTGATGGTGAAGAACAGACCTCTTCCTGACCATCTAGTTAAAGTGGATGATGAAGAAGCTATAGAGGACTTGTTGGATGTTGGCTCTGATGGCATACGATTCGTCATAATCCATGGGACGGGTGGTATTGGTAAATCAACTCTGGCTAAGGTTATCTTCAACAAATTCTTATCTAAATTCAGTTACTCTAGTTTCCTTGAAGATGTCCAAAGTCATCGTCTTTTAGACATGCAAAAGAAACTGTTATCCGACACACTAGGCACAACCTCTACTTACGGAATCCATGACGCTAACGACGGGATCAATCGCATAAGAAAAGGACTTAGCGAGAAAAAGGTTATGGTCGTTGTTGATAATGTGAACGACAAGAAGCAACTCGAGAACCTCGCAGGGAGCTACAAATGGTTCGGTTCCGGAAGCAGGATCATCATCACAGTCAGGGACAAAAGAACAATACCATGTAGGACAATGCTAGATAAGGAGAACCAAACGCGACCTAGCTATTACATGGACTACCCAGTAAAGGAGATGCCTTTGGATCAAGCGATTCTACTTTTCAGCAAGCATGCCTTTAGAAGCGATACTCCTCCAAAAGATTGGTACAATTTCTCAAAAGAAATCATTTTAAGCATAGGGAGGCTTCCTTTGACTCTTGAAGTCGTGGGTTCTCTTTTCGCCAATACAGACAGATCAAAGTGGCACGAGACATTGAAGGACTTAAAGCAAGTCCCGCATGAGGAAGTCCGAGACACACTGATGATAAGTTTCAACAAATTGGACCCCATAAAAAAAGAAATATTCCTAGATATTGCATGTTTTTGCATTGGGGAGGATAAGAAGCATGCGTGTTACATGTGGGATGATTGTGGATATTCTCCACGTAGCGCAATTGATGATCTTCTCCTCATGTCATTGATAAAGATTGACGGCAACAATAAGTTCTGGATGCATGACGAAATTCGAGATCTAGGAAGATACATTGTCAAGGAAGAGAATTTTGAAGATGCTGGAAAGCGCCGTTGGGTGTGGATTGACAATAATACTTTAGACGTGTTGAGGAGCAACAAGGTGAAAGTCACTAACCGTAGAAGATATGATCAATCCATGAAAATCTTTCGTTATGTGTTTTAAAATCGAGAATATTGGTTGATGACCTGCTTTGTTCACTAATTTATAAAGAAATAGAAAGCAACTCTATAAACACCAAAAGTATATGTTTTCATGCCTTCCCCATGTTCATTCGTTTCTTATTTCGGTGAGAATGAAAATGAGTTCTTTGTTTCTTTCCTTGAAAAGGTGTTTAGTCTGTGAAACGACAGAAATATCAACACAGAATGAACATTTTAAACATGCTTGGTTTGTCTTCTTTTCAAATTGATAACAAATAAGGTGGCTGTTTTTTTTAACAACATGGCGACTGATTTAATCACTTTGGGGTCTAAGAAGAACTACTGATATTGATGACTACTTTCTTGGTTTATTGCTTTCTATGGTGCACTCATCTTTATTCTCTGCTGCTACCGGCAAGAAAACCCAGATGTACGAGCACTTAGTCTGGGTATTAGTCACAACTTTACACCTGAAGAATTAGCTCGTTTTCCAAACCTGAGGTTCCTTGGAGGGAAAAGAATGAATTTCGTGGGCAACTTCAAAAATCTTCTTCCCAATCTAAAATGGCTTTCTTGGCGTTATTGCCCGCTGAACTTTAGAGCAACGAATCTTCGTCCGGTGAATTTGGTTGTGCTTGACCTTTCGATAAGTAGAATCACCCACAAATGGGGTGGATGGAGGCAAATCAAGGTACCGACACTCCTCGCTTACATTCCCTTCAAATTCTACTGATTGACCTTTGCTAGCTAGTTGTATGTTACTGTATTCTCATAGGAAAAGGCATGTCATTGGCCTTCTTTGTCCACTGCAGATGGCCAAAAAGTTGAAAGTTCTAAATTTGGAAAACTGCCTTATGTTAACCAAGACACCCGATTTTTCCGAGTTTGGCAAGTTAGAGAAATTGAATCTCGCTGGGTGTACGGAATTGTCTACAATTGATAGCTCAATTGGTAAGCTAAAACTACTAAGTGCTTTGAATTTCGAGGGATGTCGCTCCCTTCAAGGGTTGCCCAAAGAAATCGGCTCCCTTGAATGCTTGTCAGAGATTTTCCTTTGCTCAACAATGGAACAGTTTAAATTTCCTGAGACACTAGGCAGTCTAAAATCTTTGACCAGATTTGAAATTTATCGGTGTCCGCGTATCGGCCAACTTCCTCACTCCATTGGGAAGTTAATGAATATCACGCATTTGATATTGCGTGAATGCAGAACTTTGCATGAGCTTCCGGACTCTCTTGGGAAACTAGAATCATTGGTCGAGTTGGATATACGAAGGTCATCAATCTCCGTTCTCCCTGATTCAATCGGAAATCTGAAGAGACTAAAAGTCATTAGGATGGCAGGTTCAAGGATACAAACGATGCCTTGCTCTCTTGGACAAGTGGAGACGCTCGAAGTGCTCGATGCCTCGAATTGTCGGCTTATGGATGAAATCGCGTGGGAAATGTGGAGCCTGACTCGTCTGAGGACCTTGGACCTGTATGGGACTCGAATCTCTACACTGCCGCCAAAAATCAGTGGTTTCTCTAGTCTCCAAACGCTTAAATTTGAAATTGCAAGGGGCTGGTTTTGCCCATTGCCAGAGCTTCCCTCGAGTTTGAAATTCCTTAAGGTGGGGGCCATTTATAAATCCAATTTTCTTCTTCCCGACCTCTCGAGCCTAGTCCACTTGGATCATCTTGACTTTTGTGGACCATTGACCGCACCTTGCAGCGAGAATGAGGTCATGTTGTCCATCCATCGGCTTCCGCGTGGCTTATCAAGCTTGAAACTTGACTATATTCCACAATTGCGAGATTTTTCCGACCTCAGAAGCTTGTCGGTTCTTACTATCAGCGGATGTCTGATGCCACACTTCCCCATCCTTAAATCCTTGGAGAGGTTAAGGAAATTGGAGATACTTTTCTGCGAATTCCTGGAGAGGACACCCGATCTTTCGGGCTTGAAGATGCTAGAAGAGCTAAGACTCGGAGACTTACACAAACCGGCAGAGATTCCAGGTTTGGGTGAACTGGAATCACTGAAGTTTTTACGCATTCGGTTCTGTTGGGAGATTGAACAATTGCCTAACCTCTCGAAGTTGAAGAATCTACGGAATCTAGAGCTATGGGGTAGTTCTAAGATTAGAGCCGTGGAAGGCTTGGAAGAATTGCTTGCTTTGAAGAATGCGAGATCTTTGCATGCAAGTCCCTAGAAAGGTTGCCCGATGTGTCGGCATTCACCAAGTTGGAGACAAATTGGAAGCCGCCAAAATTTGCAGAAGACACCATTCAGTCTAACATGCCTGGACTCCCCCCCACGTTTCGTAGGGGTGACAAAAAGCCCCGCCCGCCCCGCTCAACCTTTCTTGGGGTTGTCAAAAAAGCCACGCCCCGCCCAGCCCGGTCCCAAAATTTGGGGTGTTTTGGGGTTGGGCCTTGGTCTTCTTCTTTGCTTAAGGCTTTTAAGCGTGGGCATTAGAAGGGTTAGGGTCGGGTCGGGTCGGGTCGGGTCGGATCCGACCCATTGACACCGCCGGGACTATCCAGTTACCCACTCATCTCCCCCTCTCTCTCCCCTTCTCCTCTCCTCTACCTCTGCGCAGAGCGTGACAATACCCCACCACCGATCGCCCCTCCGCTCGCCGTGAACTTCAGGCGAGTAATAGCCTTTGCCTCCATCACCGTTTGAGTGTGCGACGAAACCCTATTCGCATGCAGGTGCGCGATCTCATCACGGCAGTGGGTGACAGACGACGGCTCGTCTCCGCCTCTCTTTCTGTCGATTTCGTTGGATATCTCCTTGCGTGCTATCGTGAATTCTCGCGACTCGAACTCTGCCTTTTCGATTGAATCGCGACAGCGAGGATCGAGGTGCCCGTGCTGAGGCAGAAGTCGAAGGCCGATCTGCTGAGCCAGTTGAAGGACCTCAAGGCCGAGCTCTCCAAGATGTGCGTCGCCTTTTGGGTGGATGGTAATGTCACACTGACAACACTAATTGATTTGGGAAAGGCAGTGAAGGGGGACTAGATCTAGAGAAGCAAGAAGCCAAGAAAGAAAGAGAAAAGAAGAAACACGAGGTGGGTGTTCGTGGGAATCGGTTCTTGGGGGTGCGAAGCACAGAATCGGCTCTGATTGCAGAAATTCCTGCACGACTCCTCGAGAAGCCCAAGAAATGCCGTAGCCGCTTATTTCTACGAACTGGTGCTTTCCTCCACAATCCAAGACAAGAGGCCTGGTGAGGATTCGTTGTCCCGACTTCGCTTTCCGTTGTGTTCCTTTTGACGATTCCTCGCGCGATTCCTCAATTCGATTGCGTTCCGTCTGGGATTGTTTGGCCTTGCATTTTCAAGTGCTGTTTTCCTGTTGGGTTCGTCTTGTTTATTTTTGTTTTTTTTTGTTGGGCGGTGATTTCTGGTAAATTCGAAGCCGCGATGACCTAGGTTTGATTCATGGCCCGTTACGATTGAGACCCAGGAAATAGTGTCGGCCAGAAATCGTGCTAGTTGGAGGCAACGGGTATACTTAATTTACGGTGGTCAAATGGTATTAGAGCTTGATTTTCCGGAGGCATTTTCTGGTCGTCTGGCTCATAGAGAATTCGAATTGGTGAAGTTGTGTTATATCTTAACTACAGAGTTTCAATCGGAACTATGAGTGAGGAGGACAAATTGCTTTGTATGAGGGGTTGCATAGGTATCTGCTGCATGGAAGGCTTTAAGCTCAACTTTAATCCACCATGTAGCATTTGCTTTACTTTTTTGCATTTCAATCTGTGGGAAACTGGTATTTTGATGGGTGATGAATTTATGGGTGATGTGTACTTTCTGGTAATGGGTGGCAATGGCAACTTTGAGTTCTGTGCTGGAAGTCCGTTGGGCTATGGTAGCTTATTGGAGGATTTTGTTGGATGCTCTACCGCTAATTATGTTATTTCGCCATTGTTTGCGATTATTCGAGTGTTGCTAGAAATATCGAGCTGTGTCGGCTTCTGGCTAGGTTCGGGGAAGTTTGTTTTGGTCTCAATGTTGGAGTGTACCCGGTACGGTGGTTGTTAATTTGGAAAGATGAATGCGGGGGGATTTCGTTAGATTTTGGTTTTACGCTTGATTAGTTAGTGTGAATATCGATTAAGGTTGTGCAGGTCGAGTTCTTGACTTCCTGTATTGATGCACTTGGATATGGAAACTAAAGAAAAGGGAAAATGGTCCTATATCTCACTAGGAGCTGGATCATTACATGTTTTTGATATCTTCTGTTGTGGCATTTGCAACTTCACCTTGATTGAGCAATTTACTTTTTGTATGTCATTGCTAAGTGTACTTTTCTGCAACTATTTATCTTTTAACTCCTCAATTCTTGAACTAGGTGCTTCTTGATGTCTTCAGATAACTACGGTCTTCTAGCGACTTATGACTTATGACTTTGACAGGGTTTGGTAGGGCTTTTCAACACCGATCAGCAACATAGTGACCTGGAATAACAGAACATTCAATCTTTTTCTACCAAAATCTGGTGAGTTTTTTGTTCAATTAACATTCGATATTCAGATAACTTAAGAGTTGTCTTATGTATGCTTTTCTTGTATTTGTCAAGAGTGTGTTGAGGACTACATTTCTGATTGTAATAATAGTTTGGAGGTTCTAAGTGTTGTAGATAGAAGGATTGCTAAATGTTTGAAGTAAGTGCTTCTAGCGTCACACAAAGAAGGACGAGATCTACAGTGTGGGAACACTTTTAAACATATTCCTGATCAAGAAAAGGCTGAATGTATATATTGTGGGGCCTATATTAGTTGTGCTAGTGGTCAAGGGACCAATTCGATCCCGTTGAAGCAAAACGTTAGTTCTCATTTTTCGGCTCTTGTTTGCTTACCTGTACAGCTGGCAAGTAAAAAAGGCCAAGAAAGAGAAAGGCGGCACCACACGTGGATTAGAACCAAATTTGCGGCCCTGCACGTGGAGGAAAGCCAGATTGACAACGCACATTTGCCACTGACATGAACTAATCCAAATTTTCACTTCTTGAGCCATCTATTGGATGTCTTGATGGTGTTGAAAAGATGTTTTCGTTCTCAAATTGAATTCTTTGTGATGCATGAAGTTGTTATGCTCTATCCATTTCGGTCATCTCTAAAGTATGGACTTATCAAGTACGACAAGGCTTAGCAGGTATTCACTACCAATATCTATAATATTGGTCGCATTAGGCCCGATGGCATCTTCCTCGTGTTTGTGGTTTAGCGGGAAAAAAGAGGCTTCAATTAATTTTCAATTTGTCACACATTTGACGAAACAATAATGGGGACCACTGCAATTATCAAATCCTCTTATTGAAATGTTGCCTCCGTGATTTAGAGAGTGTTCCTGGTTAATTGACTCAAAAGTGTTTTCTTGGGAGATCGAGAACATGTGGAATCAACGTTGAGGCCTTTAGAAAATTCGAAAACGTTGCTGGAGATATGAAGCATTTACATTTATGGTCATAGGCTATCTGTTATTATGGAAATGGCCGATGTCTTTTCGTAATGTGAAGATAACAAGATAATAAAGGGGAGTAAACCATTGCGCACTGATATTAAGACCATGTTATCCTCTGTCTCTGATCGGAGGAAGCTAGCCCCTGAGTGGTGAGTTATAAGAATAAATATAGCGTGAGCAACGTCCATTGCTTGTAACCTACCCATTCGAGGCATAATTGGAGAAAGGGAGAAGGAAAATATGACCTTAACTCCCTTACCAAAAAAATATATGAACCTAACTTGTATTATATATAATCTCCATTCTAGATGAATGAATAGACGTAATTAGATTATTTTGAATGATGTATATCACACATGCAAGTAAAAAAAAAATTAACAACTAAAGTTCCCTTCATTTCATGAAAAACAACTTTCAAGAAAAGTTTTCCTGGATTTTCCAACGTTCGATTCACGGAAAATAAACTAGTCAATGAAATTATTTTTTTCTCAATAGAAAAACCACCTTCAAAAGTGAAAAAATTCCTTCTCTTTCCTCCCTACACTTCTTCACATTCATTTTCTAAATTTATTTTTGTTTTTTGAATTTTTTTTTATGATTTTTCATTTTTATTTTTATTTATTTCTTTTCTTTTCTTTCTTTCTTTGCTGGTTGTTGCCCACGAATTTGACAAGTTTTATTGATTGTACTATCTAAAAAAGTTAAAACTTAGGTACACTTTCGCAATAATTTGTAGGACTTAATTTGCGCTAATCCCAAAATAAAAATCAAGAATCGAATCCCAATTCCCTCCCTTAAAAAAAATTAACAGAGCCTGAGCACCTTTTGTATGGAAGGCGTGTATCAATTCTTGGTTCATCAGTTATCATTTGTGATGATGATATCTTTTTTCTTTTCAAAATTAGTAAACTTTAGAAAATTGATTTAAGAATTTAACATTAAATTAGCTCAAAAATACTGTGCAGGACCTCGCCGGGGGCTCTCAGCGTGTGCTCGGACACCAGCGGATGAAGTCGTAGCGCTGGAACGCAAACATGATCGAGCAAGACGAGCAACCCAATCAGGAGCAGTTACCTTCATGGAGGCGGCTGGAGGGACTGGGCAGCCTTTGGAATTGGGGATGAAGAATTTTATCAATTGAATTTTAAATATTTTTATGTTTTGCCAATTGAGTACATCTAGCCAATTTTGGCTGGAAATTACTGACATGGATGCTGGTTATTTTACGTGACACGACCGGTGCTAACACTGATAATTTTTAATAATATTTTAATATTTATTTCAATTTTTTTCTTTCCTTTTTTTTTCTTTTCTTTCTTCTTTCTTTTCTTTTTTCCACCACCGACCATCGACGAGGCCTGTTGATGTCAACACATGAATGAAAGGAAAAAATAAAGAAGGAAAAGAGAAGAAAAAAAGAAAAAATTAAAGAAAAAAAGGAAAAAAGGAAAAATTAAATATTAGTGAAAGATTAAAAAATATATTAAAATATTATTAAAAATTGTTAATGGCAGCACATTTGTAACTATCAAGAGGAACAAATCATATTATTTTCAATAAATATTTGATAATAAATCAACTTTTGGTCGGTGCAACACATGGGACTTCAACTAATTTAAACGATTAGCTTGCACTAATTTTGTTACTTTTGTTTTTGTCGCACTAATTTAAACGATTCTAGATGTTTCTTGGTACCCGCAACTCCGACTACATGAATAAGCAACGGCCCATGCTTTCAGTCAGTCTCGTACAGCTGGATGAGTAATATAGTAATTGCAGCATGTCTCGCCTCAAGCGAGACACTATGTGCATACATTTGACGTTAATGTCGAGATGGATTTGCTTTAAATAAACGCGCAAATCATTTTATTATATTAGATTTCGACCCAAAAAAATATCATTTCATTAGATTAGGATGCAGTGATGATAAATAAATTTGACAAATTGAAAAGGATTACTTACCAAATTCGTTTTTGTTCTTTTGCTTTGCTTTTTCCTGATTCCACCAACTCCGCAACTATACATGCTTTTAGTCTTTCTCGCACGGCTGGACGAGGAATACAATAGCCGCAACATGTCTTGCCTCAAAGCAAGCTCATTGTGATAGTACGAAACGTGGTTTATTCCGCTATCGCTCTTCAGATCTCTTGCAAATAGCGTTAGTGAATGACACATCCAAAGGCAACTTATACTAAAATTTATGGAACAAAGTAGGGTTAATACCATAAGAATTCTCAAACTGATATACTCATATCATTTTCACCTCAAACTAATTATGTCACAAAAACTCTCAAATTGGTACACTTGCACCATAATTATCCCGATCTAATTTTTTGTTGCACAAAATTAATTTGAGATAGATGTGGCACGGATTTACCTGCTTGAGATTTTTCTATTATACAAAAATTAGCTTGCAGTAATGTAAGAAGGGTCAATTAGTTTGGAATTTTTGATAAAACAAAAATTAATTTGACATAAACGTGCGGATACCAGTATGAATTTTTTTTTTTGTGCTAGTGACGCTTGTTCTGCTAGCACTTGGTAAATGACGCCATGTCATTATATGGTCGTGGAAAGAGGAAAGAAAGTAGACATTTGGCACGATTACCTCCTCTTATTATTTTTACGTCCTTCGTTACCTGCACCGGGCTATTTGCTATCAAGAAAAGAAAAAGCATATTTTATCGTCCTCAAGACCTAGGAAAGATTCCAATAGTCAGAACAAACAAATTTCTTATAGGCTTAGGCCCTAAGAGGAAGCTATAAATTAGATTATTGCTGCTACAAAATTTCAACATCTGTAGATTGTTTTAATATTTGGTTGTCTTGATCATTAAGTTACTATCAAGAGGAAGTCTCATAGAAGGGGGTGGCCGGGATGGGGGCAGTTGGGCTCGAAGGGGCTTAATAACTTAATGATAATTTCACAATAAATTTTTCAAAAGGGTCCTCATTGTTGAAAAAGGTCCATCTAATGCGTTTGATTTCCTCCCTACGTGCATCACATTTAATATTAGAGTTGTTCACAACTGCACGCAGGCGGACTTCTTACCTAATCCATTTTCGTTTTTCTTTTTTCGTTTTGTTTTATTGCACTAATTTACTCAACTATATATGTTTACTGATATCATCGCATTTAATATTAGTCATGCATGTGTCTCCCCCTTTTGCTTTGGAAGAGATTCTCCCTCCCCAACCACACCCCCCCCCTCCCCCTTTTTTTTTTTCTGCATGAAAGATGTTGAGGATGGATGATTGACAGCAATGAATTTTGCTAAACTTTGCTACTAATTAAATGAGATTCTGTATCTTTGTCTGGTCATTCTTTTGTTATAGTATTTTGGTAGGGAGGAGCCCCATCACTTGGCTCATATTATACGTTATACAGATTCCATTTAGATGACATGTTTTTTTTTTTTTTATATATATCTAAATTTCATTTGTTGTCTTCTTTTCTCTCAATTTCTAAGACACTTTGGAAAGCCATTCGTGAGGACACTTATAGTATCATATGCTTGCTAGGATTTTGACGATTGCACCAATGGAAATAGCAAATCAGGTGATGAGTATTAGCATCGATCATACAGGCCTATGTTAGCTAGAGAGAACGCTGACATTAACCACGATGAGTACATTTAAAAAGAGACAGATTCGGTACAAAGCTAGCATAATAAGTTGCTTGTCCACAAAAACTTCCCACTTCCCACTTGGGCATGTGATTTGTCTCTCTGTGGTAGAGTTGGGTTTTACATGCAGAGCAGCGTATTATCTTGTGAAAAGCGCTTTCTTTAATCTTTTTGTTAATATCATATATGAGTCAAGAAATAGGTCAATTGATTGAAATTAAATGTTGAATTCAAGAAGGATGTTTCATTGTCGGGATGGGACGGGGCGGATTGTTGAGGTTGGGATTCTGGACCAAATAATAGAGTCGTGCCCCCGCATTTTCCCGAAGCAGTTGAATGGAAGCGACCGTCTTTATCTTTTCGGCTTTTTGACTCAAGTCGCCTATTGTTACTTTCAGACCAAATAATTTGAGCTAACGGGAGACTTATTTATCAACAGAATAGGTCTAAACATGGGCAAATATGAATGAGAGACATATCTGATACCTAATATCCCAAATAGCTAGAGAGACTGTTTGGTACAAAGCTAGTTTTGCGATCACATTGCTCCCCAACTTTTTTAAGCGAGGGCCAGCGACCCACACACGATAATTGGCTAGGGTTGCTAGCCCTCACTTGCGTCACGCAGTATTGGTGCCACTATCGCCACCACTGCGCAAGGGTTGGCCATGCGAGGGTCGTCCAAACCTCGTAGCGTGGTGGCAGTGCTAGCGCCACCATCGGGCAACACAGGTGAGGATAGGTGACTATCTTTGGCCCTCGCCTATACCCAGCAAGGATCGGCGCCAAAATCCTTGCTACAATATGCCGCTTCTTCATTAAATTTCACTAGATAATTTTACAAAATCCTTGCTGCAATATTCTTGCTCACTAACATCGAGGCAATTATGGTACGTGGAAATTGATCTATTTTCTTCATTATCTTCTCCCTTCTCTCTATCTCCATCATCTCCAATATTGCTCCTTTTCTCACTTTCTCTTTTTTAATCTTTTTTCCCTTGAAGAGGAGAAAATGAAGTCATCTCTCTTATGACCTGGAATGCTTGTTGATGTACAATAGGATGGCTTTCTACAGGAATTTTATCTGATTAGTTTTTAAATTTTAGTTTTATTGGCACGTTCGATATTATTTGATTGAGATATCTAATTTCCTTATTTAATCAGAGTTCTTGTTCTAGCTTATTAAAACAAGTAGTTTATGCTTCATAATTATCAGCTATTTTGTACTGATCGAATATTAAACATGATATTGATTCTTATGCCCTCTCCTATCGTTTCTATTATCTTCTATCTATTACCAATCTTTACGTCTTCTCATTTTTCTCCTCCTTCTAGATATGTTCTTCATCAAGTGGTGTTAGAACAATATTCGTCCTGCTTTATTTAGTATTAAAGCCATGAAAGTACTGGTGATTGGGTTGAAGGTCTTTCCTCATTTGTAAACTGGCTCACGTGAGTCTTATCATGACAAAAAGTCAAAGACCTGAGTGAGTGCGCCATGTTCGAGTCTTGCACGAGTCGTTGAGTGAAAATTCAATGAGAAAAGTCTCGATCGTCGCTTAACCGGCGGAGCACTACAATCAAGAGCACATATTGTACCATTTAGATATTGTGCTAGCCGTTTGTCGGTGTGAAAATTTGTCTTCACAACCAATATGCCAATTTTGCTGCTAATCTAAAAGTTTCTTCTATAACTATGGATAAATAGGCCAAAACAAGAAAAGAAATGCTTTGGCAAAACCGTGAGTAGTAGAGTTCTTCTCAGTGGGAGAGACCAATGTAGGATGGAAATCAAATTACAATATTTGGTTTCCTTATCAAACTAGATTCTCGTTTTAGGTTTTATGAGGGAAAATTACACCAACAATCCTGAACGTTTGGTTGCATATGCAATCAAGTGTTAAATTTTGAATTCGTGCAATCAAGTCCTAAACGTTATTTATTGAGTGCAATTTAATCGATTCGGCAAGTTCACAACCAATTTGCTAACGTGCATGCCAAAATCTGACTTGGCGTTTTGTAATTTCTTTTTGCATAAATGGCTCTAATGTGGCGCTAATGTAGCGTTATGTCAGGAAAATTAAAAGAATTTTAAAAAAATTAAAAATTTTAGAAAAACCAAAATAATTTGAAAAAAATTGGAGACAACGGAACTGCCCCCACTTCGTCGCTTTCTCCATTCTCTTTATAATGTCCATGAGCAGAGCCTGCACTTCATTTTCTTTGTCCTTCATCCTCCTATTCATCCAGTAAAATGTTGAATAGGATAGCTTGATTTTTTAGAATGTTATGTCGATTCAATGAGCTTATGGAAAGTGAGAGTTTTTACCTCCAGTCAGAGATGTAGACTGATTAAAGGGAGTAATTGTTCCTCCTGAAGATGTAGCCTATGACTCCTCCCTCCCTCTCTCCCTCTCTCTCTCTCTCTCTCTCTCTCTCTCTCTCTCTCTCTCTCTCTCTCTCTCTCTCTCTCTCTCTCTCTCGCTTTCAAAGAGATTAGCTTATACTGGAAAATGGATAGAACTAAACGCGAACCAAATCACGTGCAGGCGTAGAGATATATACATATACAAGTTTTATATTGTTTGGTGTTAAGCATTTGGTTCTTTGAAAGCATCCAACCAATTTCATGAGTCGTGATATAATCCCACTGCCTAAATCTACTTTGGCGCCACCTCTTTTAATTGTGTTTGTGTTTTTCAGGATGCCCTTTTTCATGGTTAAAGTTGAAAAATGGACAACCCTTCCGGAGAATTTTATGTGCTTGACCCAAAAGGCAGGTTGATTTTGATTTATTTATTTTAGGACAAGCAAAGGCACCTTCCGACCCAGTTTCCATAAAGTTGTTTGGCAATTTTGATAAAGTTGTTTGGCATTTTTGAGAAACTTCATAACTCCCTTCAACTTCTTTTTAAACTATTGCTTTGCTTCCATAAAGTATGCACATGCGAGGGTTTACTTGTTTTTTCTTTTCAACCTTTTCAATTGCATTATTGTCCTTCTTAGGTTCACATCGAACTCCTCAGCCTGATAATGGTTGCCACATCAAGCTACTCTATGCATAGAAATTACTAGGTGGATCATATGCATATGTCCCTGGTAGCACGTTATTAAATTATATAGGCTCTTCTTGGGTACTTCTTATGGTTCTCCCTCTGTATTTGGCCATCAGTAAAATCTTCAAGTTACACCCATGAAGAGGACAGCTCACATCTGTAACAAAAATGCTGAAAGAGTATGCCTCTCCGGCCTCGAAAACCTTAAAATTTTGTTCCACGAATAAAGGTCTGCCTCTCCGGTTTTTTAAAGTCGATTTTGGACCGATTAAAAAATCATTACCCTAAAGATGCTAAAGTTGAATCACTCTACTTTCTAGTAGTAGTTCTCTCTCCCAGATTTAGCCCCTCTCTATGCGTAGTCTCTAAAGCTGCAGCCTTCGATGTCTCTCTCGAGTCTTGCCTGAGTCGCCGTCCCTCTCTTAATCTCGCAGCTTGCGGCCTCGCCTTTGTCGGTCTGCCTTCAATCAGCCCACTAGGTACTCTCTGGTTTGTTTGTGCTGTGATTTCAATTTCTTCTTTTTAATTTCTTCGGCAGTTTGCCATCTCAATTGATGGCTGTGAGTCGGGGCTGACCATACCCATCCGCTGTTTCTTTTTCCTTTTATTTTTAAACTGCCCTCAATTGATGTCTCGCCTCAAGCAAGCTCGTTGACAATTTTGGCTCAGCTCAATTCTGTCTCTAGGTCTCACTTGTCACGTGCGATGGCACCAGCCACTAACATATCAGGAATGGAGTTCGAGGTGTTCCTTAGTTTCCGAGGCCCAGATACTCGGGACAACTTTACTAGTTGCCTCTATAGTGAAATGGTGGAGAAAGGAATTCACGTCTTCAAAGATGACGAAGAACTCCAAGTTGGTCAGAAGATTGGTGGAAGCCTTTTGCAAGCCCTTGATGCCACACAAATCTATATCCCCATTTTGTCTAAGGGTTTCGCTTCAAGTCCATGGTGTCTCCGTGAGGTTGTGCATATGGTAGATTGCACTTCAAAGTCGGATGGGAAAGAGATCCTCCCCATTTTCTTCGATGTGGAGCCGGATGATGTCAAGCTTAAAACCAAATTGTACAGAGATGCCCTGTCTGAGCATGAGAAGAAGTATAGCTCCCACGAAGTGAAGCGCTGGGGAGATGCTCTTGTCGAGGTTCCAACCAGAGTGGGTTGGAAGCTGGAAGGAAAAGGGTAAGTTTTCCACAACTTTTTCTGGGTTATTGATTTTAACATAATCTATCAAGAAATTAGCTAAAATCTTATTGGTCGTGTTATGCCTTTAACGATATCAATCCTCTCTAGGAGTTTTATCTCATATTCAATCTAGTCTTCTGAGTAATCAATTTCTCTGTAAGTTGAAAAAAAGTTGACGTAAAATTAATGTCATCGTCAAGTTGTTGCTGAATGCTAAGTTAGCATCCTGTTTTGTTGTCAATTTAAATAGCAAAATTAATAATTTTTGAAAAATTTAGAAAAAAGAAAAGTGGAAACAACAACAGACCAATATTAGTTATTATTCACTATGGATCAAACATACTGATTTTGTATTACTAGCATGCGAACTAATTACATGTTTGATCAATCACCAAATTAACTGAAGTTATTTGATGAAAATCAGTATTCAACAATGAACAATTTATTAGTTTTATGTTGATAAGGAAACACCCGAATCAGGTCACATCTTCTCTACAATTAATAAAGGAACTATATAGACTGATGGATGGTGCATATTATCTACAAAATCTCATGGCTCTCCATCGTGTTTTAATGGTGCTTCTTGCAAAAAATGAAAAACACGTGAAGCATTGACAGCACGTTTAGTTGCAGTAACAACCATATGTTTTATGGATTTGATTTGAGGGGTATTTTAGAAATTCTGAGAATAGTCCTCCTTTGTTACATATGGCCGTATGGGTGCGTACAAGATTTATATTTTTTAAAGAAAAATAGAGTAATAGTTATTAAGTTTCAACGTAGTAATTATTACATAGATGTTACTAGAAGCAATAATCTTGCATCACCCCCTCAGTTTCTTCATAACTAATTTGAAAATGGGAAAAGTTTAGTGGCAATGTCTTTGCTGCCACTGGGACGCTTGTCACGTATTAATTGGCTATTTGATTGCTCGCATGGGCACTTAACTTAAGAAATTTTCCCCGAAAAGAAAATCCAACTCTCTCTCTCTCTCTCTCTCTCTCTCTCTCTCTCTCTCTCTCTCGTAGCGGTGGAGCTTACACCGCTTGATATTGTCTCAATCGAGTCTGTATAGAGAGAGATAGGTGACTTGGAGACGCGGTAAAAAGTGAAATTTTTTTAATGAGGATTCTATAACATGAGTTGATTGTCGTTGATATTGAATCTTTTACGAGCCAAAGTCCTCATTGCTAAACTTAATTTTCATTTATTTAATTTTTGAATAAGCAGAAGGACAAAATAGTTATAAAAAGTATAATTAGTTTCTTTTCCACTATTTTTTCTTCTTCAACCAAATATGACATGACCTAATTTCCTTTATTTCCTCTTAACCACTGCATCCATACTGAGTATTAGTGTTTACACCCAGTCCGTGAGAATCTGGGTAGCAGTTAGTGTCTAAATCCAATCTATGGGAATCTGGGCAGCGACAGCAGCCAATTCGAGCCTATTGCAATTAAGATAATTTTCATTGTATCTTGAGATTGTTATATGTTTAAACGATTCGAATTTGTTTGTTGAAAAACTGCCACCATTTGTAAATCGGTCTTGATATATTTAGCTAATGTTGTTCAAATCGCATACGCTTGAAGGTTAGGAATAGTACATTGTTATTATTTTCTCGGTCTGAATTCGTCCACCATCACTGTCTGGCAGGTATGGGGAACTTATAAAATTGATTGCTCGAGAAGTTCTACTTAAACTGAAGGGGAAGAACAGACCTCTTCCCGACCATCTAGTTGAAACGGATGATCTAGAGCGTATAGAGGAATTGTTGGATGTTGACTCCGATGACCGCGTACGGTTCGTCATAATCCATGGGACAGGCGGTATTGGTAAATCAACTCTTGCTAGTGTTATCTTCAACTGATTCCGGTCTAAATTCAATTGCAGTAGTTTCCTTGGAGATGTCCAAAGTCATAGTCTTTTAGACATGCAAAAGAAACTATTATCCGAAACACTGGGGTCGAACTCTGCTCAAGGATTCTATAACACCGACGACGGGATCGATCGCATAACAAGAGGACTTGGCAAAAAGAAAGTTTTGGTTGTTATCGATAATGTGGATGAGAAGAAGCAACTCGAGAACCTTGCAGGGAGTTGCAATTGGTTTGGTTGTGGAAGTCGGATCATTGTCACACTCAGGGACCTAAGGAAAATAAGAAATAAAGACAACCAAACGCGACCTAGCAATTATATGGACTACTCGGTAAAGGAGATGTCTTTTGATCAAGCAATTCAGCTTTTCTGCAAGCATGCTTTTAGAAGCAATACTCCGCCGAAAGATTGCTACAAATTCTCACAAGAAGTCGTTTCAAGCGTAGGAAAGCTTCCTTTGACACTAGAAGTCGTGGGTTCTCTTTTCGCTAATGTGGTCAGGTCCGAGTGGGACAACAAATTGGAGGACTTAAAGCAAGCACCACATACGGACGTCCGACAAACATTGATGATAAGTATCAACAAATTGGACAACATAGAAAAAGCCATATTCCTAGACATAGCATGTTTTTGCATCGGGAAGGATAAGACTTATGCGGACTACATGTGGCGTAGGAGCGACTGTTCTCCACGCAACGCTATTGATGTTCTTCTCCTCATGTCGTTGATAAAGATCGATGAGGATGATAATACATTCTGGATGCATGATGAAGTTCGAGATCTAGGAAGGTACATCGTCAAGGAAGAGAATTTCGAAGATGCTGGAGGGCGCCGTTGGGTACGGATTGATGAGAATACTCTAGACATACTGAGGAGCAACGAGGTGAAAGTTATAACAAGTAGAAGATATAATCAATCCAGCAAAATCTTCAGTCATGTGCTTTAAAATGAGAATATCGGTTGATGGCCTCCTTTGTTTTCTAACAAATAGAGAAAATAGAAAGCAACTCTTCAACAACAAAAGTATGTATTTTCATGCCTTATGATGTGAAACGAGAAGAAAGCTAACGCGCCGTTTGGTTAGTTAGGATTCTTACATTTCTTGTTTCGGTGAGAATGAAAATGAGTTCTTTATTTCCTTGAAAAGGTGTTTAGTCTGTGAAAACACAGAGGAATCAACATTGAATGGACATTTTAAATATGTTTGGTTTGTCTTATTTTCAAGCTGAGAAGAAGAACAATATTTATTTTGTTACAATATTTAGTTAGTTTGGGGTCAAAGAAGAACTACTGATATTGTTGACCGCTTGCATTGGTTTTTTACTTCCTACGTTGCACACTCATCTTTATTCTCTGCTGCTCCTGGCAGGAAAAACGAGCTGTTCATGCACTCAGTTTGGGTATTAGTCATTACTTGACACCCGGAGAATTAGAATGTTTGCCAATGCTTAGGTTCCTTGGAGGGGAAAGAATGAATTTCTTTGGCAACTTCAAAAATCTTCTTCGGAATCTGAGATGGCTTTCTTGGCATCATTGCCCGCTGGATTTTTCAGCGACGAATCTTCACCCTGTGAATTTGGTCGTGCTCGACCTTTCGTATAGCGAAATCACCCACGATTGGGATGGATGGAGGCAACTCGAGGTACTAACACACCTCACTTATGTTCGCGTCAAATCCTATCAATTAACCTTTGCTAGATGGTTGTATGCTATTGTATTCTCATACTTTCCGTTGGCATGGAATTAGCCTCTCTTTTTTCCATTGCAGATGGCAAAAAATTTGAAAGTTCTAGATTTGACACAGTGCTATGAGTTAACCGAGACACCTGATTTTTCTAAGTTTGGCAAGTTGGAGAGATTAATTCTTAAGTTTTGTTTGGAATTGTCTATGATTGATAGCTCAATCTGTAAGCTAAAACTGCTAAGTACTTTGAATATCGAGGGATGCAAATCCCTCCAAGGGTTGCCCGAAGAAATCTATTCTCTAGAACTCTTGTCGGAGCTTATCTTGCCCCCTTTCGAAAATCCGATCAAGCTTCCTGAGACACTAGGCAATCTAAAATCTTTGACGAAATTTAGAATTCAATCTGATATCGACCAAGTTCCTCACTCTATTGGAAGGTTGAATCTCACGGATTTGGGTTTTTCTTTTTGCAAGAATCTACATAAGCTTCCGGACTCTATCGGGGAACTAGAATCATTGGTCAACTTGGATTTATATGACATAGAGATCTCCGTTCTCCCTAATTCCATCGGAAGGTTAAAGAATTTAAAGTGTTTGGCTATATCTAATTGCAAGACCCTACATGAGCTTCCGGACTCTATCGGGGAATTAGAATCATTGGTCAAGTTGGATTTAAATCTCTTAAGGATGTCCATTCTCCCTGATTCCATCGGAAGGTTAAAGAATCTAAAGCATTTGGATTTATCTGAATGCAAGAATATGCATGAGCTTCTGAACTCTATTGGGGAACTAAAATCATTGGTCGAGTTGAATTTATACCTCTCGGGAATCTCCGTTCTCCCTAATTCCATTGGAAGGTTAAAGAACCTCAAGCATTTGCTTTTATCTGGATGCAAGAATCTACATAAGCTTCCGAACTCTGTCGTGGAACTAAAATCATTGATCGAGTTGGATTTAAAACTCTCGGGGATCTCCGTTCTCCCTGATTCTATTGGAAGGTTAAAGAACCTTAAGCATTTGCTTTTATCTGGATGCAAGAATCTGCATGAGCTTCCAGACTCTATCTGGGAACTAGAATCATTGGTTGAGTTGGATTTAAAATTCTCAGGGATCTCCGTCCTCTCTAATTTTATTGGAAGGTTAATGAGTTTCACGCATTTGGCCTTTTCTAGATGCGAGAATCTACTTGAGTTTCCAAACTCAAGTAAGGACCACCACAGATCAGGGTTGCTTTTATTTGAATGCAAGAATCTACATGAGCTTCCGGACTCTATCGAAGAACCAGAATCATTGGTCGATTTGGATTTAAAACTCTCAATGTCGTTTCTCCCTAATTACATTGCAAGGTTAACGAATATCAAGCATTTGTCTTTTTCTATAGGCGATAATATACTTGAGCTTGTGCACTCTGTTGGAGAACCAAAATCATTAGTCAAGTTCGATCTAAAACTCTCGGGGATCTCCTTTCTCCTTGATTCCATTGAAAAATTTTCGAATTTCACGCATTTGTCTTTTTCAATATGCACGTATCTATATGAGCTTCCAAACTCTATTGGGGAAATGGAATTATTGGTCGAGTTGGATTTAAAATTCTCGAGTATCTCCTTTCTCCCTGATTCCATTGGAAATTTGAAGAGACTAAAGATCTTAAAGGTGGCATACACAAAGATACGCATGATACCTTGTGCTCTTGGAGGGGTGGAGACGCTCGAAGAGCTCGATGCCTCATTTTGTCCATATCTCAGGGATGAAATCCCGTGGGAAATGTGGAGCCTAACGCGTTTGAGGATCTTGGACTTAGAGGGGAGCCCAATATCTACAGTGCCAAGGAAGATTAGTGGTTTCTCTAGTCTCCAGACGCTTAAAATTACAACCAACCGACTTTCCCCGCTACCGGAGCTTCCCTCGAGTTTGAAGTGCCTCGTGGTTGGAGCCGCTCTGTATCCTGTTCTTCCCAACCTCTCGAGCCTAGTTCATTTACATCATCTCGAAGTGCATAAAGAACAACGTATGACACTTTGGATCCCGAACGTGGTTACCTCGCCTTGGAAGGACATGCAGTCCATCAATCGGCTTCCACTTAGCTTATCAACCTTGAAACTTCACTCTATCCCACAACTGCCAGATATTCCTAACTTCCAAAGCTTGTCGGTTCTCTCGATCAGCGAATGTCTGATGCCACACTTGCCCGATTTATCGCGCTTGAAGAGACTACAAGAGTTACGGCTCAGTGACTTCCCCGTACTGGTGGAGATTCCAAGTTTGGGGGAATTGGAATCACTGAAGTTTCTGCACATTACCGTGTGTGATGTGATCAAACAATTGCCTAACCTGTCGAAGTTGAAAAATCTACTGCGTCTCGAGCTAAAACGTTGTGCAAAGTTGAGAGCTGTCGAAGGCTTGAAAGAATTGAAAATTTTGGAGAATGTGGAGATCAGATATTGCATGTCCTTGGAAAGGTTGCCTGATGTGTCGGCATCCACCAAGTTGGAGACAGATTGGACGTCGCTAGAATCCGCAGAACACACCATTCCGCCGGCGAAGCGATTGCGATTTTCGTTGGACTAGTACGAAAGGTGGGCAATTATAGCCTTGTTGAAATTCTCAGGTTCGTTTTGATTACAACGAAGGAAAACATAAGTTTTCATATCCGCTTTTATTTGCTAACCTGCAGAGCTGACTTGAAGTAAAGGCCAGAGAAAGAGTCCGTGGCGAGTATTCAAGAGTTTTGAGGCCCTGCACGTGGAATAAAAACCAAATTTGCAGCCTTGCACATCGAATAAAGCCAAGTTTACAACACATTCATCACCGACATGAACTAATCCAGGTGTCCTCATGTCACTTCTTGAGCCATCTGTTATATTTGTTGATAATGTTAACATGATGTTTGCTTTCTCAAATTGAATCCTCGTGATGCATGAAGTTGTTGCTTTATCTATTTCAATATATCTCTAAAGTATGGATTATTATGTATGAATAGGCTAAACAGATATTCATTACCAATATCTATGATAATCGGGGTGCATTAGCCACGATGGTATGTCTTAGTGTCTGTGTTTTTGCCAATGAAAGACTAAAATTATTTTCAATTCGTCATTCATCATGCATTCGATGAAACAATTATAGGGATTACCGCAACTACCATATCCATTCATCGAAATGTTGCCTAAGTGATTCTACATGGGCCATGGCCATTCCCTCCCTTGAAAAAGATTAAGAGGGTCGAAGCATCCTTTGTGTGGAAGGAGTGTATCAATTTTTGGTTCTTCAATTTATCATTTGTTATGATGATATCTTTTTCTTTTCAAAAGTGGTAAACTTGAGTAAATTGATTTAAGAATTTAACACTAAATTCGCTCAAAAATATTGTGCATGACGTCGCCGTGGGCTCCCGTTGGGTATGTACTCGGACACCAGCAGATGAAGTCGTAACCCTTGAACACGAACACGATCGAGCAGACGAGCAACCCAATCAGGAGCAGTAGCTTCATGGAGGGGGAGAGTGGACCCTTGGCATGTGGTGGGTGAGTCCCATTCACGACCCCATCCTTGCAGGGACCCGAGTAAGGACCACCACAGATCAGGGTTGCCCAGAAACGTAGTGAAATAGCTGAACTGACCGGTTGCGCGGCAGCGGGAGTTAAAAGTGGCGATCCTGGGAGCGGCTGGAGGGAGCTGGGCAGCCTCTGGCAGTGTGGATGATGATCAACCCGCTCGTCCCCGTTCTTTCGTCTGTATGGTGTTGTGAATGCTCCTGGTGTCACCGCTGATATGTCAGCCACGTGGATACTGGTGCCGTGGTGAGTTTAGGATGAACGGAATTGCTGGGCTCTATAAGATGATGGAATTTGATATAGTTGATTGTTTTCTTGGGGATATTGTTTGGATTACCTTTTCAGATGAGTGAGCTCGGTGTCGTCGTTGAGTATGTGGATCTTTAATGCGCCAGACTAATTTGTTGCTTCTATTATCAGGTCCGTGGATTTCTGGGACAGCAACAACTGGAGGAATTGTCAACATAAATGCTGGAATCCTCAGACCCCTCTGTGATGGAATTACCAAATGTTGCCCGAAAGCTGTCGTCAACCTGATTAGCAACCCTGTTAGCTCCACAGTTCCCATTGCGGCCGAAGTTTTCAAGAGACCCGACACTTACGATCCAAAGAGACTGTTGGGTGTGACCATGCTCGACGTAGTTAGAGCAAATACCTTTGCGGTACGTATCATTCCTACTTCTATTGTCTTGCTGATACTATCAAGAAGCATTGTGTATCTTTACAGAGTACGGAGAATCAGGTTGTCAGCTTTGTATGAGCCTACAAAGATAGAAGCGTGTTCTGCCTTGTTTAGCGCCCTCTTTTGTCTAAAACGTTATGCCTTGCGTACCTGCAATTGATAACTTGCTCCAAGGGCATTTAACCTTGTCCCGGCTTTTGAAAAGCTGTCTAAGTGGACCTGGTATCATAGTAAATAGGCTAATGCCTCGTGTATTGGATCATGTGGAATGTGTAGAAGTGAAGTTAACAAAATCGGGCTACTTCCAAGTGGAACCTGGTATTTTAACAGAAGCCATGTTTATTTGATTGTTTTGGGTGAAATAATGATGTAAGTGCTGTTATGTGGTCGTGAGTGTTATTGGTTCTGTTATGGTCATAGGTACTTGGTACTAACGCTCAGGCAGCAAAATTTGTACAAGATACCATTTTCGAGACAATGCCATGAAAGCCAGCAACTTGTTCCATTTCCCATGATATTGTACTGTAGGTGTTTGCTAAAATACCTCTTCTGGTTACTGATCTATTATGTTCCTTGAAGGCAGAAGTACTAGGTCTTGATTCCAGAGAAGTAGATGTTACAGTTGTTGGGGGTCATGGAGGAGTGACAATAATACCTCTTTTATCTTTGGGTTGTGCTTCCTAATAAGAACTTCTTATATGTTTGACAGTAATGCTGTTAGAAATTGAACTTTTCTGTAGAATGCTAAATGTCTGTTGGTGTTTTCAAAATCTGTAGGTTTTTTTCTGTCGAAAAAAATCTGTAGGTTAAACCACCTTGTTCTTTCACTCCTCAAAGAATTGATTACCTGACAGAAGTTGTCGAGGTAATAAATTTCAATTTGTTATGGATTTAAACATCAATTTACGCGATGTTGCTGTCATATCGCATCCCGTTAGTCTCTTCAGTTTTGGGGTTTCAGTTCGTAAATTAGTGCTTTAGCTGTTCTAGTGACATTCATTTTGTCAAAGGCTTGTGACAAGCTTCGGATACTGAGGCCGCCTAAGGAGTACCCTTTAAAAGCAAGTTTTTTTTTTTTCCCAGACTTGTGACTGCATCATTAATCGTGTTAGAGTCTCTAAACTCTTTAAATTTCCAAGCCATTTCAAAGATGTAGTCTGCTAAGAACTTTCATTATGAGAAGGATGAGATTTTCGCAAGAATCACATCTTATGTCCATGTGGGCATATCTCCTGTAATGAACATTACAGAGCTTGTTATCATCTCCACTTGATGAGGTAAAAAAAATTCGACTTACCAATGCCGCCTTGGCAACCTATCCTCTACCGCTACCCAAGAGAAGTGTTAATAAAGATCTGTTCAAATTAATGGGACACCTTGCACCGTGAAAGTATGTACAAGGTGATTATTTTGTCTTGGGCTATAGGCAGAACCAAGCAGTTGGGGAGAATATCTTAGTATCTGATTATTTTCTCTGGTCCTCATTAAGGAAAACAAAGGAGGTTAACAAAAAATAGAGCTTTAGCTGTTCTAGTGATGTTAATTTTGAAACGGGTTTTGACAAGCTTTGGAGTACGGAGGCTGCCTAAGGAGTATACTGTTACAAGCAAGCAAGTCATTTTCCGCACGGCTGCATATACTCATGTTAGAGTCTCTGAATTCTTTAAATTCACAAGCCATTTTGAAGATGTACTCTGCTGATAACTTTCTTATGAGAATGATGAGATTTTCGCAAGAATCACATCTTAGGTCCATGTGGGCATATATCTTTCGCAGGTCAACTCCATGGCGTTGTTTATGCACTGAAATGAACATGAGAGAGCTTGTTATCATCTCGACTAGCAGAGGTCAAGGAATTTAATTTATCAGTGGCAGCTTGGAAACCCTATCCAATACCATTACCCAAGAAAAAGTCTTATAAAAGATCTTTGTACAAGTTGATTACTTCCTCTTGGGCTATGTGCAGAAGCAAGCACTTGTGGAGAATAACTTAGTTTCTGATCATCTTGTCTGGTCCTCATTAATGAAAGCAAAGGAAGGTAACAGAGAAAAACAGAGCTCCATACATCTTCTGTTGTTACAGCTAAGAGAATGACTTGCATTTTGATGATATGTGGAGTAGTCCAAGCAGTGACACCACCGTTAAATATATCAGATTTTCTTGACAGTGATTGTTGATGTCTACTTGTTTTTTTTTAATCAGAAAAGTCGAAATGAAATCTCATAAAGTTCTGAAAGAGTATAATTGTACATTATTATAACTCAAAATACAAATCCGTATTGTATTTATGAAAAGATTAATGCCGGACACACAGGTTGTGTATAATTATTTTTTTTTTTGCACATCTTAGATCCTAACACCACTAATGAGGTTGGTTACTTGCAAAAAATAAAATAATCCATATCAATGATGTTAGATGTGGAATTGATCCCATTGATGATTGCCACATGTATAGGGGCCCGTTCTTCAGAAATTTCATCTTCCTCCTCTCTTTTTTTTTTTTTTTGGGTTACTCTCTCTCTTATTTTAGTTTTCGCCCGATGCATTCTGCAAATCAATCACTGGGTACTGAATTTCTGGCCACGAAAGGTGATTTTACGAAGCGGAAGGCCGGATATCCGCCGATTATCGAGCCCGCCGGCGCCGTTCCGATCGCCATCGCGTTGTCGGCCTAGCCCCCTTCCCTGTACTCCGCACGAACCGACCGCTCCGTGCCCTTTGCTCGACCAAGTCCGTAGAGCGGCACGTGGACCTCGCGGGATGTGGTAGTCGCCGAGCATCACGCTCTCATTGAACAGATCGACGACCAGGAACACGTGGTCGCAGTCCTGGAGGGAGATCTCTGCCCGGTCGAGTTGCATTTCGTGCTTCCACACGGGGTCCATCTGTGCACGACGCAATTATCAATAGACTCGAGTTTCATCTTACCTGGTACTACTCAAACACCCGAAATTTTCTTATCGTCAATTGATTGGCAACCCTGTTCAACTCCACAGTTCCCATTGCAGCCGAAGTTTTCAAGAGGAGTGGCACTTACGATCCAAAGAGACTCTTGGATGTAGCTAGCAAAAAGATCTCTGTGGTACGTATCACTCCTGCTTCTACTGTCTTGCTGAGCTATCGAGAAGCATCTTTCTGAGTATCTTCATGGAGTTCAGAGTATCAGGTCGTCACTTTGCATGAGCCTACAAAATTAGAAGCGTATTTTAACTTGTTTTAGCACACTCTTTTGTCTCAACCATAATATCTTGCGTACCTGCAATTACTAACTTGCTCCAAGTGCATCTAACCTTTTCCCGGCTTGCAAAAAGACCACTAAGTGGAAATGGCAATTTATTAAATAGGCTAATGCCTCGTGTATGGGATCATGGGCACGGTGTAGAAGGGAAGTAAACAAAATTAGGCTAATTGCAAGTCTAGCAGTAGAGTTTGGAAAGCCCCGTGTATTTGATTGTTTTGGGGGACACAATCATGTAACTGCTGTTACGTATTGGTGAGTGTTGTTGGTTGTCTCCCCATAATCTTGAGGTTGCTTATGTTCGGAGATACTTGGTACTAACGCTCGGGCAGCTAGATTGTACAAAATACCAGTTTCAACACAACGCCATGAAAGCCAACATTTTTCTTTTCCCAGGATATTATGGATATTTGCTAAAATATCTCAACAGATTTATGGTGTATCATGTTCCTTGCAGGCAGAAGTGATAGGTCTTTTACTAGAGGAGTTGATGTTCCAGTTGTTGGGGGTCATGCAGAAGCGAGAATTTTACCTCTTTTATCTCAGGTTTGTGATGTATTGCTTCTAATAAGAACTTATATGTTTGACAGGGATACTGTTAGAAATTGCACAGTTCTGTAGAATGCTATATGTCAGGTGGAATTTTCAAACTTTGTAGGTTAAACCACATTGTTCTTTCACTCCTCGAGAAATTGATTACCTGACATCATGTATCCAAAATGGAGGGTCAGAAGTTGTCAGGGTAAATAAATTTCAATCTTTTACGGATTTAGACGTCAATTTAGGCAGTGTTGCTGTCGTATCACATTCCGTTAGTCTCTTCAGTTTTGTGTTTTCAGGTCAGAAAATACTGCTTTAGCTGTTCTAGTGATGTTCATTTTGTCAAGGGCTTATGAAAAGCTTCGGAGTACTGAGGTTGCCTTAGGAGTACATTGTTATAAGCAAGCATTTTTTATTCCCAGACACATGACTGCATGCTTAATCATGTTAGAGTCTCTGAACTCTTTTAACTCAAAAGCTATTTCCAAGATCTACTCTATTGAGAACTTTCTTTAAGAGAGGGATAAGATTTTCATGACAATCACATCTTAGGTCCATGTGGGCATATATCTTTTGCAACTCAACTTTATGGCGCGAAGCCTTTGCCTATGCACTGTAATGAATATAAGAGAGCTTATTATCACTACTTGTAGAGGTCAAGGAATTCGATTTACCAATGCCACCTCGGAAACCTATCCACTACCACTATCCAAGAAAAAGTGTTACTAACGATCTTTCTCGGAATTGATGGGACACCTCATGTGTGAAAGTTAGTAAGAGGTGATTACTTTGTATTGGGCTATAGTCGGAAGCAAACAGTTGTGGTGAGAATATCTTACTGTTTGATTATTTTGTCTAGTCCTCCTCATTAAGGAAAACAAAGGAAGGCAACAGAAAGAATGTAGAAACAGGGCACCAAACATCTTTTGTTGTTACGGCTAAGAGAATGACTTGCATTTTGATGATAAGTGGAAAAGTTCATGCAGTGACAGAATTGTCAAATATATCAAATTTTATAGGAGTGATTGTAGATGTCAACTCGAAACTGGATTTTTCTGCATCCATTTCCACACTGAAATTATGACATGATGTCTTAGTCTTCATTTCCCTGCTTCCGTCGTTAAGCCGACTGAATTGTGTGCTGTGTTTTGACGACTTTTAGGCTAATGCTGGAGCTGGCTCCGTAACTCTCTCAATGGTCAGTCCCTTTTTCGGCCCTTGAGTTGTAGTCTGATCTCTTTCATGAACAACAAAATTTGATGGCTCTTTAACATGCGGACTCTTTTCACATGGTCAAATAATGTGAAAATGAAATATGCTGCTGTGAAGTTCGTTGATGCGCTGCCTGCATGCATTGAGGGGTGATGCTGGCATAGTCAAGGGTGCATTTGTTGGTTCTCAGGTTTGGTGCCTTGAAAAAACTTATCAAGATCGAATCCTTTTACTTCTCTCGAATACAAACCAAAATGACCAATGGTTTTTTTTATTGGCGTCCCTTTTCTCAGGTGACTGAGCTTCCGTTCTTTGCGTCCAAAGTGCGCCTCAATTGTACTTGGGCTGTGGAGGTTCCCCTTGTCCCACCAAATGAGTCCAAAAGGTCTGGAGTTTTTAATAATCTCGAAATTTTTGGGTCTGCTTTGGTGACATCAAAGGACGATGAAGAATGAGCTGAAACTCGTCTATCAGTTATGCAATGCTGCAATAAGCAAATGACAGACGGGGTGAAGAATGAGCTGCAGCTTGTGTTTGTAGAGTGCGCAACTTTGCTCGGGATATCGCTTGTCGGGTATGCAGAAGCATTGTGGTGGTAACACCAGAGAATTATAATATACAACTCGAAATATACCCGTTCTATTAAACTGTAGTACGAGTATAACACTCAAATATTATCTCATACAAATATTACAATCTATTTTACACCACACTGAAAACACTCCAAGCAAAATACTTGCTTATATAGGGACGCTCTCAACTAATATGTTTTCGAGAGGCACAACTCTTTCTATGTTTATTTAGGCCGCAGTGCATCTTCTCTCTTGAAGCTCACCTTTGCATGTGGTGACTCACCATCATATCCTTCATGCTAAGCCTCATTTATAGGTTCAAGTTCACCGCGTCGTGAAGATTGGTGTCCATCTTACTTGTTGAGCAAGTTGGCAAGTTGGCAAGTTTGAGGTGCCAAATTGTTGCCAGCTAGCCACTTGAAGGCCATCTTTGATTTGTCTTCCTTTGCCGACTTCATTGCCGTCACGTTATCCAAGCAATGTCCAAGTTGAACTTTACTTCCCTTCTTCTTTTTCAGCGGCGTGGGCCCCTACTTCTTGAAGACTCCACTAGCTGCTTGTGAGAGAATATAACATTGTTAGAAATGTGAAGTTGAGGAGGTGACGTGAGTGCTCGAGCAACAAGCACCTAAGGGTCAAATTCAACTTGACTTTTCTTTTTTCTTTGTTATTCTTGCGGCTTCTATTGGGTGTTGACTCCAATAGTCTTTGCCATTAGGTTTGAAGTTTAGGAGACTCAAGTGCAGTTTTTGGAGGGCTTTGTCCGGAAGATTTAAGAGGATGAGCAAAGAGAGCCATTATAGAGGCTCTTCTTGGGTAATTGGCACAGGGAGCTGAACTTATCATTTGGACACAAAAGCACAAGGTTCAGAATGTTCAATTGGAGATGCCTCTGCGGAGAATCGCCACAATCATGGGCAGCAATTTCTCACACCAAGTTCTCCTTACGTGGAGCATCTGGACTAGAAGATTACCGACTTAATTTTTTTCTTCCCATGAAAAAGCAATTCATTTGCTCTCTTTTTTTTGTATATGGGCATCGGTAAAATCTTCAAATTACACCCATGAAGAGGACAACTCATATCCATAACAAAACTGCTAGTACAGTATGCCTCTTCGGCCTCGTAAAACCTCGAAATATCTTGAGGTTGCATACTGTACTTTCTAATTCTCCCTCTCAGATCTGGTCCTTCTCTCTGGTCTCCACAGCTGTGCCTTCGATCTCTCTCTCAGAGATTTGCCTGGGCCGCCATCTCGTCTTGTTTCGTCTCTCTCACGATTTCTCAGGTTGTGGCCTCTCCTCTGTCGGTAGGCTGTCAATCAACCCACTAGGTATTCCCTGGTTACGTTTTCGATTTCTTCGTTAAAGATTTCAATTTCGGTGTGCTGTGATTTCGATTTCTTCGTTCTTGATTTCTTCAGCAGTTTGCCATTGCAATTGACGGATGTGAATCCTGAATGACCATACCCCCCCGCATGTTTCTTTCCTTTTTTCTTTTAAACTGTCCTCAATTGATGTCTCGCCTCATGCAAGCTTATTGACAATTTTCGTTCCGCTCGGTTCTGTCTCAAGTCTCGTTTGATACATGCGATGGCACCGGTCGCTAACACATCAGGAATGAAGTTTGAGGTATTCCTGAGTTTTAGGGGACCAGATACTCGAGACAACTTTACTAGTTGCCTCTATCATGACATGGTCGAGAAACGAATCCGCGTGTTTAAAGACAACAAAGAGCTCCAAGTCGGGCATAAGATTGAGGAAGAGCTTTTGCAAGCCCTTGAAGACTCTCAAATCTATATCCCTGTCTTCTCTAAGGGATTCGCTTCCGCTCCGTGGTGTCTCCGTGAGGTTGCACATATGGTAGATTGCACTTCAAAGTCAGACGGGAAGAAGGAGATCCTCCCCGTTTTCTTTGACGTGAAGCCGGACGATGTCAAGCTTAAAACCAAATTGTACAAAGATGCCCTGTCTGAGCATGAGAAGAAGTATAGTTCCCATGAAGTGAAGCGCTGGGAAGATGCTCTTGTTGAGGTTTCAACTAGAGTAGGTTGGAAGCTGGAAGGAAAAGGGTTAGTTTTCCACAACTTTTTCTGAGTTATTAATTTTAATATAATCTGTCAAGGACTTTTACCTCATTCGAGTAATCAATTTCTCTGTGATTTATATATAAGTTGAAAAAAATTCAAACACTGTAAAACAGATTTTCTTTCTGTCTTCCTATGTCTCTATCTCTCTGAGATTTCCTCTGACTATTGCAGAATGCGGGACTCAAGCCCCGCTGGCGTCCCCACCCTTCAGTACCCATGCCACTGGCCGCCTGCACTGTAAAATCTAAATAGCAAATTAAATATTTTTCAACAATGTAAAAAAAGAAACTTGGAAATAACAAACAGACAATGTTAATGCTTATCCATTGTAGATAAAACATACTGATTTTGTACTAATAGCATATGCACTAATTATATATTTGCTCGATCTCCAAATATTGCCAACACAATAAAAGCATCTAAAAATCATTTGATGAAAAACAGATTTCAACAAGGGAAGTTTATTAGTTTTATATAGATAAGGAAGCACCCAGGTCATGTTTTACGGATGGTGAATTTTTTGTATAAAATCTCTAGGCTTGCCCTCATGTTTTAATGGGGCTTTTTGCAAAAAAGGGAAAAACGCCCCAAACATAAACATCACATTTAGTTATATTTTGTAATAATGGCTATTACACTGCGGGTTCACCAGATGAAGACGTTTTTCATCGATTGACAGTATCTGATGGAGTCTCTCTTATCTCATCAAGATTTGCAAAGAAAGATAGGTTACTTGGAGATGCCGTATAAAGTGAAAACGTGTCAATGAGCATTATATAGCATGAGTTAATTATTGCTCATATTGAACCTTTGACATGCCGAAGTTACTAAACTTAAAGATAGTTACATTCCTTTCTACTCTTTTTTCTTCTTTAACCATATATGAAATGCCCTAATTTCCTTCATATGACATCTTTTCCCTTTCGTAAGCGTACGAACAATTATAAAATCCAACCACTGCTTTCTTTTCATCAATATACGATTCCTTTCCATTTCTTCTTAATGATTGCATCCAAACTGAGTAATAGTGTTTAAACTCAATCAATGAGAGTCTAGGCAGTAGTTATTGTTTAAATCCAACGGATGGTAATCTGGGCAGTAACCACAACTAATTCAAAACCTTTATAATTTAGATACTTTTCATTGTAACTTGAGATTGTTACGTTTAAATGGATTCAAGTTTGTCATTTGAAAAATTGCCGTTGTTTGTAAATCGTTCTTAATATATTTAGCTGATGTTGGCAGGTATGGTGAAGTTATAAAATTGATTGTTCGAGAGGTTCTCCTCAAGCTAAAGGGGAAGAACAGACATCTTCCCAACCATCTAGTTGAAACGGATGATCTAGAACGTATAGAGGAATTGTTGGATGTTGACTCTGATGACCATGTACGTTTTGTTATAATCCATGGGACAGGCGGTATTGGTAAATCAACTCTTGCTAGGGTTATCTTCAACCGATTCCGGTCTAAATTCAATTGCAATAGTTTCCTTGAAGATGTCCAAAGTCATTGTCTTTTAGACGTGCAAAAGAAACTACTATCTGAAACACTGGGGTCGAACTCTGCTCAAGAAATCTATGACACAAACGACGGGATCGATCGCATAACAAGAGGACTTCGTGAAAAGAAAGTTTTGGTTGTTGTCGATAATGTAGATGAGAAGAAGCAACTCGAGAACCTAGCAGGGAGCTGTGATTGGTTTGGTTGTGGAAGTAGGATCATTGTCACACTCAGGGACCTAAGGACAATAAGAAATGAAGACAACCAAACGCGACCTAGCAATTACATGGACTACTCAGTAAAGGAGATGCCTTTGGATCAAGCGATACGGCTTTTCAGCAAGCATGCTTTTAGAAGCAATACTCCTTTGAAAGATTGCTATAGATTCTCAAAAGAAGTTGTTTTAAGCGTAGGAAAGCTTCCTTTGACTCTAGAAGCCATGGGTTCTCTTTTCGCCAACATAATAAGATCCGAGTGGGATGAGAAATTGGATGAGTTAAAGCAAATCCCGCCTCGTAGCGTCCGAGAAACACTAATGATAAGTATCAACAAATTGGACAACATAGAAAGAGCCATATTCCTAGACATAGCATGTTTTTGCATCGGGGAGGATAGGACTTATGCGGACTACATGTGGCGTAGTATCGACTATTCTCCACGCGGGGCGATTGATGTTCTTCTCCTCATGTCATTGATAAAGATCGATGAGTACAATTGTTTCTGGATGCATGATGAAGTTCGAGATTTGGGAAGGTACATTGTCAAGGAAGAGAATTTTGAAGATGCTGGAAAGCGACGTTGGGTGTGGATTGATGAGAATACTCTGGACATACTGAGGAGCAATGAGGTAAAAGTTGTTAAGAGTAAAAGATATGATCAATCCAGCAGCATCTTTGGTCATGTTCCTTATATTGAGACTATCGATTGATGGCCTGCTTTGCTTTCTAACTCATAGAGAAATAGAAAGCAACTCTTAAACAAGAATAGGATATCTGTTCATGCCTTACCATGTGAAACGACAATAAGCTAACGTACCGTTTGGTTAATTGAAATTCTTCGTTTCTTGTTTTGGTGAGAATAAAAATGAGTTTTTTGTTTCCTTGAAAAGGTGTTTAGTCTATGAAAAGACAGAGGAATCAACATCGAATGGACATTTAAAATTGGTTTGTCTTATTTTCAATTTGAGATAAAGAAATGTAATTATTTGTTGCAACTTGCTGAGATTTATAGTTTGAGGTCGTAGAATAACTGTTGATATTGTCGACTACTTGCATTGGCTTTTTACTTCCTATGTTGCACTCTCATCTTTATTTCCTACTGCTACTAGCAGGAAAAACAAGCTGTACGAGCACTCAGTATGGGTATTAGTCATGACCTAATACCTGAAGAATTAGCCTGTTTGCCACAGCTAAGGTTCCTTGGAGGGGGAAGAATGAACTTCATAGGCAACTTCAAAGATCTTCTTCATAATCTAAGATGGTTGTCTTGGCATCATTGTCCACTGGATCTTTCAATGATGAATCTCCACCTAGTGAATTTGGTCATGCTTGATCTTTCCAAAAGCAACGTCACCCATGATTGGGGTGGATGGAGGCAAATCAAGGTACCCAACACCTCACTCATGATCGCCTCAAATTCTGTCAATTGACATTTGCTAGCTAGTTGTATGCTGTTGTATTCTCATACTTTTCGTGGGCATGTAATTGGCCTTTTCTGTCCATTGCAGGTGGCGAAAAAATTAAAAGTTCTAAATTTATCGTGGTGCATGGGGTTAACCAAGACACCTGATTTTTCTGAGTTTGGCAAGTTGGAGAAATTGATTCTCGCTTCATGTTCGAACATGTCTATGATTGATAGCTCAATCGGTAAGCTAAAACAGCTAAGTACTTTAAATATTCAAGATTGCTATTCCCTCCAAGGGTTGCCTGAAGAAATCGGCTCTCTAGAATGCTTGTCGGAGATTATCATGCCCCAAGCTAACTTGTCACGCTTATCCGAACCGTTCAAGCTTCCTGAGACGCTAGGTAATCTAAAATCTTTGATTAAATTTGAAATTTACGATAATCATCGTATCCACCAACTTCCTCACTCTATTGGAAGGTTAACAAATCACACGCATCTACGGTTGACTTCATGCTATAATCTAACTGAGCTTCCGGACTCTATTGGAGAATTAGAATCATTGGTTGAGTTAGATATAAGTCATTCGTGCATCTTTGTTCTACCTGATTCCATTGGAAATCTGAACAGACTAAAAATCTTAAACGTTGCTTTCACAAAGATACACACGATACCTTGTGCTCTCGGGAGGGTGGAATCGCTCGAAGAGCTTGATGCCTCATCTTGTCCACATCTCATGAATGAAATCCCATGGGAAATGTGGAGCCTAACCCGCCTGAGGATCTTGGACTTGGATCTGAGCCCAATCTCTACAGTGCCAACAAAGACTAGTGGTTTCTCTAATCTCCAAATGCTTAGAATTGCAAGCAGCCGACTTCGCCCGTTTTCAAAGCTTCCCTCAAGTTTGAAATGTCTAGTGGTTGAAGCTGGTGATATCCCTGTTCTTCCAGACCTTTCGAGCCTAGTTCATTTAGATCATCTCGAAGTGGGGAGCAAATATTTTAGCACCGAGTTTGTGATATCGAACAAGGTTATCTCGCTTTGGACGGACGCACAGTCCATCCATCGGCTTCCACGTGGTTTATCATCCTTGAAACTTTACTGGGTCCCGCAATTGCCAGATTTTTTTGGTTTTAAAAGCTTGTCAGTTCTCCATATCAGCTACTGTCCGATACCACACTTCCCCGTACTTAAATACTTGGAGAGCTTAAGGGAATTGGAGATACGGTGGTGCGACTTCCTGGAGAGCACACCTGATTTATCTTGCTTGAAGAGGCTACAAGAGTTATCGCTGTTTTTCCTCGACAAACTGGCCGATATTCCAGGTTTGGGGGAATTAGAATCACTAAAGTCTCTAAGCATTGGTACTTGTATTGCAATCGAACAATTGCCTAACCTGTCAAAGTTGAAAAATCTACAGCATATTTATATTTCTTCTTGTCCAAAGATGAGAGCCATTGAAGGCTTGAGAGAATTGAATTTTTTGAAGAAGGTCGAGATCAAAAATTGCACGTCCATGGAAAAGTTGCCTGATGTGTCGGCATTCACTAAGTTGGAGAGAGATTCGCTGTCACTAGAAGCTGCCATTTGTGAACGTGCACGTTGTGAGAGATTTGATGTCGCCAAAAGCTGGAGAAGACAGTATGTTTGGCAACGCTTTGCGAAAGCCCTTTGAGGCACTAAAGGCCTTTGGCCCAAGACAAATTGCGTTGAACAAATTTTTTTGAGAGTTTTGGAGAAGGGCAATTGCATCTCTAAAGCTTTCCAAGGGACTTTAGCTTAATGCAGGGTTGAGGAGTCTTGAGAAGTAGCATTTTTGTCATGCTCATAGCCCAGGTTTAATGAAACTGTCAATTTCCCATCTCACCCTTATTTATCAACCGTAATTCCATTGTGACGAGCCAAGCTTGACAGGAAAAACAAGCTGTACGAGCACTCAATCTGGGAATTAGTCATGACTTAACACCTGAAGAATTAGCTTGTTTTCCACAGCTGGTTCCTTGGAGGGGCAAGAATGAAATTCGTAGGCAACTTCAAAAATCTTCTTCGTAATCTGAAATGGCTTTCTTGGCATCATTGCCTACTGAATCTTTCATCGATGAATCTTTACCTGGTAAATATGGTAGTGCTCGACCTTTCGAGAAGTGACATCACCCAGGACCGGGGTGGATGGAGGCAAATCAAGGTACCGACACACCTCACTTAAGTTCGTTTCAATTTCTATCAATTGACATATGCTAGCTAGTTGTATGCTACTATATTCTCATACTTGTTCGTGGGCATGTAATTGGCCTTTTTGTTCATCACAGATGGCGAAAAAGTTGAAAGTTCTAGATTTAACGTGGTGCATGCAGTTAACCAAAACACCGGATTTTTTCGAGTTTGGCAAGTTAGAGAAATTGATTCTCGCTTGGTGTGTGGAATTATCTACGATTGATAACTCAATTGGTAAGCTAAAACTGCTAATTACTTTAGATATCAGGGAATGCAATATCCTCCAAGGGTTGCCCGAAGAAATGGGTTCACTAGAAAGCTTGTTGGAGATTATCATGCCCCAGAATATCATGCAATGCTCATTCAACCCATTCAAGGTTCCCAAGACACTAGGCAATCTAAAATCTTTGACAAAGTTTCAATTTTTTTATAATCAGGGTATCCACCAACTTCCTCACTCTATTGGAAGGTTAACGAGTCTCAAGCATTTGTGTTTGTATGCATGCTATAATCTAAATAAGCTTCCGGACTCTATTAGGGGACTAGAATCATTGGTCAGAGTTAGATATAAAAGATTCATGCATCTGTGTTCTTCCTAATTCCATTGGTAATCTGAAGAGACTAAAAGTCTTAAAGGTGGCATCCACACAAATATGCACGATACCTTCTGCTCTCGGAAGGGTGGAGACGCTTGAAGAGCTTGATGCCTCGTATTGTCCATCTCCCATGGATGAAATCCCTTGGAAAATATGGAGCTTGACCCATCAGAGGATCTTGGACTTGCATGGGAGCTCAATCTCTGCAATGCCAAGAAAGATGAGTGATTTCTCTAGTCTCCAAATGCTTAAAATTTCAAGCCGTCGGCTTCTTCCGTTACCAGAGCTTCCCTCGAGTTTGAAATGTCTAGTGGTTGAAGCTGGTGATATCCCTGTTCTTCCCGACCTCTCGAGCCTAGTTCATTTAGATCATCTTGAAGTGGGGAGAAAAGTTTTAAGTATTGACTATGGGAGAGGGAGCAAGGTTATCTCCCTTTGGAAGGACACGCAGTCCATCCTTCGGCTTCCATGTGGCTTATCAACCTTGAAACTTTACTGGATCCCGCAATTGCCAGATTTTTTTGGCTTCAAAAGCCTGTCAGTTCTTAGTATTGGCACCTGTCGGATGGCACACTTGCCCATACTTAAACACTTGGAGAGCTTAAGGGAATTGGAGATATGGGCATGCGACTTCTTGGAGAGCACACCCGACCTATCATGCTTGAAGAGGCTACAAAAGTTGGAGCTCAGTAGCTTACCCAAACTGGCGGAGATTCCAGGTTTGGGGGAAGTGGAATCATTGAAGTCTCTAAGCATTGAAATTTGTAATGCGATTGAACAGTTGCCCAACCTGTCGAAGTTGAAAATCTACGGCGTCTCTCTATTTCCTTGTGTCGAATGATGAGAGCCGTTGAAGGCTTGAGAGAATTGAATTTTTTTGAAGAAGGTGGAGATTGAATATTGCATGTTCGTGGAAAGGTTGCCTGATTTGCCGACATTTACCAAGTTGGAAACAAATTGGATGCCGTCAGAAGCTACAGAACACATCATTCAGTCTCTCGCCTAAATCCCCCCCTGTTATAAGTTTTTGCTACCCAGGGGCGCCTCTATCGTCATCAAAAGTTACAAATGAGCCACTCATCATCCCGCCAGTGCAGGGACTTCCAATTAAAGCACATCATGTCCGGTCGCCCGAAAGGTGCGGAATAGCCTTGTCGAAATTCTCAGGTGCGTTTTGATTAATCAAAGCAAAACATAATTTCTCATTTCGACTTGTGTATGCTAACCTGCAGAGCTGGCTTGGAAAAAGGGCAAAGAAAGAGTTGGCGGCGAATATTCACAGTTTCGAGGCCGTGCACGTGGACTTGAGCCAAATCTGCTACACACCCACGACCGTGTGTGATCAAAGTAATCCGGGTATCCTCATGTCATGTCACTTATCGAGGCATGTGTTATATTTCTTGATGATGTTAAGATGATGTTTGCTTTCTCAAATTGAATTGTCGTGATGCACGAAGTTGTTTTGCTTCATTCATTTCAATTATCTCTGAAGTATGTATTATCATGCATGACTAGGCTTAACAAAATATTCATTACTAATATCTATGATGTGTTGGCTAGGTTTATTCCTATGTGGAGGAAGCCCTATGAATTGCAAGCTCAAGGCTTGAGCTGAATTGTCTATTCATATGGAGAAATGGGGTTTCTCACTATTATTATGTTGTAGCCGCAAAAGAATGTTTTTTGAGACGCAATAACAAGAGAGAAAGAGAAAGCAGAAAATATGGATTTGAGGAAGTATCTGATGCTGACGTCGGAGGTCGATTCGTAGTTCGATTGAGCTGAAATTTTATCAGCGTGTTCGTACTGTATTGTTCTCAAATCTGATCGGTTTGATTTTCACTTGAAGCTTCCTATATCAGGTTTTCGTGAATTGCACCAAAAGTGTGTTTTTGATGAAATTTATCCTTTATCTCTTATGAAGTTTATGTCTATTGCCAAGAATAATGTTCTCAATGTCTTTACTGCTATGTGCCTCTAGTATTTACTAGAGAAGAACTCTGTTCACCCAATTTTGCTAATAGTGAAGATTTTTGGGTGGACTCCAGTCCCGTGGTTTTTTATCTCCTTACATCAAGGAGGCTTTCCACATAAAAAACTGCTTTGTATTTGCATGCTTGGTATTTATATTCCCCAGTTCAATTGTTTCTTATTAGGTTTTCACAAGAGAGGAGATTATTTTGTTCCACTGTGCTAATCCGATATTGTTCAGATTGTTATTGTTCTCCTATCATGATGTTAGGTGCGTTAGCCACAATGGCATGTCTTAGTGTTTGTGATTTTTCCAACGAAAGACTAAAATTATTTCCAATTTGTCACCAATCAAACATTAGATGAAGCAATCATGGGGATTACGGCAATTACTAAATCCGTCCATGAAAATGTTGCCTAAGCGACTCTACGCGGCCAATGAGTTGTATCACAAAGCAAGGACTTGTTTTGCAGTTGGCGTTCAAAACATCACATATTGATTATTTACATTAAAGTAATATTTGCACAAATTTGACAAGTTTTAAAATTTAATTGTACTATCTAAAAGTATTAAAACTCAGTTTCACTTTCACAACAAAATTTATGATTTCAAATACACTAATCCCACAGTAAAAATTAAGGGTTGAGTCTTATTGCTCAGTACCCCCAATTCCCCCTAAAAAAGATTGAAATGGTCCGAACACCCTTTGCATGGAAAAAGCGTACCAATTGTTTCCATTTTTGGTTCATCAATTCATCATTTGTGATGATGATATCTTTTTCTTTTGAATAAAATATCTGAGATATCAAGTAGTGGTGGATATTATTATAGTAATCATCGTTAGGTGTCTTTCTAAAATATTAAACTTCAGAAAATTCATTTAAGGATTTAACAATTTTTTTTGTCTCTTCATCTAGCTCAAAAATATTGTTGATCGAGTAAAACCAAAGTGTTTTGCTCTTCACTTACATACCCCAAATTGTCCAACAAGCATCAATGAATCAAGGTATAATCGGTACTCTTTTTAGAACTATATGTTTCACAGTTACTTATTATTATTATTTTCAGCAATTTGTGGACTGTTACTTTTATTTTAAAATTAAGGTTTTTCGAGTACTTACTCTATTTTGATTGAGTATTCAATTTTAGTTTATTTGTTAATTTCTGTACAATCTTTACTAATTTGTTTGGTTGACTTCAGTAGAAACAACTATTAGTAACAAAAATTAATCAAAAAATTAGATGCATGATAGTGAAAATTTCGCCTCGTGTTTTTAGTTTCTTAACCCCCTAAGGATATTTACGCGACTTCGATGCTGACGTGAGAAAGTTTTCTTGTGGGTCCCGCACATGTAGGTATTGTTTATCTGGCTTTCGTGGGGAGATTGTATTTGTAATTGCGCACTCTCTTTTCTCTATTCTTGATATGAGGGGCTCACTTGTGTAGGACCGGATAAGAAATTGTAAGTTGTTATGATACGGTATGCAGGCAGAGATTTTCTTTAAAAGTAAATTTAATACAAAATCTAATCTAACTGTAATAACTTTATGTCCTTTCGAATATTAGAAATAAAAAATAAAGAAGAAGAAGGAAAGATACTTAAAAAGCTCTCAAAAAAATAATCGAAAAAAAGTAAATTCATTTAGGAGAAACACATTGGGTCTTCTTAATATAGATAAAACTTTGACATGATTATTGCCAGATATTTAGTTCTCTCAAAAATATTTTTCTTCACGAAAAATATGAGGCATAGGCGCTTTGGCAACGATAATCTCAAAATATCTAGACAAAGTATGGCGAGAAGGTTGTATGTGATGAGCAATAGGGGACTATACCCTCATGGTTTGGAGAGAAAAACGAACTCGGAATAAGAAGTGCTGTGGTGGGAGAGACTATTTCATGAATTTTTCTTGAAGGTTCTTTATTTTCGATCCAATCTTAAAACTTGAAAGATTCATTCAGATCGGGTCAATTTTTGCATTACATATATATATCTAGAATTGCAAAGTAAAATAGTTGCTTCTAGCCTAAAGGGACACATATCGTTTTGGAGGAGTGGCAAAGAGAAGGAAAAACGTCGGTTTTGACATGGTGTAAGATGCAAAGTCTAGCGAAGAGGAGCCTTTTTTTATGGATTGATCATTATTAATAAGTGTTTATATCCTTACAAGAGGGGGCGTGCGAGGGCAAGAATCGCCCTTTGAAGGCAGTTTAAAATAAAAGAGCAAAAAGAATTCTTGGCTCATTCAAGGTTAGTCAAAAAGTAGATAAAATGGTGGAATTGAGAATGTTTTAGGATGAGGAGGATATTAATGTTATGAACAACTTTCTTTTGATTGTCGCCAACCCTCTTGGTAGCGAGGTTCATCGAGGTCTAGCAGTGATAAGGTTAAGCTTGTCTCTAATGAAGAAAGGAAGTGCATACCTCGTTTGACATAGTGAGTGTTGACTTTATTGATAACGTTGAATATCATTACGGGTATACAAATTTGATATTGTAGTTTTGTGATTGATTGATACCGACGCCGTTGATTTTGGCATATCTGCAATAGGCTTTTTCTTTATATCATTAGCATAATGATATTTAATTTTAGAATGTACGCAAAGTTTTAGCAAAGGTGTGTAATTATCACATAGCTAATCATTGTTTGAGAAGTGTTGAAAATGCTGAGAATAGAGCCATCCACCATGTCTTGTAGATTGTTCACTTTCTGCCAGCAAGGCTAACCAAATATCTTGACAATACCATATCCCATCCTCTATTTTTTTTTTCTGGTCAGCAAACATATCCTATACCATTCAAGTAAAAGTTTGCGACAATATACAGGCTTCAGAACAACGCAATTCCAAAAGACAAGTAGGGGGATAAGCGACCCAATTAACCGATAAATATTTATTAAGGTGGGCTTTGGCGACTCAATCTGCAACTTGTACTTAGGTCCTTCAAGTTGCAATAAATACAGAACGCTCAAAGGAGCTGATGGCCCTCGCCAGGCCCGCTTTGTGTTTGCTCCTTTTATGATTTACGATTATAGATTAATCGAGCGCCGAATGTTTTACATCTACTCACAGTGCAAAACAAAATCTCAAAATTAATAAGATGTACATGTTATCTGTTAAAAATATATCTCGAGTTTGAGCCCAAAATAAAAATCTAAATATTTTGAATTGATATTTTGCGGACGTCCGAAATTGAGCGAAAAGGAAATATTCGAAATTTACTTTCCAAATATGTGCTGGAGTCGGCCAAAAGAAAAGTGAAGAGAAAGTCAAACACTTTTTGGAGACCGAATTCCACTTGATTTAGTTTCCTTCTCCAGTATGCGTGGCTATCTTTGACCGCATCATGCTCTTCTTCAGGCGGTGGACATATATATTTACAGCTTATACGTTGGTTTTCAAGGTAGAGCTGTTGTTGATGATTCGCTTGAAGCGCCGTTTTGAGTGCTTGATAGTGGAGCAGTGGACATGCTTTGCTATGCGAAGAGGTGCAGAGGGACTCCATCGTGGGGCTTCGAAGCTCAGATAATTACATCTGTGTGCTAGTGTTCTTTAGCAATTAAATCTTGTGATAAGATTAGTGTATAATTCCTCCGTGAGATTGAAAGATTATTTCATGAGGAATTATGGAACTAAACACTGCGTGAGTTATTGAGTGCAATTTGGGCTTGAAAAATACTTAGAGTGTTTGAGTGGCTCGAGTGTGGTTGTAATCTCCGTTGTATCGCTTGATCTATAGTGGAATTCATTGCTACTTTCCCCATGGATGTAAGTCACTACAATCGAACCACGTAAATCTGATATCCGATTTATTTTCTTTATTCTGTCAATTTTATTATTCGATCGCTTGACTTCCGCAATACTATCCACGCCAAGTACAAAGACAATACACTCATTTTTATCCAAATACATGCGAAACCCTACTGAATAAGGTCCCGACACAAGGCCATGCTGAGTGCGATGCCTCTAACTACGTCGTGCCTATGGATGGTGTCTCAAATTTTGTACACGCTAAATCGAAGATCAACATGATCTCCATGGGCTGAAAGAGGAATGAATCATGTATGTTTTGGTGCAGTCCAAATAACGGTCCAAACCTAACAAAGTCCGAAGCTTCCGGATAAGGATACGATGGATCCGTAGCATTATTGGGCCTGTTTACATTTTGGTCAGTAAGCAAAGAGCTTCTGGGCTCGTCTTTGGACCCATATGAGCGATTTTAGAAACACGAGATTTTGAGGGTTTTCTCGCCAAGAAGTGCATGAATGGTCGTCTGTCTATGAGATTATTAGTAACACAAGATGTGACAATTTTCAAGATTTTTCACCTGATTTATTTCCCCTGTAAAAGGAAAATTTCTCTAATTAGTCTTTTGATTAGTAGGTTACCAACATAATCATCGTCTGCATTAGATTAAGTTAAGTTTGCATATGAATGACGTTATAATTTGTAACTCACTAAGCAAAGCCATGGTTGGTGGATAAGAGTTTTATATCTATGTCCTGGTTACTTTATCCGAACTCAGATCATCACATGGGTTTATAAATAATTCATCTTTTCATTGTAAGATTGGTTTGAACCTCTGAATAATGATACTTTTCTGCCTATAGTTTCATCCAATATCTTGACAATATTTTGTCCTATCGTCTATTCACTACTTGTACCAAGGTCCTTCGAAATTCATCATCCACATTCAAGACTCTTAGACCGTGTAGTTTGTTCTTCTTCTGCAATTTATAGGTCCATCAAAACATTTGACGTTTTCTCAACATAACACTCCAAATGGACAATTCATCAGCCTTTGATAATTTTTTCATTGTTAAAATAGTCATAGGGAAATTCGTAACACAATCATGTTGCATTAATTTTTAAAGAGTGATCCTAGTTGATTGATTCAAGTGCTCTTTTGGAGCTCGAGAACATGTGTAATCAATAATGAAGCCTATAGAAAATTCAAAAACATTGCTAGAGATGTGATGACTTTGCATACAAAGAGTATGCAAATTCATTGTATTTACGTGACCCCACATTTTCCTCTCATTTTCAACTTAATATCCAAGCAACTAAGAAGCCTCAAAAAGTTTCGACCCTGTTGAAAAAGTCTCCTGTCCTCTTCGAGTCTCTTTCCTCTCTTATCTTTTATGTAAACTTCACACATTTACTCGAAATTGAGTTGAATTGTCAAAGCAAAAAAAGTCATGAACGGTGTCTCTCCTTTTCCTCTGTCAAACATGCAATGGAGTCGGGCCAAGCGTTTTCACTTTCGCTGCATTTACATGGGGGCTTTCACAAGGAGTTCAGTGGAAGCTTCATCTGTTCATTCCCTGGACATGGCTTGAAAATAGCGACCCTATTCTACAGCTGTGGAATAACAGGCCAAATCAAGAAAAGAGATGCATTGGAAATCCCATCAATAGCAGAGTTCTTTTCGGTGGGAGAGACTGACTTGGGATGGGAATCAAACTAGAATCTTCATTTGAATATCCCGTATTTTTTTTTTGATAACCCAGGGAACCCCCACACGGCCGATAGCCGGGGAGTAAACCCTGGAAGCGACACGTACCCGTATTTATTATTATTGTTAAATATGTCTTAAATTTTATGTACTCAGTTTGATTCATCACCCAACCCAATATACTTTTTGTGCAACCCAACAGTGGAGAAAAAATTGAGATTTAGTTCATGACTCGGCGGCCCAATCCGGAGCAAATAAACAAATCTCTATAGCGGTTTGTCCAAGCTGGAGCAAACGAACAAATGTCTCGAAGGATTTTGGGGCTACGCCCCCGAGGAAATTTTTTGGGGAACCATATTTATACTGCGGCTAGGTTTTTTCATTGATTAAAAGAGATTTTCGTTTTGGGAAAGATTTGTGAACCGTGAGGTTTTGTTAAGTTGTTTTTTCAACTTCTGAAAACTGTACTCTCTTTGATTATAGTGAAATCTTGTTTTGCCTCGCCCGTGATGTAGATCACCTTGTGATTGAACCACGTAAATTTTTGTGTTCAGTATTTATTTTTCCGCATTTGTTTCGAACAATTATCTTATAAGAATATTTGGTATCCACCACGCTAAATCTCATTTTAGGCTCTTATAAGTGAAAATTACATCAAAAGTCCTAAATGTTTGGCCAAATATGCAGTCAAGTCCTAAATTTTGAATTTGTGTAATCATTCTAATCATTTTTTCTTGAGTGCAATTTAATCCTTCTGGCAAGCTCACAACCAATTTTGCTAACGTAGATTCCAAAATTTTATGTGGCGCTCTGAAATTTCTTTTTGCATACATGGCTTTGACATGGCACTAATGTATCACGTCACAAAATTAAAAATCAAAAAAATTGAAAATTTAAGGAAAACCAAAGAATTTAAAAAAACTGGAGAAAAATTAAAAAAAAAAGAAGACAAAAACTACGGAAAAAGGAAAATGAAAGTCGTAGAGAGTGGAACCGTTGGTAAGGGCTGCTTGATGGTTTGGAGCTGGCAAAACTGCCCCCACTTAGTTGCTTTCTCTATTCTCCTTATCATGCCCATGAGCAGAGCCTGCACTTCCTTTTCTTTGTTGTTCATCCTCCTATAACATTTTAGTTGGCATGAACTTGTAAAATATTGAATCAAATAGATTGATTTTCAGAATGTTATGTTGATTCAGTGAGCTTATGAAAAATGAGAGATTTTACCTCCAGTCAGAAATGTAGACCGATTGAAGGGAGTAATCACGAGCTGGGCTTATTCCTCTTGAAAGTGTAGCCTTTGACTATTTTCTTTCCCCCTCTCTCTTGAGGATTCTAGAATATTTGCACATATATAGTCATCATTTTATCCCCTTTCAAAGAGATAAGCCTATACTAGAAAATGGATAGAGCTAAATATGAACAAATTATACGCACGCATAGGGATGTATACAGAAATATGTTGTATGGTGTTTGGTACCGAGGATTGAGTATTTGAGAGTATCCAACCAATTTCATGACTTGTGATATAATCCCGCTACCTAAATCTAATTTCGTGCCTCCCTCATTAATTATGTTAGTGTTTTCAGGATGCACCTTTTCATGGTTAAAGTTGAAAAATGAGACAACCCACAGAAGAATTTATGTGACCCAAAACTCATCGAACAGATAAGTTGGGTCAGGTAAAAAATGGTCTAACCCAAATTGATCTATTTAACCCGTTTTATTCCATTTCCATGTAATATAAATCTAGTGACTAATACTTAACCCGACCCATATTGCTATAAATTTCTTTATTTAATTCAATATAAGAAAATTCATATTCAAATTGAGGTGAGAGTACAAAGTAAACGAGCACAAAATCAAGTGAGGGCGAAAGAGAATCATAAAAGTCAGTTGAGTTTAAGAAAATTGTGAATCATTTAACACCCATATTCTTTTGGGTTTTACCATTCTAAGCCCATTTATGATATATTTACTAAATATAATTAACTTATATAACAATTCAGTCCATCAAATATGAGTTAAGATATGGATTTATGACTTGTTTTGGCATGTTTACCCAAAAGGTAGGTTGATTATATATGTGTGTGTATGTATTATTTTAGGGCAAGCAAAGGTACCTTCCGACCCAGTTTCCGCAAAGTTGTTTGGCATTTTTGAGAAACTTCATGCCTCCCTTCAACTTTTTTTTAACTGTTGCTTTGTTTTTTTCTTTTCACCCTTCTCAATTGCATACATCGAACTACTCTACGTGACAGTGGTTGACATATCGGCAAAAGTACATCAGAAGCGCCACAACTTGTGTATAGAGATCACTTTGGTGTCATAAGCTTTTTTCGGATTACTTTTTTTTTTTTTTTTTTTGGTAAGGGTAAATGTTTTTCGGATTACTTTAATGCCAACTTTTTTGAAAAACGATCATTTTAGTGCCAATGCTGATGTGGCTAGCTAGAAATCCGATATGGCACTGACACGGCTCGTCGGAGAGGTCCACGGCTCACTAGAGAGGTCCAGTCAGCATTAAAAACCAAAAACGACTCCGTTTAGCCCGCAGACGTGTACTTTTTTGAAAAAAAGTTCAAATTATATTTAAAAAAAAAAGGTTGCAACAGCGGCGAGGGAGCCCTTGCCTCTACTACCGCCAACCCACCACCGCCGGGAAGGGCCGGCGGTGGTGGGCACAGTGGTCAGCAAGGGTCGCCAGCCCCTGGTTAGGGCCCGCCGACCCTCGCCTCGCCCAGCGAGGGTTGGATCCGGTGAGGCAAGACCTCGCCGTCGCGACCCAAGCGACAGCGAGGTCGGCCTCGCCTTCGCTGGGCGAGGCGAGGATGGCCGGGCCTCGACTAGGGGCTAGCGACCCTCGCCGACCACTGAGCCCACCACCGTCGGCCCTTCCCGGTGGTGGTGGGTTGGCGGCAGCAGCGGCGAGGGCTCCCTTGCCGCTGCTGCAACCATTTTTTAAAATTATTTTTTTTTCTAAAAATTAAAAATTTGAAAAAAAAATCACATAATTTTCACATGTACAAGTCATACTATTTTTTTAATATAAATGCCATGTCAGCTTTTTGGCCAGAATTTTGGCCGGAGTTACTAAAGTGATCTATTTTCCTCCGACTTGACACCAAAGTAATCCGAAAAAATGTTATGGCATCAAAGTAATCTCCGTACACAAGTTGTAGCACTTCTAGTGTCCTTTTGCCTTGACACATCAAGCTACTCTATGCATAGAAATCACTAGGTGGATCATATACGCATATGCCCCTAATAGCATGTTATCAAAATTTTAAGCACGTTATTAAATTATAGAAGCTCTTCTTGGGTAGTGAGTGGGCAGAGAGAATTTGAGAATTTTCAGTTGTAAATGCCTCTCCGAAGATTCGCTCCAATCACCTGCAGCAATTTCTCACGCCAAGTTCCCCTTACATGGAGCATTCAGACTAAAAGATTGCCGAATGGAGTGTTTTCCCCACAATTATAAGGACGTGTCTTCTTTCTTTGACCTGAGAAAGTTCTGAGTTAAAGTTGTTCCAAGAATAAAAGCACGTCTTTCTTATGATTCTCTCTTTGTATTCGGCCATCAGTAAAATCTTCAAGTTACACCCATGAAGAGGACCGGCTCACATCCGTAACAAAAATGCTAAAAGAGTATGCCTCTCCGGTCTTCTAAGCCGGTTCTTGGACTGATTGAAAAACCATTCCCAAAGATGTTAAAGTTAAAACACACTCTACTTTCTAGTTCTCTCCCCCAGATCTTGCCCCTCTCTCTCTCTCTCTCTCTCTCTCTCTCTCTCTCTCTCTCTCTCTCTGGTCTCTACAGCTGCCACCTTCGATCTCTCTCTTGAGTCTTGCCTGAGTCGCCGTCTCTCTCTCTCTCTCTCTCTCTCAATCTCACAGCTTGCGGCCTCGCCATTGCAAAAGTCTTCAACTTAATATCCAAGCAACTAAGAAGCCTCAATTTCCTCACATTTTCCTCTAGAAAACGTTGCAAATTCATTTTATTTCCCCGACCCCACAATTTCCTCTCATTTTCAACCTAACATTCAAGCAACTAAGAAGAGCCTCAAAAAGTTTCGGACCCCATTGCAAAAGTCTTCGTGTCTCCTTCCTCTCTTGTCTTTTACGTATGCTTCATGCATTTACTCGCAATTGAGTTGAATTGTCAAAAAAAGAAAAAAGGGAAAGGTTGTGGAAAAACACGAAAGAGACAAAAGTCGTGCGCGTCTCCCCTTTGGCTTTCTCCAACATATGATGGAGTCGTGCCAAGCATTTTCAGTCTCCTTGCGTTTTACATGGGGCCTACTTTCACAAGGAGTTGAGAGGAAGCTTCATCTGTCCATTCGATATGGACATGGCTTGAAAATAGCGACCCTATCCACGCGTTTTCGGTTTCCTTGCGCTTGTCGGTGTGAAAATTTGTCCTCACAACCAAAATGCTGCTTTTGCTCTACACGTTTATTCTACAGCTGTGGAAGGATAGAGATTAGAGATGCAGTGGAAACTCGTCAATAGCAGAATTCTTCCCACCGGAGAGGACGATGTAGGATGGGAATCAAACTAGAATTTTTTTAACCGCTATTTGCTATTGTCATGATATTTAGTTTCCTTATCATACTAGATTGTCTTTTTAGGTTTTTATAATCGAAAATTACACCAGCAATCCCGAATGTTCGGCTGAATGTGTAATCAAGTCTTAAATTTTGAGTTTGTGTGGTCAAATCTTAAATGTTTTATTATTGAGTGCAATTTAGTCCTTTCGGCAAGCTCATGAGCAAACTTGCTAAACGTGGATATCGAAATCTGTGTTTTTTAATTTCTTTTTGCATGCATGGCTATGATGTGGTGTTGATGTGGCATCGCGTCAAAAAAATTAAAAAAATTTAATAGTTAAGAAAGACCAAAGAAATTTTTAAAAAAATACAGACAAAAACTAAAGAAAAAAGAAAGTCGCAGGGAGTGGAACCGTCGATGAGGGTTGTCTGAGGGTTTAGAGACGGCGGAACTGCTCCCATTTCGTCGTTTTCTCTATTCTCCTTATAATGCCCTGGAGCAAAGCCTGCACTTCCTTTTCTTTGTCCTTCATCATCCTATTCATTTTGGTTGGCACGAACCTGTAAAATATTGAATCAAATAGCTTGTTTTTTTAGATTGTTATGGCGATGCAATAAGCTTATGGATAATGAAATATTTTTTTACCTCCAGTCAAGGATGTAGACCAATTGAAGGGGGTGATCACGAGCTGGGCTTGTACCTCTTGAAAATGTAGCGTTTGACTATTTTCTCTCTCCCTCTCTCTTAAGGGTTCTAGACTATTTACACATATATAGTCATCGTTTTTTCTCCTTTCAAAGAGATCAGCTTCTACCGGAAATTGGATAGAGCTAAACGTCATACAAATTATATGCACGAACGGAGATACATGCAAATTATGTTGTATGTTGTTTGGTATTTGGTATCGAGTATTGAGAATTTGAGAGCATCCAACCAATTTCATGATTCGTGATATAATCCCACTGCCTAAATCTACTTTCGTGCCACCTCCATCAATTATTTTTGTGTTTTTCAGGATGCCCTTTCTCATGGTTAAAGTTGAAAAATGGGACAACCTACCAGAGAATTCTGTGTGCTTGACCCAAAAGGGGGGTTGATTTTTATTTTTATTTATTTATTTTAGGACAAGCAAAGGCACCTTCCAACCCAGCTTCTATAAAGTTGTTTGGCATTTTTGAGAAACTTCATGCCTCCCTTCAACTTCTTTTAAACTATTGCTTTGCCTCCATGAAATATGCACATGCAAGGGTTTCCTTGTTATTTCTTTTCACCCTTTTCAATTGCATTATTGTCCTTCTCTGGTTCACATCGAACTACTCTGCCTGATAATTGCCACATCAAGCAACCCCGTGTATAGAAATTACTAGGTGGATCATATGCATATGCCCCTGATAGCACGGTGGTAAAATTTTAAGCACGTTATTATTATCTTGGTGATTTTGGCCCGTTGGGTGGACCGTCACATAATTCATGTGCTACAAAAGCTATATCAATCTTTACTTTTGGGCTGTCGAAAAAATTAGCACAAATAAGTACCTTAAATTCAAATAGGGTGAGTAAAATCTCAGTCAAAGGTCAGTTCAGCAAATTCTTTGATCATTGAATCATAGCCTCTAGTTCAGATTGAGTATTTTCAATTCACAAACCAAACAAACAGATCATCTATCGTAGCATTCCGTTAGTCTCTTCAGTTTTGGGTTTTCCGGTCGTAAAATAGTGCTTTGGCTGTTGTAGTGACCTTTATTTTGCTTAGGGCTTGTGACAATCTTATCGAGGCCGCCTAAGGAGTACACTGTTACAAGCAAGCATTTTTTTTTTCCCAACACATGACTGCATGTTTAATCATGTTAGAGTCTCTAAATTCTTTAAATTAACAAGCCATTTCGAAGATGTGGCCATATATCTTTTGCAAATCGACTTTATGGCGTGAAGCCTCTGGGTATGCACCGCAATGAACATAGGAGAGCTTGTTGTCATCTCTACTTGTGGAGGTCAAGGAATTCGATTTACCAATGCCACCTTGGAAACCTATCCATCACCACTACCCAAGAAAATGTGTTAAGAAAGATCTTTGTCTGAATTAACGGGACACCTCGCGTGTGAAAGTTTGTACGAGGTGATTTACTCTGTCTTGGGCTATTGGCAGAAGCAAGCAGTTGTGGAGAATATCTTAGTTTCTGATTATTTTGTCTGCCCCTCATCAATGGAAACAAAGGCAGGTAACAGAATGAATGTAGAAACAGAGCTCCATACATCATTTTTTGTTACGGCTAAAAGAATGACTTGCCTTTTGATGGTAAGAGGAGAAGTTCACGCTGGGACATAATTATTAAATACATCAGATTTTCTAGAAGTGATTGTTGATGTCTAATAGAGACTGGATTTTTTTGCATCTGTTTCCACAATGAAATTATGTCCTGACATCATAGTCTTCGCTTCTCTGCTTCCTTACATTTTTGTCGTGAAGCCAACTGAATTGGGTACGTCTGTGCCTTGACAACTTTCAGGCTAAAGCTGGAGCTGGCTTGGCAACTCTCTCAGTGGTCAGTCCTTTTTTTGGCCCTTGAGCTATAGTCTGATCTCTTTCACGAATAGGAAATCTGATGGCTATGTGATATGCGGACTCATTTCACATGCTCAAATAATCTGAAAATGAAATATGCAGGCATATGCTGCTGTGAAGTTTGCTGATGCGTGCCTGCGTGGGTTGAGTGGCGACGCTGGTATTGTCGAGTGTGCATTTGTTGCTTCTCAGGTTTGGTGCCTTGAAAGAACCTGTTGAGATTGAAAAATCTTTGTATTTCTCTTGAATCCAAAATTAAACCACAAATGATTTTCTTTATTGTTGCCCCCATATTTCAGGTGACTGAGCTTCCGTTCTTTGCATCCAAAGTGCGCCTTGGTCGTACTGCGGCCGAGGACGTTCTTCCCCTTGGCCCGCTGAATTAGTATGAAAGGTATGGAGTTTTAATAATCTCGAAATTTTTATGTATGTTTTGATTACATCAAAGGAAGAAGTTTGTTAATTTCGCATTTGTTGACCTGTAAAGCTGGCTTGGAAAAGGCAAAGAAAGAGTTAGCAGAGAGTATTCAAAAGGGCATTTCATTTTTTAAGAAGTGAGCGGGTTAAAGACGTTGCTTTTCGGAGTGGAAGAGATGGTCTCTTCATAGTTTTCGGTTATTTTCTACTCAGAATTGGTTCTTGGGAGTAAGTTGTTCAAACCCGGGAAGGCATCGAAGTTTATTCTGCATAGCTGACGTAGGAAAAACACAGAGGTTTCTCTTTTCTCGAATGCAACGTACTCGAATGGTAATATGTGTAATAACATGGTGGACAGATGTTTGTATATTATAGTTCTATGTCCATTGTCTTCATGTTTGCATCCGCGTTTTTGACTTTTTTATGCACCTGTCTTGTCGCCTCCAAGTTGCACTTCAACTGTGCAATGCCGCTATAAGCAAATGATGGACAGAGAGTGCCCAGTAAGCCGAAGTTCGTCTTTGTCACTAGGCTTGGAGTTTAAGAGACTCGAGTGCAGCTTTTTGCGGCTTTGTGCAGATGCTTTAAGAGACAAATGAGCAAAAGAGAGCCATTGCAGAGGCTCTTCTTGAGTGTAGTGGGCAGAGGGAGTCGAAATTATCATTTGGACACCAAAAGGTACAAGTATGAGAATTTTCAATTGGAGATGCCTCTCCACTGATTCTCCCTAATCACCAGCAGCAATTTCTCAGACCAAGTTTTCCTCACGCGAAGCATTCTGAGTAAAAGACTATAGTGTTTTCCCCCACAAGTTTAAAGATGCACGTTTTTTTCTTTGACTTGTGAAAGTTAGAGTAAAATTTGTTCCGTAGGAGTACTTAAATATTAAATCACCATCGATGAACTCTGGAACCCATGTGTTCATCAAAATCAACTTCTTCCTTCCATCATAGCTTATTTTTTGGCCCCCCGCCTCGTATTGATTGATATCTTTTAGTTAATAACTTAAGCGTTTAAAAGAGTTGATAATGGTTTATCAAAATTTCACATGCTCCTGCAACGAAAGTGAAGTATTTCTTTCGTTCTCTTTTCGTATTTGGGCATCAATAGAAACTTCTAAGGGAAAATTTCAATTTAGTACCCAAAGTGGGGTCATTTTCTCAAAAAGGGGTCTAAAGTGGATAAAGTGTCAAATAAAGATCTGAAGTGCCCAATCAGTCTAAAATAGAGGCCCGAAGTGCCCAATTAGTCTCAAATAAGGGTTTGGGTTCGCCAGCCAGTCAAATGCTCACCGACCAGCGAGCACATCACTATTCCGACGATCAAAATAGGGGCAATTTCGTCTTTTACTTTTTTTTTTCTCTTTTCCTTTTCTTTTGCTTCTTCTTCTTCATTTTTTTTTCTCTTTTCCCTTCGCTAGCCATAGCCGAGGTCGGCGGAGGTGGCCAGCCTTAGGCGGAGGCCGCCCTCGCTTGTGAGGGAAACCCAGGGCGGCCCAACGCTAGTGAGGGAAACCCAGGGTCGGCCCTCGCCGACATCGGTCGAGGGCAACCCTCGCGCACGCAGCCCAGGCGAGGGCGACCCTAGGTTTCCCTCATCGGCGAGGGCGGCCTACGCCTGAGGCCGGCCACCTCCGCCGGCCCTGGCTATTGCCGGCGGAGGGAAAAGCAAAAAGAAAAGAAGAAGAAAAGGAAAAGGAAAGAGAAAAAAAGAAGTAAAAGATGAAATTGCTCTTGTTCCAATCGCCGGAACAATGACGTGCTCGCCTGCCAGTGAGCATTTAATCGGCTGGCAAACCCAGGTCCTTATTTGAGACTAATTAGGTATTTTGAATCCTATTTGAGATTGATTGGGTATTTCATACTCTTATTTGATATTTTTTCTACTTTAAATCATTTTTTGAGAAAATGACCTCCTTTTGAGTATCATATTGAAATTTTCCCAACTTCTAATTACAACCCTCCCCCTGAAGAGGACGACTCAGATCCATAAAAATAATGCTAAAAAAGTAGGCCCCTCTGGCCTTATAAGATCTGTTCTCGGGAACCGGAGCCACACCCTGCAGTGTCTTGAATCTGAAACGCTTTCCACTTTCTAGTTCTCCCTCTCAGATCTGGCCTCTCTCCCTCTTTTCTCCGGCGGCTCCCTTCGATCTCTCTCTCTTTCTCTAGTCTTGACTAAGTCCCTGTCTCATCTCATCTCTCTCGATCTCGACTCAGTCGCTGTCTCATCTGGCTCGGCCATCGATCAGCGCACTCTAGGTACTCTCTCTTTATATCGGTTTCTTGGTCGAATGCCATTGCCAATTGATGGCTGTGAGTTAGTGACTAACTAAACCCATCACCTGTTTTTCATGTTTTTTCTAAACTGCGCTCGATTGATTTCTTGAGCAAGCCCATCAACTATTTTCTTTCAGCTCGATTCTGTCTCACGTCTCAATTGCTTCGTGCCATGGCACCAGCCACTCGCACATCAGGAATGGAGTTCGAAGTGTTCCTGAGTTTCAGAGGGCCGGATACTCGGCGTGACTTCACTAGTTGCCTCTACCGTGAAATGGTGGAGAAAGGAATCCGCGTCTTCAAAGACGACAAAGAGCTCCGAGTCGGCCAAAAGATTAGTGGAAACCTTTTGCGAGCCCTTGACGACACTCGAATCTATATCCCCATCTTCTCTAAAGGCTTCGCTTCCGGTCCGTGGTGTCTCCGTGAGGTTGCGCATATGGTAGATTGCGTTTCAAAGTCGGATGGGAAGAAGGAGATCCTCCCCGTTTTCTTCGATGTGGAGCCGAATGATGTCAAGCTCAGAACCAAATTGTACAGAAATGCACTGTCTGAGCATGAGGGGAAGTATGGCCCTGAAGAGGTGAAGCGCTGGGCTGATGCTCTTGTTGAGGTTCCTACTACAGTAGGCTGGACGCTGGGAGCGAAAGACTAAGTTTTCATAACTTTTTCCAGCTATTAATTTTAATATGACGCATTTTTTCTTATACATTTGAAAATATCTCATATTCAATTTGTCTTCTAGTCACTATAATTTCTCTCCATAATTGATACGGTAGTTTGAAAAAATTTAATGCGAATATTGAAGTCATTGTCAAGTTTTGGTTAGATGCTAAGTTTTAGCATCCTGTTTGGTTGTCAAAAACCTAAAAACAAATTTAAATAGCAAAATAAATATTTTCCAACAATTTAGCAAAAAATGAAAAGTAGAAACGACAAAAAGACAAATATTAATGCTTATTCAGTGTTGATCAAACATACTGATTTTGTACTACTAGCAGATGAACTAATTATTATATATTTGATCAATCTCAAAATATCGCCTGCACATTAAAATAACTAAAAATCATTTGATGATTATCAGATTTCAACAAAGAACCATTTATTAGCTTTATCAGGATTTAGAGAGAGAGACTTGGAGACGCGGCATAAAGTGAACCTTCTATGCCGCTTATATATATATTTTCATGAGCATTCTATGACATCAGTTAATTGTTGCTGATATTGAATTTTTAACAAGCCAATGGCCTCGTTAATTCTCATTTATTTAATCTATGAATAAGTAGAAGGACAAAAAAGTCATAAAGATATAATTGACTTCTTTTCCACTCTCTTCTCTGCTTCAACCAAATATGAAATGACTTAATTTCCTTCATTTTCTTTTTTATCTTTCGTAAGCATACAAACAACCGTAAAATTACCTTACCAAAAAAAAAAAAAACAACCGTAAAATCAACAGTTTCTTTCTCTTGGTCATTACCCGAGTCCCTTCCATTTTCTCTTAGTCACTGCATTCAAATTGAGTGCTAGTGTTTAAACCCAATCAATGAGAATTTGGGCAGCAGTGTTAGGGTTTAAACCCAACCAATGCAAGTCTGGCCAGCAGCCACAGTAGCTAATTTGAGCCCTATATAAATTGAATAATTTCATTGTAACTTGGGGCTATTATGTTTCAATGAAATCAAATTTGTTATTTGAAAAACTGCTACTCTTTGCAAAACAGTCTTAATATATGTAGCTTATCTTATTCAAATCGGATATGCTTGAAAGCTAGGAATAGTACGTTTTCATCATTTTCTCAATCTGAATTTGTCCACCATCTTTGTATGGTAGGTATGGAGAACTTATAGGATCGATTGTTCGAGAGGTCCAATTAAGCTGAAGGTGAAGAACAGATCTCTTCCTGACCATCTAGTTAAAGTGGATGATGAAGAAGCTATAGAGGAATTGTTGGATGTTGACTCTGATGGCGTACGATTCGTCATAATACATGGTACAGGTGGTATTGGTAAATCAACTCTGGCTAAGGTTATCTTCAACAAATTGTTGTCTAAATTCGGTTACTCCAGTTTCCTTGAAGATGTCCAAAGTCATCGTCTTTTAGACATGCAAAAGAAAATGTTATTCGACACACTAGGCACGACCTCTATTGACGGAATCCATGACACTAACGACGGGATCAATTGCATAAGAAAACGACTTAGTGAGAAAAAGGTTATGGTTTTTGTCGATAATGTGAACGACAACAAGCAACTCAAGAACCTCGCAGGGAGATACAAATGGTTCGGTTCCGGAAGCAGGATCATCGTTACAGTCAGGGACAAAAGGACAATACCATATAGGACGATGCTAGATGAGGAGAACCAAACACGACCTAGCTATTACATGTACTACCAAGTAAAGGTGATGCCTCTGGATCGAGCAATTCAGTTATTCAGCAAGCATGCCTTTAGAAGCGATACTCCTCCAATAGATTGGTATAATTTCTCAGAAGAAATTGTTTCAAGCATAGGAAGGCTTCCTTTGACTCTTGAAGTCGTGGGTTCTCTTTTTGCCCGCATGGCCAGATCAAAGTGGCATGAGACATTGAAGGAATTAAAGCAAGTCCCACGTGAGGAAGTCCGAGACACACTCAAGATAAGTTTTTACCAATTGGACCACAGAAAAAAAGAAATATTCCTAGACATAGCATGCTTTTGCATCGGGGAGGATGAGATGCATGCGAATTACATGTGGGATGATTGCGGATATTCTCCATGCAGCGCAATTGATGATCTTCTCCTCATGTCATTGATAAAGATTGATGACAACAATAAGTTCTGGATGCATGACGAAATTCGAGATCTTGGAAGGTACATTGTCAAGGAAGAGAATTTTGAAGATGCTGGAAAGCGCCGTTGGGTGTGGATTAACGAGAATTCTTTAGACGTGCTGAGGAGCAACGAGGTGAAAGTCATTAAGAGTAGAAGATATAGTCAATCCATGAAAATCTTTCGTCATGTGCTTTAAAATGGATAATATCGGTTGATGGCCTGCTTTGTTTACTAATTTATAAAGAAATAGAAAGCAACTCTATAAGCAACAAAAGTTTATGTTTTCATGCCTTACCCATGTTCATTCGTTTCTTAATTCGGTGAGAATGAAAATGAGTTCTTTGTTTCCTTCCTTGAAAAGATGTTTAGTCTGTGAAAATACAGAAAAATCAACAATCAACATCCAATGAACATCTTAAACATGCTTTGGTTTGTCTTAATTTCAAATTGATGAAAAATAAGGTGATTATATTTTTACAGCATGACGATTGATTTAATAAGTTTGGGGTCTAAGAACAACTACTGATATTGATGACTACTTGCTTGGTTAATTGCTTTCTATAGTGCACTCATCTTTATTCTCTGCTATTGCTGGCAGGAAAAACGAGCTGTACGAGCACTCGGTCTGGGTATTAGTCATGACTTAACACCTGAAGAATTAGCCTGTTTGCCACAACTGCGGTTCCTTGGTGGGGAAAGAATGAATTTTGTAGGCAACTTCAAAAATCTTCTTCATAATCTGAGATGGCTTTCTTGGCATCATTGCCCACTGGATTTTTCAGCAATGAATCTTCACGCGGTGAATTTGGTTGTGCTCAACCTTTCGAAGAGCAACATCACCCACGATTGGGGTGGATGGAGGCAAATTGAGGTACCAAAACACCTCGCTCATGTTCACCTTAAATTCTATCAATTGACATTTGCTAGCTATTTGTATGCTATTGTAATCTCATAGTTATCGTGGACATGTAATTGACATTTTCTGTCCATTGCAGATGGCAAAAAAGTTGAAAGTTATAGATTTAACGTCGTGCATCTCGTTAACCAAGACACCCGATTTTTCCGAGTTTGGCAAGTTGGAGAAATTGATTCTCACTTGGTGTATGAGATTGTCTACGATTGATAGGTCAATTGGTAAGCTAAAACTGCTAAGTACTTTAAATATCAAGGGATGCCATGACCTCCAAGGGTTGCCTGAGGAAATCGGTTCACTAGAATGCTTGTCGGAGATTATCATGCCGCAGGCTAGCGCGCTGCCCTTATCTAAACCGTTCAAGCTTCCTGAGACACTAGGCAATCTAAAATCTTTGATGAAGTTTGAGATTCATAACAATCTTGCTATCTGCCAACTTCCTCACTCTATTGGAAGATTAACGAATCTCATGCATTTGCGGTTGACTTCAGGTTATATGCTAGTTGAGCTTCCGAACTCTATTGGGGAACTAGAATCATTGGTCGAGTTAAATATAAGTGGCTCGGGCATCTCTGCTCTCCCCGATTCCATTGGAAATATGAAGAGACTAAAAGTCTTAAAGGTGGCATCCACACAGATACGCACGATACCTTGTGCACTCGGAAGGGTAGAGATGCTCGAAGAGCTCAATGCCTCATATTGTCCGCATCTCATGGATGAAATCCCATGGGAAATGTGGATCCTAACCAATCTAAGGATCTTGGATTTGTATGGGAGCCCAATCTCTACAGTGCCGAGAAAGATCAGTGATTTTTCTAGTCTCCAAACGCTTAAAATATCAAGCTACCGGCTTCGCCCGTTGCCCGAGCTTCCTTCAAGTTTGAAATGTCTAGTGGCCGAAGCTGCTGATAGCCCTATTTTTCCCGACCTCTCAAGCCTAGTTCATCTAGATCATCTCGAATTGGGGAGCAAATATTTCGGTACCGACCGTGTGATAGTGAAGAAGGTTATCTCACTTTGGAAGGATGCACAGTCCATCCATCGGCTTCCATATGGCTTGTCAACCTTGAAAGTTTACCGGATCCCGCAATTGCCAGATTTTTCTGGCTTCAGAAGCTTGTCGGTTCTCTCTATCAGCTACTGTTCGGTGCCGCACTTCCCCGTACTTACATACTTGGAGAGCTTAAGGGATTTGGAGATACGGTGGTGCGACTTCCTGAAGAGCACACCCGATCTGTCGTGCTTGAAGAGGCTCCAAAAGTTAACACTGTTTTTCTTAGACAAACTGGTGGAGATTCCAGGTGTGGGGGAAGTGGAATCACTGAAGTCTCTAAGCATTAACTTTTGTGATGCGATTGAACGATTGCCTAACCTGTCAAAGTTAAAAAATCTACAGCATCTCGATATTTCTTTCTGTCGAAAAATGAGAGCCGTCGAAGGCTTGAACGAATTGAAATTTCTGAAGAAGGTGGAGATCAAAGACACGTCCATGGAAAAGTTGTCCGATGTGCCGCCATTCACAAAGCTGATGACAGATTCGACGTCACAAGAAGCTGCATTTTATGAGACAAATTCAACGTTTCCAGAAGTTGAAGAAGACACCATTCAGTATTCGAGAACAAGTGAGCCACGCATCATCCCGGAAGTACAGGGACTTCCGATTAAAGCACGTCAGTTCCGATCGTCCAAAAGGTGGGGAAGTACGGTCTTGTCGAAATTCTCAGGTTCGTTGGATTGCATGAAAGCATAACACGATTTTGGCTCGTGTTTGCTAACCCGTAGAGCTGGCCTGGAAAAAGGGCAAAGAAAGGGTTGGCGGCGAGGATTCAGAGTTCTTATGCCTGGCAAGTGGATTAGACCCAAACCGGCTTGTGTAATAAAGCCATATTTGCAACGCACATTCACCATCGACAGGAAATGATCCAAGGGTCCTCTCGTCACGTCACTTCTTAAACCATATATTATGTTTCTTGTTAAGATGATGTTTTCTTTGTCAATTTGAATTCTTGTGATGCATGAAGTTATTATGCTCTATTCATTTCAATCGTCTATAAAGTATGAACTTATTATGTATGAATAAGGCTTAACAAATATTCATTACCAATTTCTATGATAATGGGTTGCGTTAGGCACGTGGGTATCTCCTAGTGTTTTTGCTTGAGCCAACGAAAGATCGAGATTATTTCCAATTTGTCATCCATCCCACATTTTCATGGAACATTACTGGGGCCTACTGCAATTTCCTTTTTTCGCAATTGCCATATCCATCATGTCATCTTCCTTGAATCTTCATGACATTGCCTTAGAACGACTCAGGATCAAGTGTCAAGTCCCTTTTCTTTATCATTATTAGTCGTCAGTTACGTAAGACAGATAACAATCGAGATTGTAGTCCCTAGACTCTTAGAATTACGTAGCCAGAAAAATGAATGGCTAAATTTCATGTACTTTTCTTAGTGCTTAATTAAACGTCTGGTTGACCAAAAAAAAAAAAAAAAAATTAAACGTCTGGCATTTTTTTTTGTCATGGTTCCTCTCCTATTGACCTGTCCTGTCGCTTTTATGATTGGTCAACAAAAATTCATTATTCTTTTTTCCTTTTTGACGGATTCTTCTATTGTAAGTTTTGCACATTTGTTGATGGCCAACAAAGAGGATATTTGCGGACTCCTTCACGACGAAGTAAGTGCAAGTAAATGAGAAGGTAAAACCAAAGGCATAAAGGTAGTAGATAGCAAAGGCCTTGAAGGGCCAACGACTACCAAGTCAAGGTCTGGATTCACATGTAAGAAATTTCATAAAATTGGAAGACTTGAGAGTTTCATATGTTCGTAACAAAATTTTATTGTTTGGGTCACTTCCTAAAATTACACCATATATATCTCCAAAACCAATATCTCAATAAATCAAACTTCGGGCTTGTGCAACCCATGGGACAATAATGGTTAACCGTCTCGTTGTCAAACATAAATTCAGCACCTGCGGATCTTCTTATATATATTTTTTATTATCTTGATCGTTAATTGATCACTTTAATTATAATAAAATAATAATGAATTTCTCTAAAGGGGACCTCATTGCTTAAGAAGTTTTTCCTTGTGTGTTTGATTCTGTTACTATGTGCAACGCATTTTATGCTAATTTGGTATTAGACTTATATTTGACAAACGCGTGAATCCTTTTATATGATTAGGGTCCGTTGATATAAAAAAATCTAACAATGGAAAAAAAAGACTTCTTACAGGATCCAGTGACATTACAACTAGGTTTGCCATTTTACCAGCATTGTGGAATTACACTTTCTCTCAGTCTTCTACTCAATTATTTGCATTTACATGCAAGACCGAAATCCTCCTTCCAATTTGTGTCTACTCCTTTATATTGTACAATTTTAGATCAATCGATCCCCCAATGTTTCACATCTATTCATAGTACAAAAAAAATCTCAAAATTAATAAGATCTTCATGTTATCCACACTACGTATAAAGACAATACACTCATTTTTACCTGAATACAAGCAAAACCCTATTGAATATGGTCCCGACACGAGGCCATGCTGGGTAGGATGCCTATTGTTATGTCGTGCCTTCTATGCTTCTCACGTACGCTCCGCCTATGGACAGTGTCTCAAATTTGAACATACATCGAAGTTCAAAATGATTTGCATGGTCTGAAAAAGGAAGAAATCAAGTCTGTTATGGTTTTGGATAAGAATATGGATTTGTAGCATTATTGGCTTGATTTACATTTTGATCAATGAGCAAAGAGCTTCTGCCTCGTATCCCGACCCATGAGTGGTAAAAGAAACACGAGAGATATTGAGGGTTTTCTCACTGTATATATCGTTTGTCTATGAGATTATTGCTAACACAAGACGTGATAATTTCAAGATCTTTTACTTGATTTATTTTTCATTTATTTTTGGGAGGGCCGTGTTTTTTCTCCCATTCCTAGTTGGAGGAAACTTCCTTTGGTCGGTCTTTTAATTGGTGGGTTACAAACATCAACATCACCCACAGTATATTTCATTAAATTTGCATGTACATGACGTTCATAACTTGAAAACCAATCATAACCAATAGTCGGTGGAATAAGAGTTTATTATTTGGAGTTAGATCATCGCTTGGGTTTATGAATATTTCATCTTTCATTATAAGATCGGTTTAACCCTTTGAATAATGACAATTTTCTCTAGTTGCGCTTTGATGTGTAGCAACATTGTGTTATGTTTGACTATTAACGAGTGTCCATTTTAACCGTGTCACTAATGCATTCGACCAAGCTGGGTCGAATGAATTTTGACACACTATATTAACATTGATCTAACTTGGATGGCATTTTGGCATTTTGTGGCAATGAGAATTTTACTTTACATATATATCACTAAAAATTCTTCGAGGCCATGCTAGATGAAGTTCTTTAAGGGAATGGGGATTTATGATTGTGGACCTGTGGCTACCACAAGGTGATGATGAGACACGCATGAAGCATGGGTCAATGGAGATGGCATGGTGCATAATGTGGACGAATAGGTGCATTTCCTTTCAATGTAATCTCAATTCAATGCAATTTACATTTTCTCGCCGGACATTTCTTATAATTAAAAATAATCTATTTTCTCTAACCTACCTCTTTTCCATATATATAAAAGCATTGAACCAGCAATAAAATACCAATTTGAATTCAAATCAAATTTTGAAGATGAGTCTTTTCACCAAGCCTGTAGATGCTCAAAATATAGTTGTAGAAATCCACCATGTCTTGTTTATTGTTCACTTTCTGCCTATAGTTTCATCTAAGTATCTTTGACCATATATTTTATCTTATTATTCACTACTTGTGTCAAGGTCCTTCCAAATTGATCATCCACATTCAAAACTCTTAGACGACGATACAATGTTTTGTAATTTGTTCTTCTTCTCCAATTTAAAGGTCCATCAAAACATTCGATGTTTTCTCAATATAACACTGCAAATGTACATTTCATCAGCCTTTTATTATGTTATTGTCATTAAAATAGTCGTAGAGAAATTCATAACACAATCATGTTAAATTATTTTCTAAAGTGTGAAGCCCATAGAAAATTCAAAAACGTTGCAAATTCATTGTATTTACCTGACCCCACAATTTCCTCTAATTTTCAACCTAACAACATCCAAGCAACTAAGAAGCCTCAAAAAGTTTCCAACCCTATCGCAAAAGTCTCCTGTCCTCTTCGCGTCTCTTTCGTCTCTTTATCTTTTATGTATGCTCCATGCATTTACTCGCAATTGAGTTGAATTGTCAGAGAAAAAAAAAAGTTGTGGAAAAACACGAAAGACGTCTCTCCTTATGAAACATTTACATACAACGAGAATGCAAATTCATTGTATTTACCTACCCCACAATTTCCTCTCGTTTTCGACTTAATATCCAAGCAACTAAGAAGCCTCAAAAGTTTCGACCCCATCGCAAAAGTCTCCTGTCCTCTTCGTGTCTCTTTCCTCTGTTTTCTTGTACGTATGTTTCATGCATTTAATCGCAATTGAGTTGACTTGTCAAAAAAAAAAAAGAAAGGTTGTGGAAAAACACGAAAGAGATAAAGTCGTGTACGTGTCTCTCCTTTTGCTTTTTCAAATATATAATGGAGTCGGGCCACGCGTTTTGACTTTCCTTGCGTTTTCATGGGGGATTTCACAAGGAGTTGAGGGGAAGCTGCATGTTTTCGTTACATGGACATGGCTTGAACATAGCGACCCTATTCCGCGCTTTTTCGCTTTCCTTGCGCTTGTTGGCGTGAAAATTTGTCCTCACAACCAATATGCTGTTTTTGCTGCTATCTACAGCTGTGGAAGGATAGGCCAAATCAAGAAAAGAGATGCATTGGGAAGCCTGTGAATAGCAGAGTTCTTCTCAGTAGGAGAGATCGATATAAGATGGGACTTACACCATATTTGAGTAACCCATATTTGTTATAATCTTAGGAGAATATTTGGGATCCACCACACTAGTTCTTGTTTTAGGCTCTTACAAGTGAAAATTACACCAAAAGTTCTAAATGTTTGGCCGAATATGCAGTCAAGTACTAAATTTTGAATTTGTGCAATAAAGGCCTACACGTTTTTTGTTGAGTGCAATTCAATCCTTCCGGCAAGCTCGAAACCAAACATTTCTGTCGGAAAATCCAATGGAAGATGATATTTACAATTTATGATCAGCTAAGTGTGAAGTAATCAGACAAAAGCATGGTTATTAAAATTCGAGAATACAAAAAGGATGAGAAGAATTTCTTTTAATATTTTATTTTAGTCACCGAAAGCAAGTCTATTGCCCCCCACCACCACCCCCCCCCCCCCCGCCCCCCATCTCTTTAGAATTCCACCTAGTTTATTTACCCCGCAAGTGCATTGTTCTTTTTTTCAATTGCTTTATGATGGTGCCAGAGAAAAAGAGAAGCATCGGGTTGGGAAGAGGGCCACTTTTGGTGTTATAAGATCTGCATTTGTCAACTTTGACAGGCTGCAAGGAATCACTCTTTTTGACCACTTCGAATATTGAGCCCATTCTCGTTTCTAAGTTTGCTGAACCACAGAGATCTCCATTTGTAACTCTGGCTTCCGAAAGGGTTTTAGATTTCCAATGTGCTGTACTGATTTTGCTGCTACACTGTTCAATTTTTTCTTCAAGAGAAGATCAAGAGAGATCAATGGAGGGGAGGCAAATGACGATCCAGCTGCAAACGATGAAACAGCGATGGGCGCTTCTTCTGCTCACACTTCAACAGAAGGTCAAGGAAGAGCTACCTCATCCGGATATGATTATGAAGTATTCTTGAGCTTCAGAGGACCGGATACTCGATCAGCTTTTACCGACTTCCTTTACACTAATCTGATAGCTGCAGGAATCCGTACATTTAAGGACGACGAAGATCTCCGCATAGGGGAAGAGTTTGCCCCTAAACTTCTCCAAGCAATTAAGCAGTCGAAGATCTTAATACCTATATTTTCGAAAGGTTATGCCTCTAGCGTATGGTGTCTCAAGGAGTTAGTCCAGATGGTTGAGTGCCAGAAAACTGGAAGACAAAAGATCATCCCCATTTTTTATGATGTGGCCCCTTCAGAGGTTCGATACCAAACTGGGGCTTATGCAGAGGCCTTTTGTTCACACAAAAAGAAGAGGCGATATGGCGAGGAGACTATCGGAGGGTGGAAGGATGCTCTCACTGTAGTCGCAGGAATAAACGGATCGAACCTACAAAGCATGCCTAACAGGTGACTGCTTGTAGCATTCCATCTCATGTGCCTTGTATCGTTAAACTCGATGCATTTCAATTGGTTTCTTTTTTAGATTTGGGTTAGTCTTGTTGAAATTGAATTGTATGCAATTGCAGTTACGCCGCAAAATCACCCTAAATAATGGCACAATCCCAATTTTGTCCCATTTCATTCCCAGCAACATTATTTTTTGTCAGATTCAGGTCATTCATTAACTCGAAGTTCCACAGCTAATTCATCTAAATGGAATAAATCGTTGAAGAACACCTTTAGAATAGATCTGTAGTTTTCAATTTGGTCTTGCTAGAACATAGTTTGGTTCAACTCAGTTTTCTAACTCATTGCCATTTGATCTCCAACAAACACTAGGCGAGAAGGTGAGTTCGTGAAAGCATTCACGCAGATGGTTTTCAATGATTTGAGTAAGGCTTATCTGGGGGTATCAGATTGCTTGGTCAATGTCGACAACCACGTGGATGCAATCATGGAAATGATAGGTGCTAGGACAAGTGAAACACGGATTATAGGAATCCATGGGATGGGCGGTATTGGAAAGACGACTATTGCCAAAATGATCTACAATCAACTTTCACGCGACTTTGAGAATTGTTGCTTTCTTCGGGGTATTCGAGAAATGTCAGAAGACAAGGGCATTGAATGCTTGCAGAATCAGCTCATCTCTGAAATCCTCAAAATGAAATGGATAGATATAAAAAACATAGATGTAGGGACTCAGACAATTAAGGACAGGTTGTCTACTAAAAAAGTCCTCCTCCTTCTCGATGATGTGGATCACAAGGAACATATGGATGCACTCATAGGCAAGCGTAATTGGTTTGGTACAGGGAGCAAACTTATTATTACTACTAGAAACAAAGATGTTCTCAAGGTTCCTGAAGTGGACGGCCTTTATGAGGTTAAAATCATGGATTCCGATCAATCTCTTCAACTTTTTAGCAAACATGCCTTCAGGAGAGATTCTCCTTTAGATGAGTATATCAACCAATCCAACAGGGCGATAGGCATTTGTGGAGGTTTGCCGCTAGCTCTTGAGATCATAGGTTCACTTTTATCTCGCACCGAAAAGGAAAAGTGGGATGGCAAATTGAAGGAGTTGGAAAATGTTCCTCCTGAGGATGTCCAGAGTAAGCTGAAAATAAGTTATAATGCATTACGTGTTCGAGAAAAGCATATATTCCTTGATATCGCTTGTCTTTTCATTGGATATGACAAAGACATTGTGGTTCACTTCCGGGATAAATCAAAATTTTTTCCGGATGAGGCTATGGAAGTTTTGCAAAACATGTCTTTGATAAGTATTGAAAAGGACAATAAAGTGTGGATGCATGACCAACTCAGAGACCTTGGAAGAGAAATAGTTCGACAAGAAAGTAACATGAAAATAGAGAAGCAAAGCAGGGTGTGGGATCCTAAGGAAGGATTGGATTTGCTAAGGAGACATAAGGTAAACTTCCCCCAATATAAATTCCCAGTAGTTATGGATTTTTTATTTTAAAAAAAAAGCCAGTTACTTTTTGTGTTGTCTAGCACCATTAAGATTTCCTCAACCTATATTTTGCTCTTTTGAGATTATAGGAATGATAAGCTTAATATAGTGGACTTGAATAAATGTGTTTCCCTTCAACTGTTTTGTTTTTAAATTTTTCCTTTGGGCAGGGAAAAAAAAAAGTTGAAGCTCTTCGTCTCAAGTTGGACCACCAGCGGCAATATCGTTTTACTTATAAGGGCTTTGAGAGCCTATCAGATCTAAGGTTCCTTGAAGTGTACGGTTCGATGGAAAATTTTTGTGCAGAAGAGAGGCTTCTTTTGCACGAATTGCCATCAAATGTTCTTCCAACTAATGAGAATTCAGATCTCCTTCCACAATTACGATGGTTTTCATGGCATGATATTCCCCCAACATTTGACATTACAAATTTCTCCATGGAGGATGTGGTTATTCTCGACCTATCTGAGAGTAAAATTACGCATGATTGGAAGGGTTGGAGCCATATGGAGGTATGTTATATGCTAGATAACATTTATTATTCCATCTTATTAGATTAGTTATCTTTGCATGATTTTTCTTTTACAGGAGATGAAGATTTTAAAAGTTCTGAATTTGACCAATTGCCATTGCTTGGAGAGAACTCCCAATTTCTCTACTCTTGTAAATTTAGAACGTTTGATCCTACAAGGCTGTAGCAAATTAGTCGAAATCGATGGGTCGATTTGTCAGTTGAAACACCTAGTTTCCTTAGATGTAAGGGATTGTCGGTGTCTTCAGAGGCTGCTAGAAAAGCTTGGTGGACTAGAAGCTTTGAAAGAACTCCGGATTGATGAGACTGAGATCGAGCAAATCCCTAATTGTCAAGGAATGAGGAATTTAAGGATTTTCACTGCATCTAAATGTTTGTCTTTTATGCTTCCCCCCACAATCGGAGATCTTACAAGTCTTGAATACCTATCTCTGAAAAATTGCAAACAGTTAAAGTGGCTTCCAGATTCAATCGGGAATTTGAAATCGCTGATTGAGTTGGATATAAGCAAGACGAGCATCAGAGAACTACCTGATTCCATCGGAGACTTAGAAAATTTGAAAGTAGTGAAGATGACCTGCGATTCCACAAGCAAAATACCCAATTCCTTTTGGACGATTGAGAAGCTCGAAGAAATAGAAGTCACGCGTCCACAAGTCACACATCCACGGCCTACGAAGGGTTTCCATGTGAAAATTGGCGATTGCATCCACAAATATCAATCCCTGAGGATATTGAAAATGCATGATGCTAGAATATACGTAGTACCGCAGCTTTCAAAAAGTCTTGTCGATCTACAATTGGGAAGATTGTACATGAAGATGTTTCCAGATCTATCAGACCTGACTAATTTAAAGAGATTATGTCTAGAGTTTGCCCCACGTGATGATGATGGGCCTGTGGAAGAAGAGTCCATAAACACCAAAGAAATAAAAACAGAAGAAGAAGAAGAGTCCATGCCATGGTGGATTGGGAAGTTGAGCAAACTGGAGATTCTGGCCCTCACCTCTGATTATGTGACCACCTTACCCACGGATATAACTCTCCTTCCTCGACTCCAATTCCTTACCATCAGCTGCCGTAATCTGCGTGACCTCCCGAGCCTTCCCTCCAGTTTATTATCCTTGTATTTGGAGTCTGAATACGTGACCACCTTACCCACAGATCTTAGTCTCCTTCCTCGACTCCAAGAACTCGACTTCAAATGCCCTAAATTGCCTCACCTCCCGAGCCTTCCCTCCAGTTTATCATCATTAATTTTGTTCCATTGCTACTCACTTTGCTCGATGGAGGATCTATCGAATTTGAAGAGACTATCAGATCTTCAGATTATTCATGGTGCAATCTCAGAGATTCGGGGCCTTGATTGTTTGGAGAACCTACAAGAGTTGGAGCTTCGGGCCCTGCAACAGGTGGAGATATTACCTGATCTAAGTAATTTCAACAAACTAAGAAGCCTTCAAGTAGGCGACTGTGATAGTCTGCTTGAGATTCAAGGCCACCTACCACAATCTTTGGAAGAATTGGAGATTTTTTCATGTGAATCTTTACAACAGTTGCCTGATCTGTCTAGTTTGAAGGGACTGCAAAAGCTTGACATAATTGCATGTGGTAATCTGGTTGAGATTCAACTGGAATTACCACAATCTTTGAAAAAATTGCAGATTGATTCCTTTGGATATTTACAGAAGTTTCCTAATCTGTCAAGCATGAAGGAACTGCGAAAAGTTGTCATAAGTGGTTGTGATCATCTGGTTGAAATTCAGGGCGAACTGCCACAATCTTTGGAAGAATTGGGGATTTATTTATGTGAATCTTTAGAGAAGTTGCCTAATCTGTCTAGCTTGAAGGGACTGCAAAAGGTTACAATATCAGATTGCGGGAAATTAGATGTGGAGGCAATTTCTAGGCTTTGCTCAGAGAAATCAGTCAAATTTGTGGGAGAAGACGAGGGAGAAGACGACGAATGTGAATATGAAGACGAGGAATAAGTGCACGTTGCTCTTGAAAGCTTCTTGATCCACGAACACAAATTGGTCCCTTGTGTTCAAACTTTAAACAAATTGAGGTAACTTATTTCATCTGACAACCAATGTTTTCACTTTTGTGCAATCAAATTCTTTCACCGATATGAACATAGAAGTTTCACATTCACTTTTTAATTACATTTTCACAAGTTGACCGAAAATCTGACGACCAATGTTTTCCTAGCTGGGGGTATCCATGTCAATTGCATCGTTTTCATTTGATAGGTAACAAATTATTAGAGATCCTTATCAATTTGCTGCTTCACATATTTCTAAGTTGATAACCTCGCTTTGCATTGGAGATATCTTCATTATGTCATAATGATTAGATGGAATGTGTTCTAGAAGGTCATATAACTATGGTTCTCATCTTGGAACTTTACAGCATAATCAACTCATGGTTGCAATTGTGAAGAAGACAGACACTCTGTATGGATATGCTTATGTTCCGTTTATTTTCCTAGGAAAGGTGTGTTTCTTACTGGGATTTGCAAATGTTAGGAAGAAGTTATAAAATGAAGAAAGACGAATTTCACTTGGGTAGCGGAATCAATAGTTGGTGCAACCAAACTTCTATCTATGACAAGAGAAGGGAACTATTTAGCTTCTCCAAGGTATCATAATTCATCTAATGGTTAAGGCTAAATTTTAGTAATATCGATGCCGAGGACATATGATAAAGTCTCACTTGGGGTTAGAAATCATGTAAATGAAACTCGTGTGTGATCTCCATTATTGCATACATTTTCTGGAAATGGTTATGCCTAGGAGATTATCCGTTATAGAAGCCCTTCCATTCACCTCAAGTTACACTAGAGGATTCTTTTAGGTTTTAAGATTGACAAGAAATGCTAAGGGAGACATCTCAAACAACTGGCTTTTTGCCAATTTCTAGCTGAGAGGAATTCGAGTTTGAGAAACTTACATAAATCTTTCTGTGCAGGGAGCTATGGCTAATTTGGAAGCTGTACAAATGAAGACCGAATAAAGGAAAATGAAGATGACATCTAACGTCGACTAAATTCCCTTCATAATCTTGGGGTGATAAACTGTGCATTCACCTGTTTAGGGACAGAAACTTGGAGATTAGTGAGGGAAGTCCTTGCCTATTGATGAAATCGTTGAATCTGTTGAACTCCAAGTGAAGTTTTAGTTGAATGGTTCACCCTTTTTTCAGAGAAATCATTAGAGCAGAGCAGAGGGATTCAGTGTGAAATTTGGGGCATCGTACGTAATGCTATTCAAGGTAGTCTTACTCGTGAGTGTGATAGGCACTCACAACACAGGAAACACGAATAATTGGAATTCATGGACCCGACAGTGTAGTAAAGTCGACTCTCGCCAAAATTATCTACAATTAGCTTTCGCATGGTTTTGAGCATTGTTGCCTTCTTTCTAACATCAGGGCATTCAGTACTTGCAAAATCAACTCATGTCCTATGTCCTCCTCAAAAGGAAATTGATAGAAATAAGTAATGTTAATGAAGGGATCAATACAATTAAAGATAGGCAATCTAGTAAAAGGCTCTCGTCCTTTTTTATGACGATGACCAGAAGAATCAATTGAATACGCTCATGGTTAACATCCATGACATTCGGGCATTATTGAATTCTTCAATGCTGAATGTCAAGCGTTAAAGGATCTTGAAATTCTGAGTGCTGCGCATTGTTCATCATTGAAGAAGATAATCTCTTCCATTGGTCATTTAACATCTCTATCGAGGCTATCTCTCAGAAACACCGTAATTACACTTCTTCTATCAATTGGAGCTCTTACAAACCTTGAATACTTGTCTTTGAAAGAATGTAGATGTATATAGAGGCTTTCGGACTCAATTGGCAATATGCAATCGATACTTAGGTGTATATCTGCCACACATGCATAAAGAGCTACCTGACTCAATGGGAAACATGAAAAGTTTGGAAGTAGTGAGGATGAATAACTGTTCCATTTCTTTACCCAAAAAAAAAAAATAACTGTTCCATTGGAAGGACATCTAGTGCCTCATGGATGCTGTAAAAGCTTGAAGAAATACATGCAGCACTCGGTGAAAGCTTGCAACTGGAAATTCCTAATGATATTTCTAGACATTCATCTTTGAGGATCTTGAAATTGACATTGATTGAAACATGCCGAGCACCAAGGCTTCCTCGAAGTCTTGTCAGTTTACACATTGATACATTGATGACAACATTTTCAGATTTCTCAAATTTGACAAGTTTAAATAAGCTGTATTTGGCCATTCGACTAGATACTTACCCCGTGGACACTTGTCAACTTGTGGAAGATCCAATGCCGTGGGGCATGATTTTGGGGAAAGTTATGTCGACTAACTCGCTAGTGTTGACTTTGTTCGATTCGCATGCTGGTTTTGATGGACAAACATCAAGATGGAAGGGAAAGTCTGACATGGACTTCTGCCTTAAAAGGGATTGCTGTGACCTCAATTCAGTTAGATCGGGTGGACCTTTCGATGTCAAAATGGTGCTTTTAGTGCTAGATTTTAGGTACCTGTGAATTTAGAAAGATTGATCTCCCCCACCTCCCTAAGGAGCCCGGTAAAATGGAATGTTTGAGAGAACCCTTGATTGACGGGACATCAATAAAGCATATGCCTGTATGTCAAGGATTGAAGTGTCTACAACTTCTCCGTGCCTGCTACCCTTCCTGACTGACTATAAAACCTTCAATCAGTCACCTAACTTCCCTATCGAGGCTTTCTCTGCAAGGAGGTGGGATCATGGAGCTTCCCAACTCAATTGGATTCCTCGTAAGCCTTGAACACTAGTCTTTGAGAAACTGAAAATCAATAGAGATGCTACCAGACTCAATTTGGAATTTGGAATCACTTGCTGAGTTGGATATGTTGAACATGGACATAGAAAAACTGCCTGGTTCGTTCCGGAGCATGAAGCATTTTAAAATACTGAAGATGAGCTTCTCTGCCACAAGAACAATACATAATGCAGTATGGAAGCTGGAAAAGCTAGAAGTTATAGATGCTAAGTTTAGCGAAGATTTGCCAATAGACTATGATATCTGGAGTTATTCATCTTGTAAGATATTGAAATTGACATGTGCTGAGATACACTAAGTACCAAGGCTCCCAGAAAGTCTTTTGTCTACATATTCATACCGAGTTGATGATTGCATTTCCGGTCTCTGTTGAGAGATTTGTCCTGGGGAAGCTGAAAACTCTTCACCCAGTTGACCCATCTAAGCTTGTGGAAGATGCTATCCCCAGGTGGATCGGTAGATTAAACAAACTGGAGTATTTAGAGTTGTGCTCTTCGATAATGACCACCTTATCTCCAGATATTGCGCAGCTTTCTCATCTCAGGAGATTTGAACTCTCTAGTGAATGTCTACGGTGCCTCCCAAGGCTTCCCTCAAGTTTACCGTCCATATGTATCAGAGATTGCCCGTCAATGCGTACATAGATAGACCTATCAAATTTGAGGAAACTATCAGATTTTTAATTGATTATTGTACAGTTACAGAGATTCGAGGACTTGAAAGTCTAGAGAATCCTAGAGCTTCGGGGCTGAACGAACTCAACCGACTGAACAGATTGGCTGAGCTGAGTGGCTTGAACAAACTAATGGCTTTTCATTTACATCATTGTGGTAATCTGGTTAACTAGAATCGTTGGAAAACTTGTGGATCTTCTTCGGCAATTCTATACTGAAGTTTCCTGATGTATCAATGTGGAAGAAACAAAAACTGATAGGCATACTTCAATATGTGTTGCTTGATCAAACTCAGCAAACTTCTGCAAAAGATTAAAAAAAATGGAGACCTGCTCTGTTGAATACTTTTTTCTGATAAGAAGAGCTTCCCATTATGTATAGATATGAATTACAAAGAGATCTATGTAAATTTTCTTTTCATGTGCACTTTGCATGTTGACTTGCGATATAGTTTTGTAACTGCATATACCCTTGTTCAGATCTTCTCTGTTTTATTATGGTTTACAGAGTTCCGATCCAGAAATAAAGCTCCAATCATTCCCCTGGTTGCCATAACGATGAATTTGGTCACCCTATGATGTGATTTAATCATAGCAATGAATCTGGTAAAAAGGTCGTTCCTTTTCAACAACCAAACGAGCAAAAATAGTTCATACACAAGAGTTGGACCAGGTTCTAAGCAAACCATGGGTTAATCTAGTATATGAATTGATAGAATGTGAGTGCAGATTAGTCCCACAACATATTCTATTTTCTTGCACTCCTATAATGCAAACAATCTCATGTGTGAACTATCTACTTGAATTTATCTTGCATTTTAGTTTAAACACCACTGCATTCCTGATCCTGTGGCTGTCATACACTCAAGACAGATTCTTGAATAGAGTCCAAAACCGTGTGAATTAAGTACATGGAAAAGAGAACCCCCTACACCGACCCAGTTACCAAATGTGCTTGTTCTGACATTAGGTAATGTTGAGCTAAATAAGAAAAAATGAACCAAATCGTTTAATTTCGAATGAACAGAAGTGTAGCAGTATCTCAACAGTCAGAAAAATTTCTATTGGTTCATGCATCCGGTGAAGGTTTCAACAAGGAATTTTATTCGAGTCCACTTTTTGTCCATCAACATTTCCTAGTCTTCAGCAATGTCGGGCACTGGTGGTGCCCTGCGTCTGATTACCAATGTCCAAAACTGTTCTGTGATGGCTCTGATGATCCAACTGAGAGAACCTAAAAAAAATTGAAAGAAGGGAAAAGGAAAAGGAAAACTACTCGCGGTGGAGGCTAATTGTTACAGAGCATCTCAAAAATACACATGACCCTACCAAATCTAAGCAAAGGCCTTGAGTCGGGTTCCGCGGCCTACATATATATTTGGATTTGGCAGAGGGGGTTATCATTGTGGGAGTCCACACGGGAGGGTTGTTTGCGATCGGGGCAGCGATGCCATGATGCTTGGAGTGCAACGTCAACGTCGCGAAGCTGCAGTATTCTCCTTGATTTAAAGACAAACTAGGAAGAAGATATATGCAAGTGCAGATATAACAATGAAGGACATTTTGATAAGTTAACTATAAAAATGGTGTTTTTAATCTAAGAAGGTGCAAATATAGCAACACCTTTTTGGTAAACTAATTGTAATAAACGTAGTATTTTTTGTTATTTTTAAATTCATTTTTTCGGCATATTACTTACAAGTAGGCCTACCACCTTGGTACTAATACATAACATTTATATGCTTGTCTGGTTAGGAGAAAAACTTATATCAGTTGATGATAATTGAAACTCTTCAGCAGTTCAGCTCACTAAAATTAGTATCTATACTCTTTAGGAAACACATCCTTCTTTTCCCCTAAATATCTTCAATTAATAATTTTGTAAATATTCAAATCAATGGACAAATCCGTAAATTAATAATTCTACTTTGTCGATCGTGCATTTCAATTTTAAAGTTGAATCATTTCTATCTTATAAGTTATAAATAATCTTATAAAAAACTTAAAATCCTGTGAAAGTTTTATCTTTCCACATTTACATGGTTATTCATACTATTATGAATAATATCTTTTGATTCACCAGTAATTTAAATATTTCGTAATAAGGGAATTCTTCCAAATCTTTTAAATGATAGTTTTTCGTATACACTCAACGCGGGTACACTTTGCTAGTAGTACTAGAAAGGAACCTTGTTATTGATTATAAAGATCATACATTAGTACACACGAAAATATTGACTAGAAAGAAACAAGGAGAGAAACAAAAGGAACTATTTTTTTTTTATGAAAAGAGAAATAATACTTTTATAAGCTTTGAGGAATAATACTTTTGATCGATCAATTTGATAATGTAAGCTTGGTCATTTTTCTCTATTTCTAATAATAAATATTTAAACAATAACATAAGTTTTTGATACTCGTAGATATTGCATTCATGACAATGGTGAACTAACATTCTCCTCTCACCCAAAAAGAATTAACATTCTTAATTCTACTCCAAATTCTAGGACATCTTTTTCTTTTCTTCATTCATTTTCTTACGTTACATCACATATTCTTGGTCCATTATCAAGACCATAACTTATCAGTTTTTATATTACACGAGCAATTGCAATTGAAATTTTCTTTCTCCCTCAAAATCTGAATTCGACTCATTATACTCGTGCATTCTTTGGCTTCAAACAAAGTTTTGCAACAGACTTGAACTTCAGCATTCTACTTTTGCTAACATGTACATCAACAAATCCCTACCCTAAGAATGGTAACTGGGCCATGCCGGCCCAGACCCGGCACAGACCGGCCCTCTTGGGCCCAAGCCCATGAGGGGCCGTGCCAGGCCAGGCCCGTTAGCAATAAGGGGCTGTGCCAATGCCTGGGCACTGGCCCAGGGCCATTTTTTTTATTTATTTAAGGGGTGATTGTGGTCAGAACAAAAAAGTGAAGATGGTGACTGTAATTTAAGATCTCCATGATGATTTTTCATGAATTTAATTATGAAAAGTACTGGAAAAAGAAGGGGCAAGACAGGAAGGAGAAGTTATTGTCACGCCCCGAACCCCGACGGGCCCGCGGCATCCCTTCCACGGTCAATCATTTGAACGCGACGTCCCAGACGCGTCGCCGACCCAAACGAACTACGCAAGCGAAAGCAAAATAAAACAACCCAGACAATAAAATATGACAAAGGGATAGAACAATGTAATTTAATAAACACATAATATTAACTTGAATTCACGCGTTCATGCATTAGGCCGCTAGGGTTCAATCCACCTTCAACATCAAAAGGAAACAGGTGGCTGGGTAGACTACTGACACGCAAAACGGGACTCTACCAAAAAGGCCTCCTGGCCCTACTCCTAAATGTCCCTACGGCGCCCAATCTGGATCGGACCCTGAGGAATCTGACTCTGAGTCCAAGTCAATCTCGATCGGGTTCTCCTCCTCCTCTCCCTGCTCGACCGCCATGGGCTCCTCTTCAGGCTCGGGCTCGGACTCCTCTTCGGGCTCGGGCTCGGGGGCAGGTGTTGGTACTGGACTGGGGTTCACTGAAGGATTGTCGAGATCGGACACCTCTCCGTCGGGAGCGTACTTGTCCTAAGGCACCCAATTAACCGCATTCTCATTGGTGTGCCTCAACCCTTCAAAATCTCGGATTGGCCCTGAGTTCATCAATCCCTCCCTATAGGTCTAGGCCAAGTAGTCGTGGCGCTCCAACTCATCTCGTCCCACATCTACCCAAACATAAGTGCGATGCCTAATATATGCCTCGCCCGGGTTCAGACCCGGGTACTCATCATCCTCATGCACCATATGCATGAGGACCCCAAAACGCCTAGGTGGCGCCATACTCAAGGGCGGGAATCTGAAAATGGTTATATAATAACCGTGAGAACGAGTCTCAATAAGCAACACCCTAAACCTCACATAGGCTAATGCGTACCCAGACAAGTCTAACATGCGAACCACCAGATAACACAATCAATTTCACATGGCAAGCTTACCTCGTCTCGAACCGCGTGCCAACCCTGCATATTAGCTCAAATATGATAATGCAAGAATAGTTCACCGCCATATCACAATTACCCGGCACACACACTCCTTCTCGCAATCAACCAATCCAACCAAGCACCCACACGTACATTTAGCCAATCCAATCAGTCACATCACACACACGTGTCCAATCAACCTTCCTCTCACGGACCACTGTCAACACGTCTCAAGTCCGGTCTCACAGGCACATAAGCCACACAATTCGATCAATTCCAATGGCCGCCGTCAACACGTCCCAAGCCATACCGTTCAATCAATTTCAGTGGCCGCCATCAACACGTCCCAAGCCACACTATTCGATCAATCCAACGACCGACGTAAATACGTCCCGGTCCAACACACCTTAAACGGGCCACCGTCAACACGTCTCAAGCCCGTATCCAATTGGCACATCGGCCATTCGTACCTTCACACGGACCGCCGTCAACACGTTCCAAGTCCGTAGCCCTCCGATCAATCCGGGCTTAATTTCAACAGACAAGCACATGCCACTCAATTCGAACAATTTCACGCCAATTGCATCGAACAACTTATATTCGCCACTCAGTTCAAATTCACAATTCGCCATCTCAATCCACAAACCCGACGTTCAAGTCGGTCACGCACGATTCCCCAAATCAAGCATATTACTATACAATCCAATTAGCACAATTAAAACATAACATAATCATATTAAATCATAATATAAATAAATTAAAACATGCCCTAGCCGTTCTAACCCGAGACAAGTCAATAAAATACCCAAAATACTAGGTAGGGTTTAGGAAGTCACTTACCTAAGTTTGGCCCGGGAAAAGTCGGCTCGGGCCTAAAATGGCCCGGGTGAACAGTGCCGACTAGGCACACCCGCGGGCACGGGCGTGGGCGCGGGCATGGGCGCGGGCACGGCGGTGGCTAGTCGGTTGGCCAGCTGGGCTGGCTGGCCGGGGCTGGGATCGGCGGCGGCGGCGACGTGGCGGCGACGGCGGCGGCGGCGGCGACGTGGCGGCGACGGCGGCGGCAGCGAGCGGCGGACGGCAAGAAGGGGAGGAGAGGAAGAAGGTGGCTGAGGTGGGGGTGCGGCTGGAGCGTTCAGCGGCGGCGACGGTGACGCTTGGACGTCAAGGCGGTGCTGGGGCGCTGGCGGGACGACTGGACGGAGGCTGGGCAGCTCCGGACCGCGGCGGCACGGCGGGGACGCGGTTGCGGCGAGCTGAAGGGGGAGAGGTCAGTCAGGGAGGGTGAGGGTGAGGGTGAGAGAGAGAGAGAGAGAGGAAGCTGGGGGTGGCGGGGCTCGGCCGGGGCGGGGCAGCTGCGTCGTCGCCGGAGCAGCAGGCGGCGGCGAGCTCCTGGCGGCCCGGCGAGCTGAGCTCGCGGCTGGCGCGGAGGACAGAGAGAGAGAGAGGGCAGTCGGTTGGGGTGGTGGCCGGCGGACAACGCGACGGCGGCGGAGCTGGTCTGCGACGGTGGCGGCACTCGGCGGTCAGGCGGGCTCGGGCGGTGTCGACTGGGCGAGCAGAACAGAAACGAAGCAGAACCAGTCGGGGCCGGAGAAGGAAGAAGGAAGAGGAAGGAGAGAGAAGAAAGAAGAAAAAGAGAAAGGAGAGAGGAGAGAGAAGAGAGACAGAGAGAGGGGTCTGCATGGGTCAGAAGGGAGGGGACGTTGCATGGGGGGACGTGCACGGCAGAGGGGGAAACGTGCGCGGCAGAGGAGAAAAAAGAAAGGAGAGAGAGAGAGAGAGAGAGAGAGAGGGGCCAGATCCGGGGGAGAAGAGTAGTATATCAAGGATTGAACTAAATTGCCGAGAGAGAGAGAGAAAATTGTCATGTATATGACTTGCACGAATTTAACCCTTTGAATAATGACAATAATGACCATATTATATAATGTCTTAAGCAAAAATCCGATCCAAGATACCAGTTTCAATCTTGTCTATCATTTCTCAGACTGTAGAGAGCCCGATTGCTTCTACGTCTACGATGCCGTGGAATATATTACTAGAATACCAGAAAATCAACAAGAACTTTGTATCATCGTTTGACAAACCATTTCCCAATTGACCTAAACTCCTTCCCCCCATAATAAAATTCGTAATAATTCGCAAAATACGACACACCTCCTAACGCAAAGTTGGATTTCGAAGTCACCTTTCAATGTCTATTCAAAATCCAGCCTTGTAATTGGATGGTAATGCCAGCAAACAAAACCGCCGGTGGCGATTATGGGGAACATAATTAGTATTCTTAAAAGGAATCTTGGTACATTGTTTGAAAACATTACAGAAGAAGACACCAAACCCTAGTCTGTCGGCAGCAGAAGGGAGAAAAATGCATAGGAATCATCCTTGTTAAGAGGCAGAGGAACAATGACAATCCTAGGGTTTGACACTTCGAAACACCGGCATTGCGTGTACGATTTGACTACTACTATGTTTTGGACCATCTATCATCTAAAAGAACGAGACTTTATCGTAACAATTCATGCATCTCTTGTTTTAATTGGTTGTGAATCTTTTAATCTTAGAGAGCATATTTACAATGTAAATCATTGCCTTCCCATTGCATCTCTCTCTCTCTCTCTCTTTGATATCCCCGATCGGAGGTTGTCTATGGAGGATGACACACTTCTGAAGTCATTGAATCCGTTTTGTGGCAACCAGAGAGAGAGAGATAGAGGATGACACACTTCTGAAGTCATTGAATCCGTTTTGTGGCAACCAGAGAGAGAGAGAGAGAGAGAGAGAGAGAGAGAGAGAGAGAGAGAGATGCATGGCTGAAATGGAGTTGGGTCAATGCTAGTTAGCTAGGGCTTAACGTATCTTAAACACGAATATTAGAACATAAAATAGAATTTGATTTCTGCAAGATTAGGGTTTAGAGTGGGTACCGCCCCAAAACCAAGACACCTATCGTGTACTCACTAGTCCCAAAATTTTTAAAATTGAAACCTATTTCATTATTACCTATGCCAACCGTAGAATCTACTCGACCATACTGATTCGGTAGGTTCTAGAATAAAGAGATTGATTTCCTAGAAGTTCTACCTTTATAAATTAAAAAATAGAGTTATTAAGATCTCTTTTTTGTGATCTTATTTCCCGTCCTTTTTCTTATTGCGAATCCACCTCCCTCGGCATTTTTGTTCTTCAATCCACCAATCCTGCCCTACATCAGAGATACATCAAGAAACCCTAATTTGGAACCTCGAAATATTTTAATCGGTCTCTGTACCTTAAATTTGTAAATTCGGGTCACATTAAACTTCAACAATTGGATCAAAACTCACAAAAAAATTATATGCTATCTAGATATATCTTGTTCACTAACTGTCTTGTGCACTTCTGATTATCACATGATGCAATTAACACAAACAAATATATCACTTAACCTATTGTATTATCACATTACAAGACTTAGAAAGTTAGGCGACACGTGTCTGCTTTGCCAAAGCAATAAGATTGCGATATGTCCAATAAGAACACAATGATTGGTGCAGATCAGATCTCCTTGCGGCCAATGGCTATATATTTCAACGTCCAAATACAACGAATGCATAACGTATGCTATTTACGTCTATTCATCGATCTTGGACTATAAATTTATTTATGTCACAAATGGGTGGACAAGGTGGAGTAGTTCTTTCTTCTTGTTAAACCTCCTATTTCACGTAACATATGTTCCATATGCACAAGCGGGGTGAGGAATAACAAGCCGAAGCGTGGACGTAAAGAAGTTCCCAGTAAGCGACGGTGTAGACTTTTAATATGGTCAAGGTCTCGATTTTCTAGTTCTATGTAGTTTTCATCCTATGATGATTTGGAATTCCGCGAAAGAAAGATCATGACCAATCAATGAAGGGATGACGAGCAGTATCGACATCATCAAGCCTTATGAGAAGTCGACACGGCATTATTGTACATATGCATTTTGTAGATGATATGGTTGGCGCTATATAGATGCGATCTCTGTTCATGAAATATATTAATTATGAAGAGTAAACTTTCGCATGAAGTTGGGCCCGTGTCGTTAATTGGTTTTGGTTACAAAATCGGGAGATAAAAAATGATAATTTACTTCTGAAATTGTCTTTCCTGAGGATGTTAAAGAAAGACTTGACAAACTTTACTAGCTACAAGGGTTTCGCTCACTCAAGCCTGTCTTTTTCTTTTATTGGAAGTAGACATTACATGCGCACCAAAGTGTAGGTTCCACCACAAGCCAAACAGAAAAACAGTTCACGTAACACTAAATTTGGATCTTATTGACAAAGACGAAGACTATCATCTTAAAAATGAAGCATGAATTAACTGCTATTTATCCAATTTGGATTGATTCGATCACGTGAATCCATGTAAGACCTGCCGACGACGACGGTTCGAATCGATTGGGTTCATGCACAACCAGGATCTAAGTACACAGTAAATACAAATTAACAGGTAGTTGTCATATCTCAGCACCTTTTCGTGTGGACCTTCTCTCTAGTGTTGTCATGGTGCAAGTTGGGGATGACCTAGCTCTTCGATCCCAAATTTGAACAGACATCCGAGCATGATTGGAAAAGCCAAATTCCTTTCATCACAGAAATTACTGAAAAGATAAACCCTTCATGTTATTTTATCGTGTAAATCGTGCAGTTATAGGAAGGAGATACATTTTTGGTGAAAGGGAGCAAACTCTAATGCTAAAAATGGAGCAACATCTTTGAGATTTCGAGATATTATTGTTGCGAATATGTACGATTGACATCATGGCCAAGTTGGGCACCCCGTGATTTGGCACCGACGGAAACTTTTCATCCCACGCCTCGAAGGACTTTTGCTTGGTGACTGACAAATTTGACCACAAAATTGGTTCGCATGGAAAGGCATTTGCACGTGTTTAGGCATAAGTATACATATACCAATCTATATTTACTCTTTTTTTCGGTCAATAATCCATATATACTTCAAGTATGCATTTGGTCAAGAGGGGCGGCCCTGGTGAGGAAGAGAGTCATTGCAAATTTAACCCTTTGAATAATAATTGACATGTTTTTAACATGTAGACCTTGACAAGGTACGAACACACTGACAAAATTTAACAAATTGACATGTTTTCAGAATAAGAAAACTTCGATCTGCTTTCATGAATCCATATAAATTCATGAAAGCAGATATCCTGAAGAGGTGAAACTGGTATCTTGGAGAAATTAATAAAATATGATCACGTCGGATTTCCGGCAACCCAAATCGGAGTTGACACTTAAGTGGTCGTTCTTTTTCAAAAGTGGCACTAAGTGATTCGAAAAAAACTTTTGTCACAATAGTGAATGCCGTACGAAACTTTTGGCACTTCTAGTATTCATATGTGGTACATACAATGACTCTTATGAATAACCTATATGGCCATATACTATTTGTATTTGTGATCATGACCAATGTCTTTCCGCAATATGAAAGTATTAAGATGCAGTTATAGAAGCAAGCTGTTGTACCCTAGTAATTAGACCGTGTTTTTCTCTATTTCTGCTCGGAAGAAACCAGCCTTCCTATTGGTGATTTACAAATATAAACACTACCCGCATTTCACTTTTATGAAGTTTACATGAGAGTGATATCCATATTTTATAACCCATCAATCAAAATCATTGTTGGAAAAAGTTTCCTCGAGCCACAGGTGAAGGAAAATATGACCTTTATCTTGCAATATTCTGAATCTCCTTTCCGGATGAATAAATAGATGTAACTAGATCTCTTCGAAAGAGGGAAAATTGTCTAAAGAGTCATAAAGCTATTGCACTTTTGTCAATTCAGTTATAAACCTTTCAAGTTTATCAATTGAGTCTTAAATCTTTTCTGTGACGCCCCAGAACGTCACGCTCGACACGTACCAATTAATATTATTAATAAAATGGCCAGCGGAAGTCAAAGACTAATCATGAATATCACACAAATTTGATCAAAATACTTTTTGTTCTTATTAACAATACTTGAAAGAATTAAAAGACCAGGCAATACACCATAAAATCACAAAGAACAAACATCTGGGTAGGTCGAGGTTGCCTATCTCCATGCTACCATTTACTCCAAAGACGGCCCGCACAAAAGTAAACCTTACAACAAGTTGCTGATGCCGTCGCCTTCATGTCAACCTTTGTCCCGCATCAACCCATATAATAGATATACATCTTGTACAAACTATATCCGCCCTCGGGCAAACATATTAATGTACTGGTACTCATAGTATTTAAGGAAAAACCAGCAAGCATCGGTAGCAGGTTTGTCTATTCCTACATGTCTGAAAAATAGAGGGATGAGCCGAAGCCCAGTAAATGAAATCTCTAGTTTTAAGTTAGGGAAATCAGCTTACCACTTCACCTGGCATAAACACATATGCATGCATAGCAAACAATATGAATAGAACTTGAATGCAAGTTATACATTTTCCGTCTGGATGTGCCGCAAAATCTGAATGATGCAACATATCATGATATTTCCACTCAAACGCAAGCATGAGGTAAAACATTTATGCTCATGCGATTAAGTTCATTACTTCATCATCCCGAACACTCCCGGGACATCCCGACCAACGGGGCATCCCAACTCCGAGGCATCCCAGCACACACCCGGGGCATCCCGACCAACGAGGCATCTCGACTCTCGAGGCATCCCGAAACACTCCCCGGGGCATCCCGACCTACGGGGCATCCCGACACACGGGGCATCGTCACACACCACTAAATGGGCAACGGAATTTATATTATTCCCATGCAAGTCATGACAACCAATTATTTGTATGCAAAAGTCCGCTTTGGCCCGTCCCATACCGAGCCATCACGGTTTTTGTACTTTAAAGCCATGAAATGCAACATCCGAGTAATTTAAACATGAAACAACATATTTCAAACTCAGAAGCAAACTCAGCTCATAAGCAAATTAGGGTTCAGAAGCAAATTTGAGTCATCAGAAGCAAGTTCAGACTCATAAACAGATTCAGACTCAGAAGTAAATTCAGACTCAGAATCGAATTCAGACTCAAAAGCAGATTCAGATTCAGAAGCAAATTCAGACTCAGGAGCGAATTCAGATTCAGAAGCAGATTCAGATTCAGAAGCAGATTCAGATTCAGAAGTGGATTCAGACTCAGAAGCTGGTTTTGAACAGTAGAGTCTGAATCGATTTTATAAGTAAGTATGAATAGTAAATATGAACAGTAAATATGAACAGTAAATTTTGAACAGTAAATTTTGAACAGTGAACCTGAACAGTAAAATCCGAGCGGCAAAGTCTAAGTAATTTTAAAGGTAGAGTCTGAACTGCAAAGTCTGGATGTTAAATCTGAAGGTAAAGTCTGAAAGTAAAGTATGAAGGTAAAGTCTGAAAGTAAAGTCTGAAGTTAAAGTTTGAAAGTAAAGTCTGAAGGTAAAGTCTGAAGTAAAGTCTGAAGGTAAAGTCTGAAGTAAAGTCTGAAAGTAAAGTCTGAAGGTAAAGTCTGAATATTTTTCAAAAGTAGACAGAATCAAATTTTAATAACAAAGTCTTAGCAGTTTCAAGGTACACAAAACCAAATTTTGAGGATTAAAAATCTGCCCAGTTTCAAAAGTAAACAAAATCATCCCTTTGAGTATCAAAAATAAACATAAGCATCACTTTGAGTAAAACGAATTTCTACCATTTTTAAACATACATAAACCAATAATAAGAATCCAACAATCACCTCAAAATTAACACTTACACGTTCCGATTTAATCGTTCCGCTTGCCGATTATCGCCATACTTTAAAGAAACAATTCACATCCATTTGAACTTACACAGAACCAGCAAAACAGATTCAACTATCATCACAACCTCACCATTGAATATCAAAATAACCTTTCTCAAGCAACCAAGTTGCAAGTGCCAAGTAGATTTACTTAGCTTAAATCTAGAGTTTTCACTTACCTGGTGCAGAATCTGAACACCCCAAAGGTTAAAACTCTCTCGGAAATTCTCGATCGGTGATGGTGAGGGTAGAAAGTGAAGGAGAGAATGTTAGTTTGAGTGAAATTATCTTCGGTCATTACCTAGGCGAAGATGAAACTGAGAAGTGTACAAAGGGATGGGTAAATTCAATGCACTCACAGGTGGCATCTTCTCCTTCCATCATGGCCACGTGTGAGAGATCAAAGAAGAAGTGATGGCCAAGGAAAATCATTACTTAGGCTAGGTGTCTAGTTGGGCAGAAGATGACTTAAGGGGCCAGGTGGCTTTCGGTCAAGCTTCCTCTTCAATGATCACGTGAGGAAATAGGAGAGTCCAGAAGATATTTTGAGAAGATTTCTTCCTCCTTTTACTTACGGCAAAACATTACTTAACCAAAATTAATCATTAATAATAATCCCCACCAATACTGCACTACGACTAGCGTGCACGACAACGTCTAAATATTAAACACGTCGGACTCGGTACGATTACGTTTCTGAATCCGCGCTTCGCGAAATACGATTCGATGAAAATCTCTACGTGTCCATACGAATACCAACTTAAGTAGTTCTTGGCTTTATAATCCCCGTATCATTCTCGATCATAGAAAATTCCCACGTCAATTATTTATTATTACGAAATTTCCGGATGTCACATTTTCACTTCTTGCAAATTGAGTCCATATAGCCAATTTAGCCACTCGGAGCTAACGTGGATGTCGGCTGTCTAGCCACCGTTGACATGGCAATTTTAAATATTTTTTTGAATTTTTTATTTTTTTCTGGCCTTCTTACTCTGGCCGGTCCGGTGACCGACCAGACACCAACGAGGTCGAACCGACTAGAGGCGAGGGCCGGCGAGGTCGACCTCTCCGGCCTCTGGTGAAGCTCGCCCCCGCTGGCCACTGGCGAGGGCAAGCCTCATCGGCCCCTAGCTGGGCGAGGCGAGCGAGGTCAAACCTCGCCCGACCTCGCCGTCCCGACCCAGCAATGGCAACAGCGAGGTCGGCCTCACCTAGCCAAGGTGAGGCCAACCTCGCCATCGCGACCCAGGTAGACCCAAGCGACAGCGATGGCGAGGTCAACCTCGCCTTGGCTGGGCGAGGCTAACCTCGCCATTGCGACCCAGGGAGACCCAGGCAATGGCGACGGCGAGGTCGGCCTCGACCAGCTAAGGCAATGGCGACGGCGAGGTCAGCCTCGACCAGCTAAGGCGAGGCCGACCTCGCTGTCGTGACCTAGGGAGACCCAGGCGACAACGACGGCAAGGTTGGCCTCGCCTTGGCTAGGCAAGGCTGACCTTGCCATTGCAACCCAAGGAGACCCAGGCGATGGCGACGGCGACGGCAACGGCGAGGTTGGCCTCGCCTTGGCTAAGGGAGGTCCCAGATCTAGCGAGGCCGACCTCACCGTCGCAACCCAGGCGACGGTGAGGTCAGCCTCGCCGTCAATATTGCTTGGGTCGGGACGGCGAGGTCGGACGAGGTTCAACCTCGCTCGCCTCGCCCAACCAGGGGCCAGTGAGGCTCGCCCTCAACAGTGGCCGGCGGGGGCGAGCTTCCCCAGAGGCCGACGAGGTTGACCTCGCCGGCCCTCGGCTCTGGCCGATTCGACCTCGTCAGCATTTGGCCGGTTGCCGGACCAACCAGAGGAAGAAGACCAAAAAAAAAAGGAAAAAAAATAAAAATTCAAAAAAAATAAAAATATATATATTTAAAAAAATTTAAAATTGCCACGTTAGTAGTGCCCTGACGGTTGGCATCCACGTTAGATCTAGGTGGCCAAAATTGGCCGGATGGACTCAATTTGCAAGAAGTAAAAAGATTTAGGACTCAATTGGCAAACTTGAAAGGTTTAGGACTGAATTGGCAAAGTGTAATAGGTTTAGGACTTTTTTGACAATTTTCCCCTTCGAAAGACATATACATCACACATTCTCTGGATGAAGGAAAATCTTTGGTTTCCAACAATTGAATGCTTTATAAAGTTTGTCTTGCAAATATAAATAACTGACTAAAGTGGACTTAGTTCATGGTTGGTTGCAAAAGAGAATGCAAATTCATGATATTTACCTGCCCCACAATTTCCTCTCGTTTTCAACTTTATCCTAAAATATCCAAGCAACTAAAATGCCTCAAAAAGTTTCGACCCTATTGCGAAAGTCTCTTGTCCACTGCATTTCTCTTTCCTCTCTTGTATTTTATGCATGCCTTTGCAACTGAATTGATTTGTCAAAAGAAGTCGTGGAAAAACACGAAAGGTAGAGTCACGCATGTGTCTCCCCACTTTCGCTTTTTTTCCAACATATCACTTCAGATTGTACCTGCGAATTATGAAGAGATTCTCTCTTCATTTTTTTTTCTTTTTTGCGTGAAAGAATCTATGATAGGAACTTCTGTGAATGTACACGCAGTGCGTGGAGTTTTCATGCAATGGATCATGCTAAACTTTACAGCTAATTGAATGAGATTTGCATCTATGTCTAGTTATTCTTTAGCTATAGTATCAAGGTAGGGAGGACTAGGGGTCTCTATCACTTGGCACAGATTATAACTTACATTGATTCTATTTGGACAACATGTTTTCTAATTTAATGTTGCATTTACTTTGTCTGCTTTTATCTCGATTTCGAAGGCATTTGGCAGAGCCATTTAAGTGAGTACACGTATTGGCTCATGCGCTTGCCAGGATTTTGTCGATTTGTGCCGATGAAAATCGAAAATCAAACAACAAGTATTAGCGTCGATCACACACGCCTGTATTAACTATAGAGAATACTGACATCAACGGCGTTTAATACACTTAAAAACAAGACTGTTTGTACAGTGTTGCAGCTTTATTAGGTGTCTGGAAAATTTTTCGTAGTTATAGGAGCTTATTGCAGCATTGCTTTTCAATGATTTCAATTCCATGTATTTCCTTTCAATGTAGATTTTCAATTCCAATGTCAAAAGGGTTTGTAACCCTTGTCAAACGGAAGAAGCAACATTAATACTAGGTCTGCCATTTTACCAGCATCGGGGACTTTGCACTTTTCTCTCGTCTTCTGCTCATGATTCGCATTTATGTCCGACACCAAGATCTTCCTTCCCAATTATACATTGCTCATTTATATTCACGGCGCCATTCAACGCCCACTCTCGTTCGCATAACGTGCATGCGCGGCAATTGAGTTATGTACCCGATTAAAAGTGTATTTCTTTTGTGAAAAGCTTTTTGGTGGAGAAAAATGTTTTTCGTGAAAATTATTTTCGAAGAAATGACTGGTTTTCAATCGTTTGGTGGTGTACCTGAAAACGAGACGAATTTTTTTTCAATTCATAGATGTTACTATCTTTCAAAAATATAAGTCCCATACCCAAGTGAAAAATTATAAAATCAAATGATGATTTAAGTATGCTTATTTTCCTTGATCGAAAAGTCTTTTCCGTTGACTATCATCCACTTTCAACAAACCAAACACATGAAAATTTGAAAAATCGTTTTATAAAAATCATATGCATAAAAATATGGGTTAATACCACGAAAAATCACAAACTAATACACATGTGATAAATATACCTCAAACTAATTTTTTGACCATAAAAACCCTAAATTGATACACTTGTAACAAATTTACCCCAAAGAAATTTTTTGACTACCAAAAACCCCAAATCAGTACAGTTATGACAAATTTACCCTTTGTTAAATTGGATTAATATCACGAAAAATCACAAATTAATAAACCTGTGAATAACGAAGGGATAAAACCCAAAATCGGTACATCCGTTAACTATCACGTGTCATCCAATCCAATAATTTGATGGTAAATTTAATGAAAATTAACGAAGAGTAAATTTATCGCAGGTGTACCAGTTTAGGTTTTTGATAATCAAAAAATTAGTTTGGGATAAATTTTTCACAAGTGTATCAGTTTAGGGTTTTTTGTGATATTAATCCTAAAAGCAAAAACCCCCTAATTTCGCTAGATAATTTTAAAAATATTATTGCTACTATATTCTGCCTCTCTAATACAGAAGTAATCATGCTACGTGGATATTGACCCACTTTCTTCATTGTCTTCACCCATTTCTCTATCTCCAATGTTGCCCCCTTTTCTCCCTTTCTTCCCTTTTTTTTAAAATTTTTTACATGCGTTTATCTGTGTCTCATTTAATTCTTTCTTTTCTTTCTTCCGGTGAAATTATTAAACTAGTGAACTTATGGGAAAGACTAATGTAGGATGGGAAACAAACTAGAATTTTTATCTGATTAACCAGTATTTGTTGTTTTCTAGAAAAATTTAGGTTCCTTAGCATTCTAGATTCTCGTTTTAGGTTTTTATAAGAAAACTTTACCAATAGTCCCAAACGTTTCTCCAAATGTATAATCAAGTCCTAAGTTTTTTATTTTGTGTAATCAGATTCTGAACGTTTCGTGTTGGATGCAATTTAGGGCACGGATGATAATCATTTCCATTCTCCGACCCAGTTTCTAGTCAGAAATAAATTTTTCTATTTTTATTCCCCGGATGAGTTTCTGAGCAAAAAAGTAACGTTTGATAACGATACAAAATTTATATTCCCAAAAATAGAAAAATGAAATTGCGTTGCCAAATAGATTTATGTCCCAAACCCCGCTCTTGGAAACAAAAAAAATAGAAAAACAGAGAAATAGAATAGTTATTATTCGCGTCCTTAGTCCATCAAGAGTTGGACTCGTTCCTCATGAAAATGTAGTCATCTTTTTTTTTCCCTTTCGAAGAGATCAGCTTACACTTACAGCGGAAAATGGCTAGAGCTAAACGTGAACCAAATTATGTGCATGCAGGCTCTAAGAGATATATGCAAAAATGAGTTTTATGTTGTTTTGGAATTGAGTAATTGATTTTTTGAAAGCATCCAACCAATTTCATGAGTTGTGAAATAATCACATTGTCTATCAATAGGCATGCGGCCTTACTGGTAAAGGGATTGAGAGGTGAGGACGCTAGTATTATAAGTGCGGAGTTCGACTTCCACGCTCTACAAAAAGACAGAGCATAAATTTGAATGTGAGAAGAGTTAGAAATAGGACCCATCAAAAAGAAATAATCCCACGGCCTTAGATTACTTTTGTGCCGTTTCTCAGACAAATATGTTTGTGATTTTCGGGATGCCCTTTTTTCAAGGTTAAAGTTGGAAAAATGGACCGAACCAGCAGAGAATTTCATGTGCTTCACCGAAAAAGACGGGTTGGATTTTTGTTGGTTTACAGACAAGCACAGGTACCTCCCGCCCAGGGTCGTGCGTTCCGACCTAGTTTCTGCAAAAGTTGTTTGGCATTTTTGAGAAAAAAAAACCAACTTTATGTCTCCCTTCAACTTTTCTACTTTTGCTTTGCTTCCACAAAATAATGCAGACTAAGTTCCTTTCTTGACTGGGTGGATTATTTAATTTTTTGTAAATATAACATTAAGAATTAAACTTATTCTTTCATTAATTTTGGTCGGTTGAAGCCGACATGTTGATTAGGCTGACCAAAAGTTAATTTTAGAGAGAAGATAGAAAATTGAATTATGGCATGGCCATTGAAGTGTGTAGTCACTTTCCAAAAGGCAACTATTGCCCTCGGGATACATTGAAACCTACTAAAACTCTCAAAAAATACAAGAAAATTGGAACAAGAGAAATTAAGTCCGAAAGAAAATATTTATAATAAATGGAATGCACCAATTGTTATCTGCAATTAGGCTACTAACAGCCGTAATTGTTCATAATTCGAATTCAATAGATGTAAAAATAAGTAACGATTGCAAAAAAAAAATGAACACTTGTTCAAAACTCAAGCCCAAGATGCCCAAGTGCTTAGTCAAGATGAATAATGACGTAAGCCCATTCAATGCTCTTAGACCATCGGTGAGTCCACACACTTAAGCAATAACACTTTTATCTTTCTATTAACATTAGGATGTGGGACTTGTTCCAAATACTTTTAACATTACAAACTATACTTACAAAACCTATTGAAAATCCGGTTGATTTTATAATCGATTATCGATCCTATACTTTGATAAGCACAAATCGATCTTTTATTTTGGCATCGATTTTCCACATCATATTTTTTGCTGGGAAATTTCCCAATCAAGCCTAAATCTTTTTGTATGAATGTCAATTGAGTCCTACAATTTTTAATTTTTACCAATTTAGTCACAAACATTTGCGCAAAATGACAATGCAGTTCTTTAGCCCAATTTTCTCCATAAATTGCTAAAGTGGCAATGTGTCATGTAGGGTGGCCGGGGATGGCTAAAAACATCACGTCATTGTTGAGTTTATTATTTTTGACGTGAAATTTAATAAATAGAAATAACCGAAAATCTATTCATGAACAAGCATCACAAAGGAAAATAATCTACATTTCACTGTGATATTTGTTATTGCAGAAATCACCACCCTTTTTTATTAAAAAAAAGAGCTTATTATTTTTTTTAGTGGAAAAAAAGAGCTTATTAGATATGGCAAAACTTTGAGAAATTATTCAACGAGTTTGGTATATATTCCTAAATGCATCTAAATTGTCGGGTGCAATGAGATTAAGATTCATCACATTTATAGATGCGACATTTCATACTTGACGGTCCAAATACATACATGCATACATACATACATACATATATATATATATATATATATATATCTTTCTCACTGAATAATGGCTTAAAATCAATCAAGTCATTGTCGAACACGCCATACAAACCCCAAAACCCACCACAAAATATTAACAAACACAACCAAACAAAAGAGGACGACGCGGGGTTTTTGTCATGGACCTAGCACACACTTCACGCATGAAACCAAACTTGCCTCAATCATGTCATGCTCTAAAATATAGGACTATCCGAATGATTTTTCGTGACGCTTATAAACTCTCATGAAATAATTATCGTGTCATATCATGTCATGCTTAAAACTCCCGATTTTAGAATTTTTCTTGCTTTTTTACTATATTTTTAAATTCCCAATGAGATGAAAAGGTGTTACCATTCTAAATTGCGTAGTGCTATTTACATGGTAAGACGAAAGTTAAATCCCCCCATGATAGCATAAAAGTGCAATTTAACTCGACGTTTTGCAATATAAAACCTAAAATGAGGGATGTCCCAAACTTTGTTAAAACTTATATCTTCATAAGTTTGGTTAAAAAATTTCAAGTTTGGTGATAAACCAAACCTAAAGTGATATAATTGTACACTATTGTAGGACAAAATACAAATCCATGTACCGTATTTCATATTTACGAAAAGACTAATACTAGGCACACAGGCTGCGTAACCTTTTTTCTACACATGCCGCATCTAATACCATTGATAGTAGTAACTTGCTACTATTCAAATTACTCATATCAATGGTGTTAGACATCGGATGTGTATAAAAGATTTGCGCGGTCGTGTACCAAACGTTTAATCTTTTCAAAAATGCATTTCACATTCAATCAAATACAAACGGACTAGCGAATATACAATTTGAGATTTATGTAAAAGAGGAGTCAGAAGAAAAGTGGTTTAATTGCCTTTTTTCGGTACAAGAATAACCCATGAAAACTAAAGCTTATCACATCGCTCGTTGGAAAAAGGAATTACTAATGACATCAAGGAAGAGAGATTATCAACATTCTTCAGGATATAATGTAACTATCATATGGTCATCTATTGAATCCAAAACCAAATCAAATGCCTCACCCCCAACAAGCTGGTCAATTTCATCTTAAAGGGAAAGGCAGCGGTGGTGGGAGAATTAAATGACCAAATTGGACCATGTCCTCTCTTGCATCTGCCCTAGGGTAAAGTGTTGCTACCTTAGCTAACCAGCTGACCTCTCTTGCTGTTCAATTTTGATTCATGTAGGCCCTTATATATTCCAAAATGCATCTATATTGTCGGGTGCGGTATGATTAAGATCCATCGCATTTATGGATGCGACATTTCATATTTGACGGTCCAAATACATTTTGATAAATAAACATTTTATATTTGGCGGTCCAAATACATTTTGATATATATGTATACACACACCTTTCCCACTGAACAATGGCTTGAAATCTTTGGAGGGAAAGCTGCTGGCTTCCACACAATCAATCAAGTTGCCTTTGTCAAGTCATTGTCGAACACACCATACAAATCCCAAAACCCACCAGAAAATATTAACAAACACAACCCAAAAATAAAAGAGGACGACCCGGGATTTTTGTCATGGACTTAGCACACTTCACGCATGGAACCAAACTTGCCTAAATCATGAAATCGAATGATGTCGTGCTCTAAGATATAGGGCTGCTTTCGAACGATTTTTCGCGACACTAATAAACTCTAATAAAATAATTGTCGTGTCGTGTCACGCTCGAAGTTACCGGTTTTAGATATAGGATTTGTCTAAAAAGATTGCGTGGTCATGTACCTAATATTTATCCTCTGCAAAACTGCATTCCACATTGAATCAAATACAAACTTGAGAATATCCAATTTGAGATTAATGTAAAGAGCAGTCAGAAGAAAAGTGATTTTATTGTGGCTTTGGTATAAGAATAACCCATGAAAACTAAAGCTTATCACATCACTCAATGGAAAAAGGAATTACTTATGATATCAAGGAAGAGAGATTATCGACATTCTTTAAGATATATTATTGTATGGCCTTGTCTTGTATCCAAAGCCAAATCAAATGACTCACCCAACAAGCTGGTCAATTTCATCTCAAAGGGGAATGCCAGTTGTGGCGGGAGAATTAAATGACCGATACAATGGGACCATCCTGTCCTCTCTTGCTTCTGCCCAAAGGCGAAGGGGTGCTACCTTAGATTACCAACTGGCCTCTCCTGCTGTTCAACTGTGATTCATGTAGGCCCTTACAGAAAACACAAAGTCCCGTTTTACCAAAAAGACAAAATATAAAATAGAACAAGTTAGAATAAACTTGGAAACCAGCCAATGGCATCCCCAAACAACCTAAAAGTCTTGGCATAAAGCCCTGAAAAACAGAAACTGGGAAAGTCATGGTTGTTATAACTTAAAACCTAAAAGTGCCTCACTCCCAATAAACAAAATGTGCATATAGATCAGCACTCACCCATTGATGTCCCTGTCAAGAGCCATCTAACACCAATTTAAAACTTACTGTACTGACTCTCCTCCTCCATCACTCACGCTTGATGTTCACCTCTGTAAACTCTGTTTCTGCTGCAGAGGAGGCAGCACTCACAAACTGTGCCATGAAACAGGACACACAGGATTGATGAAGACAAGGCACCATAATTTATAAAATCAAGAAAAGAAAATTTATCAATCCTGCTGTACAAAACAGAAAAAAAAAAAAAAGAACGAAACTTCAAACATTTGAACTCCTTAAAGTTAGAGCACCCCCCCCCCCCCCACCCAAAAAAGGAAGAAAAAATTCAGAAAAAAGAAGACAAATTTATGAAAGAAAATGCTAACCCAACTCATTGAAAACCTAGAGGGGTAAAAGAAAGAACACTCCCAGCAAAACAGATCAAATGCTAAGAAGATCCACCGGGGGCGATTGCGGCACCGGTTGTTGTTGCTCCTTCCCGTCTTTCGTCACCGAAGACTCGAGTGCTGAGCCTTGTGGTGGCAAAGACTGCGGCACTACCGCATCTCCCTTGGCCGAGCCCGGCGGCCTCGGGCGCTCCGTCAGGATCTGGACGACCTCTCGCATCGTGGGGCGCTCCACCGCCTGTTCCTCGACGCACAGCATCGCGACGTAGAACACGTGCATGGCCTCGTGGAGCGGAACGGACGGGAGCCTCAGATCGAGGATTTTCTGGACCTCCTCCTTGTTCGAGTTCGTCATCTTTCGCACCCACTGGACTATGTCCACTCCATCCCCGAATTCTCCGACCGGCCTCCTCCCGCTAACTAGCTCTAACAGAACCACCCCGAAGCTGTAGACGTCGCTCTTCTCATCCACCTTTAGAGTGTATGCATATTCTGCATACATCAAACAAAGAAAACAACTATTGAAAAACCGTCCAAGCAAATCAGAGAATTAAACAAGCACCAAGTCAAAGGTTAGTTGACAAATTTCGCTAAATCAATTGACAAAGGAGGTACTAAGAAAGCATCCGGATTTGAATTCACGAGTTGGTCAGTCCAAATGGTCCTTGTCAAAACACTAGGCCACGGTAGCGGATAAGATGTCTTGGTGGTTCAGGCCTTGAGGGTGGACCATCATATATGTGCTATGAAAGCTGTATCAATCTTTACTTTCGGGCTGTGGAAAAGGATTGATTGTGAATTTTTTAAGTTCCAAGAAGAAAAAATAAACAATTCATCGCAGACAATTCCTTGTAACGTGGACATGAGGGTCAAAAACAGGCATAAACACAGGAAGAAACTCGAGCACACATATGTTACCTAAAATTCCAACAGTGACGGTAAAATCTCAGTCAAAGGTCAGCTCAGCAAATTTTTTTGATTATTGACCAAGTGAATCATAGCCTCTAGTACAGATCGAGTACTTTCATTTCACAAATCAAACAAAACATCTATCATAACAATTTGTGACTAAATTTCAAGGTCGAAACGCACCTGGTGCTATGTACCCATATGACCCGGCAATAGCCGACATGCACTCCGATGTACCCGAGTCCTGTAGAAACTTCGCGAGCCCGAAATCGGCGACGTGAGCTTCGTTATTCAGGTCGAGGAGGATGTTATTCGACTTCACGTCCCGGTGGACGATCAGCGGCGAGCAATCGTGGTGGAGATAGCACAGCCCCTTGGCCGACTCCACGGCGATCTTGTACCGCGTGTCCCAGTGCAAGTGCCCGCCTTTCTTGCCGTGCAGGACCTCGCCGAGGCTCCCGTTGGGCATGTACTCGTAGACCAGCAGATTCGTCTCGTGGTTCGAGCAGAAGCCGAGCAGCCTCACGATGTGGCGGTGCCGGATCCGCCCGAGGGTCTGGATCTCTGCGTTGAACCCGTGGTCGTGGGATGACCCCCGACTCATGGCAGGGAGTCTCTTCACGGCGACCTGGTCGCCGTTGGGCATCGCCCCTTTGTACACGATGCCGGCCCCGCCCTTCCCGATGATGTTGTCCTCCTTCAGGCAATCCAGGATGTCATCACAGGTGAAGTCCAGGCGCTGGAAAGCAGTCAGTTTCCACGCTCGGGACTCGCCCGCCTTCTTCAGCGACCGGGCTTTGATGATCGCGGCGATCGCGAACACGATCGAGCAGACGAGCAACCCAATCACAAGCAGTAGCTTCAGGGAGGCAGAGAGCGGACCCTTGGCGTGCGCTGGATGAGTCCCATTCCCGACCCCGTCCTTGCAGGGACCCAAGTAAGGACCACACAGATCAGGATTGCCCAAAAAAGATGTGTAATTGAAATAGCTGAACTGGCCAGTGCCCGGAACCAGACCAGAGAGATTGTTATATGAAAAATCGACGGATGTCAAGCTCTGCATTGTGGATATTGAGGTAGGGATAGTGCCAACGAGATGATTCCTCGACAGGTTCAAGTAGTTCAGTATCCTCATTCCGGTGATCTCGTTCGGAATCTCGCCCGAGAGGTCGTTCCGGCTGAGATCGACGAAAGTCAAGAGCTTGCACCGGCTGATCTCCGGGGTGACTGGGCCCGAGAACTTATTGTGGCTGAAGTCCATCTTGGAGAGCTGCTGCAACTGCCCGATCTCGGCCGGGATCGGGCCCGAGAACTTGTTGCCGTCCAAGAGGAGCTTCTGGACTCCAGAGAAGTTGCCAATGCTCGGCGGGAGAGACCCAGATAACCGGTTATTGGAGAGACTAACCTGACCAAGTTTCGCAGCAACAGAGCCATCGATCACAGGGAACTCACCCTCGAGAAGATTGTCCTGCAATTCGACCTGAGAGAGCACGGGGAGCCCGAAGAGCCCCTTCGGGATCGACCCGTTGAGGAAATTCTCGCCCATTCGGATCCTGCTCAGAGACTGGCACTCGCCGAGCGATTCCGGGATCGGGCCGAACAAGAAATTTCCGAGCGTGATCAATGTGTGGAGCTTATTGCCCTTGCACATATCAGGAGGCAGAGTGCCGGTTAGTTTGTTGGAGGAGAGATCAAGAAGCTGGAAATTCCCGTTCCCTCCGAGCTTCTCCGGGATGCTTCCGGTGAAGTTGTTCTCCCAAAGCTGCAGCACCTGCAGCTGCGGCAATTCGCCGACGAAGTCGGGTATGGAGCCGTGGAGCTTGTTCCGGAACAGGTTCAGGAGGGTCAGGTTCTTGAGCTCGGCGAAGGAGGCGGGGATTTCGCCGGACAGCATGTTGTTCGACAAGTCCATGGACTTCAGGCTCTTCAGCTGGCCGACCTCCGGGGTCAGAGACCCGGAGAGCGAGTTCACCTGGAGGAACAGAGTGTCGAGCTTCTGCAACCTGCCGATCTCCGGCGGGATTTCGCCGGAGAGCCCGCAGCTGGCGGCGTCGAGCCGGACCAGCTCCGTCAAGTTCCCGATCTCCGGAGGCAGGCCGCCGTCGTAGCTGTTGTAGTACCCGATGTAAAGCTCCCGGAGGCTGGTCAGGTTCCCGATCTCCGGCGGCACGGGGCCCTCGAGCTCGTTGCCGGAGACGGCCAGGTACTCCAGGGACTCCCAGCGGCCGTACTCCGGCGGGATTTTCCCGGTGAAGAAGTTGCCGCCGAGGTGGAGGTGGCGGAGGCTGGGCAAGTCGACGACGGTGAGGGGCAGCTCGCCGGTCATGTTGTTGTTGTAGAGGTCCAGGACCTGGAGCCGCTTGAGGGCGGAGAGCTCCCCGGGGAACGTGCCGTTGAAGACATTGTTGGAGAGGTTGAGGAGGCGGAGGCCGGAGAGGGCGGAGAGCTCCGGGGGGACGGGGCCGGAGAGCTGGTTGGCGGCGACGGACAGGTTGGAGAGGAGGCGGAGGTGGGCGACGTCGCCGGAGAGGGTGCCGGAGAGGTTGAGGCCGGAGATGTCGAGGGCGACGACGCGGCGGCGGGGGTCGCAGGCGACGCCGGCCCACGTGCAGTGGCTGGTGGAGGCGTTCCAGGAGGCGAGGGAGGAGGAGGCGGGGTCGCCGGTGATGGCGGACCTGAGGGAGAGGAGGGCGCGGTACTCGGGGACGGCGGCGGAGAGGGAGAGGAGGGGGTGGCGGTGGAGGTGGAGGAGGAGGAGGAGCAGGAGGAGGTGGCGCATTTTGGGCGGGGTCGCTGTCTATCTGTGCAAGGAGCTCCAAGGCTGTCTCTCTCTGCCCCTCTCTCTTTCTTCTCCTCTGGCCCTCTGGCTCTAGAGAGAGAAAGCTCTGCCCTTTGCCCTCTGGTTCTAGAGAGAGAAAGCTCGGGGAAGGAGGAAGGAGGAGGAGGTGGTGGCTTGGGAGGGAGTGGGGGTTGAGACAGTGAAGGGCAGAGGCAGAGAGACCAGAGAGAGTTGATTATATTGTGCCGTTTTTTTTTTTAATTGGATTAGTTTATTTTTGTCTTTATTTTTATTTTATTCTATTTTTGTATTTGGATAATGATTCTTTTTTTTTCCTGGGTGAGAGTGAGAGAGGGTACATTTTACGGATGTAATGCGGTTTCGAGGGGAGGTGAGATATTTGTGACTTTCACCGTCAAGGGGCAAGAAAGGAAGATGAAAATTGCGCTTGTTTTTTTTTTTTTTATTTTCCCTCTTCTGAACTTTTCTTTGGGAGCGTGTTTTTTTGTGTGCAAGGATCATTATTTTCTCGTTTTCTGTGGGAGACTTGGGGCCGTTTGGTAACGTGCCAAACACTAAAAATTTCTATTTTTTTGTTCTCAGAAATAGTTTGAGAACAGAAATACGTTTGATAAATTTTTTGTTCCCAGGCACATTTTTACAAAAATTTGTGCCCAGAAACAATTTTGAAAGAGAAACAAGAAGTAAAAAAAAGTTGCTTCTTATTTCTCGGCACAATTTTGAGAATCAGTTTTTTTCTTCTTTTTCTTTTTTTTGTTTTCTTATTTTTGTTTTGCTTTTCTTCCTTGGCCATGGCCGGTCGCCGGCGACCGGCCACAGCCCAGGGCCGGCGAGGGCGTCACGGCCCTCGCCGGCCGCCGGCGGAGGCGAGGGTCCAGCCCTCGCCCTCGCCTCCACCGCCCAGGGCCGACGAGGGCCGCGGGCGAGGGTTGGACCCTCGCCTCCGTCGCCAGCCGACGAGGGCTGTGACGCCCTCACCGGCCCTGGGCTGTGGCCGATCGCCGGTGACCGACCATGGCCAAGGAAGAAAATATTTAGAAAGAAAAAAAATTATTAAACAAATCAAAATATTATTAAAATATTATTAATAAAAAGAAATTTTGTGTAGTTACCAAACGCATTTTTGTTCTTTTCTACTCTAAGAATAGAAATTTTGGACAGTTTATCAAACGCCTTCAAATGCTCAGAAATTATTTCCGAGCACAGAATAAAAAAAAATCATTTCTGTTCAGAAATAGTTCCCAGGCACAGAATGGTATTCATGCGCACCCTTGTTAGTTTCCACTTGATAGGTCGCTTTTTGTGTTGTTGTTCGGTGTGACCGAATGGAATTGAGCGATGGAATGGAATGAAATCGAAACTCTGATTTTCTTGTTCGATAGCTTGTGAAAATGGAATGGGATGGAACGAGAATTCTTCCATTTGGTTATAAAAGAAATTTCAAGGGATATGTTAACAATTATTCGAACGATAGCATTATTACGATACGATATAACCCTAATTTACTAATAATATAATATACCCAGTATTATATATATATATATACCCATATATATATATATATATATATACCCAATATTGGGCTAAATCATAAAAACTAATTTATAGTATGACAATTTTTTTTGGTAAAGTATAGTATGACAATTGATATTAAGTATTTCTTAAAAGCCGTATTTATATTAGAATAATTATTGCGGTTAATTTTCAAAATTGCTAAATAAATTATCGATATCAACAACTGTAAATATAATCAACCAATTCAATCTAATAATTCAATCCAATACCCATAAGTACTTTTTAATTAAACTGCTAAACATATTCCTATTATATTGTAGTATAAGGCTAATCAAATAGTTTTGATATAATAATAAATCATGATACCAAATATATTTTATTATTGGAATAAATTATATTTAATTAAGTTATCAAATGACTAATTAGTCAATTAATTTTACATTTCAATTAATTATTGAATAAATATGCTTTCTTAATCTTTAATTATAAAATCAGTTTTAAAAATATAAATACAATAATCAATCACGATCATTATTATTTTGCTATTCAAATTTAGTAATGGTACTAGTAGAATTTCAACAATTTTAGATTTTTATTAATTGATTATCGCTCCTTTTTATAAAATGTCGGTGCAAAATTGGAATTGAATCGTGATTCCTTCAAATCCTCTACAACTGGAATGGGCATTCTTTGTTGGAACGCCATTCCATTTCTTAAAAAAAAAAAAAAAACCCAACCAGACAATTGTGCAAAAGAATACTCATTCCTTCGAACCAAGCACGATGTAAGTTCCTTCCTTTTTTTTTCCCCCGCTTTTTGTTTTCTTAAATTATATTGTTGAGTTTATGATTCATATAAATCAATTTAATGAAAACCTAAAATAGTTCATCATAAAATCATGCACTTGGAATGACTTCCGCAATGTGATTAGGTAAATTGGCTGAAAGGACATGGTACTTCCATTTTCGAGATAACCTACAATAAGTAATTATTTCAACGTCGTTATTTTTCTTTAAAAGAAAATTATTTTTTTATAAAATTTAATCGTATTTCTTTAGTAAATTTACCAAGGGCTATTTGAAATAGCGATCCTCCTATTCGACTACTTCAACCATTTCCGAACACCTCATGACATTCCGGGGCATTTGAGGATTCGATCATTTACATATCATTCGATTTCTCGTGCACGGCCTTCTTTAATTCTAACGGGTCTCGAAGATTAAAAGGCCTTTCTTGGTCCATAACCTAACTAGTTATATCCACGAAATAGATTTTTTTTATGTGTTCCTATTTTTAGTAAGTGCTTGGATCTTGAATTACCCTATGAATCTTCAATCAGATGGATAGATGTTTGGAAAAAAAATTTCAAGGAGAAAGGGATCTTTTCTCTCGATTTGAGTTGATCATTAATGCTAGGATCAATCGCACCGCCCGACAATAATATCATGATATTCCAATTTCTCACCCTAAACTCGATTTTCGTACAATAATCTCATAAATGGTACATCGACGGAGTAATTTGAAGAAAGAAAATAATAGAAATTAAAACAAGCTTCTATATTTCAAAAAAGATAAGTTAGAAGATTCATAAGTTTTCCTGTTAACTAGATTTGGAAAGTAATGAAATAAAAGAGGGAGAAAGGGGGGGAAAACTAAGCTATATGAAATCCTATGTTTGCTCGGGAACAAGAGGAAAGATAAATTATTCTTTTCAAATGACAAAAATATAAAATAAAAGATGGATGGTTTGGAGCTTCTCCCTTGGTATACCATCTTTATTAAAGAAGGTGTACTTTAAAGTTGAGGAGAAATTCCAATGCGAGATACAAACAAGCCACTTGAGTCAAATAACTCACATCGCTTCCATGTGCTTTACATCATTCTCCCTTAATCTTTGTACGGAAAACGTCATTTACTACTAGCTGAAGCGCTTAATGTGAGAGTTAATCAATACGTAAAGATTTACACATTAGTAGGAGAGGAGATGCCATTAATAGTAGAAATCGATTGTTGCCACTACTTTTGAACCCTAATGGGTTTTTTGCCAAATTGAGCTACAGAATCACAAAGGGTAATGTTATCTTTATGCTTGTCAAGAAATTATTGCACGAGCGTAGTACATGATGTATTGCAGCAAATACGACTAATTAAAAACGATGGGTCTCGCCGGATTTACCGGTCAATGTTCAGTTAGTATTTGTACTAGATACGCCCAAATAATTTCTCTTGCTTTCCCTCATCCTTCTAATTAATGTCCCACCCTTTTCTGTGATCTCCTCTTCTTTGCAGAAAGAGGCATGGACTCATTCAATCGACCGGCCTTTTTGCTGCATCATTCAAATCTGACAAAAATCATGTTTGGACATTTAATTAATACGCCATCCAATAATCGAAATGACAATTAATTCCGGATTTGTGGTGCGTATTTTCGCAACATCACGACTCGGCCCGTGGCCACTTTGGTACGTGGTACAGAGGTTGAATAATTTCAAGTTTTGAGTAGGAGGTGGCCATGGAGACACTCCTAGGACTCAGAAAATCAGTGTCCGTAAGAGTAATTAATGTCGAATTATTTCACCATTATTATCGTGATAATTCATTGCAAAACTATAACAACATGGATTTTATAGGTAGATCGAATTGAATGCCCAATTATTAGCAGTTTCCTGAAATTTTTCCATGAGTCTAAGGGCCAAACCTAACTCATGCTAGACTGTGGCGCCAATCATAGTTTTAGCATTAACTCTCTGTTTTTTAATTAGCAGTAATTTTTTTGAAAAGTAAACCCTAGCTGCTAATTATGCTTTAGATTAATCAGAGCTGCCAATAGAAGCATTTCCCACATTTTCATTTTTCTAAATTATGTACGAGGACAATGTCATATTGAAAAAGTTAATCTTACTAGTGTTTGAGTTTAGTACTAGCAGTCATTTTGTTGATAATTGAGCATCAATCTTTTACTTTGCCATCAGATATTTGAATTTAGTACTAGCATGCCGGCTTCGGAGATAAAAGGGGGAGCAAAAATTGATGGAAATCGATCAAAATGAGAAGGAAAATAAAGTGCCTAAAGTTAAAGTTTGAGAGCCGGAAATAAAAAAAGAAACTAATGTGTAGCACTACAAACCGACAAGAAATTAAAGTGCGGGACATGAAATGACAAGGAAATTCAGTGCGATGCCTAAATTAAAGGAGAAATTAAAGGTGCATGAATGCAAATTAGACATGGGAAAATTAAACATAAGTGAAATTGGAACTGAAATCGTACGCAAGTGACAGCTCAAATGGAAACGTTGTATACAAATGGTACAGCTTTTTTTCTTAAGTTACATCACGAAACGCGAACCTAACATGACAGTTAAAACTAAAATCGAACGGCATTGTGAAAAGCACATACAAAAGATCCGAGATAAGTGTTTTTGGCATGGGCTGAGTTTTGCACTTTCATGACGTTTCTTGATCCTCGATGAGTTGATTCACTTCTTTCTCAACTTTGCCATATGGTATTTGAACTTAGTACTAGCATGCCGGCTTCGCAGATAAAAGTGTGAGCAGAAATTGATGGAAATCGATCAAAATGAGAAGGAAAATAAAGTGCCTAAAGTAAAAAAGTTTGAGAGCCAGAAATCAAAAGGAAACTAATGTGTAGCACTAAGAGCCGACAAGGAATTAAAGTTCAGGACAAGAAATGACAGGGGAAATTCAGTGTGATGCCTTAATCAAAGGGGAAATTAAACTGCAGTACAGGGAAATTAAAGGTGCATGAGCGGAAATTAGACATAGGAAAATTAAACATAGGTTACATTGGAACTGAAATAACACACAAGTGACTGCTCAAATAAAAACGTTGTATGTAAATAGTATAGCTTTTTTTCTCCGGTTACATCACGAAAGACAAACCTAGCATGAAAGTTGAGACTGAAACCGAACGACATTGTGGAAAGCACATACAAAAGATCCAATAAGAGTTTTTGGCATGGGCTGAGATTTGCACTTTTGTGACATTTCTTGATCTTCGATGAGTTGATTTGCGTCTTCCTCAACTTCCGGTGCGTGCGGCCATCCCGCTCTTCTCTTTCCTTTCACGATCGCGAAGGAGGGTTGTCCAATATGAGTTTATAATCGCTCAATCAAACCAATTTATGTTCTTGGGAACCACGGGGGGATAAAAACTAAGTTTGCCATCAAGCCTTTAAGGCACGGATGTTCAAGGGAAATTTGCCATTACATGCCAAACTTTCCCTAATTTTCTGAAGTCAAAAGGCACATATTATATTCCATTTTAGAGCACAAAGTCAAAAGATGAGTGCCCGAGTTAACTTTATAGAGCGTGCCATTTGATGTGTGGATAGTGAAGCTAACTTTAGCAAAAGATTAAATCATGCAAAGTCATGTCACGTAGTTTCTCATTATTGGAACCAATGCCTCGGATGCTTCGTGCTCTTTCTCCTTTCACTCGATTAAACTACACTCAATTGTACATTCTTTTTCAATTTTTTTTCCCTTTAATTATGTGACCATATATTATAATTTTTCTCATGCCAAATGGATGCACAAAAAGGTTGGGGTCGCGGTCAAAGGCACTATGCACTAGTCACCACCCACTCCATACGAGTTTCACAGTACTTGTATATCTAAGTACCACATCAAGATCAAAGTTGTATGGAAAGCAAGAGAGAAAAAAGTGACTTTTCTTCATCTTTTGGTAGGTGCCCGGTTTGTGTGGGGCACTCGAATGATTCTGGATCACACCAACTTTCATTGACCAAGCTATTCGAAAAGAACCATAGTTGATATCAAATTGATTCTCCTCCAAATTTTAGGCTTTTTTTGGCATTTCGCGAGAGGTATTATTTCGCCCTTTCGAAGGTCTTTTCCCTACTTTTATGATGGGAAAGTGCGCACGTAGAGAGAAACTTCTCAGGCGCGTAAAATATGCTGTCGACCACTCAACGGTTAAATATGTTTGAAGTATCGTGTGAGTTCATTCTAGCTAATCCAATCATTCGAGCACTCGATCAGTTTTAGCGTGGTGTAACGTTAATAAGCCGCTTTGAATGGGGTTATCATTAAAACATTATACTCTCTATACACCGTATCAAAAAGGATTGTCTTAAAATGATGACATCGCCATTGCACATCTATACTTTGTGTTTTATATCGGGTCATGAGAGCCTGTATAGTACACATCGAGTGATTTTTGAGTTTTACAACATTTTGCACTCAGTTACGTTGAAAATGCACAAGATTGGAAAGTACGGGAAATTCTATACTTAGTCCCTATTAGATAAATCATTTCACCCGATGGTTTAAGTCGTTAGGAAACGATTCTAAACACTCCCCTACACGTGCAAGCCGATCCTTGCACAAATAACACAGGATGTGCACGTAGCCACATCAACGAGAGAACCGAGCAAACCAAAAAAACATGTAGCTGAACAACAGCAGCAATTACCGCTCTTGTCTTCTCCTCATGTTCACATCGGCACCTCACCAATAGTCCCTTCCTACCGTTTTCACTTATAAAAAAACGTTTTGGGTTTGTTTAGTGAATAGTTTTTTTGTTCTTTTATTCTCCGGAATAGAAAAAAGAACAGTAATATGTTTAGTAATATCAATTAATTTTTCTATTCCCCGAAATAAAAAAGTAGATACGAATAGATTTGAAACAGAACTAATAAGTAAAAAAAAATCTACTTTTCTGTTCCTAAAAACAAGAAAAGAAACGATAGAGAAACAAGATTAGCTCTCTCTTTTCTCTTTCACAAGATATTTCTATGCGAAACCCTAAACTTTAAACCCTAAAACCATAAACCACATATCTTAGACCTCAAAACCCTAAACCTTCCCTAAAACCCTAAATCCCAAAGCCCTAAACACTAAAGTAAACACTAAAACCACAAAACCTAAATCCCTAAAATCCTAAACCCCAAACCCGAAACACCAAACCTTAAACCTAAAAACCCCAAACCTAAAACCATAACCCTAAATCGTAAAACTCCAAACCCAAAACCTCAAAACCCAAAACTCTAAACCCTAAGTCCCAAACCCAAAACCGGAATCCCTAAAATCATAAACCCATAAACCCAAACCCTAAAATTTGAAACACTAAACCCTATAACTCAAACCCTAAACCATAAACTCCAAATCCAAAACCCCAAACCTTAAATCCTAAAACCCTAACCCCAAACCCTAAAACCCTAAATTACAATTTTCTTGACCATCACTCGGTAATTACTTTATCAATAAAGAGTAATTTTATTTATGATTATATTAAGGTAATCCAATTTTATATCATAATTTATTTTGATTCCATGTCTAGTCTAGTTTTATCTAATCAATAATTGTTAAGTTTCCATTGATATTTTTATAATTAAATAAAAAAATTGGGAGTAGAAATTTTTAGGGTTGTACCAAACGCATTTATGTTATATTTTTATTTCGGGAATAGAAATTTTGTGTAGTTACTAAACGCGTTCTTCTATTTAGAAACTCGTCCAGCTATTTATAAACAGAAATTATTTCCAGGAATAGAAACATTACCAAACGGACACTTACTACTCACATTAATCGGCTATTTACAAGTTACAGCGGGGGACGCTTTCAAAAGGATTCAAGAAAAAACATTTTAAAAAATCTCCAAAACGCGAATTTTTTCCTGACAATCAGGCCTTGTATCTAAAAAATCGAAAGGGCTATAGCGGCAAACAAAATTGCACCCACACATCACCACACATCATCTCCACTTAAAGGAATCCGCAATTTGCATCCTCAGCCTGTGCAATTTTCCATATCGACTCGCGTTTGCAAAGTTCGTTTAATCAAGAGCCAGCGGGCGTGTGGTCCTGCCGGTAAAGGGACCAGGGGTTGGGTCAAAGAGTATTAGGTTCGGAATTCGATTATTACGAGTACCGTACACAAATGTATTCGAAAGAGACGAGTAAGAAAATAAAGAAGGGAAATTATTGTTCTTTTCCTGTTTCAAGAAATCAGTGATATTCCTGGTGGGGCACACAGGGTGGTCGATTGAGGTTCGACTGGGACTAGTGACTGACAAGTGCAGTGAAACGAGAGGAACAGTTGTGCGGTCGCGCTCTGCATCATTTTGCATCTGCCAAAAGAGCCTCGGCAGCGAGTCGCGACCGGCGAATTTACGCAATCGGCCCTGCAAGAACGGCCAAAAGCTTTTTCGTCGCGCGGCACCACTTCGACGGCGAATCCCCCTCTCGCGCCCGCCACCACCCCCGGACACCGGAAGGGACGCGTGGTCCCCCGGGGTGAAATGACCGAGCAGCCCCTGGCCGCGCTTTGACCGTAATGCCCATGGCCCTCGCGGAGCTATTTACCGCTCGATGGCCCTACGGGCTACGGGCTACGGCCGCCTTTTTCCGTGGCTCGCCCGGCCCCGAGGTTGGGGTGGGTGAATTGACCGGAAAGCCCTCCGGCTCAGGAGTTTGAACGAATTATTGGGACTTTTGGGAAAGTGATGGAGATGACGGTGAATCCATTTTTTGGCTCGTTTCTCCCAAAAGAGAGTGGGGGTTAAAACAGGTGTAAAGATTCGACGCTAAAAGGATTGTGACCAAAGTAAAATTATAATCCTACGACTTCCAAATGGAGCATCCATGTCCAAAAAAATCAGTCAATTTCTTAAGCTGATTCCGTCCGTTTTGAGTGACCGAAAGAAAATGATTCGACTCTTTTTTTTTATTTTATTTTTTTACGTGTCTTTAGATGCGCTTATCTCTTTTTAGAAGAAGAGAAATGAAAATCATAAATCCTAACGGCGATTCATAACATTTTATCGGTGGAGGCTGCAAGGTAAGGATAAAAGCGCCTTTAAAGCACATATACTTCTTTGCAATTATCGCGTCATCACATACACTATCTAAAGACAAACCCGATACAACTACAAGGAGTTCCATGTTATTGGATTACGAATATTCAGTTTTCTTTTGTATATCAGGTTTCTCCAAATACACAGTTGAAACACAATTCGTGAAAAGATCTTGTTAATTAGTGTTCACATGCTTCAAAAAATATACCATTATCATCGATGCATTGGAAATGACAATATTTCTTTATTTTAGTGTTTAACAAGTATCTTCAGGGTACCCGTTAATAAAATCTTCGCAATGTAAAATACCGATGAAAATATTTATTTAACTTCATACTCTAGAGCTTCACACCTTCAACAATGCGATTTGCTTTTCATTAAGTTTCTTTTTATTTCCTGTTGTAGTAAAATAATATCTTGACTGTAAGCTTTTATTCACCATAAAAAGTAGACAATCTACAAGTGATCTTGTCAATCCCAGATCACCCATTTCAACAAACTCTTGCATGAGGAGTGTTTTCCTAGCTCGCTAAACTGGTGTAACTCTTCCTCTACCACACACACGGCTGAAAATAAAATATTGAAGTAGATGAGATTAGGTGTCTATCTAACTTATCATATATTTAGCACAACTTGCTAACTTTCATGCATATAAAATATTTGGCGACGTGGAAATTCAATGCATCTCTTCCTTCTAATTTTTTAATGGAATAATAGTAATGAGTTTAGTGTCTCTAAGTAGGGCTAGCAATTCGCGTTGTGTTAATCGTGCCTCGTTAAAACAGTGGTATAATACAAATATGGCTAGTCCAAACACAACGCGTTTAATAAATTTCTCGAATTGCCTCGAGATGAACACGACATGCTTAATAAGGCGAGTTACATGAAACGATTAATGCAATGATGAAGCGTGTCACTTATCAGGTGTTGACATGACACGATATGTTGACTTGCTACAAATATACATTTACATGTATAAATGATAAACAAGTAATACACGTTGATACACAATAAATTGTGTCAAACACATTTCTAGACAATATAGTTAATCGCGCTTTACTTTCTAAAACATGATTGGATTAGTTTTCCCATATGTTTAATGAATTTTGCATTTCTACAATCTTTTTATTTTACTATCTCTTTTTAGACATTGATTTAATTTTTAAAAAAAATATTAAGAATTAAAAATCATTAAATATGAGAATTAAATGTGTTAAATTTTGTCTAATTTTGTCGCATTGAAAAAAATGACATGCTAATACGTTAACTTAAATGCACCATCCATATTTAGACAGGTTAAGAGGATCAATGTTTGTAAAACACGATTTCTATTGTGTCATCGATGACACTAACCTGCTCATATAAAACCCAAACCCATTTAATTGTGTGTGATGTAGTATTGTGTCATGCAAACGAATCGTGTCGAGGACTGCTGGCCTTGTATTCAAGTCATTTAGCTAAGTTCATACGGAAGTCTTTTGAGATGAAGAATTCCTTGGTATGCTTTTCTAAACAAATCCGTTGAGTTTAATTATTTCAACATTCTTAAATTGAAGCAAATGTATTTAAAAAGATGGTGGCTTTTGCCACAAATCAAAATTTAACAAAATCATCCTTGAAATAATGACGAGGGCCAGATATCACATTAAAGATGTAACCAAATGAAACCCTCATGCTATGTTTGTGGTATTTATTTTCTCTAAACTAAGTGCATAATCTACTAAAAAAAACCCACAAAAAAATAAGGGATCCATACGCACAAAATCTAAAGCACATCGATCTAAGAATAGTTGCAGCAATCATCTTGCATGCCCTTTATTTTAATCATCTTAATGGACGCATTTTTCAATCATTTTTGGGGGTTAAATTAAATGCAGGTTGACTGAGATGGAGTGGGTAGAAAGATTCGGTTTGAATGGACCGACGCAGATTTTAATTTTAGGGCAAAAGAACAACCACTAATCAAAACATCAGAAAATTTTAAAAAAAAACCCTTAAAACTTCACTCAGAACTAGGAACGAAACTTGGGGCTCAGCTATCTAATTCATGAGCCCGAAGCAGCTCCACCCCAGAAAACACGTTGTACCCCATTCATCAGAACAAAGTTGGAGTTCGATGTCTCGATGGGTGTTCCTTTTGTCCCCTCCCGTTTGGACTCCACTCCTCCAGCTTTCCTTGAGATCGTAAATGCTTCTCTCTTTTTCATGTTCCTTTCTCTTGTTTCGTGAAAAAAAGATTTAACTTTCTATCTTTCTGTCTTTTTCGATCTTTATTGTTTCTTTACAGCACAAACACAAAGTCTTTAGGACAGTGAACGTGGGTCGATCGCACGTACATCATGTGATAACAAGAAAAAGAAGTGTTTTTCTAGTTGATGTGCACGGTTTAGGGCATGAGGACATGGGGTGCCCCCTACAATCTTTGAGCTTAGGTCACATAACCTAAGTAAGCTTGGATTGGAGGTTGGAATGGTATGCATGAGTGTTGTGATGATTTGAAGTGAGATCTTAAAGTAGTAAACGGACATACTTATTATCTGTGTAATCTTGTTTTTGTTTTGGTTGATCCAAGGGTAGGACGGAGGCTGGATAATTACTTGGAGGTCCGTAAAACACCCTATTAGCCCTACAAACTGATCAAGGTCTAGGTTTTGGCCTGTGCGGGTGGCTCCAACCTAGTTTCCATATAATTTAGTGGGATTTGAACGGGCGATCTTTAATTTCCAAATCGAAAATCTTCAAATGTCTGGACCAACTGAGTCGATCACCGAGGTTATTTGAGTAATCTCCGATCACAAGAGACTACGCTTAATGTCTTCTGCCGTAACCACGATATCCACTGCCGCTAAACAATTTTAGAAAATTAACACCCATAGACTTCTTGGCTGACAACCATTTAATGGCACCTGGCCCCTACACATATTTAGTAATGGGAACTTCTTGTGTTCATCATTAATGATCCCCACTTACGGGATCGTTAAAATAAATTATTCAATGATATCTTCTAATGTGAGGAATATAGCTGGTGAGGACTGGCTGTACGTACTGTATATTTGAACGTGCCATGCACAACATTGCTTTTTCAAAGTGAAAAACTGAGTGTCCCTTTCAGAGCAATACTTTAGAATTTTACAATGCATATCACGTGAAATTGGGTATTACACATATTCCTACGTAACTTGATAAAAAAGAACTTTCTAAAGAGTGTTTTGTGATTTTGGTACTATTTACTTTACTGCCAATTTACATGAATTTAATTATATAAGGTACAATATAAGAAAAATTTCGATCGGTTTATTCCTCCCCCATCAACTTGGGGTTTGTGTACGTTAAATCTCGAACTTTGAAAAGTTACATTTTACCCTCTTAAACGTGCTTTTCGTTATACTTATCAACATCATTCGTTATGTATGTTAGCACGTATCATGCACATGTTTTACCGGGACAAAGTCTTATACTTTCAATTTTAGTCTGTTTAATTCAGAAAGATTATAAAAAAATAGAAGATAAGAAAATCCCTGATTCTAAATGAATACAAAGAAAATAATTTCTATAAATGAGAATTTAAATTGACTCGAAATTGAAGAAAAAGTTGCAGCCCCCTTGAAAGGCATGGGCATGCCACATGCTACGAAGATATTAATGGTGTTAATAAGTATAACAAAATGCAAGTTTGGGGGGGGGGGGGCGTAAAGCCTAACTTTCCTAAATTTTTTGTTTAATGTGAACTAATGGTAAATGTGATGGGGGCAAAATGAAATGCAACACATTAGAGTCCGTTCTACAAATCTCAGCTTGGATGGTTGCAATTTTTTTATTTTTTCGATTCAACGATGAAAAACTCAATTGTAAGAGAATAGAGCAAATAGATTCCGGCACCATTGTAATCTTTCTCTGTCACATCCGAGATGGGGGTCTACGTCTTTGGACTTTGAACAATTTTTAAATCATGCCCGAACGACTAGTTGGCCCATGCAAATAAATTAAAACTCTGCTAAAAGTATAGGGAATGTGGAAGATGATTACACAAGCACTAAACTTTCACAGCCTGCAAAAGCCAATTCTCTTTTGTCTGCTTTTCCTTGCGTTGTCTAGGGAATCATCACATTATGCAAAAAACTTTACTTTATGAAACCCAAAAATTGAAATATTCGAAACCTCAATAGTCATCACTAAAGCTACAGCCAAATCCAGCAACAATATTCTTAAATTTCTATCTCCTAGCTCCCCACATGGGCCTCATCATTGATGACCCAGTTGAGCTCTGTCAACACATCGAAGAACACACTCATCATTTTGACCAAATCGAAAGAAGGAATCGATCGAGTGCTCCCTCAACATTTCCACCATGCAGCAACGGCTAAAGTGGATTGTTCAATTAGTACTTCGTCTAGTAGATTGTGTGGTGCAGATATAAATAAAATGCTTTTGTGAAACTGCGGTGCATTGAGGAGCAAAAGCTGGTTTTGGCCTCTTGCCCATAATTTCCACGTCCATCATTATTACGATGCTCTCTAATGCGGAAAAGATTGTTAAAGTATAAACTTGCTGAAATGATGTTTTCCGCGTGTTGCCGAACTCCACCACCTTTGCCTAGGTTGGCAACTCGTGTCATTGTAATCATATTTGTAATTCATGTCGATTTAAAACATCTTGATTTTAATTCTACATGCAAATTAACTTAATTAAGATTAAAACGTTTTAATTTGCATTAATATATAAAGTTAGTGCATCATGTTGTATCATATCGAATTTTCTCCTTGTAATTTATGTTGTACCTTGCGTTGTGCAAACGGTTCGGGCCCAGAATTTACCAGACAATAATTGAAGGAATCTATCCTTAAACCATGCGCAATAAATGTCTAGGGTAACGAATTTTCGACTGCGAATCGGCTTAAGTGCATGAGAGTTCAATTTTCTTAACATTTTTCGCTCCCTACCAGGAAACAAAAGGGAGAGAAGCAATTTTATGGAATATATGGGATCATGATGTTGGAACATTTTCTAGTTGTTATCATATGCTGTTGGAACATTATGTTCAGTGGTAGAGTAATATGGGCACCAATTTCTCGGTTACATTATATTCATGTGTATAGATAATACATATTATTTTTTAATTTAAGATATGCTAAAGTGGTTCAACACAGGCCAAGGACACAATCACAGGTGTCTACCATATTCAGTCCATAATGATCGTTTTCACATTGCAACTTCATACGGCGATGTGTCCATAATAATGTTATGTCCCTTTCCTAGGGTTCGATGGTCCATCACCTTCTTCTAGTTTAGCAAGCATGTATATTCTATGTAAGGAGCTATCGAAGCAAAACCGAACAAGATGATGCGATTCCGTTTTGTTTGAACTCGGTTCGTTCTGGAACAAGCTCATTGATTTGGTGCCCTAATCATTGTATGTTGATGTCATGGAATCAAATTAAGTATGTGCTAAGCAGTTGAGACAAAATAAGTTTAGAAGGACACCCTTAAACGCTAGTAGATTCCTTGTCCCCAGGAATTTCATTGGTGGTCTCTGGCCACCCAATATGATATTATGAGATGATAGATTGAATGAAGTATACAACAATCCAATTGGTATCATGGTCTCATCTCACTCAGGTTGGCTGCATAGTACCACACGAGGAAAATTGTTTGATCAGTCCTGAACATATTATATGTGTTAAATATGTCTTGAATTTTATGTACTTGGTTCGGTTCATGACCCGACCCGACATATTTTTGTGCGACACGAAAGTGGAAAGAAAATTGAGATTTGGTTCGCGACGCGAAGAGTTGGGCCATAGGCCCAACCCGCTTTGGGAGCCCTATTTGTACTGCGGCTAGGTTTTCTTATGATAGTACAGAGAGAATTTTGTTTTTAGAGAGTTTTGTGAGCCGTGAGGTTTTGTCGTTGTTTTCGACTTCTGAAAATTGTATTCTCTTTGATTATAGTGGAATTTTGTTTTGCCTCGCCCGTGGACGTAGATCACCTTGTGATCGAACCACGTAAATTCCCGTGTTCTGTCTTTTGTTTTTCCGCATTTGTTTCCAACAATTGGTATCAGAGCATAGTTCGATTCTAGGGTTATTTGAGATGGCATCTTTGAAGTTTCAGATCTCATCTTTTGACGGACAGAACAACTTCGGATTACGGAGAATAAATATGAAGGCTTTATTGAGGCGAGAGGGTACGGTTAGGGCGCTGGACGGAAAATATCCAGACGATATGACTTCGACTGAAATTGAAGAGATGGACGAGAAGGCGCATAGCGCGATCCAGTTGTCTCTAGATGACAAGGTTTTGCGAGAAGTCGCCGATGAGGAAACAACAGCCGGTCTCTGGAAGAAACTGGAAAGTCTCTACATGAAGAAATCCCTAACGTCGAGACTTTATTTGAAGCAGTGCCTTTATACCCTAAAGATGCGTGAAGGTACGTCTGTTCAGAAACACTTGGATGAGTTTAATAAAATTGTTCTGGATATGAAAAATCTAGATATTAAATTTGAGGATGAAGATCAAGCTTTGATCGTGTTATGTTCTCTGCCTGCCTCATATGAGAATTTTGTGAACTTGATGCTTTATGGACGTGAATCCATAACTTTGGAGAATGTTAAAGCATCTTTGAATTCTGCGGAACTGAGAACAAAATTGAATGAGAATACCAGTGAAAACAAAGCAGATGGTTTGTTTGTGAAAGGGAGGATCAAGAGCAGGGATAAAGCTTCTCGAGGGAAATCTGTTGGTCGTTCAAAATCTAAGCCACCTGGAGATAAGATGAACATTGAGTGCTACTATTGTCATAAAAAGGGACATTACAAGTCAGATTGTCCTTCGCTCAAGAAAAAGGATAAGCAACATAGTCAAAAACAAGATTCGGTGAATGTTGCAAACGACAATGAGGCTAATGCGTCAAACAGTGTTCTTACGGCATGCTCTGCTATTAATTTGTCCAATGATTTTTGGATTATGGATTCGGGAGCATCATATCACATGTGCCCAAATAGGGAATGGTTCACTACAAACGAGCCATTGAATGGTGGATCAGTCTTGATGGGGAATGATGCTGTATGCAAAGTCGTAGGTATTGGTACTGTTCGGATTAAGTGCCACGACAAAGCAGTAAGAACTTTGACTGAAGTAAGACATATACCAGACTTGAAGAGAAACCTTATCTCGTTGAGCAGTTTGGATTCCATTGGGTGTGCGTACTCAGGTGGAGGTGGAGTTCTCAAAGTTACAAAAGGCAATCTGGTTGTGATGAAAGGAAGCAAGGTGAATCACTTGTATCATTTGCAGGGTAGCACAGTTATGGGTCCTTCAATTGACACAATCAATTTTGTTTCTGACAATGATAGAACAAAATTGTGGCACATGCATTTGGGCCACATGAGTGAGCGTGGCATGTCAGTTTTGAGTAAACGTGGTTTACTTTGTGGGGAGCATACAACCTCGCTAGATTTCTGTGAGCATTGTGTCCTTGGCAAGCAATGCAGAGTCAGATTCAGTACGGGGACGCATTCGACAAAGAGCACACTCGACTATATCCATTCCGATTTATGGGGACCAGCACAGGTTCCATCTAAGGGTGGTGCTCTTTACTTTGTGACGTTCATTGATTATTATTCCAGGAAGGTTTGGGTTTACTTTCTGAAAAGAAAAAGTGATGTGTTTGAAACCTTCAAGAAGTGGAAAGCTCTTGTTGAGAATCAGACAGGGAAGAAGATTAAACGTCTTAGGACCGATAATGGTCTTGAGTTATGTGGTGGCGATTTTAATGAATTTTGTGCAGATGCAGGTATTGTTCGACACCGTACAGTTAGGCACACTCCACAGCAGAATGGAGTGGCAGAACGCATGAACAAAACTCTATTGGAGAGAGCAAGATGCATGCTCTCTAATGCTGGCATGGAAAAGGATTTCTAGGCTGAAGTTGTTAACACGGCTTGTTATCTGGTTAATCGCTCTCCTTCAACAGCAATAGAATGCAAGACTCCTTTTGAGATGTGGTTAGGTAAGCCTTGTGATTACTCTAATCTAAAGGTTTTTGGATGTCCTGCTTATTATCATGTTAAGGATGGTAAGTTAGAACCTAGAGCAAAGAAATGTATTTTTGTTGGGTATGCTGATGGGGTGAAAGGTTATCGTTTATGGTGCCAGTAACCTAACTCACCTAAGTTCATTATTAGTAGGGATGTTACATTTAATGAAATGCATATGCTTGATCAAAGGAAAGTTGCTGATAAGTCTGCAGGTAAACATGAGAGTGATATGAATGAGGTGGAGGTTCAGGTGGAGCTTCCAGAAAAGACCTCTCAGAATGTTTTGAACGAGCAAAATGCTCCTGTTGATTCAAGTTTAGACGAGGAAGCTGTAGATGAGGTGGAGCAGCCATACTCTATTGCTACTGGCAGAGAAAGGAGACAGACCCGGCCTCCTCAGAAATATGGGTTCTCTAATATGGTGGCTTATGCTCTCACGACAGCAGAAGATATGGGTATTCAGGAACCTTCTACCTATACAGAAGTTATTACTTGCACAGAATCAGAGAAATGGACTATTGCTATGGTTGAAGAACTTGAATCACTTCACAAGAACCAGACTTGGGACTTGGTGCAGTTGCCTAAGGGAAAAAGAGCCATCGGGTGTAAATGGGTCTTCAAGAAAAAGGAAGGAATTCCAGGTGTTGAAAATGCCAGATTCAAGGCTCGGCTCGTAGCTAAAGGCTACAACCATAAGGAGGGAATTGATTATGATGAAGTTTTCTCTCCTGTGGTAAAACACACTTCCATTCGTGTGTTGCTGGCTATAGTTGCTCAATTTGACTTAGAGCTTGAGCAACTTGACGTGAAGACTGCTTTTCTGCATGGCGAGCTTGAGGAAACTATTTATATGGCCCAGCCCAAGGGCTATTATGTAGAAGGCAAGGAAGATCATGTTTGTAAATTGAAGAAATCCTTGTATGATTTGAAGCAATCACCAAGACAGTGGTATAAGATATTCGACAACTTTATGATAGGGAGCGGTTATCAGAGGAGCAACTATGATAGTTGTGTCTACTTCAAGAAGGGTTCAGATGGATCTTTTGTCTATCTTCTCTTATACGTGGATGACATGCTCATTGTTGCAAAGAACATGTCAGATGTGTTGATCTTGAAGAAACGGCTCAATGAGGAGTTCGAGATGAAAGATCTGGGTCCTGCCAAGAAGATCTTAGGAATGGAGATTCAGAGGGACAGGAAAGTAGGAAAGTTATATCTCTTGCAGAGGAGCTATATTGATAAGGTACTTGAGAGGTTTGGCATGCAAAACGCTAAGCCCGTGAGTACACCGTTCGCATCTCATTTTAGACTTTCAGCTCTACATTCACCTCAATCAGAGGTCGAGGAGGCTGCGATGTCTCGTGTCCCATACTCCAGTGCAGTCGATAGCATTATGTATGCTATGGTATGCACTCGTTCAGACATTGCGCAGGCAATTAGTGTGGTTAGTAGATATATGGCGTATCCTGGAAAGGTCCATTGGCAGGCAGTGAAATGGATACTTAGGTATCTTAGAGGCTCCGCAGAGTTGGGGTTAGTGTTCGATAGAAATAGTTCCAACGGTACCTCAGTTGTGGGGTTTGTGGATTCCGATTTTGTAGGTGATCTCGATAAGAGGAGATCATTGACTGGCTATCTTTTCACATTATCTATTTCGACTATTAGTTGGAGGTCAACCTTACAGTCGACAGTTGCTTTGTCTACTACAGAGGCAGAGTATATGGCAGCAGCAGAAGCAGTGAAAGAAGGTATTTGGTTAAGGAATCTTATTCAGGAACTTGGTCTACAACAGGAAGACAATTCGGTTGTCTTTTGTGACAATCAAAGTGCTATATACTTGATTAGAAATCAAGCATATCATGAGAGGACTAAGCACATCGATGTCAGGTATCACTTTATTCGAGAGGTAGTTGCGGAGAGAAACATGACGGTAAAGAAAATTGGTACAGCTAACAATCCTGCTGATATGTTGACCAAGCCAGTTCCCGCCAACAAGTTTAAGCATTGCTTGAACTTGATTGGCATGCTTGGTTGAGTTTGCCCCTTCTGGGGCTTTGGTGGAGAGGTAAATGACAATTCTATATTTGTGTTTTTTGAAGTGAATATGTTCTTTTGTTGCAGCCCTTGTTTCCTACACCGAGTTAGCTCACGTAGGCTTAGGGATGCCAAGAAAATGTGTTCGGCTTCTTGACTGTTTTATTTTGGGAAATTCAAGCCAAGGTGGAGATTTGTTAAATATGTCTTGAATTTTATATACTTGGTCCGGTTCATGACCCGACCCGACATATTTTTGTGCGACCCGAAAGTGGAAAGAAAATTAAGATTTGGTTCGCGACGCGAAGAGTTGGGCCACAGGCCCAACCCGCTTTGGGAGCCCTATTTGTACTGCGGCTAGGTTTTCTTATGATAGTACAGAGAGAATTTTATTTTTAGAGAGTTTTGTGAGCCGTGAGGTTTTGTCGTTGTTTTCGACTTCTGAAAATTGTATTCTCTTTGATTATAGTGGAATTTTGTCTTGCCTCGCCCGTGGACGTAGATCACCTTGTGATCGAACCACGTAAATTCCCGTGTTCTGTCTTTTGTTTTTCCGCATCTGTTTCCAATAATATGGATGCTAATTTAGTCTTAAACATTTTAATTTTGCTAACTTCATCTTAAAATTTTTGATGAAAATCGCTAATGTGGTTGTATGCCACATAGAATGGTCGGCGATGACTCGGCCGTCATGTTAGCGATTTCCAGTTAAAATTGACTGGAATTACTATTTTGAAATTTTGCACAAAAATTTAGGATGAATTAGCAAAGTTAAAAAGTTTAGGGCTGAATTGACATCTGTATAATAGATCTATGACTAATTAGGTAATCTTCTCGTATTGTATGTATATCTAATTTGGGATGCGTTCGTTTCGCGGAAAATGAATGATTTGGAAAACATTTTTCAAAAAATGATCGCTTATATTGTTTAGAAAAATAAAATAAATAGAAATTTTTTTCGTCACCCACGAAAATGAGAAAATTACCACAATAATCTTAAATCTATTGTAATTATGCCAATTCAGTCCTAAACTTTTTTTTTGGTGCCAATTCAGTCCATTTGGCCAATTTTGGCGGCCGGTGCTGACGTAGACACTATCTAGCACCGGCCAATGCTAACGTGGCAAAAAAATATTTTTTTTTCGAAATTTTTTATTAATTTTTTTCTTTTCTTTCTTTCTTGTTTCTCCTTTAACCTCTAGTCGGTTGCTAAACCAACAACCGGCTAGAGGCTGGGGCCGGTGAGGTCGGCCCAGCTGGTCGCTAGCAAGGTCGAACTCGCCAGCAGCCGACGAGGACAAGCCTCGCCAAATCTGGCGAGGTCTTGTCCTCGCCGGTTGCTTCGAGCGAGGCCGACCTCACCCAATAAGTGACGGTGAAGATGAGCCCTCGCTAGCGACGTTGCTGGGTGAGGCCGCCAGCGATGTTGTCCTCGCCCAGCAACGTCACACTTGGGGGAGGCCAACCTCACCAGCGGCTGGTGAGGATGAGCCGCGCCAGACCTAGCAAGTTCTTGTCCTTGCTGATCGCCCTCAACCAAGCCAAGCTTAGTGCCAAGAACATGGCGCTTGACACCAGGAACAACTCGACCCCGCCTTCCCAGACACTTCTCCGGCCGAACCCGTAATCGCTTAGCGGGCGCAATGTCTGTTGCTAGATGGTGCGAGGGACGTCTAGCACGATCGTGATTGGGCTCCTCCTCTGCTGTTCGGGCAAAGACAGGGGCTGCCACGTGTGCCCCGCATTGTCGGACTTCGTTGCTTGGACTCAGCGCTGATGCTTCTGGGGTTTCGCGGGAAGGCAGGGCAAGCAATTTGGAGAGTCGCGAGGAGGGAGGGCATTCAGCTTCAACAACGTTGGGCTGGTCGAAACCTGGACTAGTGTGTGCCTGACCATCGTACTCAAAGAATCAGACCCTAAAACCCTCGAATACGAACGGGAAAACCCAAGCTTTAGAACTTCGACCGGAGGGCCAAAGGTGCAAACTCGAGAGCTGCGCCCGCTGCAGATTGGAGCCTCGGCTTTTCGGAACCCATGGTCGCCAGATCTGGCGAGGCTTGTCCTCGCCGGCCCCAACCTTTGGCTAGTCGCCGGTCTGATGACCGGCTAGAGGTTGAAGAAGGCGAAGGAGAAAAAGAAAAGAAAAAAAAATAAAAAAATTAATAAAAAAATTAGAAAAAAAATATTTTTTTGCCATGTCAGCGGTGATCGAATTGCCGGCGCCAAAACGTCATCCACGTCAGCACCGGCTGGCAAAAATTGGCCAGATGGACTGAATTGATACAAATGCAAAAGGTTTAGAATTGAATTGGCATAAAAAAAGATTTAAAACTGAATTGGCACAATTACAATAGGTTTAGGACTATTTTGGTAATTTTCCCCATGAAAATAGTTGGGCATAGATTGTTATTGATAATAAAAATATTTTTCTTTAACTAATTTTTTTAAACGATATAAGCATTCATTTTTCAAAGAATATTTTTCAAATCACTCATTTTTTCACGAAATGAATGCACCTTGATTTTTGACTAATCCACAATGACTTCACATGTATATCTATGCGAAGTGCCTCTTTTTTTAGGATGTACAGCAATTTGAGTAAGTTCTTTTGTACTTATTATAGAGTGAGGTTAATGATTGCAGAAGGCATGATATGTGTTTAACTTGTTCATTGAAGTGTATCTGAGTTTTTGTGTTAACATTCCGAGGACGCAATGTTTATCTTCTTGGAGAAGAACTCTCAAGGTAGAGTCAATCATCGTGCAACAAATTGCTCGGAAATTGATGCCGCTCCCCTCATGATGCCCACTGCGAGTTGAACCCAATTGTTGTATGTCGAAGTTATCTACATGTTTGGCTAGAAGGATTAGATGCCCCAGTCAAATAGAGCATGTTACGATTGGTTGTTGTAATGCGATTCACCGTACTGATTCTGAGAAGAATCTAACGAGGAAAGGATGTTATAGTGTTTCAGCTGGCTCACCGGGCTCCGTACAAGCTTATCCTCGGCCAAGAAAATCATTACCAGTTATAATGAGTATCAGGCAGATGTCGTAAGTGTTTATGAGTAGGTTTCTTGCCATGTTTTCCATATAAAAGAGAAGACCTCCTTATGATTATGAGAAGCCTGATAGGTAAAAAATATGTCCATGTCCGGTGTCTTATTCATCATTCATGCGAATAAGGGTCTTCGTTTCTTCTATCCCTAATTGGAGGAAGGACCAGCATATTGATTGATAATTTACAAACATGAACATCATCCATGTTTATATTTAATTAAGTTGTCATATCAGTGATATCCGTAACTTGTAACCCACCAATCAAAGACATGTCTAGTAACGTGTGCTGTTCATGATATTATGTTGAATGAAAATGTTGCTATTCATACTTTCATGTGTTTATTCACTGAATTGGCTTCCGTACAATAAATTTAGAATTGACTAGGTAATATCACGTACCGTATGTATATCTAATTTGATTTTTGACTAATCCACAAGGACTTCACATGTATATCTTTGTGAAGTGCCTGTTTTTTTTGAGCATATACAGCAATTTGAGTAAGTTCTTTTGTACTTATTATATAGTGAGGTTACTGATGTTACCTTGCTTATATGATTAAAGAGCAACAGAAGTGGGATTGATTCAATAAAATGTGGTCCCCCCTTTCTGAAGACACAGAAGCACCACATTGTTGACTTCCTTCTCAGGAATTTTCACTTAATCCCAGGGAGCAAAATAATTTGGTTAGCTGGTATATTCTCCTAGTTCTAAAGACTCCTAGTGATGCTGCCGGTGGCACGGTCACATGTGAGCTTATAAGTGGGATTTTTGTCCCATCGGGATGAAGTATGAAGATTGCAGAAGGCATGATATGGATTTAACTTGTTCATTGAAGTGTATCTGAGTTTTTGTGTTGACATGACGCGATGTTTATCTTCTTGGAGAAGAACTCTCAAGGTAGAGTTGATCACAGTGCAACAAATTGCTCGGCAGCCGATGCTGCTCTCCTGATGATGCCCACGGGGAGTTAAAACCAATTGTTGTCTGTTGAAGTTATCTACATTTTTGGCTTGAAGTATTAGGCGCTCGAGTCAAATAGAGAATGTTACGATTAGTAGTTTTAATGCGATTCATCGTACTGATCTTGAGAAGAATCTAATGAGGAAAGGATGTTATGGTGTTTCAGCTAGCTCACCAGGCTTCGTACGAGCTTATCCTCGGCCAAGAAAATCATTACCCATTATGATGGCTATCAGAGTGGGCTTCTCAAGTGATATGGGCAGATGCCATGAGTGTATATGAGTAGGTTTCTTGCCATGTTTTCCATATAAAAGAGACGCTCTCTGCTTTCGTTGTTATGATTATGAGAAGCCTAAGAGGTCAAAGATATGTCTATGTCCGGTGTCTTATTCATCATTCACGTGAATAAGTATAAGGGTCTTAGTTTCTTCTATCCTTGATAGGAGGAAAGATCATCATATTGACTGATAATTTATAAAGATTGACATCGTCCATGTTTATATTTAATTAAGTTGGCATATGAGTGATGTCCATAACTTGTAACTCATCAATCAAAGATATGTTTAGCTACGTATGCTGTTCATGGTATTATGTTGAACAAAAATGTTGCTATTCATATTCTCATGTCACGTGTTTATCACAAAATCGAGTTTTCAGAAGAAAGAGAGAGAAAAGAATATGTCTCTTTACCACCCGCCTGGGTGGCGCTGCTGGAACGCGCACTCTTCATCTTGCAAAAGGTTGAGTGTTCGAATCCCGGGCGCCGCAGGGTGACTTAACCGGTGGCACGTGTGTGGTGGCTAGCACGTGTCGCCCCCAGGGTTTACTCCCCGGCTGTCGGCCGTGTGGGGGTTCCCTGGGTTATCAAAAAAAAAAAAAAAGAATATGTCTCTTTACCTTACCTTTACCCAAAAAAAAAAAAAGAATATGTCTCTTTAACTTCAATATTCAAAACATTAATCTCAATCTTTTTCCAACTAGCAACCTATAAAAGTCCATCTCCATTGTTCGTTTGATTGTAGTGATGAATATCAACTTCCTAGGATATTACATATTATGCTATTTATTTATAAAAGTAATTTAGCTACTATTTGTCGAAGTCACTTGAATGCACGTTTAAAAAAAATGGCACTAAAGTGATTGCATATAATATTTTGGCACTAAATTAATCGTTCGTAAATCTTTGGCACTACACTTTTTAACTCTGGAAATTGACAAAACGATGTGGTGAGCTAGAAGCAAAATCTCAAAGCAAATATCCTACATCACGACCGTTTTGCTTCACTTTGTTATACTCAACATTAAAATCATGGATTGTATCTCCCTATCCAAATAACTTCGTTGAAAGTCATAGATCTATTTACTTTCCTCCAAAAACAAAAGGAAGTGAGCAAAATTTTCTTCACCTCCCATCCCATACTTTGCAGCTTGCTCCTTCTCTTACCCCGCTCTATTGTGAGATAGAACAACAGAGTTTGGAGCCTTTGCGAAAATGGATTATGAATGCTAGGGCACGTTTGTGAGCCAATTTAACCACATTTTCTCAATTTGTGGATCAATGGAACGACGTTATTCGTCGCATAAATTCCGTGCACACAATATTACATTTTTAGTGCCGAAATTTACAAACTATGGATATAGTGTCAAAAATGTATGAATGATCGCTTTCGTGTGAAAACTTTTTAAGAACATCTTGTTAAATAACTCCGATGAGCCCTCACATTAAAAAGAATGGCATGCCGAATTTAATAACTGAAGTCAAGTCATTGGAGTCACTCAAATGATTGTTTTATAAAGGTTGAGATACATAAAATTATCGTATAAAAGGATCAAGCATTCAAGCGAGCGATGCACAGTAAATGTAGCACCAATACCGTCAAGATCCCTCAATTCCAAAATCATAGATTTTCCCACTTTTCTATCAGGTCTGTTCTATAGCTGCAAGCCGCACATGCCACGAATGCGTAGTTTGCTTTTAGATCCACTACAATCGATGTTGAAGCGACCACTCGACACAACATGCATGCCATAAACTGGAGAGGATGTCGTGTGGCGAAAGAAAAGGAGAGACCCCTCGTGGTCCAGACTCCCCCAGAATGAGAGATCACCTATGGACCGCAAATCATTTCTGGCACAAATATAGGTGACGGTGGTCCTGAGCCCAGATTATCTTTATGAGATTAAAAATCGGGGGAAGGGCCTATCCGTGCGACTACCCATCTGAACGAGCCGAAAGTGTTCCGCACACGTTGCAGACCGCTTCGACTCGAGCCATTGCCGCTCAGTGTATATGGAACTCAAACGTCCGAGAGTTTGACTTGACAAGTCCATTACTGTTACCTCAGCCTTATTTGATTACGTTTGGAAAGTCGGGAACTCCCGTTGCGCAAATTAGCAAATGTTCAAGACACAGTTCCATAGAGATTCGTGCATGATATGGCTCGAATTTGTGATCTCTCGTAAGACAAGCTTTTCTTCTTCTTTTTCTTATTTGTTATGTGTTTTTTTTTCCTGTTCTTAATGAGGCCCATCAAGGCCCGGGCTTGCTGAAACTGCTAAACCTTATCCCAATTGTAGTAAATGGATCCGCCGGTCATTATTTCAGGTCTACTGATATATCCCTGCGTGTCTGAATGTCAAACTTCAATAAATCCACTGGAATTCCAATAAATATATTGTTGTTTGGCCTTTTAAGATCTTTCCCCTTTTTTCCTCCATGTCTTAAAATTGGAAATCGATCAGCAAAAAAATTTGGAATTGTCAACATCAAGCATCGTGTCTTGTCTTCTTGCTTGTTTGTCAGGTCAACTTCCAATTTGTCTCGATTTGAACATGCTTTCTGTCAAGTGGGCTTCTTCTTGTCTCCTCTTACCATCGCACATATTATGCACATTTTGAGGGTACATGGGTGATCCTATCCCAAGCTGAGAGATTGATCCGTAAATGGTGTTCATACAATCCAGAAGAGGTCATGGGCATTTGGCCATGCTTGGGAAAGTGGGGAAAATAGGAGGAAATAAAGATTTGAGTGGAGAATTTTAAATAATTTAAAATTTTCGTGAGAACGGAAAGGATATAAAATCAGAATAGCGGAGATTTTCTTGCCATTTTCCTTTCCCAACCTGGTGCCGAACCTTACCATGTGGTTGTTCCTCCCTACTTTTGATTTTGTGAAAAGATTGGACGCTCAGCTTTGTCTAAAAAATTAGAACAATGCTAAACATAGTATTATAGAATCGGCATATGAAAAAGTGATATTGTCGACTTTTGTAAAATATTGGATATAATCCATCTGTACAGTCTGCCACATCGCTTAAATGTACTACTAGGTGGATCGATCTTCTTAAACCTACCATTACTTGTAAAATGATTGAGAAACGCCCAATTTCATCAAAGGACATGCCTAGTTGGGCTTCAAATTGGTCAATCTCCAATTACTCCATAAAAGTATGCTATATCTCCACTTGACCAGGCCCATCTGCTAATGGGGTGATTATCCTCCAATAGAGACACATGGGTCACATGACATCAGTCGTGGACTCTCCCTCAATCATAACTCTTTTGAAATTTAGGACCCATATGAGTTTTGAAGACATTGAAATGGGCTAAATTTTAGCTCTAGAACAAACCCAAATCCTCAATCATAACCCTTTTGAAATTTAGGACCCATATGAGTTTTGAGCCAATGAAATAGGGCTAAATTTCAACTCTAGAATAAACCCAAATTCATTCCCACCTTATCTCTAGCGTCCCTCACTATGTGTCGTATCTTTTACTACTATGAAGGGGGAGATCCCCCTTTGGCCTTTCTCGCTGTTCTTTAATTTAATTTTACCTAACTTTTAATTGGATAAAAAGTAAGACATTGTCTCCATTGCCTTGCGTCGGTAACTGTCTTCCAGTCCCCCCATTTAAAACTTATGTTTGTGTGAAAGTTGTTCTTGAAATCATGTCATCTCATCCCCATGAAATGTCATGTTCACATCATATTGCTACCTTAAGGAACAAAATAATATTTTCCAACTTCAATACTAGACATGGTGACTATTAATAAAAGTGTAATCGAATCCTAAAACTTTTAAAAAATGCAGTCAAGTCATAAAACCTGTCAAATCGATTCAATCAAATCTTTCCGTTGATTGTACTTTTTAAAAGTTATAGGACTTGATTGAACTTCCGTGACTAGTTTCATAACTTGATTGCACATTTTAAAAATTTTAGGATTCGATTGCATTTTCGTGACAAGTTTTAAGACTTAATTGCATTTTGTGAAAGTTTTAAGATCAATTGTATTTTCGTGATAAATTTTAGGACATCCACTATACTTATCCCATAAAATTATAATGATCTTATTTTGTTATTTTTTATTTAGGCATTAATTACTGTCTAATTTCATCAAGATCTCAATATTTAACCGCTTTGGAATTTCTCTTTTTTTGACATTTTGTGCATGTGAGTTCTTAACATTTTTGTCAAGGGCCTATCGGCGTGACTACCCATGTGAACGCATGTCCCACACATGTTGCGAACCATTCGACTAAACCCGTTGCCACTCAATCTATTTAGAGTTCGACTAAAGTCATTGCCACTCAATCTATTCAAAACTCAAATGTCCAACTTGACAGAGATCGTTCATGATATGACTCGAATTTATGATCTCATAGGAGACATACTATTTTCTTTACCGTGGGCTAGCGTGGACCCAACATTATCTTCTCATTTGTTCTATTGTTTAATTTTCTTTTCTAAATGAGGCCCATCAAGTGTGTGGGCTTGCTGAAACTGCAGGACCATATCACCTGTAGTAATTAATCGTGCCGGTCATTATTTTTGGTCGACTGATCTCCCTGTGTGTCTGAATGTCAAACTTCAATAAATCCACTCCAATTTTGTCTTGATTTGATCATGCTTTTTGTCAAGTGGGCTTCTTTTCTCCTTCTGGGCAAGAAGAGAAGGAAAAGGCTTTGTTCTGGCAATACAAGTTTTCTGAACTCTAGGGTGGTGGGACAATTTGTACTGTCAGGTATATAGGGGAATCAAAGTGATACAGAAAACAACGATGTCGTGTGGATCCAGTACAAAAGAGGTCGTCGGTATTCAGCTATATCCCACGATCTGGTGTTATCCCTTTCTGTGTTTGTTCCTCCCTACTTTTGATTTGGTGAAACGTTGGTCGCTGACCCTTGTCCAAAAAGTTAGAACAATGCTTGAAATAGTAATACCGTTTTACAAAATTAGTATATAGAAAGTGATTGACAAATTCCATAAATGTTGGATATAATTCATTTACGGTCCGCCACATCACTTAATGCACTATTTGGTGGATCGACCTTCGTAAATCTACCAATACTTGTGAAAGGAACGAGAAACTACCAACCACATCAAAGGACATATCTAGTTGGGTTTCAAATTGGTCACTCTCCAATCACTCACCACAAAATGTTGCCCTTCCTAAAAATATGCTATATCACCACTTGATCAAGCCCATCTTCTAATGGGGTAATTATCCTCCAATGACACCAGTCGTGGACTCTGCCTCGGTCATAACTTGTTTGAAACTTAGGACCCATATGAGTTTTTGGCCCATGAAATTGGGCCAAAATCTTCAGTTCTAAAACAAACCCAAATATCGTCCTTCCTCATCTCTCAAGTCCATTTTATGTTGTTTCTATTACGGGGAGATCACCCTTTGGTCTTTCTCACTAATCTTTAAGTTAATTTTTACTAATTTTTAGTTGAATAAAAAGTAAAAAATAGTCTCCATTGCCCTTGGGTAGGTAACTGTCATTTTGAACATCATATTTCTAGCTAAAAGAGCAAGTTAATATTTCCAACTTTAATCCTAGACGTAGTGACCATCGATGTTCCATGAAACGGTTCATATGTCACAACCATTGGAGTGTCATCGAGTCGCAAGTAGCGCAAGCTGTATGCTGATAATGTATAGTGACAAAAGCATATTGTTGTATTTGGCGAATGCATGTTAGAGCTTGAACTTTGTGCCTTAAAATGCTCAATTCTCGAGCTCAACTTCAACTTCTTGTTCTCTCGACATTAGCCTAGTTAAGGAAACAATCTTACCCCTAACACTCTTATGGATTGACCTTCATTAATATTTTTTGATAATTCAAGAGCACAGTTGAGAAGCTTGATTCCCAAAGACTCACAGAACACCTTACACCCCCATGAATCGGTTAAGTTCAAACCTGTGGCAGGTAGTCATGATCCAGACTAGTTTACACGCATGTAAGATTTGAATGGGTGCCCCACATTTCTTGAGTAAAAAATTCTCACAACCCAACCACCTATGTCAATCTTGGGATTTGGGATAATCCTTATTTTTAAGGGTTAATATTACAAAAAATCCCAAACTGGTACACCTGTGACAAATTTACTCCAAACTTATTTTTTGGCCACCAAAAACCTCTAACTGGTACATTTGTGACAAAGTTACATTTCGTTAATTTCCATTAAATTGAATTAATACCACAAAAATTTATAAACTGATACACTTATGACAAACGGAGGGTAAAACATAAAATTGGTACATCCGTCAATTGCCGCGTGTCATTTAACAGTATAATTTGATAGTAAAATTTAATGGAAATAAACTGAGAGTAAATTTATAATAGATATACCAGTTTGAGATTTTTAGTGGTCAAAAAATTAATTTGGGATAAAATTATCATAAGCATACCAGTTTAGGGCTTTTCGTGGTATTAACCCTATATTTAATAAACCACCAAGGTGTGCTAAGTTTGTTGCGCAAATGTTAGCCTAAAGTATACTTAGGAAAGCATCCAACGTTCTTAATTGTAGATATAAAGTACATAGTGTATGCGTGATATCTATATGTAGAATTGGTCAAAGGTGTGACAATTGTATGTGCGAGGTTTATACACAGAATGTGGTACAATTTTCTCTAATAGATACTCGTTTCTCACTGAGAAAATCCTACCCGTTCAAATTGACTTTTTTTTCACTAGCGGTGCACTTTATAGGATTTTATTCAAAAAGTAAGCCAATTTTCAAATAATTAAGCAAACGTATTTTATTAATCTCCTCATTTTTCTCATGAAATAATTTAATTTTGAAATCTATATTTTTTTATTGTCTTTGATAGATGAGTAGTTCTACACATTTCTATACTCCTGATCAGAAAAGATTTGAACTCACATGACAGAACTGTAAATTCAAGCAAAGCGAAACCCAATTATAAAGCGAGAGGGATTGGAAAAGTGGACTCTTTTTCAGCCATATCATATAGGGAAAACATCACCAAAAACTCAAAATTATGTCCTTTGTGATAAATTTACCTTAATTTTTTTGTGACATGAAAAACCCTAAATTAAACTACTTGTGACACATTTACCCCACAATATTTTGGCCCAAGGGCATTTTCGTCTTTTTCCTTTTTCTGTTTTTTTTTTTCCTTTTGTTATTCTTTCTTCTCTCTTCCCTCCGTTGGCCATGGCGAAGGGAAGTTGGTGAGGGCAGCCCTCACCGGCGTTGGGGTTGGGCAAGGGCTGCCCTTGCCGGATCTAGCGAGGGCGACCCTCGCCGGCGTCGGGCGAGAGTCACCCTCACTTGGGCGGGGGAGGGCTGCCCTCGCCGGATCTGGCGAGGGCGACCCTCATCGACGTTGGGTGAGGGTAGCCCTCACCCAACCCCAACGTTGGCGAGGGCGGCCCTCGCCGCCTTCCCTTTGTCGTGACCAGCAAAGGGAAGAGAGAAGAAAGAAAAAAAAAAGGAAAAAAAGATAAAAATGCCCTTAGGCCAAAGTATTGTGGGGTAAATATGTCACAAGTGGCATAGATTGGGGTTTTTCGTGTCACAAAAAAAGTTCGAGATAAATTTATCACAAGTGACATAATTTGAGGTTTTTGGTGATATATTTCCTATCATATATCTTCTTTGCTTAATAGATTTTTTTTAGAGCACTTATGAATATGACTGTCACAATTAATAGCAGATACGTCGAAGTTTAGCCGCGGCGTCACATACGAGAAAAACCAAAAAGAAAATTCGTGGACCAAAAATTTCCTCCTAAAAAGTAATAAATGTTGTTTAATTCAAAGTCTTTGTCGCACTCCACTAACATGGCCCTTTACAGATTCTTTTAGCACGCCGCCCGTTGGTGGACCTGGTGAAGGTTCCACTTGGATTACATTATTTTATTGCATTCTCCTAAACTTTTGGACGAGCTTTCTTGTCATTTATTCAAAGCAAAAAGATAAATAAAGAAAGAAGAAAAAGAAAAGCAAATTACAGAGGTTTACTTTTCATGAAACTGAATAAATTAGACTATTGACTCACCACCGTCCATAAAAAGACTAGAAAAGCTTAATCTTTTTCTTCTTTTTTATTTGGGTCAAAGAAGAGAACTGCGGCTTGAAAGTCGAACTTGCTCTATGAAACGTGTTTCAATGCGAAACTTCATAGTTAATCAAACGTAAATCCTCATAGAATACGCAAATTGCCTCAACAAATCGACACATTCAAGTATTGATTGTACTTTTCGCTGGGCGGGACTATTTGACCAGACTTTTACTATTGAATCATCGTCCAATTTTATTTATATATAAACACACCCATAATGAATAGCCATTTGTGTGTTATGATACTTCGTATAGAGAATGGACAACCTAATTTCTACTACAATGTGTTATGATGCGGATTGGTTACTTAAGGACCAAGACAGAAGCATCCAACAAAATTAAAGTACCGATGGCATTTGATAATGGGAAATAGGGCACAGGTTGCTTATTTAGTTATCTTCGAATAATGTTGTTCATTTTGCTGGTCCGCACTGTTTTCTGCATTATTTCCCCTTACGAACGATAACAATGGGAGCAAATTGCTACTAAAATGGTTGATCCGGTAGTAAAAGCAGTCAATTGTTTTTCGTGAGATCCGGAGTTTGATTTGCGTTTTGCACGAACCTCTTTAGCAAAGAACTATGCAAACAAGTTTCCAATAATATGCACAAGAAAGAAAGAAATCTACCAAAAATAGTTACGGTTACATAATTGAATTACAATCTCACCAAAAACTCATACAATCTCATAATCCTTTTTAATCCTATCAAATTCAAAATGGCAGTAGGGAAACCATCTAAAGTTTCAAGAAAAAGCAATGGAATCATAAGGAATTTAAGAATAGGCCTTTGCTGCAAGGACAACAAAAAAATGAGGAGAAGACATGGACAAGATTAAAAGTGCTTCAAATAAGATGCTTTAAAAAAACAGTGAACTTGTCATGCTCAATTTGTTTAGTTTGCTTATGGAAGACATCATTTCGTGATACACAAAATTATGCATGTGAGAGATGTTGTAAAAATAAATGGCTTCGAATCAAAAGAGCAATCGAGTCGAACTTTGAGGCGTGATATCACTTTTCTTAAAGATTTATTTGCCCCACAATGTTGCTAATGGTCACCGGCAAAAATCCTTCACGATACAACAAAGTCTCAAACTGAGAATACTAGATAACAATTCTAGTATTTCTCCAGGATCTCTCTAGGAAACAATTGAAAATAATGGCTGTAGTTTTCGAAAGAAGACTTAAAAATTGATTTCTTCTCTCCTTCTTGTAAAAAACTGACATATATAGAAATCGGTCTTAACGAATATAGGCAACTCTTCACGAAATGTTGTAAAGCTAACAAAGATATTCCTTCGGAAGTGTCGCGACCTCCCCGAGCCGGCCCCGAGGCCTACGGGATTTGGCTAATGGATTGCTAAGTTAAACCTAGCTCGAGCTCTCCCAAGCCCATACCAATTCGCGACTTAAATTAAAGTTGTTAACATGCAAACCGATTTCAACTAGGAGTCGCCACTAATCAGTTTTTGGTAGGTCGATTAGACACCTAAGCGAAGCACGGGAGAAAAGCTTCACTTCTACGAACCAGAGATTCAACAGGTACGGGGACTTGCTTACACTAATCAACTAATTAGTGCCCTTTCGGTACCTAATCTTGTTCAATTCACCACCTAACATGTTCTCGCCAATCGGGAGTCTCAAAATTTCATTCCTGACTAAGCTAAGGAAAGCAATAATTAACATCTAAACCTAGACATGCATAATCAACTACATACAAGACTAATTTAAATGCACAATTCAAAGTGTGTGAACCAAGTGACGTGCAATCAAATATGACATTAACCACACAATAGGGCAAGAAAACCCAATTCCGAGAGACAAATGGAAATTTTAATAATTTTTAATTTTTTTTGGATTTTTTTTTTATAAAAAAAAATTTTTTTTTTTTTTTGAAATTTTTTTTTCGGAATTTATGAAATTTTTTTCGGAATTTTTTTTTAAAAATTTTTTTGAAATTTTTTTTTGAATTTTTTTTCGAAAAATAATAATAATAAATAATAATAATAAATAATAAACTAAAATTCGGGCCTTTTTCTTTTTTCTTTTTTTTTTTACAAAAAAATTTATATCAAAATAATAGAATATTAAAATAAAATAAAATAAAACCGGATCCGGGTCGGATCTCCACATCCGACCCGGATCGGGACTGATCCGGGCGCGCCGGCCCGGGTCCGCGGGCGAACCGGGCTCATTTGTTGAGCCCGGTCTAAAATTTTTTAAAACAACAAGGCCCAAAACCTAAAAAGAAATAAAAAGAAAAGCCCGAAACTTAATAAATCTAATGGGCCTAAAACCGAGCCCAACACCAATGAAACCCTACCCGACCGTGACCCACTCGCCCGACCCGGTCACTAGCCGCCGACCCGAATCTCCAGAAACCCTACCCGGATTTCGACCCGACTCGCCGACCCGGTTACGCGAAAACCCTAGCGCCGACCCGGCTCGTCTGACCCGGTTCGCGGCCGCCCCACGCGCACGGACACCGGCCTCCGCGAACTCCGGCCTCCGTGGCCGACGCTCACGTCGGTGGCCGGCGCCTCACCTGACCGCGACACCACCCCGACGAGGGGCGGCGGACGTCTTCCTCCCCGAGTCACCGCCGTGGTGATCGGCGAGGACCGGAGCAGCCCGAGCCCCGGCGAGGGACTGGACAGCCCCGGATCAGGCGGACCTCGACGAGGGACGGGCCGACCGCCTCCGCCCGCAGTCGCGCTCGGCCTGCCGTGGCTATCGGCGGCGCGCCGGGGCCTTCCGACGTTCCACCCCCCAGAGAGACAAATGCAGCAAAACAGAGGGAGAGAAGGACCGATTCAGACACAACATCAAACAGCTGGAGTGCGCGACGAAAATGGGAAGCTCCGGACTCGATCGAGACTCAAACGTGTCCGAGGTTCACACACACAATAATGCGCAGACGAGTAGGACCAAAGCCGGGGTGTCACGGGCCGGAACTCGAGCGAGCCGGACGGCCGCGAGCTCCGGCCAATGAAACCAAGGAACAGGGGAACGCTCAACAGAAGACAGGGGAGGGGGGTCGCCGTTGCGGCACTCCCTATCCGGCTTGGGGGGCGGCGAGCTTGACGGATCGGACTACGTCCGGTCGCCTTGCACGCCCCCAAGCCGGAATCCTCGGGAAATCACCCCCGAATCAAGCCAAACTAAAGGAAAATCCGGCGAGTGCCCGGATTGGGACCTACCGCGAGGAATGCTGGGGCTTCGCCGGCCGCGGTTGGGGCGCGACGGTCGTCGACGGGAGCCCGCTCGCCCTCAGTTCTCTCTCCCTCTCTCTGAAGCTCTCTCGGTTTTTTTCGGTCTCCCCTCCCCAGCTCTGCTTCTGCCGCTCGGCTTTAAGGGGGCCGGCCCGCGCGGCATGGCCGGCAGGCGCGCCTGGCGCCTGCCATCGCCAGCCTGTCGCGGCCGGCCTCGAGCCGAGGAACGCGCCGGCGTCCCTCCGCCCCGACTGGCCTCTGCGCCTGCTTCCTGCTGCTCGGCTTTAAGGGGCCGGCCCGCGCGGCATGGCCGGCAGGCGCGCATGGCGCCTGCCATCGCCAGCCTATCGCGGCCGGCCTCGACGCGAGGAACGCGCCGGCGTCCTCTGCGTCTGCCGCTGCACCGCCGCTGCTCCTTCCTGCGCTTCCTCTGCTTCACGCAAGGGGAAGCAGAGGAAGCGGTGGGCCAGCGTTGAAAACGCTGGCCCTCCCCCATTTTCTTTTTTTTTTTTTTTTTTAAACTAATTAATTTTAATTAATTAATTTTTTATTATTTTTTATTATTTTTTATTATTTTTTTTATTTTTTTGATTTTTTTTTTTGAAAATAAACATGGAAAATATGTTCTAATAGGTCCTATTAATGCAAATGCACCTAATAACTATATGCCATGCATTTTTACTGAAAATATTTTTGGTTTAGGGATTAAAAAGTTAAACCCTAATTTTTATGCAGTAAAACCCTAAATAATTGAGCAAAATTTAGGTGTCAACAGCTGCCCCTCTTTGAAGGGGAGCTCGGAGAGGTTCCTTTCAAAGATAAAAGACACTTAAATTTTGTTCATGGAGGGCATGAGAAAACGCATGAGAGATGATGGACGGGTCTGTGACTGAAAGAGGAGGGAGCCCTACCGTGTAAGAACGGGCTCTTGGCTCAATGAAGGGGTCATATCGTGTAAGAACGGACTTTTGACCGAAAGGGAAGCCATACCGTGTAAGAACGGGCTCTTGGCTCGATGAAATCCTATTATGTAAAAAGAGGACTTTGGGCTATCAGAGCTCGTCAGGTCGACAAGGTGCTCCGGGCTACGAAAAGCCCACCGGACAAGGAAAAAGGAAAACTCTAGTCCTTGTGAAATCAGGGCTTCAGGAAAGATCTAGAATCTTTTGAAATCAGGGCTTCAAGAAAAATCCAGAACTTTTGAAATCGGGGTTTGAGGATGGACCCGGAACCTTTTGATATCGGGGTTTAAGGATTGACCCGGAACCTTTTGAAATCAGGGTTTAATGGATTGACCCGGAACCTTTTGAAATCGGGGTTTAATGGATTGACCCGGAACCTTTTGAAATCGGGGTTTAAGGATTGACCCGGAACCTTTGAAATCGGGGTTTAAGGATTGACCCGGAACCTTTTGAAATCGGGGTTTAATGGATTGACCCGGAACCTTTTGAAATCGGGGTTTAATGGATTGACCCGGAACCTTTTGAAATCGGGGTTTAATGGATTGACCCGGAACCTTTTGAAATCGGGGTTTAAGGATTGACCCGGAACCTTTTGAAATCGGGGTTTAATGGATTGACCCGGAACCTTTTGATATCGGGGTTTAAGGATTGACCCGGAACCTTTTGAAATCGGGGTTTAATGGATTGACCCGGAACCTTTTGAAATCGGGGTTTAAGGATTGACCCGGAACCTTTTGAAATCGGGGTTTAATGGATTGACCCGGAACCTTTTGAAATCGGGGTTTAAGGATTGACCCGGAACCTTTGAAATCGGGGTTTAAGGATTGACCCGGAACCTTTTGAAATCGGGGTTTAATGGATTGACCCGGAACCTTTTGAAATCGGGGTTTAAGGATTGACCCGGAACCTTTGAAATCGGGGTTTAAGGATTGACCCGAAACCTTTTGAAATCGGGGTTTAATGGATTGACCCGGAACCTTTTGAAATCGGGGTTTAATGGATTGACCCGGAACCTTTTGAAATCGGGGTTTAAGGATTGACCCGGAACCTTTTGAAATCGGGGTTTAATGGATTGACCCGGAACCTTTTGAAATCGGGGTTTAAGGATTGACCCGGAACCTTTGAAATCGGGGTTTAAGGATTGACCCGGAACCTTTTGAAATCGGGGTTTAATGGATTGACCCGGAACCTTTTGAAATCGGGGTTTAATGGATTGACCCGGAACCTTTTGAAATCGGGGTTTAAGGGATTGACCCGGAACCTTTTGAAATCGGGGTTTAAGGATTGACCCGGAACCTTTTGAAATCGGGGTTTAATGGATTGACCCGGAACCTTTTGAAATCGGGGTTTAAGGATTGACCCGGAACCTTTTGAAATCGGGCCTGGGTGTACATACCTGTAGGTCAGATCGGATTGTTTAAAAGCCTTCTGTCAGTGACACTTAGGGGCTCTTGTCCGAGGGTTCGATAGATCGTCTATCGTGTCCTTTCCAGCAGAGTCCTGGGAATTCATGAATGCTTGGAGGTCTCTTAACACTTCTGAGATCAGCTTGAAGGTTGGTGTCTGAGGAAACGTCACCTGTCTTACAGGATTAGTAACAACGGGTACATGTATTCATCTCAGAAACAAGCAATCGGCACTCTCTAAGACCTATGCTTTAGGGTCAGTTCCATTGGAGTTCATGTGTAACGATTTTGATATGTCTGTATCACTGTCTTTCCACCGAGGATAATTATCATTTAAGACAATTTCCATTCGTGACATGAATTATCTAGAAAATGCTAAATAAGAGACTTTCAGTTAGAAAGGACTTTCGTTCACTCTCATTTGAAAGGGTTATTTCGTGATAATCACTCTGCCTTACCATCGTCACGCCGACAAAGGTCCGAGTATTCTCGCAAGCAATACAACTTTACCAATCCGAGAGGTCTTCATTGGGACCGTAATATAGGCTTGGTCGATGGGCTAACAGATGAGACTGTCCAAGTCGAAGCTATGAAATACATGCTTCGTGATCCTCTTTGGGTTTACGAGTCGAGAACTCCGCGAAATAAGATAGAAAATAATCTTGTTTGCACCTCTTCGAGCAACGCTTATAAACATATGAGCTCTTACGTTGACTCAAGTGCCCCAATCAGAAAAGACTTTACGAAGGACGTACCGCGGGTTAGGTTTATGGGTTGAGAAACGAAAGGATCGCAGGCTCAATTATGTGTATAGGGGTGAGAGTTGGTGATCATCTTGACATTGTCACCGGTCTTTTCTTCGCCATTGGAGATTATCCTCAGAAATGTACTATCGATCTTAGCCATTCGGCGTTCGTCTCCTCGAGACTTGAAGGACGACTATTGCTTGACTAGGGCTGATCTTGTAATTTCAGCACATATCACCTCATCATTTTGCTTTTCATTTAATACATGGGGGCCAGCCTCCCTCTGACAAGCACACTGCCTTTAATGCCCCCTAGTTCATCCTGTTTTTTCTTCAACATTCACATCTATGGGCATTGGCCTTGCTTTTACCAGGTGCACTGCTTTTTCGTGCCCATGGTTTTTTTTTTTTTTTTTTTTTGGACTGGCCTAGGCAAATTTAAGCAAACAGTGCTACTGAACTCTCAAGCCTTCATCTTTAGTCGGCACTCCGGACCATGATGCTTGCACAGTGGTGACCTTTGCCTTGCCCCGGTGTGGGGGACGATCACCAACTAGGTTTATAAGAAGCGAAATTATAGGCTCAATTGGGTTGTTCAATGGGTATAAGTGTGTAGGATAGAGAAAGAAATGCTTTTCATCGTCTTAGGGCACTTGAATTCACGCACTAGCTCATTTGTAATAGAGGCGCTCAAAGATTGATACAAGTGAAAGCAAGAATATTTTCTACTCATTTTCTTTCCTCGACATGCCGACTCACCACCAATTCACCCCGGTGTGGGGTGGTTCTTGACAGGGGTAGTATGAAAGAAGCTTCGCAAGTGTTTGGGCTCAAAATGGTTAATCAAACGGTAACCTATAGAGTTTGCGATGGATGAACGAAATGCCTCTCACCACTTTAGTTGCCGTACCTTTTGCGAGATAACCCTTCGCTTTGCAAACATGGAATTTTTTTCGCTCAACTCATTAGGTACTAGTACATGGGACAGTGTATGGAGCGTGGTTTGCCTTTCATCATTCTGACACGTCTCATTTAGCATGTTCAAGCATTTCCGCGTCCCTCATTGAATTGTCCATTTTAATGATCCTCGGTGGAATTGGTGACTTGGACAGATAAAAATCATTACAAGGTTCATTTTCAAAAAACGTGGTCATTTTTGACATTCACATACACAGGAAAGTTCATAACTGCACAACGATCAATCACCAGACATGACTTTGAGCATTCCTTCAAAGAGCTATTATCACCAGAAATGTTTCTCGTCCCTGTACTCCAGCCTCTTCGTCGTTCGTCCTTCATTTCGTTGCTGTTGGATACCTGAAGCACAAACACACGTACATGTATGAAAATGTATGCATGACATGCATGATACTAAGTGATTTGAATTGCACGAGAAATGGCTTTCTAGCCTTGATTCCATTCATGGAAAATACTTCTTGACTGCGTCAGAGTTTACAGGCTTGGACAGCTCATGGCCATCCATTTCCATTAACACTAAAGAGCCACCTGGCAGGATCTTTTTGATGACATAGGGGCCTTCATAAGTCGGAGCAAATTTGCCGTGAGGGTCGCGCACAATGGATATCACCTTCCTCAATACCAAATCGTTGACTTCGAGGTGCCGGGGACGAACTTTTCGATTGAACGACTTCGCTACTCGTTTCTGATAGCATTGGCCGTGACATATGGCTTGTAGTCTGCTTCCATCGATCATGTTCAACTGTTCGTGCCTTTGTCGTACCCATTCGGCCTCATCAAGTTTCGCCTGAGAGAGAACCCTTAAGGATGGAATTTCGACTTCCACGGGTAGGACCGCTTCCATTCCATATACTAACGAAAATGGGGTTGCTCCAGTCGAGGTGCGGATCGATGTCCGATATGCCATCAATGCATATGGAAGTCTTTCATGCCAATCGCGATAATTCTCAGCAGTCTTTGATAAGATCTTCTTTATGTTCTTGTTTGCCGCTTCAACGGCCCCGTTCATTTGAGGGCGGTATGGTGATGAATTCAGATGCCGGACCCGAAATGTCTCAAGCAATCTATCCACGATTTTGTTGTTCAGATTGGAGCCATTGTCAGTGATGATTGCTTCCGGAACTCCGTAACGGGCGATGATATCGCGACGAATGAACTTGGCCACGTTCTTCGCGGTGACATTAGCGTAAGAATTGGCCTCGATCCACTTCGTGAAGTAGTCGATTGCTACTAAGATGAATCTGTGTCCGTTTGATGCCTTGGGGTTGATCGGCCCAATTATATCTATTCCCCACATGGAAAACGGCCAAGCTTGAGACATCTGGTGGAGTTCGTTTGGCGGAGCATTAATTCTATCTCCATAAATTTGACATCGATGGCAACATCGCGCATGCTGAATACAATCAGACTCCATGGCCAACCAATAGTACCCGAGTCGCATGATCTTCCTTGCTAGGAGATGGCCGTTCATGTGGGGACCACATTCCCCTTCATGTATCTCTTCCATCAAACGATTGGCCTCCTTCGCGTCGATGCATCTCAGTAACACTGAGTCATAAGATCTTTTGTAAAGTGCGTCCCCGCTAATGAAGAATTTTGAGGCCAACTTCATCAGATACTTCCTGTCTGGTGCTTCACTTCCTTGAGGGAACTCACCTTTCTGCAGGTAATTCAGAATATCATGGTACCATGGTTCTCCATCAGGCTCTTCTTCAATTACCATACAGTAGGCCGGACGCTTAAGGATTTCAATCCTTAATGGTTCGATATCCAAGCCTTTTGTTGCTTGCAGCATTGACGATAACGTGGCTAAGGCATCGGCGAACTGATTCTGAGATCTAGGCAGGTAATCGAATGATATTTCTTGGAATTCTTTCACCAGCTCTTCCAGAAACTCATGATATGGGATTAGTTTTGGATCTCGCGTTCGCCACTTGCCTTCGGTTTGAAGGATAATGAGGGCCGAATCGCCATAGACTTGCAATTTTTGAATCCCCATGTCGACAGCAGCTTGGAGGCCAAGGATACATGCTTCGTATTCCGCGATGTTATTCGTGCAAGGGAAAGTCAATTTGGCAGCCACGGGGTAGTGCTGACTATCTGGGGAGACGAGAACTGCCCCAGTGCCGGAACCAGATAAGTTGACCGCACCATCAAAGTACATGGTCCATTTGTCATTTGACGCAAATAAGACCTGACTATCCGTGTCACCATCTTCATCGGGATCTTCCGCTTTTTCGGGACTTTCTGCTAACATGTCCGCTATGGCTCTACCCTTTACGGACTTTTGCCCCAGGCTCCGCACGTCGAATTCTGAAATTAGGATCTGCCATTTGGCCAGCTTCCCCACCAAGGCTGGCTTCTCTAAGAGATACTTGATGGGATCATTTTCAGTTACTAGCAGAACTTGGTGATGGAGGGTGTATTGGCGTAGCCTGTGCAGCACCCAGACCAAGGCTACGCACGTCTTCTCAACCTCCGGATAGTTCACCTCCGAGGTAGTGAATTTCTTGCTGAGGTAATATATTGCGCGTTCCTTCCCGTCGTCCGGCCTGTTTTGGGCCAGCATGGCTCCCAGTGATTCATCATGGATAGTCAGATACAAAATTAATGGAACTTTGGGCACTGGCGGGACTAAGATCGGGGAATGAGTCAGATAATACTTTATCTTTTCAAAGGCATCCTGACATTCGGCGTCCCATTTGATTTTCGCATTCTTCTTCAAGAGTTTGAAAAACGGCCTCGCCGTTTCTGACAACTGACAGATGAATCTTGCGACATAATTTAATCGTCCCAACAGGCTGCGGACTTCTTTGACAGTGGCTGGAGGCTGTAAGTCGCAAATGGCCTTTACTTTTGAAGGGTCAATCTCAATGCCTTTGTTACTGACCATAAATCCTAACAGCTTTCCAGACTTTGCCCCAAATACGCATTTCGCGGGATTGAGACGCAGTTTAAACTTTCGGAGGCGATCGAACAACTTTTGCAAAACTTCGACATGGTCTTCGCCTTGCCTCGACTTCGCGATCATATCGTCTACATACACCTCGATCTCCTTGTGCATCATGTCGTGAAATAACGCGACCATGGCCCTTTGATACGTTGCCCCGGCATTTTTCAGACCGAAAGGCATCACCTTGTAGCAAAAGGTCCCCCACGGAGTTATGAACGAGGTCTTGCTCCTATCCTCCTTCTTCATGCGGATTTGATTGTACCCTGAGAATCCATCCATGAAGGAGAACAATTCAAATCCTGCAGTACTGTCGACCAAGACATCTATATGTGGGAGCGGAAAGTCATCCTTTGGACTAGCTCGGTTTAAGTCGCGATAGTCCACGCAGACCCTGACTCGACCGTCTTTCTTCATTACTGGCACGACGTTTGCTATCCAATCCGAGTAGTGCGATACTTCGATGAACCCTACTTTTAGCAATTTCATAACCTCTTCCTCGATTTTCTTGGATAATTCTGGTTTGGTCCTTCGGAGTTTTTGCTTCCTCGGAAGTATGTGAGGATCAGTTGGTAGAGCGTGCTCTACAATTTCTGGATCCAATCCCGGCATGTCAGCGTATGTCCAAGCGAACACATCCTGATATTCTTTAAGAAGGCGAACCACTCTTTCGGCCTCTGCTTTCGAAAGACTTGCCCCGATCTTTATTTCCTTGACATTTTCATCATTACCCAAGTTTAGGGTAATTGTTTGTTCCACTGTTAATGGCCTCGATTCCTCGTGTCGCTTCCATTCACGCTCAATCCCCTTCGAATCATTGTCATCGCTATCGATATCCGAGAGATTCCCTTCGTGCAAATCCGAATCACATGCGTCCTTACCATGATTATGCATAATGTGATGCCTGAGATGTGATGAGATGAGTTAGGACACAAAACATGGTATATGCCCTTTTGAAAATGCTTCTGAATATATTATTTTTTTTGAAAAAAAAAAAAAAAAAAAGGCGTTTAAGAGCTCATCCTCATGTCATCGGACTTCCTTGCTCTTGAAGACCATGAGAATAGGGAGCACGTGGAACCCCAGCCCTCAGCGACCATCATAGGACTAGTTTGGTATGATTCCACGTGTCCTTAATAAAACATGCACGCATTTTATTGAATTAAAAGGATAATACCGCATTACAACACACACCACCCCGAACCAGCGGTTCAAAATTCGAGGCTAGACAGAGTTCACATTACAAACGAGTTCAAATTAGCAAATTGAAACAACACTAAGCTCCCACGCAGGGGAGAGAACATAAAGCGAATAACAACGCTAACGGGAACCGCCCTACTCTGCAGGGTCGGCGACACTTCCAGGAGATTCAGCTTCTTCACATGTCAGGATAGTGCATATGACATTCTCCTCGAATAGCTTGGCTATACAGTCAATGGCCGCTTCTTCCTCATGTAGCATCTTCGGGGGCCCGGGGAACATCTCGTTTAATAGGGGGAGTAATGGGCCCTGACAGCCTTCTTCCACTCCAATACGTCCGCCATGATCCCCCTGACCCGTGCCTCGGCCTCCATGGTTGCCCCGGCCTCCATCGCTACCTCGACCCCCACGACCACCTCGGCCTCCATTGATACCTCGACACCTATTGCCCCGGCTTTCACGATTGCCTTGGTCTCCATTATCCTGGTTCCTCTGATACCCTAAACCTTCCCTCTTCGCGCCTTTTCCAGCTTCGATGGGCTTCCGAATCCCTTGCCCATGCAATCCAAGGCCTTCCCCGGGGTTGTACCCGCTTGCGAGCATAATCCTTCCAGCTGCTAGAGCCGGCTTGGACAGTTCAGGAGTGCGCATGAGCGAGCCGACGGGAACGTGAACCATAGATACCAATTCCAGAGTTTGGAAACTGGATTCCTCCTTGCATTCGGGCTCCACGTACGGGATGGCTGTCTCGTGATAGACTTTGAAGTCTGTTTCTCCATGTACTGTAACGAGCTTGTCGTCGACCACAAACCGCACCTTTTGATGGAGACTAGAGGGTACAGCACCCGCGGTATGAATCCATGGTCTTCCTAGTAGAAAGTTGAACGCGCTTGGGATGTCTAGTACTTGAAAAAGCACCAGAAACGTCACAGGGCCGATCAGGAGCTCCAATTCTATCTCTCCTATCACTTCCCTTCTAGTGCCGTCGAATGCTCGTACGGGATTTTTGGCAGTACGCATCCTCCCTAGATCGACCTTTAAGAGACGAAGGGTGGCTAACGGGCATAAATTCAAAGCGGAGCCATTATCGATCAATGTCCTTGCGACCACCATATCATGGTGCTTAACCGAAATGTACAAGGCTTTGTTATGGTTTCGGCCCTCCACTGGAAAGTCTTCATCCGCAAAAGAGATTTGATCCTTCAACAGGATGGTCCCCACAAATTCTTCTAACTGGGCTTCGTCGAGTGTTTCCGGGACATGAACCTCGTTAAGGACCTTTAATAAGGCGTCCTTGTGTTTCTCAGAAGATTTGAAGAGATCCAGGAGAGAGATTTGGGCTGGCATTTTCCGCAGTTGGTTCACCACATTGAATTCACTCGTTTTTATCACTGCCAAAAATTGCTTTGCGTCCTCTTCAGTCACTGCCTTTTTCTCAACTCCTCCCGCAGGCGCATAGCAGCGACCTGACCGGGTGATGGCATCCACTTCATCCGTTTTGTAATCCCACGGGACCGCCTTAGTATCGAAATCTGGAGGGGTTTCAAGGACTATGACCCCTTCTTCTTCCAGGGGCGGCAGCTCGATCACAACCCGCGTCGTATCCTCCTTTCCCACCTGGATTGCTGAGAATTCTTTAGTTGCGAGGTCGATAATCACTGGCTCGACATCCTCCACCTCCGGCTCACTAGCATAGTCCTCATCGGAGAAGTATATCACGACTGGTGCTGTCATGGCGACTAATCCCTGTCCCATATCGACATTCCCAATTACCCCCATGCTCATCGCTCTACGAACACACTCTAATTTTTCCTCCATCGTGACGTCATTTCCTCCCTCGTGGTGTCCAGTTAGTTGAAGAACTTCGTATAGCCTCGGGATGTTCACCGTGAAGGCTTGTTTGCTCACGTTCGCTTTTCCGAACACCACATTTATGCCCTCGGCATGGTCGGGCAAAGGATTTCGCTTCACGTTGGGTTGCGCTCTCTCGAACGATAGAATCCCCTTGTCCAACAAGTTTTGGATCTTGATCCTCAGTGCAAGGCAGTTGTCCGTGTCATGCCCCCTTTCACCTCGGTGGTATTCGCATGCCTTGGTCATGTCAAACCCAGGGAACTTTGGAGGATTGTCCCTAGGTACTTCCTTGGCTACCATCCTCTTCTCAATGAGCATGGGCAACAATTTTGACAATGATCTTGGCAGCGGGGAGAATTCCTTATGGGGAAATCTTCCACTTCGATCAGATCCTTGGGGCGCATGTCTCTGTACGGTTGAGGGTTTTTGTGGGGGTGCTGAGAAGGGCTTAGACGGCTCTTGGACGAATGCAACTTCGATAGCGGCTTCCTTGTTCTTCTTTGTTGGGAGTCCTCTGCTATTCCCCGCGGGTATCCTCCCATCGACAATCGCCCATTCTACCCCTTCGCCCACTTCCACCAGTTGGGAGAATGTTTGGCACCCAGAAGTTAACATTCCGTGAAAGTACTCAGGTGGCAGGGTTCTCAGAAAAAGTTGCCTCATCTCCCTCTCGGTTAGCGGGGGCTTTACTTGTGATGCCATCGTCCTCCATCTTTGAGCGAAGGCCTTGAAAGGTTCATTCCTTCTCTTTTCTAGCCGAACTAAGTCTTCTCTGGTGGGGATGCTTTCGGAGTTGAACCTGTACTGCTGAAGGAACTCTTCGGCAAGATCTTCCCATCCTGTGATTGTCTCAACGTCCAGCGCAACGAACCATGACAAGGCAGGGCCAATCAAGCTATCTTGGAAGGTCTGGATGAGGAGTGGTACGTTGTCGGAATAACGAGCCATTTTTCTCAAGTAATACTTGAGGTGAGTCTTAGGGCAACCGGTGCCGTCGTACTTCATGCTAAATTCTGGTTCCTTGAAGGTTTCGGGGACTTTCACTTTAGCATACGGAGATAACTTGTCAACCCCTCGCATCTCGTACCCCTGAAGAACACAGAGTCGTTCCTCCATCTTGGCTAGGCGCCTTGCGCTTTCCTCATCGAGGCGGGAGATAGACTCCTCCCTTGGAACAGGATCCAGATTCACAATGATCGGTGTGACAGAGGGGGAATCTGATGCGGTCCCTTTTTCAGGAGGGTCCGTGACATGTGGATCAACGGCCATCGGGGGAGTATGTCCTGAGGAGGTGGGGACAGAAGCCTCGGTGGCATGTGCAGGCGGAGGATCTTTGAGTTTCTGACTTATCTCGATCATCATGGCGGTAAGTTGAGCCAGTTGGTTTTCCATGTTGGTCATGCGAGCATTGGCTTCTTCGCTCTCCATTCTGACTTTTGCACGGGTTCGGATCGGGGATCTCCTTTTAGCCGTCTCGATTATCTCGGTGGAACGGATGCACTAGCTAAAGCCTGGTTGCGATGGTTGACGGCTATAGGAAGAAGTTCCCCAATCTCGATTTCACTCTCCGCGTGTTGATTGAGCTCGAATTAGCAAATACGGATGGCTTGTAATCACCTGAATCATAAATGAGCAAGCATTCATAAGCACATGATTCATATAGAAGACTGGTCCATGACAATGGTTTAGCCGCTTTCATTCATTAAATTGTTCTTAATTGAGCAACACTCCTAAACTTGAAAAGTGAACTAAAACTGAAAACTCAAAGCTCCTAAACATCAAGCAAACTAAGATAAGAATCCTAAGACAAATGAACTAAAAAGACAGAGTGACTAAACCCCAAAACGGCAAACCAAATCTATTCTACTCCTCTTGATCTATATGCGAATGGGAAACCAATGCTCGACGCAATTGCCTATTCTCCTTGGCAACACGCTTCAAGCTTTGCTCGGCTTTCTCCTTCTTCCTCTTGAGATGGTTGATTTCTGCTTGGCGCGTTGGCTTCTTTGTCACGTCCGGGATCTTTGGGAGGAGCTCGATCGGAATTTCATGCCGACGGATGTATCGGGCCGTGGCATAATAAGTCTTTTCTTTCCCTTCGAGCTCGTCTTCGGGCCAATTTAACTTCTGAGCATGGCAGGCGAGCCAGGCCTGTTCAGCATGGCGAAGCTCTCTTTTGTAATCCCCTCCCTTTCTGATAAATCGGACTTGTAGAGAATCCGGCTTGAGAGGAGGCGGTAAATCCTGGACGACCCGATATTGACGGGCCACTCGGAGCGGGTAGTAGGAGGTGATGCCGGTGATTCCCACTAATGGGATTGGTTCATTATTGCCATAAGAGAGACGTCCCTCGCGAAGTCGGAACCACTTAGCTTGCCATAGGAAAATCTTGGTTTTCGGATTTTTCAATAAATTTACCCATTCTGAGAAAGAAAGATTCGGAGTTCGATCCTGATGATTTTTAAATGCCTCGATAGGGTGATTAAACTCACTAATGTCACTGATATTCATGTGAATACCAAATCCACTAGTATGAGAGAAAAACCAGACTTGTAAAAGCTCGACAGGAGCACGGAAAACCTTTTCTTCGTTTTCTTTAAAACGGGTAAGTGATAAAAATGTTTCAGCCAAGATGGTGTTGACAAAGCAAACCCCACCACATACTTGTTTGACCACCCATGCAACGGAAGGGTCAATAGCATTCTCGCGAAAGGGAAAAATTATGAACCCGAAGAAAGCTAGAAGGAAGATCTTACCTTTTAAAAGAGTCTCAGCATTTGCGAAACACTGACCTAAGAAAGAAAGTGGGCAGGCATGACAGTTATCCTTTAGCACTCTTCCAATTTGATTTTTGTTTATCCTAAGAAAGTTAGACAAAACCGATTCCGGCTCTAACCCGAGGGGTGGATCGATTAACTCCAAATCCAAAGGCTTTCCTATGGCAACGCTATATTCTTCCAAAGTCGGAGTCAACTCATGTTTATGGAATATGAACGTGGACGTTTGCGGACACCAAAAATGGGCTATTGCTTGCATGACCCCACTTTGGATGTCGATGTCGAGAAGGGGCAAAAGGCGACCAAGCTTGTTCTCCACATAGGTTCGGCTCTCACGATCCAATTGATCCCACCAATGCTTGAGCTCGGCCTTCGGAGTAGGAACGAATCGAATGTCGGACCTTCCCATTGCACATAGATCAAGACTCGACCAACCTAATTGTCATGGACCCGCCAGAGTACAAAAGTAAGTAAATTGCAAGAGTAAATGGTAGGAAACTTACTTCGCCAAACAATTACAACAACCACATAGACATACGCATGAAACGTGTGGCTCGATTTCTATTCTAAACGGCTTAACAAATTGGGGCTACGAGGGTGTGATGACTAGTCGCGGCCTCGCGTACTAAGTCAAGTCCTCGCGACTCCGGCTCAGTCAGGAATGATACCTCGATGCGACGCGGCCTCGCGAGCAAAGGTAAACATTCTTGACACCAAGAAATAAGCTTTCGGGATTGAGTTGGGCAACCTCTACTACGCGGCCTCGCGGTCGAAGTCGTATCCAACTCAATACCATCCTAAACATTCCTAGTGCGGCCCAGGACCGACGGCGGGTTGTGTGTGTCATAGTGTAGTGCTAACGCAATAAAGACATACACAACAATTCAAATATAATCACCACTTCAAAATGTAAAACAAACATTCATTCCAAAACCCCAAACCTGCAAAACAAGGGGTTAACAATTACTCATCCAACTGCAAGAACATTCACGTTAAGAACATAATTGAACAAGATAAACGGCCTAAGTCCACTAAGAAGTCCCCAGCGGAGTCGCCAAGCTGTCGCGACCTCCCCGAGCCGGCCCCGAGGCCTACGGGATTTGGCTAATGGATTGCTAAGTTAAACCTAGCTCGAGCTCTCCCAAGCCCATACCAATTCGCGACTTAAATTAAAGTTGTTAACATGCAAACCGATTTCAACTAGGAGTCGCCACTAATCAGTTTTTGGTAGGTCGATTAGACACCTAAGCGAAGCACGGGAGAAAAGCTTCACTTCTACGAACCAGAGATTCAACAGGTACGGGGACTTGCTTACACTAATCAACTAATTAGTGCCCTTTCGGTACCTAATCTTGTTCAATTCACCACCTAACATGTTCTCGCCAATCGGGAGTCTCAAAATTTCATTCCTGACTAAGCTAAGGAAAGCAATAATTAACATCTAAACCTAGACATGCATAATCAACTACATACAAGACTAATTTAAATGCACAATTCAAAGTGTGTGAACCAAGTGACGTGCAATCAAATATGACATTAACCACACAATAGGGCAAGAAAACCCAATTCCGAGAGACAAATGGAAATTTTAATAATTTTTAATTTTTTTTGGATTTTTTTTTTATAAAAAAAAAATTTTTTTTTTTTTTTTGAAATTTTTTTTTCGGAATTTATGAAATTTTTTTCGGAATTTTTTTTTAAAAATTTTTTTGAAATTTTTTTTTGAATTTTTTTTCGAAAAATAATAATAATAAATAATAATAATAAATAATAAACTAAAATTCGGGCCTTTTTCTTTTTTCTTTTTTTTTTTACAAAAAAATTTATATCAAAATAATAGAATATTAAAATAAAATAAAATAAAACCGGATCCGGGTCGGATCTCCACATCCGACCCGGATCGGGACTGATCCGGGCGCGCCGGCCCGGGTCCGCGGGCGAACCGGGCTCATTTGTTGAGCCCGGTCTAAAATTTTTTAAAACAACAAGGCCCAAAACCTAAAAAGAAATAAAAAGAAAAGCCCGAAACTTAATAAATCTAATGGGCCTAAAACCGAGCCCAACACCAATGAAACCCTACCCGACCGTGACCCACTCGCCCGACCCGGTCACTAGCCGCCGACCCGAATCTCCAGAAACCCTACCCGGATTTCGACCCGACTCGCCGACCCGGTTACGCGAAAACCCTAGCGCCGACCCGGCTCGTCTGACCCGGTTCGCGGCCGCCCCACGCGCACGGACACCGGCCTCCGCGAACTCCGGCCTCCGTGGCCGACGCTCACGTCGGTGGCCGGCGCCTCACCTGACCGCGACACCACCCCGACGAGGGGCGGCGGACGTCTTCCTCCCCGAGTCACCGCCGTGGTGATCGGCGAGGACCGGAGCAGCCCGAGCCCCGGCGAGGGACTGGACAGCCCCGGATCAGGCGGACCTCGACGAGGGACGGGCCGACCGCCTCCGCCCGCAGTCGCGCTCGGCCTGCCGTGGCTATCGGCGGCGCGCCGGGGCCTTCCGACGTTCCACCCCCCAGAGAGACAAATGCAGCAAAACAGAGGGAGAGAAGGACCGATTCAGACACAACATCAAACAGCTGGAGTGCGCGACGAAAATGGGAAGCTCCGGACTCGATCGAGACTCAAACGTGTCCGAGGTTCACACACACAATAATGCGCAGACGAGTAGGACCAAAGCCGGGGTGTCACGGGCCGGAACTCGAGCGAGCCGGACGGCCGCGAGCTCCGGCCAATGAAACCAAGGAACAGGGGAACGCTCAACAGAAGACAGGGGAGGGGGGTCGCCGTTGCGGCACTCCCTATCCGGCTTGGGGGGCGGCGAGCTTGACGGATCGGACTACGTCCGGTCGCCTTGCACGCCCCCAAGCCGGAATCCTCGGGAAATCACCCCCGAATCAAGCCAAACTAAAGGAAAATCCGGCGAGTGCCCGGATTGGGACCTACCGCGAGGAATGCTGGGGCTTCGCCGGCCGCGGTTGGGGCGCGACGGTCGTCGACGGGAGCCCGCTCGCCCTCAGTTCTCTCTCCCTCTCTCTGAAGCTCTCTCGGTTTTTTTCGGTCTCCCCTCCCCAGCTCTGCTTCTGCCGCTCGGCTTTAAGGGGGCCGGCCCGCGCGGCATGGCCGGCAGGCGCGCCTGGCGCCTGCCATCGCCAGCCTGTCGCGGCCGGCCTCGAGCCGAGGAACGCGCCGGCGTCCCTCCGCCCCGACTGGCCTCTGCGCCTGCTTCCTGCTGCTCGGCTTTAAGGGGCCGGCCCGCGCGGCATGGCCGGCAGGCGCGCATGGCGCCTGCCATCGCCAGCCTATCGCGGCCGGCCTCGACGCGAGGAACGCGCCGGCGTCCTCTGCGTCTGCCGCTGCACCGCCGCTGCTCCTTCCTGCGCTTCCTCTGCTTCACGCAAGGGGAAGCAGAGGAAGCGGTGGGCCAGCGTTGAAAACGCTGGCCCTCCCCCATTTTCTTTTTTTTTTTTTTTTTAAACTAATTAATTTTAATTAATTAATTTTTTATTATTTTTTATTATTTTTTTTATTTTTTTTATTTTTTTGATTTTTTTTTTTTTGAAAATAAACATGGAAAATATGTTCTAATAGGTCCTATTAATGCAAATGCACCTAATAACTATATGCCATGCATTTTTACTGAAAATATTTTTGGTTTAGGGATTAAAAAGTTAAACCCTAATTTTTATGCAGTAAAACCCTAAATAATTGAGCAAAATTTAGGTGTCAACAGGAAGAAGTTGCAAACTGAACAAATGCAACCCTTCGGGAAAGATTGAAAACTGAACAAGAATAATCTCCAAAAGTTGTCTTGAAAAGACACATGTAAAATTCGGAATAAAATAAAATAAAAATATATATAAATAAAATTCCGAATTTTCATAATTTCGAAAATTATTTAATAAACAAAAAAAACCGTTCAACTAATAAAGATTAATGAGATAATCTTACGAAATAAAATAAAAAACAAAGGGATTAGTGCTAATTAAACCGCGGACGCGCAAGCGTGTAAAGTGCTAAGTGCGCCTAATAATCGCACACCTGCACGCGGGTATTGTGTGGACTAGCACCCACCCCATTGTCTTCACTCTAAAGAGCAAGAAGATATTCACAGTTATAAAGTGGCTAACTTTCTCAAAACTTTCCTACGTGGGACAAAGGAAAGAGTATTATTTTGTTTGTTTTACAAACAAACATCCAACAAGAGAGAGATCAGCTCATAAATAATATAGATGGTATTATAGTCCGCTTACCCATGCCACAGTGGTGGTGGTGGTGGTAATGGTGCTAGCTTTATTGCAGGCAGTAGTCATGACAGAACTAGTTTACTGAAGAATACCAAATCGAGAAATTGTGTGAATTTGGAATAGGATGTTTTTATTTGGACATTTGTCCAAAGTGGAATGGGAGAGTTTTCACATTGTAATTGATGAATTTATTAAATTATTGATTTTTTTCATGGGAGAAGGACATTAGAAGTGCTAAAAGTTGTGTACGACGCTCACTTTAGTGCTAAAAGTTATTTTTCAGATCACTTAAGAGTCACTTTTTTTTAAAAAAGTCACTTAAGTGTCAACTCTGATCTAGGTTGCTAAAAATCCGACATTGCCATATTTTATTAATTTATCAGTCCTAAGTGGCTTGCTAGTGTGCCTAGTCAGCATATAACCCTTAAATGACGTCGTCTAAAAATTGTAAATAGTGATAATTTGAGTGAAAAATTTTGTTCAAAGTGATAATTTCAGTACCGGTCATTGTTAAAAAACGATCACTTCAATGTTAGTCAGATTATGCGATATCGTTTTGGACATCTATGTGGACTAGATTTTTTAAAAACTATGTCGGATCATAGTAAAATTTTTAATTATAAAGGTCAGGTAATCAATTTGGCCGGAATTGACACTTAAATGATCATTTTTTCTCCTATTTGGCACTTAAGTGATTAAAAAAAAACTTTTGGTACTAAAATGAGAGCTGTATATAACTTTTGGCACTCCTAATATTCTTCTCCCACTTTTTCATTGAGTAAATAATCTTTTAATATCATTTATTCATCAATTATGTGTTATCATGTTATAAATAGTTTTGATTGATCATAACATGGTTTATTTGTGCATACACGTTGTTATATTAGAATAATTTAATAAACAGAATCGCTCTACAATAACTAAACGACAGAAGGATATATTAAACATAATTCCTCGAAGGGTGAGACGTTTGTACTTACCAAATATAACTTGTCACGTTCAACTATGCATATTAATAAAATAAGAAAAATAATGTTCTTGGCAACAGAGGAGATGCTGGTCTTGGATTCGTATTCAAATGTTCACGGACAAGTACATAACTACACATCGATCACTCATGGATGTACAAGAACTTAAAATACAAGTGGGAAAATAAGATCATACGTCACCAATATTCAATTCCTAGAAGCGAACAGAATGACACAGCATCTCTTGAAAACGACCCAAAAGCTGATTCGACCTTATAGAGAAGATATAACGTAACGTGCCAGTTTTCTCCTCTCCACGTAACCCCGCAAAAGGTAAGGGAAAAAACCCACCTGCAAAATAATAGGAGACTCCAGTCCAAAAACGAAAGCCAATAATGTTTTGGCGTTCGCGAAGAGTTTGGTGTGGTCTGATCAGAGAAATTGATTCACGGGCAACCTTTTTTTTTCTCCCCCATGGTCTCAAAAACAGTTCGACCCAATACAAAGGAAATAAAACAGGTGACCTGTTATTATTAGGGTTTTGTAAGTTGTTGCTCGCCAGCTTCTGACGAGATGATAATTTTGCAGGAGATCACATGAAATCCAGAAGAGCTTGACGCAGTTTCCTCACGAGACCCCCCATCTTCATGCTGAACTCCACGTCCATCTGCAGGAAATTTTCGTTTCATAAATATAGTTTATTTTTTCGTTTGCACCGAGCCAACTACAAATAGAAGGGGAGAAAATAAGAGAAATGTCGAGTGCCTTAATAAGTTTTATGAAAACCCATTTATTTTTCATCGGGTCATCAGATAAGTTTTGGGTCCTATGAATTAGATAAATAATTAACTTGGTAAATTTGGTAAGATTTCTTTCTACATAAAACATTTCTCGGAAAATAAACAAACCATATGGTGTTAAAGCTGGGAAAAATTTGAAGAAATGGTGGTGTTATATATAATTACCTGAGCTAGTATGGTAACATCTAACATGGAACTTCCAAAGGGTAGAACACAGCTATTCATAACAGTTAGGTTCAATTTCTCTATTTCACCGATCATTTTGGGTATAAACCCGTTGCGCTTCTCACTGTGGATTTTGATGAGGACGCAGTTTCCGGAGACTCGCGCCTCAATTTCCAGGAGCGAGAGTCGCTGGTCACTTTGGCTGCAAGAGTTATCATCGGACGACGAATAAATGTCATCATCCATGGTGAGTTGGGACTTCTTCACGATGACGACCGACTCCACCGTCTTCGTTGCCATCTCCTCCTCGAGCGTCTTGACGCGTTGTTGAAGCTCTTTCAAGTACTTGATGGCATCCTCGAGGACGGAAACCTTGTCCATCTGAAATAAGCATTTAAAATTAATGGTAGAATATTTATGGGTCGCACAATTCTTTAACGACGTGAAAATTATTTTGAAATGGCTCCCCTTAATCAGGGATCAAGAAAGATATGGGAAATTATTAGTTGCGCGCATCTACTTTAAGCTAGCATTAGCCCATCCTTGGATTTTCCCTTATCAACGATTGTGGATCATCGACATTCTTTTCTTCACATACATTAAGTTGGCAAACTTAGAGTTTCGGTCATCTTACCAAGTTTCACGTCACATGATGAGCATCAACTTAAAGTTGTAATCTTTTGAAACAAAATAACTAAACCATTGCCATTATGGCGTATGAATTAATCGCGTGTGGCATAAAGTGTCCGAGAGAAGCTACTTTTAGAGAACCCCACATATCAAGAAAGCATGCATTAAATCCTTCACTTGGGCAAGTGGAACTCTTTAACACATGGATGTGTTGCTTCTCTCTCGCCGGGTGCTAACAACAAAACTAATCTGTCCTAATAATCTCTAGCTTAATCCCACCCATTAATCATAAACCCCCAACAATTTCCAAGCTCTTAGGACTTGTACCTTCTTAAGGTTGGGAATGACGGCTGAGAGCGCGATGAAACGCTCGCTGAGCTTCTCACGGCGCTTCCTCTCAGCTAGCACATGATCTTGTGCGCATACCGGTGTTCTGCTTGTCGCGCTGGCGCTTTTGATCTGTGGATCCTCACAATTTTGGATTTCATAAGTACCTTTGACACACATCAGAGGGAGACTAATATTATTAAGAATATTTAACAAGAAGAGATTTTCGAAGTACTGATTTCACATATACACTTCGGTCTCTTCCAAGGCTTTACCATAGAACGGATTGGATATGGCTGGAGATAAATCGGGGTTCCCGAATGGTATCAAGTGGGAGTCAGGAGACCGAGACGGGGATGGAGACGGCGCTATCACCGCATTGCGAGTCATTGTTTTGTGCTCCATCGTGCGAGGAGAGTTCCAGCTCTCGGTCTTGAGCTGTTTACGGGGCCTCTCGGTGAACGCTTGAAGAGTTTTAACTGATTGCACTTCAGAACTGGGCATCATTTCAGGGCTAATATGAGGGAGTGGATTGGATGGAGATGAGTTGGAGTAGGGTTCTGAAGGAAAATGTGGATGGAACAAATCAAACTCATCATCAAGCGAGAAGGAGGAATTGAGTTGTTGCTGATGATGATGATGGAAATAAGCTGCATCTTCAACCATCTGTGGATATTCGCCCCAAAAACGGGCGAAAAAAAGAAGAATCAACATGTGATTGAATTTATTGATTGGTACGTCTGTATTCGAAGAAATCTAATCATGGAAAACAGGAAGGAGTATTACTTGGGGAAATATTCTCGGCAATAAGATCTCCATTGGATCACCACCTTCTTCTTCTTATTCTGGGTAATCTAATCACCCTGAACACAAAACGAAGAAGAAGACATTAACTAAAAGAAAAGAAAGGAGCAAGTCGTTGTTTAGTTCTATACTCGATGTTGGATCTAAAAGAAAAGATTACTGTCAAAAACGAGAAAAAAGAAAACAAGGTAATCACCTGTGAAGAACTACAGAGAGAAGCGAAGCTTAATTGAGCAATGGCGGTGGACTTGAAGGAACGGTAGCTTTACTTTATATGCGCGCGCCCCCACGCGTTATCGGCGACGGTGCTGACCTCGCACGTGCGAAATAGTCGTCTGCCTTTGCGTGCTGGCGTCTGTTCACATGGGGGAAGACGGCTCTTCTATCTTCTATCTTCCGTATAGTTTTGAATTACAATGGTAGTAAAAAGTTTCTCATAATTCTTGCTCACATATTGGACAGGTGAATCAATATTAACAATAGATGTCATCTTGAGCAAAATTATGTTCCAAAGTCTAAAAAAATTTCTCTATAATCTGAACATGACTTCATTGGTTTGTTTACGGTATAATATTGTTCGTTTGAGTTGTTATAAAATTGTTCACTAGCGCTTTTGTCTAAACTTTACATGATTTTGACCAAGGTCTAAACCTGGTCACAATTTCTTTGCATTCAAACTCATTTTATCTTTCACAGGAAAAATATATGAGGGCATGGTTCACATATTTGACATATATGCAATCATCCAAACATATGAGACTATAAGCATCTTCCCTTTTTTTCTCTTTCTTTTGATACTCATATATCTTTCTATAAGGGCACGGTGCCCATATTCTACATGTGTACAATTATCCTAACATATGAGATTACGAGCATCTTCTCTTTCCCTTTTCTCTTTCTTTTGATCTTTTTTAGTCTTCATGATTATAATATTCGAAGGAAGAGGCAAATTAAATCTTGAATGGAACTTCTAGCCAAATACACATCTGATGGATTTTGTTTTTGTCCTATGGAAGAAGTAAATTATTTTCTTCTCATTGCATGCAAGAAATAATACAAAAGTAAATTTTTAAAAGAAAGAAAAAACTATAGGAAGTGACAACTATGGATCCTTTTTTTTTTTTGTTTTTTGATCGAAACAACTGTGGATCCTTAGTTGCCTAGAAAGTGTGGTCAATCAAGTTGAAAACGTCTATTTTATTGGCAAAGAGGGTGTAGAAAAAAGACATGTGGCTAGACATGTAATGTATGTATGAGCCACGAGTGCATTTTATTAACAGACATCCTAACAAATTGAGTCAGTAACAATTGCATCCCTTGGAGCTTTTCATGATGCGTTCATTTCTTATCTGGACTGACTTATTTAAAACTAATCTAAAATGGTTTTGTTTCTTTGTTGTAGGTTCGTTGAGACTCTATTTTCAAACTCAAAAGTGGGAGACTACTTAAACACATCACGACAGTTAAGGCGCGAATGACAACATTTCTTGCTCCTAGGCCTATTTTTGGCTAGAAATTAAAAAATTTATTTCTCTTTCCCGGACAAGTTTATGAGCAAAAAATAACGTTTGATAACGACACAAAATTTCTATTCCCGGAGTAGAATTTCTATTGATAAATTATTCTTAAATTTCTGGTGGCTAGCTAGCAAGTAGCGACGGCTCGTTGGCCGTCCAGTGAGCGGCGGCGGGCAACGGCAGGTGGCGGCGGACGGTAGGCAAGCAACGAGCAATGGCGGGTGGCGAGAGGCGATGGCGAACGAGCGGCGAGCGGCGAGCGGTGGTGGACGGCCTGCGGGCAGCAGCAGACAACCGGTGAGCGATGGCAGGCGGCCAACGGCCGACGGCGAGCGGCGGGCGGCGAGTGGGCGGTAGTGGGCGGCAAGAGTGAGCAAAAAGAAAGAGTTGTTATTTCTATTTCTGTTTCAGAAATAGAAAAGTAGAAAATTTTAACTTTTCAGTTTTGTTCCAAATTTATTTCTAGGCAAAAATTTGTCCTAGAAATAAAAAATAAAATTATTTTACCAAACGGATTTCTGTTCAAAACTTGTTTTGGGGAACAAAAAATAGAAAAATAAGGAAACAGAATGGTTATCATTCGCGTATTTAACAACCAATCAGTAGCTCAGCATTTGGGAAGTGTTTTGTTTCATTAAAAAAATTTCAAGGAAAACATTTTCTAAACTTTCAAATATTTGGAACGTTGAAAATTGTAAGTAAGCTGAAAAGCATTTCTAGTCAAAGAAAGTACTTGCACTTAAAATTAGGAAAACAATTTCTCCTTTCTAACAGGAGGAAAACGTTTTCATGCTCACAATCAAACAAGAGGAAATCAATTACTCCTTGAATTTCCATCGGCATAAAATTTTTCATGAAAAAAAGAACCCATGTCATTATCAAGTTCCAAACTTGCAAAGAAACCCCCTAACAACCAATTGTGTCTAAATCTTAAATGGTTATTAATTAAAAATAGCAAGATATATTCTTGCATTCTGCACTGAATCTATATAAGATTTTTGTGAAAGAAGGAATTGAAGGGTCGGACGAGATATTATGCACATTCAGGGTAAACCAAAGAGAATGTCCCATGTTAATTTTAAGATGAATTAATCTGTCAATATCACATTATCAAGTGCATATAATGTCAGATAGATTAATAAGATATTGGGTAGATTTAATACGATTAAAAAAATAACTGGGCCAGATTAGACCCTATAAAAAAGTAGTAATTTCCATATTATTCATTCAACAAGTTCCAATTTTCACGGATTGTGGGAAGACGTCAAATAAAAGCACTCCTGAATACCATCTGGGCTGTCTTTACCGATGATCAATCAAATCGGTGAAAGCTGACTTGGCACACCTAACACATAACGAAATAGTTAAGCCACCATGTTGCACCAATTACCACTGCACGTCCCATTAAACAAATTAAATCAAACCCCTATATGTAGATCCGGATCTTATGATAGATTACTTCAAAATTGCTCAAAATTGCCCTGTTTATAGAAACCAAGCATAGTCTATTTGTTATACTCTGTCTATAGAGTATAATTTGATTTCAAATGGACAAGTTGCTTTTCTCTTTTATTCTATCTCTGTTAAGCTGGAAAACGGCCTCTCAACCAAGAGGATAAATCACCCACCTGTCAAGCCTTATCTTCGAGTTGCATTTTAAAGCAATTCTAGTATTTCTTTCGAACTTGTATTTTAATAATGGGAAAAAGCCTCTAAAACCCTCAAATTATGTCGACAATGATACATTTATCATAAACTTTTTTTTGTGATCTCAAAAATCCCAAACTTGTAACTGTATGACATATTTACCCTACTTTAATAGTTCATCAATGGATGCTGCTAAAAATCTATCATCATGGACGGTGATAGTCGGATATTGTTGAGAATGGCGCTTACATAGCTTAAGTGAAACAAAAACAACGTCGGTTTGATTGAAAAATTATCTGACTGAACCTTGATGGAGGGCAAATGTGTCACGCAAGTACAAGTTTATGGTTTTTGATGTTACAAGAAAAAATTTAGGGTAAATATGTTACAGTGGGTATATTTTGGGATTTTTTATGTAGTAAAAAAGTAGTAAAAAAATTTAGGGTAAATGTGTCATAGTGGACATTATTTTGGGTTTTTGATGGTTTTTTTTTTCCTTTGGGTGTGTTTGTTTTATGGAAAACTCAATAATTAAGGAAAATGATTTCCCGGAAAGCATTTTTCAAAAATACAATTAGTTTTCCTTTGTTTGGTGAAATATAATCGAAATCGTTTTTTGATGTATGGATTTCATTAGAAAATGATTTCAATCTCATTACTTTATCTTAACCCAAAAAAAAATAAAAATTTTAATTAATTTTTATTTTCTTTTTTAAAAATATTAGAATTTATTATTATTAATTTTATTTTTTCTCTTCTCTTTTTCTTTTTTCTTTTCCTTTTCCTCCTTACTCCACCGCGACCAGCCAGCGACAGCCATAGGTGAGCTTGAGGTTCGTCGACCTCGGGCGAGCCGCGAGCTCACCAGCCTTGGTCGAGTTTGGCTCACTTGGATCTGGCGAGCCGCGAGCTCGTTGACCTTGACGGAGCTCAGGCTGGCGAGCTCGAGCCTCACCTGGATTTGGCAAGCTCGGCCTCGCTTGAGGTTGGCTCATGCTTGTGGCTAGTCACTAGCCGTTGCTAAGGCCGGCGATCGGCAGAGGGAGAAAGAAGGAAAAAGAAAAAAAAAGGAAAAAAGAAAGAAAAGAATAAAGAAAAGAATAAAGTATTTAAAAATTCAAGACAAGCAATTTTGGAAAGTGTTTTCACCGTTTTAGATTATGGAATTTTCTTTTCTAAATTTATACATGAAAGTTTTTCTTGACCGGAAAGTATTTTCGATTGACTAATCATTGATTCGGTGAACCAAACGGGTGAAAGTTCGGAAAATAGATTTTTAGAAAACACTTTTTTTCAAACAAATGCACTCTAATAATTGCTTTGAAAGTAAAGATTATGAAAACTTATGTACACATTTACAAGTCCACACTTATATATTTGAATAAATTTTAGCGGCTTCGTGTGATAAAAAAATCAAGCAACATGTGCTCCAAGTTTTAGAAAAAGTAAAAGTAAAAAAAAAATTAATAACATCTCCAAATCTTGAGAATGTAAACCATTTATTTTGAAAAAAATGCTATTTATTTTGAAGAAAAGGATAATGCATATCTGAATTTTTCTCATTAGCAATTCGACGTATAGTGGTGAGATTTTATGAGACTACTGCCAACTTTTCTAAAAAATTGAGCTATTAGATGAAATGTACAGTTTGATATTTAATAGTTTTTTCACTCCCTCTTCCGCTTAGTCTTGTCTTTTTGCCTATTATAAGCGTGGCAATATGTAACTAGGGAGGTAAATAAAGACCTGAAAAGATTCAAACTCAGGATTTTCTATTATGATACCATGTGAGATTTGATGGAACCACTACCAATTATTTTAAAAGCTTAAACTATTATACGAAGGCACAGTTTAATATTTAATATTTCCACCCTTTAGGCTTAGCCAAAATTTAGCTTATGCGTGAGAGGGAGTGTTAGAATAATTAAACATTAAACCACGCATTTCTCTAATAACTCAAGCTTTTGGATTAAACTTTATAACAATATCAATCTCGATTATATGATAAATTATTCATTTAACCATTTGTTTACGGTCTTTTTATAAATTGACCCTCTGTAGTTTTTTTTTCTGTCGGATGCTCCCTTATACTATTAGAATCCGTGAAAGTGCCCTCCATTAAATTTTCCTTAAATTGTGTTAAAACTAACATTTATAGGTCTTCTTTTTTTTTTGGTCGAACAACATTTACTAGATTGTCAATGCTCAAGTTGAACTAAATTTATTTATAGAATTGTCTCGATATTTCAATAATAAGTACAATATCTTTTAATTACTCTACTGGAAAATCTGGAGGATTATTTAGTATATTTTCAATCGACAAAAACATGTACCCAATAACAAATTAAACGGAAAAAATCTTTGTAAATGCTAATTTTACCATAACATAGATGGAAAACGTTTTATTTACCAATTTTGAGTACATATAGAGTTATCCATTGAAAACAAGTTATAGGTCGGACATTTGGCAGATGATTTAAAGTACATATTTTCAACACGTAATTTTCACTCTTAATTTACCAAGATTCAAATACGGTAATTTCAGATTTAATAATCACCTGTGCCAGGCAAAGAGGATCAGAGATTTGCAACTTATATTATCCTCTGACATCCAATTTAAAAAATCTGGCAAAGAAAGTGGCCATTAATAATACATATCGTTTCTTCAAGAGAAGTGTAACGGCTAAGATTTGCTTGATTTCTGCTTGTCCTCCTAAAATAACCTTTGTTTCTTGTTTGAGTAGCTTTCTATTATGAGCCATCTCATCTTATTTTAATTAATACCACATGTGGCATCAATATCGCATAATGAAGGGCCAATGAGATCTTCTGTGACCAAAGAGGGAAAATTCTTCGTCCCTGTACTTTCACGACATGTATAATTTTCCCTTTAAGTCATTTCATTGTCGGTTGTTGCTTATTGAACTCCACCACTGTAGCATTTGCGGCCTCATTATTGTCGGCTTATTTTTTCCCAGACAAGACCAAGAGCAAAAATCTAGAAATCTATGGTTGAAGGAGGGGGACAACAATAGCAGGATTTTCTTTACCTCCATGATGCGTAGAAGTGCTCAGAACAGAATTAACCAGCTGTTACTCGATGATGGCACTACAATAACAGATGAGGGAGTTCTTAGGAATGCAATTGTATCTTATTATCATCACGTACTTGGTAGTTTCAGGCACACTCATGTCCCTTATGAACGGTTTGCTTCCCTATTCCTTGAAGATGTCAATATCGCCATCATTTTACCAGACTTTCAACGTACAGTGCTCAAAGGTCTACATAATTTCAAAGCCCCAGGTCCAGATGGATACAACAATTTATTCTTTAAAAAAGCCTGGCCCATCATAGGGCGTGATATAGAGGATGCTATCATGGACTTCTTCTCCTCTAGAAGATTGCTGAAAGCTATCAATTCTACTCTGTTATCTCTTGTGCCGAAGGTACAAAATCCATCCCGCCTCACGGATTTCAGGCCCATCTCATGCTGCAATGTTCTATACAAGATCATATCGAAACTACTTGCGGGAAGACTCAGCTATTTCCTCCCTTCTGTTGTTGGCCTTAACTAAACCGCTTTTATCTCGGGTAGACAGATATTGGAGAATATTCTGCTTTGCCAGGACCTTCTTCATAACTACCATAAGGGCGATAAAGGTAAATGTGTGGCGATAAAAATTGACCTTATGAAAGCTTTTGATAAGGTAAAATGGGAAGCAGTTCTTGGTGTTCTTAGGGCTATCAATATACCTCAGCATTTGTTTGATCTGATAGCTCAATGAATAACTACACCGAGGTTTTCGATAAACCTCAATGGCGAACAAGTTGGCTACTTTGCTGGTACCAATGGACTAAGACAAAGTGACCCACTCTCTCCTTATCTATTTGTCTTGATTATGGAAATTCTCAACAGGATCATAATTGAGAAAGTTGCAGCATCCTCCTTCAAATATCATTGGCACTGCAAAATGGAAAAAATCACTCACTTATGCTTCGTAGATGATCTGTTTCTTTTTTCTCACGAGGATGTAAATTCAGTCATTTGCCTTGTTGATGTACTTGATGAATTTGCAGCTCTCTCAGGACTGCACTTCAATCCAGATAAATGCCAAATCTTTTTCTCTGGGTTGTCCGAGGAAGAAAAGGGAATTATATTGGATTACACATCTTTCCCCACAGGTAACCTCCCTATTAGATACCTTGGTGTTCCGCTTGTTACAAGAAGACTCACACACGCAAATTATAAGAGTCTGATCGATAAAATCTTCAAAAAAATAGAAGGCTGGGGCATGCAACATATTAGCTACGCTGGTTGTCTCCAGTTGACGAAATTGATACTTGTCTCCATCTGTACCTTTTGGATGCAAATGTTTTTACTTCCAAAGCAAACTATATATGAAATTGAAAAGAAGATTAGACATTTTTTGTGGGTTGGAAACACGGAAGGCCACGGATCACACAAAGTTGCTTAGGAAGTTGTTTGTTCACCAAAAAAGGAAGGAGGTCTAGGGTTGCCTCATCTAAAATTATGGAACAAAGTTTTGCTTGACTGTATGCTTCGGAACCTCATAAATTGTCCGTCATCTTTCTTGTGGAGTAAATGGGTTCATAGTACCAAGTGTAGAGGCAATTCGATTATGTAGCTTAAAATCAAGGGCTCTATGGCATGGAGTTGGCATTGTATTCTTCAACTAAGACCAGCTTTAGCGTCAATCATATCTAGACCAAGATATTGTTGCCAAGAGGTATACGATGAAATAAAAAATGTGAGACCGGCTATGGAATGGTCCCAATTGATCTGGAAAGAAGGTATTAGCAAGCATAACTTTATCGGCTGGCTAGTTTGTAGAGATAGACTACAAACAGCAAAAATTATATCACGTTGGAAGCCTGAAGTAAATATTCATTGCAATTTTTGTATGTCTAGTCTGGAAAGCAGAGACCATCTATTCTTCCAGTGCACCTCGACCGAAAGCATTTGGCGCACTATTCTTGCACAATACGGAATTTGATGCCCTGTAGAAGGATGGAATGATGAACTTAAATGGATGATTAAGGCTACAAAAGGTAAGGACTTGGTGGCGAGACTTCTGAAGGTATCTTTCCTAGCGATCATATATTGCATTTGGATGGAGCGTGATCGTAGACGCTTCCAACAAAAGTCAAATGACTCCCTTATCATTTTGGCTAAAGTTCGCAAACTTGTCAGAGGGCGAGCTTCGCACTATAAATTTTTTAGACCGTCTTGAACAAATGAAGCTTTGGCTACTATATGGAGACTCCCCCACTCCATTTTTTTGTAATCTTAGTTCTATTTGTAATGCTGAGGTATGCCCCTAAGCTTATGTACGTCATCTTATAAATACTACTTACATTTACACAAAAAAAAAGTCCAAGAGTAATGGCTCTCAACGGTGTAATTTGTCTCCCGTTGCATTTGGTCCGTACACGGGTGGGATTGGATGATAAAATTAGGGTTTAACACATCTCACGTATAGTTAAATGAGTGAATTCTTGAGATAGTCTCACGTAAATGTCAAAAGGAAAATTGTTTAGTGTTAAATTCTATCGATAAACAGTGAAATTATATGACTGCTCCTATCAAAAATTGAAACTCTCCACCTCTTGATGATAGATGTGATTCACTAATCAATAAATTTAGACAATTGAGACATATGGTGAACTCGGACATCATTTTCATAGACTATACTTATTTAGGTGGACTTTGTGGTCATGAAAGCAATCCGATTACTAATGATCGACCCGACACACGATTTGAGCAAAATTGTTGGAGGTTAAAGAAAGTACAAATTTTGACGAGTAAAGTCTTATTTCCTCTTTTAAAAGCACTATACGGATGAAAAGAAAAGGTTGATAAAGACATTCTAATGCATCATGCTGACATGCTTGCGTTTTCTTATGGGAAAATTGTCCAAAAAGTCAGGAATCTATTGCACTTTCGTCTATTTTGTCGCAAACTTTTTAATTTTGTTAATGAAGTCCTAAACCTTTTCACATTTTGTCAATTGAGTCAATCTGACTAATTATGACTAGAAATTGCTGAGATGGATGTCAGCCATCCTACGTGACATGGTTAGTGCTGACGTAGATAATTTTAATAATATTTTAATATTTTTTTTTCAAATAAATAAATCGTTTATTTATTTATTTATTTTTCTTTTTTTTCCCTCCCTTCTTCTTCCTCCAGCTAGTTGTTGGGCCTGGGTGATGGCCAGCGACTGGCCAAAGGCAACCACCAATGAGGGTTGCCCTCACCTAAGACCAGCGAGGGCTGGCCTCACCTGAGGTCGACGAGGTCAAGCCTTGCCCAAAGCTGGTGAGGCAAGCAAGGTTGCCCCTCTCCAGAATTCGGCAAGAGTGACCTTGCCTGAGGTCGGCAAGGGCGACCCTTGTTAGTTGTTTCCTTTGACTGTCGCTGGCAATCACCTAAGTTGGGCAACTGTCGAGAGGAAGAAGGGAGGAAAAGAAGAGAAATAAAAAAATTCGAAAAAAATATTAAAATATTATTAAAATTATCCACATTAGCACTGATTATACCACATAGGACGGCCGGCATCCACGTCAGCAATTTTTGGCCAAAATTGGCTGGCTGGACTTAATTGGCAAAACGTGAAAATATTTATGACTCAATTAACAAAATTAAAAGGTGTATGACTGAATTGATAAAAGTGCAATAAGTTTAGGACTTTTTGGGCAATTTTTCCATTTCCTTATATTATCAATCATAAGTTCCATGGAGACAGATTATATTATTGTATAACCTAATATCGAATTTCTTCGGTTGGTTCAAATAGCATTTTCTCGATGGCAAGTTTCTTGCCTTATTTAGACATGGATGTTGGAATCTTAGAGAAGGTTGTTACCCAGATTGAATGGCGACATTTGAGGAATATATGTTCCCGAATAATTATTAGTGGATAGAGTATCATGCCTTAAAAAACATTATGTTGTCTGTTGTATATGTTTTCTTCACCTACTTCAAATCAAGTTGCAGCATCCGCTAGACTATTTGTGATTTGACTCAAATTTGAAGGTGTTACAAGAGACCTATTCCTTATATCCTACCAGCAAAAATGACACTAAAGTACGGGTGGCAATTTTTTTTATAGATGAAACAAAAATTAAAGGAGATATATCAGAATGGTGTTTAGATGAGAATGCCGATTCACATATTGGAATTGCAAGAGATTTATGCGAAAACACGATATTTCATCTTTTTAAATTATTATTTTTGAGATAAAAAGGTGATCATTCATCTTATAGCAAGATGTTTCATGCAATGTTTAACGGCGGTAGCGGTCGTCATACAATCAGACTTAGGGATAACAATGAGCAGGGGCGGGAGAATAGATTGCATCCCCATTTGGAACAAGTTTCTCTGCCATCTTAGTTTCGATAAGTTTAGAAATTTTGACATGTGTTCGTAACAAATTAAAAAAAGCATTAAACTTACCGGTTTAACAAAAATAAATGGCAATGTATAGAAGAATCGATTGCGATAGTTTGTTTTGGAAGGCTTCATCACACAATAAGGGTGTCTTTGTTTCACTGAAAACTGCATGATAAAGTAAAACAAATTACATAAAAATCATTTTCCTTAGTTTTCCTTTGTTTGGTGGTTTGAGGAAAATGATTTCCTTCTTGCTAGAAGAGAAAGTCGCTTTCCCTCAATCTAAGCTTATTTTTTTCATTCTATAGAAAACATTCCGTAGGTTGATTAGTTTTCCATCGTACAAGCACTGAAAAGTTGGAAAAAAATTTCTTAAAAATAGATAGTCTTCAAACAAACGGACACTAAGACTAGAATAGAATAAATATTTGGTAACGATATATAAAAATAATAGAAAGAACTTAGGAATTCAGAAATAAGTAATAAAGACAAGGGGGCGGGAAGCAAACCTTGTGCCATCCTCTACATCAAAACTCCTCCTGTGTTGGTTCTTGCTCCCCATAGGGACTAGTACAATCTGTGAAGAACTTGAGAAATGAAACAGGATGAAAAAGAGAGTTTACAGTTGAAGAACTTGAACTGCATTCAGAATATCATCTGAGAGCTTAACATCTCTCTTGTGTATGCTGCTGTTTTTATATAATACGTACAGCTCACACACCGGAAATACAACTGTACAACTGAACTAATAGAAGGAACAAATCAATACAACTGAATTAACAAAAATGTCGACTACTATGTTTTTCTCTTAGTTCAAAGAACAGAATTCAGTTACACAGAGTATTAATCCATATTTGATGCATACAGAAAACTTGAGTTTTCCTTCAGCTTTCCACTTCTCCTTTTGGGTTTCCTATAGTCTCAACATCCCCCCGCAAACTGGGTGCAGATTTAAACTCCAAGCCCAGTTTGGTTCTGAGAGTGGAATGATCAAGTCTTGACAATGCCTTGGTGAAAATGTCAGCAAGCTGGCGATGACTAGGAACATACTGGACACGTAATGATCCCAAGGAAACTTTTTCTCTGACAAAGTGAAAATCAACTTCGATATGTTTAGTTCTAGCATGTAAAATAGGATTAGCAGTAAGTGAAATGGCAGACTGATTATCACAAAAGAGAATCATAGGTGATGTTAAAGGAATGCCAATGTCACGCAAGACAAAGCTGATCCAAGTAAGGTCAGCAGTAGCAGAAGCAAGTGCACGATACTCAGCTTCAGTAGAGGAACGAGAAACAGTGGGTTGTTTCTTGGCTGTCCAGGAGATAAGATTGGAACCAAGAAATGTGCAAAAACCAGTAGTAGAGCGTCTGGTATCAAGACATCCTGCCCAGTCAGCATATGAGAATCCATATAAGTTTAAAGTACTATGCGAGTGAAGAAAGATACCCAGATGAATGGTTCCTTTACATATCGAAGTACTCGCTTCAGTTTAAGAAAATCAGCAATGGTAGGGCATTGCATTTTCTGACATAGAAGATTAGTGGCATATGCAAGATCAGGCCTAGTAATAGTGAGATATTGAAGACCTCCTACCAGACTTCTGTATTCAAGGGGATTGTCAAGACGAATGACATCATTGGTCGTAGGAATAGACCTGACAGATAAAGGAGTAGAGATTGGCTTACAATCTTGCATGTGAGCTCATGTGAGAAGGTCAAGAGCATATTTAGTCCGACAGAGAAAGATGCCAGCAGAACTATGTGTGGCTTCAATACCCAGAAAGTAATGAAGAGAACCCAGGTCTTTCATGTGAAAAGTAAGACTCAGAGACTTGATTAAGTCAGCAAGAAGCTGAGAGGAGTTACCAATCAGTACAATATCATCAACATAAAGAAGCAAGAGAATTGTGTTCGTACCTCTATGGTACGCAAAGAGAGAGGGATCTATGGTGCTGCAAAAGAAGCCTGATTCAAGTAAAAAATTGCTGAATTTCTCAAACCATGCATGCGGAGCCTGTCGAAGTCCATGTAACGACTTTTTAAGTAAGCAGACATGATGAGGTAACGTAGGATCGACAAAACCAGGAGGCTGCTCCATATAAACAGATTCAATCAAAGTGCCATGTAAAAATGCATTTTTGACGTCTAGTTGATGAATAGGCCAATGCTGCACCATAGCTATTGACAAGACAACACGTATTGTTGCTTGTTTTACAACAGGACTGAAAGTTTCAAGATAGTCTACTCCTTCTTCTTGATGAAATCCTTTAGCCACCAAGCAAGCTTTTAACCTGTCAAGACTGCCATCAGATGTTAACTTGGTCTTATACACCCATTTATAGCCTATGACATTCATCTGAGCTATTCGAGGAACTAACACCCAAGTTTGATTTTCATACAAGGCAGCCATTTCTTCTTGCATTGCACGAGTCCAGCCTTCATGGGCTAAGGCTGACTGAAGTGATTTGGGTTCAGGAGGGACAGTGTATTCAGTTAAGCAGGCATATTTGGGATTTGGTTTCACTATGCCAGACTTAAGTCAACTTTGCATAGGATGAACACATTGTTAAGGAGGGGAGGAGGACTGATGTTCTTGATCAACAACAGGTAGGCTGGGTAATGTAGTATGCAAAGCAGAAGAATCTGATGGTCCAGAAGCAGCAACATCTGGTGAATGTGATGAAGCCAAATCTGTGCAATGATTAGAATTGTATGGTATACAAATTTGGCCTACCTCCAGAACACCACTGTCTTGTAGATGACCAGTGTGACAATTATTAGTTTGTCTAACTGTATTTGCCCTGGTAGAATCCATAAAAGTTACCTCATCAACCCATTTTCAATACAGAGATGTATAGTGAGGATAATCTGCAGATAATTGCTTGGCAAATGGAAAGAAATCTTCATCAAATGTCACATGTCGACTGATATATATTCTACCATCAGTAGGTACCAGACAGCGATATCCTTTATGTCTCTCACTATACCATCAGTAGGTACCAGACAGCGATATCCTTTATGTCTCTCACTATACCATCAGTAGGTACCAGACATCGATATCCTTTATGTCTCTCACTATACCCCAGGAATACACAAGTGAGGGATCAAGGGTCAAATTTATGTTGAGCATAGGGTCTGAGACAAGGATAACAAGCACAACCAAAGACCCTGAGATGATCATAGTTGGGCACTTGTTTAAAAAGTTTGCTATGAGGTGAGTCCATTTGCAGCTTTGGAGTGGGAAGCAGATTAATAACATAATTCGCAGTTAAGAATGAATCAACCCAGTAATGTAATTGTGTTCGAGCATGATAGAGCATAGTGAGGCCCAATTCTACCACATGACAATGTTTCCTTTCAGGAATCCCATTTTGTGCAGGAGTATACGGGCATGAGATATATTGTTTAATACCACAGGTTTCTAAATGAGTCTGAAACCTGGTACTAGTGAATTCACCACCACCATCACATTGGAAGACTTTGATTTTGTGGTCAAACTGAGTTTCTACATATTTCTGAAACAAAAGGAAAATATCATAGAACTCGGATTTGTATTTCATTGGATAAAGCCAACTGTATTGAGAGAAGTTGTCCACAAAAATGACATAAAACCTGAAGCCCTGAACAGATGTTACTGGTGAAGGACCCCAGATATCACAATGTATCCTTGCTAGAGGAAGTTCAGTTACAGAATGAGATAAAGAAAAAGGTAGATTGGTACTCTTGACAAGTGGACAGCTGCTACATACATAAGCTTTCTTAGTAGAGCTGATCCATTGTTGTTGTTGAAGATATTTCAAGGTCTTTGTGTTGGTATGAGCAAGTCGTTGATGCCATATGTCCTCTCCAACAGCTTTATGTCTTTGTGTAAACAAAGCTTTTGTTGCCTTCTGATCCACTTGATAAAGTCCCCCAATTTTCAACCCGAGCTGCACTGTGGAGTTGGTTCGATTGTCCTTAACATACACACCATTTTTATCAAACACAAAGGAGCAGGGAAAGTCATCAGTTAGTTTTGAAACTGAAAGAAGATTTTTCTTGATGTCAGGTACGACCAACACATCATTGAGATGTAATGCATCAAGTTCAGTAAGTAACAATGCATCACCAGTATGAGTAATAGGAAGACATGATCCATTTCCTATCATTACAGAATCAGTTCCAGTGTACTTTGAGGAGTTATGAAGTATACCAGTATTGGCTATGATGTGAGCTGTGGCTCCAGTGTTAGGATACCATTCATTGCCGGTAGAATCCTCAGTATGCATTGCTGTTAGAGCTTGTGGAATATATGTACCTTGATAAGAGTTATCAAATCGATACTAGCATCGAAGAGCATCATGCCCTGGACGTTTGCAGATTTGGCAAGTTAATCGAACTCCATCTGTAGCTTTCTCATCCTGCAAGTTCTTGTGAACTGCTAAGTTGGGAGATGGATAGGATTTAGTATCTTGATACCTCTGTGATGAACTAGCATAAGGTCGAAAACCATGATTTGAACCATAGAAATTATTCCGTGGACTAAAGTGTTGAACCTCCTGATCTTGATTCAGATTAAATGGTTTATAATTCTGGCTTCTTTCTTGATATCCATAACCACGACCTCGATTTTCAAATGGACGACTTCTACCATAGGTACGTCCCCCACGAGTGTTTCCTTTCTAGCCTATAAATGCAAAATTTTGTTGATGTAGGTCTCTGTCAAGTACCACCTTCGGTTCTACCTCTAGACTTCTTTCTCCATAATAGGCCATGTTAGGATTATACTGGCTTGAGGAATAGTTTTGCAGTCTTGTTTCAAATTGTTCTAGTTGTGATATCACCTCATCATAATCAGGTTGAGGTTTCAAGCAGTATATAGTTGTTCGAAAATTCTCATACTCTGAGCGTAGGCCCTCCAAAACACCAAAGACTCTAGTTATCTCATCAACAGGCTTCCCAATGCATCTAACTGATCGCAAATCAGTTTGTATTCTCTAAGATAATCAGAAAGTTTTCTATTTCGCTTCTGACATGCTTGAAGATTCCCCCTTAGTTCAAACTCTCTAGCCACTGATTTCTGTGTGAAACGATTAAGTAATGTTTGCCATACCTTAGAAGATGTTTCCAGGCCAATGATCAGCCCTAGTATATGCTCAGAAACTGCACCACTAATCCATGATGATACCAGTTGATCAGTTTTCACCCAATCATTGTATTCAGGATTCACAGCTTCAGTCTTGTTCCCTTCAATATCAAGTTGTAACTTCTGTGGTGGTGAAATTTCTCCATTGATGAAAACAAACAGCTCTTGACTCCGGAGAAATCTGTGAAACTGAGTCTGCCATAGAAGAAAATTGTCTTCTGCAAGTTTGATTGTAACAAAGTTAGAAATGTTTACGTGGATAGGAAAATGATATCTTGGTATTCTCGCTGCCATTGCTCTGTTCTTCAAGAGAAAAGATGAAGATACGTAGCTTTGCTCTCAGAGAAGAGCTCTGATACCATGTGAAGAACTTGAGAAATGAAACAGGACGAAAAAGAGAGTTTACAGTTGAAGAACTTGAACTGCATTTAGAATATCATCTGAGAGCTTAACATATCTCTTGTGTATGTTGGTGTTTTTATATAATACGTACAGCTCACACACTAGAAATACAACTGTACAACTGAACTAACAGAAGGAACAAATCAATACAACTGAATTAACAAAAATGTCAACTACTCTGTTTTTCTCTTAGTTCAAAGAACAGAATTCAGTTACACAGAGTATTAATCCATATTTGATGCGTACAGAAGACTTGAGTTTTCCTTCAGCTTTCCACTTCTCCTTCTGGCTTTCCTATAGTCTCAACACAATCCACATATCTCCGCTTGAGCGGGTGAAGTTGTCATCACTCATCAATCCTAGTTCTCTCCTTTCGTTCCCCGTTCTTTTTTGTAGTCGGAGAGGCTGGCAGAAAAGAAAAATCACATAATAAACATCAGACATTATCTATGATTTTTCACAAATCTTATGTTCCCTCTTTTATGCGGACCGTCCCCCTCTCATTGTTCTTGAAAAATATAGGAATTACCCACGAAGTAAATGAGGTATAAGTATCTAATAAGATTTATATTTAAATTCCTTCCGAAGTCCAACAGGTTGCCATGGACTTGTGAAACAAATAAGGAGTCACTATTGCACCATTATTTATTGGAACAACAGTGCTATCCTCTTGTTCATTAACAAAAAAGACGACTACGCTGATTTTTCCTCATTGGATATAATCTTTTCTGTCATTTTAAGTAGGTCATTGCTTGACATAAGTTGCAATTTCTGGACCTCATGCACCGTCCATTTGCCATAGATTAGGGGTACTAAACTACATAAATTAGGAGGAGATACTGAGGTCTGTAAATGATCCCACATTGAAGTAATTAGATTGCTGTGTTTTATACATGTTGGAAAGAAATACGCAAGAGGAACTATCATCAAAGTATAGGAAAGAAATTGTGCGCCAAAATTGACACAGATTCTTAATTTTGGAGATCGATAATATTATATGTGCATCGTCAGTTTATTTTGGTAAGCACCTAGAGTTTGATATAAACATGATAATTTTAAATTGGCATTATTGGTAATGCTGCATGACAACTTGCATGCGCCTCTTTTCATCACCAATCAAAAGTGAATGAAATCACGTGATATTAACATAATCGAATTGCGTCAGTCCTTTCAAATGGCATTTACACTTAATTGTTTTAACCAGAGAGAGACTAAATTGCCACAATAACAATTGCATCAATGGTTTACCATGGCGCTGACAGTAATAAAAATGACTTTTCCTTGTTTTAATATTGTTTTGGGATAAAAAGACAGCATCATTCTTTTATGGACTGAAAGGCGCTCATCTGCGTAATATGTCATGTAGCATAGACCTGTTTTTTTTCCCAAAGAAATATGTGTAAGCCCTCAAGGTTGGTGCCGCAAGTGGCAGCTCGTCCTAAACCTACTTGCTTGAAAACTGGAGGTCACTCATCGCTCCGTGCAAGCTTCTCTAAGTCAGAGCCATCTCCACAGATTAAAATCTGAACTTAACCGATTCACGAAACTGTGATATAGACATGTGCTATTGGTGTGATGTAAGCACTACACGTTATGTCATCAATTTTAAATAAATTTTTATCGAATTAAATTTCTATAACGTGAATACTTTTATAGATTGTAAACAATTTATTTTTTTTCTCTTATAGAACTTGAGCTTGGGTGCCTGCATTGTTCAGTGTCTTGGCCCAATTCTATCCCTGCGAGCGGGAAGAAAGATGGAAGGGAAAGTGCATTATCAATGATAATGCACTTTCCCTTCCATCGTATGATAATTTATCATACGATGTTTAGTCAATCAAGCAAGTTGAAGTTTTGTAGCACGGTTGCTAGCCAATCTGTCTGTCAATCAAGGAAGCAAGCCAAATCCCAAGGGTAATCGGCCCAGGTGCCAAGGTCTTGGACCTAGCCATCGAGAACCCAAGCTCGGCCCTCGGGATCTCGGGTACTAGGCCATGACCGCCGAAAACCCTAGCACAAAGGTCGAGGTCTACGACTTGACCTCAAGGAACCGGGCCCAATTGCTAGCCTCTAGGACACAAGTATCGAGGACCTCGGCCAAGGCATTAGGGACTAGGTCCTAACCTCAAGGGACTTGGGCCTCATTGCCAGGGTCTTGACCAAAGGAGCTGGCGTATACTAGGGCGTGGCCGCCAAGGATCCGGGTACGGGCACTAACATCTAGCATGGCTATCGAGGACTTGGGTACAAAGTCAACTACGCAAACACAGCCCTAGGAACTTGGCATGGACACTAGGGTCTTGGCATAGTCTCGAGGGACCTGGGCCAAACCTTTCTTGACCCGAGCCCAGCCGTTGATGATTTGGACTGAGCACTAGAGACCTGGGCACAAGAGCCGAATACCCGAGCATGACCCCTAAAGCCCAAACCTAAGCGCTACTAACTTATGAGCTAGAGCTGGGTACTCAAGCTCAAGCATTGGGGTCTTAAACCTTAGATCAAGGGACCTGAGTACGGTCGTCAAGGAACCTGAGTACGGTCGTCAAGGAACCAAGCTTGGCCTCGGCCTAGGCACTAGTACTTGGGCGTTGGAGTTGAGTACGCAAGCAAGGCCGCCACGTACCTAGGCAAGGCTGCCACGTACCCGAGCACAAGCATCAATGACTCTGGAGTAGGAGTTGGCTACATAGGCACGGGCACCAAGGTATTGGCCCCAACCTTGAGTGACTTGGGCCAAGCCTTTATGGACCGGGGCCTAGCCACTGAGTAACTGGGTTCAGTTATGGACTTGGATTGGGGTGCTAGTGATTGAAACGTGGGAGCTGGGTAACTGGGCACCTGGGCATGGTTGCTGGGGACTAGGACATAGGCATCGGGGTCTCGAACATAACCACTAGGTCTCGGGTCCAGCCTCTATGGACCAGGGCAAGGCCTCAATGGACTTGGGCTCGGTCGACAGTGACTTTGGCGTGAGAGCTAGGTATCTGGGCACAACCTCCAAGGACCTGGACACAGGAATTAGAGTCTTGGGTCCGGTCTCAAGGAACCTAGGCCCAGCCTTTGTATAACCGGGCCACCAATGAACCTGGCCTAGGTTCCCAAAACTTGGAAGCTAGAGCCGGATACCTGAGCATGGCCATCAGGGACATGGCCACGGGCACCGGTGTCTTGGGCCGGGCCTTTAGGACCCTAACCCGGCCACCAAGGACCGATGTTTAGGTGTTGGGATTCCCATGCCCAAGCATCGATATCTAATGGTATTTTGAAAAATAATTTCTGATCGATGAGATCACTAGTTGAATTGAAGCGTAGTCTTTCCGTCGATAAGGAAAATCATTGATTCATTTCCCTGAGCGATCTAAATGCTAAAAAATAAGAATGTGTTGTCCGATGGAAAATTTACTTGAATCAAATACAGCTACCATATCCATTCGGTCTTCTTCTTGTCCTTCGTTTGTAATATTCCAAGCTCAGAACCCCGACTCAAACACGCTGCTTTACCGCAAGTTATTACATATTAACCCAAACAAAAAATAGACAAGGTCCTCAATTCTTCTATGTCACCACAAAATCATCCTCGTACAAGAATAAGCTTAGAAAACTAATTCCACCTATATATATATATATATTTATATTCCAACCTTATATACACACAAAACTCAGAAAGGAAAATGCAAGTTTTTGTGGTGTACTTCAATACCTCGAACTCCACGGTCAAAGCATTCAAAACATGCAAAACTATAAGTAGGTTAGCCTCACTGTCGAGTAAAACGATGGCTAGCTTAGTAAGTAATTTAACAATTCAATCAGTGCGTGGGACATGTCAAAAGATGCGCAGAGGTTGATCAGCATATGTTTTTCTTAGATTGATCAGTAAGTAATACAACACCTCAAGCGGGCTTATTTTCTCTTTTACCACCGCGCATGCCATGCACATTTTGTGGGTATATGGATGAACCTAGCTCGAGCTACTTAGAGACCGTTTGCACAACAAGAAAATCGATCCTTATATGGTCATGTTAATTACATTTGACTCAGTTTATGAGGAGTATTATCCAGCTCGAATGTGACTTGTTTGGATTTTGGGCTAATTCGAACTCAATTTAGGCATATATTTTGTTCCAATACTCAAGTGTGGTGGGCACATAATTAAGACATACACGAAACTTATTTGCGCATGAAAGAAAGTTGAGCCTTTATTCTGGCAATTCAAGTTTTCTATACTCTAACGAGGTGAGGACTATTGGTAAGGTAAAGTATTTAGGGAAATCAAAGTGATCCACAAAACAATAATGGTAGGAAAGAAAATTTTAAGTGGAAAAATTTGAATAATTTAAAATTTCTGTGAGAACGGAAAGTATAGAAAATCAAAATAGTGGAGATTCTCTTGCCATTTTCCACTCCCAACCTGGTGTCATCCCTCACCGTGGTTGTTCCTCCCTATTTTTTTTAAGGGATATGTGCACTAGAAGTCATAAAACTTGTCGCGAATGCATAATTGAGTCCTAAAACTTTCAAAAAGTGCAATCAAGTCCTAAAACTTATCAAATTGATAAAATCAAGTCCTTCCGTTAATACTGTTAATTTAGCTAATGAAAAATGCTGACATGAAAATTTTTAATTATTTTCTCTCTCTTACTTGGCATTTTTATTATTATTTTCTTTTCCAAATATTATTTAAATTAGATTAAAAAAAATAAAAAATAGGTTAAAATTTTATTTTTAAAAAAATCTGAAAAACAAGAATGGCAGGGGCTCGCCGATGGGATGCGACCGCCACCCATCGCCTGAGGCTGTCGGCCCCTCTGCCGGCCCTGGGTGAGGGTGGCTGGCTTGCCTCAGTGCGCCTCGCCCAAATCTAGGTTGGGTGCCTGGATTTGAGCGACGCCGGTGCCTCCCTTGGGGCAGCGGCCCTTGCTAGGCCTAGGCAAGGGCTAGTGTCGCCAAGATATGGGCACCCGACCCTGGCCCTCAATCCAGTTTTGGGCGAGCCTCGTCGACCATCACCTAAGGCTGGCGAGGCCTCGCCCCGACCTAGCGAGGGTGAGGCCTTGCCCGGGGCTGGTGAGGGTCGCCAGCCCTAGGAGAGGACTAGCGACACCCAAATCTAGGCACGAAAAATCAATGTTGTTTAATTCAAAATCTTTATCACCGTCCAATAACATGGCCCTTTTAAAATTCTTCTAACACGTCACTCATTGGTGAATTTAGTTGAGGGCTTCATCTCGATCCTTGTCCAATCCTCGGGGATCATTAGGATGTAAAACTTCGAGAGAGTATTCCCTCTCTTCGGGGAAGACAAAGATACAAGGAGAACTTAATGGCACAAGATATGTAGACATTAGCACGTTAAAATAAAAAAAATGCATCTGTGGAGTTTGTCGTCACCGTAAATCAAACGGACAAGCCCCAGAGGCCCTGTGGGAGTTTCAGCTCCTCTTTTGTGGTAATTTTAACTTAATCGAACACCAAAAATCCATAGGAGACCCCTGATACTTCATTGCATCCTCCTAAACTTTTTGGACGAGCTTTCTTGTCATTTATTCAGAGAAAACAAAGGAAAAAAACCAAAAGAAGAGAAAAAGAAAATTGAAAATTGAAATTACTATTGTCTTTTCGTGAAACTGAATTTTTAGACTATTGAATCACCGTCCATAAAAGACAAGAAACGCTTCTTCGCTTACTTCTTTTATTCCAGGTCAAAGGAGAGAGCCTTGGCTTGAAAGTCCAACTTGCTCTATGAAACGGTGTTCGATGCGAAATGTCGCAGTCAATCCATGCGCAAGTCCACGTTGATTGCACGAATAGCCCCAACAAATTGACAAATCCAAGAAAGGATTGGACTTTATGCTGGGCGTGACTGTTTGACTTTGTTTATACTATTGATTCACCGTCCAATTAAAAAAGCAACTTCATTTCCCAAAAAAGAAAAAGAAAAAGAAAAAGAAAAAGAAAAAGAAATTGGGTTACTGAAGATCTTTCGGGTTGAAGGAGAAATTTCCTTTGATTTTCATTGGTGAGACGTACAATATCGATAATCAAAGTGTGGAAAAATTGATTCATAATAAATGTGAATATAATTTGAACTAAATTTTTGAATACACAAATATATATACAGATATATGTATTTCAAAATGGACTTCACTTTTTGTCATATTACTTCATAAATTAATTGGATGTACGGGCTTCCTCCGCCAAAGATGGGTATTTTTGTTGTTTTTGGACAGCCCGATATCCCCTCGCAACAACGTGGCGTACCCTTATTCGGTTTATTTAATTCTCATATGGAAATGTTGTATTACAAGAACACATTGAAATTCACAGTGAATAAATATTTCTTTGGTGTGATACTTGATATAGAATGGAACAAATAAATTGTGTGATATTTGATTCTAATCAATAAAAAGTTATGGATCTAATGAATTGTATGATATTTAATTCTGCTTTGAGAAGCTTACACCCAGTTCGTTGTTATGCATCAGTCATGGACCCATTGGTGCATATATGTAACATATTACTTAATAGTGCTATATATGGTATTATTAGTCCACTGACTAATACCACGGCGGTGGTGGTAATGGTGCCAGCTTCATCGGAGCTTGCAACCAAGATAGTACTAACTTATTGAAGAATGAAATTGTGTGAATTTGGGATAGGATAACGTCTATACTCATGAGATATGACTTGTCACCTCCAACTATAAATACAAATAGAATAAGAAAAATAATGCTCATAGCAACAGAAGTGATGCTGATCTTGGATTCACATTCAAATGTTGACAGACGAGTACATCACTGCACATTAATCAACCTTCGATGTACAACAAATTAAACACAAGTGGAGAGATAGGATTGTACATCACAAGGATTCGATTCCTAGAAGCGCACTAAAAGACAAAGCGCATCTCTTGAGACAGACTCAAAAGCTGATTCGGCCTTATGAAAAAGAAAACTTGAGTGCCAGGTTTTTTCCTCTCGAATAAACACCACATTCAAAATCAAGTTTTGATAGAGAGGAACCCCTCTTAAAAAAAATTCCTGGAGACTTTCCTTACACAGCAGGTGGGTATTTTTGAACGTGGTCAACGGGTCAATCACGCAAAAACTAAGGGGAAAAAAACCCACCAGCAAAATAATAGTGACTCCAAACTAAAAAGCTAAAGCCAAAGCCAAAGCCAATGCTTTAGCGTTCGCAAAGAGTTTGGTGTGGTCTGACCAGAGAGAGTGATTCACGGGCACCTTTCTTCCTCCTCGAAGATCTCAAACACTTTGAACTACAAAAACAAAAAGGAAATGGAATCAGCGGGTGTTATTATTAGGGTTTGGTAAGTTGTTGCTCGCCAGCTCCTGATGAGATGAGAATTTTGCTTGAGATCACATGAGATCCAGAAGAGATTGACGCAGATTCCTCAGGAGATCCCCCATTTTCAAGTTGAATCCCACGTCCATCTGCAAGATATATTTTTTTTGTTTGCTGGTGTAAAATATAATTTAATTTTCGTTTGCTGCAATATGGTGTTAAAGTCGGGAAAAAATTTGAAGAAACTATGGTGATAGGTATAATTACCTGAGCTAAGATGGTAACATCCAGTATTGAACTCCCAAAGGGGAGGACACAACTGTTCACGACTGTTAGGTTCAGTTTCTCTATTTCGCCGATCATTTTCGATATAAAACCGTTACGCTTCTCACTATGGATTTTGATGAGGACGCACTTTCCGGAGACTCGTGCCTCGATTTCCGGGAGCGAGAGTTGCTTGTCAATTTGATTGCAGGAGTTCTCGTCGGACGAAGAAGACATGCCGTCATCCGTGACGAGTTGGGACTTCTTCACCACGACGATCGACTCCACGGTCTTCGTCGCCACCTCCTCCTCGAGTGCCTTGACGTGTTGTTGAAGCTCTTTCAAGTACCTGATGGCATCCTCGAGGATGGAAGCCTTGTCCATCTAATAGATACATATGGGCCGCACAATTCTTTAATCACGTGAAATATTTTGAAATGGTTACCTTTAATCAGGGACGAAGAAAAACAGAGGAAATTATAAGTTGCGTGCATCTAATTTAAGTTGAATTTAATCTCGAGATTATTTAGTAGTAGCGCATTTGTAAATTTTTTCTTAACAGTGATTGCGGGTCTTCATAATGATTTTCTTCACATACATCTAGTTCGCAAACTTAGGGTTTTGGTCATCTAACCAAGTTTCATGACACACGATAAGCATCGAGTTTCAGCTGTAATCTCAAAACAAAACAACCAAGCCATGTGATTATGGCGTATGAATTAAGCGTATATAGCATAAGTTTCCAAGAGAAGCTACTTTTGGAGAACCCCGTATATCAAGAGAGCATGTACTTTTAAATTTTCCACTTGAGCATGTGGAACTCTTCAACACATGGATGTGTTGCTTCTTAGGAAAAAGTGTCAAAAAAGTCATAAATCTTTTGCATCGGTGCTAATTTAGTCCTAAACCTTTTTTTGATGTCAATTTAGTCATGAACCTTTTGCATTGGTGCCAATTGAATCCTAAACTTTTTTTTTGTGTCAATTCAGTCCTAAAACCTTTTGTATTGGTGCCAATTTAGTTCTAAACCTATTTTTGGTGCCAATTCAATCCTAAAATTTTTGCATTGATGTCAATTCAATTTTTCGACAAGTGAATAACTATTAGCCAGAATGACTAAATTGGCACAAATGTAAAAGGTTTATGACTAAATTGTCACTAATGCAGACTGAATTGGCATCAATGCAAAATGTTTAGGATTGAATTGGCACAAATACAAAAGGTTTAGAACTGAATTAGCATAAAAAAATATTTAGGACTAAATTAACATCAATGCAAAAGCTTTAGGACTGAATTGGGACCAAGAAAATGTTTAAGACTAAATTGACAAAAATGCAAAAGGTTTAGGACTTTTTTGACACTTTTCTTGTTGCTTCTCTATCATCATGTTCTAAAGACTAAACTAATTTGTCCTAATCTCATTCTTAATCCAACCCGTCAATCATACACACCCAATAATTTCCAACCTTTTACGGTACGTACCTTCTTAAGGTTCGGAATGATGGCTGAGAGCGCGATGAAATGCTGGCTGATCTTCTCGCGGCGCTTCCTCTCGGCTAGCACATGCTCTTGTGCGTGTACTGGCATCCTGCTCGTTGCGCCGGCAGTTTTCATCTTTGGTCCCTCACAATCTTGGATTTCATAAGTACCTTTGACACAAAACAAACAAATATTGTTATCAATATTTAATGAGAAAACGTTTGATTCAGATTTCAGATATGACCAAATGGTGTCTTGCAAGACTTTACCATAGAACTGATCGGATATATCAGGGTTCCCGAAAGATATCAAGTGGGAATCAGGAGAAGGAGACGGCAACATTGCTGTGTTGCAAGTCGTCGTTTTGTGCTCTGTTGCGCACAGGGAGCTGCGGCTCTCGGTCTTGAGCTGTTTCCGGGGCCTCTCCGTGAGCGCTTGAGAAGTTTCAACAGATCGTGCTGTGAAACAGGGCATCGTCTCGGGGCTAATAAGAGGGAGTAAATAGGATGGCAGCGAGTTCGAGCAGGGCTCTGAAGGAAAATGTGGATGGAACAAATCGAACTCATCATCAAGTGACAAGGAAGAGTTCAATTGTTGCTGATGATGATGGTGATGGAAATAAGCTGCGTCTTCAACCATCTGCGGATATTCACCCCCAAAAAAAGGGAAAACTAGAAAGAATCAACATGTGATTTGAATGTATCGATCGGTACGTCTATATTCAAAGAAATTTGATCACGGGAAACCAGGAGTGTTACGTCGGGAAATATTCTCGGCGATAAGGTCTCCATCGGATCACCACCTCCTTCTTCTTCTTCTGGGTCCTCTAATCACACTGAAGGAGAAATCTATACTCAATATTGGAGTTACGTGTATGCAGAAAGATTGATAAGAGCTGAAAACATTCCAGTACTTCGTGCTAATCAAGGGACGGAACAAGCCAAAAGAAAACAAGGTCATCACCTGTCAAGAACAAGAGACAGAGAAGCGAAGCTTAATTGCGCAATGGTGGACTTGTAAGGAATACTTGCTTTCATATATATGCGAGCGCCCACACGCGTTCTCAGCGAAGACGCTAACCTCGTGCGCGCGAGTTATTCGTCTCCCTTTGCGTGCTGGCTGGCACCGGTTCCCATTGGGGAGAGGGCTCTTCGATCTTTTTCATTCCGTCAAGCTTCGGGCACACACAGTTCTCTCTCTGCCTCTCTCCACTAATCCGTACAACCAGAAATATTTAATTGTGCCCACCTCCCTCTCCAAGAAATCCGGTACAACCTGAAAGTTTACTTGGGTTTATATTTTATATGGTCTTGTTAACGGCTTAACTTGAAACAATCCTTAATCACACTTAACAATGAACATGCACTGTTTTTTTTGACAAGTGCCCGGAGGAAACCCGTTAAGAAAATCATATTCTATGTGATCCTATTTCTTCGATGGTCTAAGAAAGACGAAATAAATGACTAGTATTGATATCTCATGAGATATTACTTTTAAGAGTTCCACACAAGGCGAAATATTTTGTCCGAGCCATAACTACCGCTCATTCTGTTCTATGGTAATGCCACATATGACAGCTGACATCAATGTGGATAATTTTTTATAATTATTTGGCCGACCCTCGCCAGTCATAGACGATGGCCGATCGACCTCGCCAACCATGGGCAAAGGCCGGTGACCCTTGTTGATCATCGTCGGCCACTGGGTGAGGTTTGGCCGGCTCTTGCCTGTGACCGGCGAGGGTTGACTGGTAACCCTCTCTGGGCTTAGAAGAAAAAAAGAAAAAGTAAGAAAGAAAAAAAATAAATATAATAAAAAATTAAGAATTTTTTAAAAACTATTATAAAAATTGTATACGACAGCACCAACCGTTCTACATAGCACGGCCGGCTTCCACGTCAGCGATATACAGTTAAAATTGGCCAGATGGACTCAAATGACAAAACATGAAAAATGTTTAGGATTTAATTGGCAAAATTGAAATGTTTATGACTAAATTGACCAAAGTGCAATAAGTTTAGGACTTTTTGGACAATTTTCCCCCAACATCTTTGCATTCAAACTCATTCAAACCTGACTAAGGGCATGGTCCACATATTCTACATATATGCAATCATCCAAACATTTGAGCTTATAACTTATTAGCATCTTCCCTTTGCTTTTCTCTTTCTTTTGGGCCTTTTTTAGTCATTACGACCATAATATGAAAGGGACAGCCAAATCAAATCTCGAATGGAGCTTTTAGCCAAATACACATCTGATGGGCTTTGTTTTTGTCCTTTCGGAATTTGGAGAAGAAGCTAATTATTCTCTTCATATTGTATGCAAGAAACTATACGAAGGTACTTTTTTTTAAGACGACCGACATAGGAAATTAACTATGGATCAATTAGTTGCCTAGAAAATGTAGTCAAGCAACTTTTAAAGGTCTCTTCATATTGCATGCACGTTCAATGTAAACCAAAGTTAACGTCCCAATTTGTTTTCTTTTCAATTAATGAACATGTCCAATCACATTATCAAGCGTGTGTAATGTCAGATAGATGAAGAAGATATTGGCAAAGATTTAATCTGAATAAAAAGTAGGGTTAATACCACGAAAAACCCAAAACTGATACATCCGTGACAAATTTACCATAGATTATTTTTTTACCACAAAAAACCCTAAACTGGTACGCCTGTGATAATTTTATCCCGAACTATTTTTTTACCACAAAAAATCTTACACTGGTACACCTGTGGTTATTTTACCAAGAACTAATTTTTTAACCACCAAAAATCCAAACTGATACACCATTGACAAATTTACCCTTCATTAATTTCCGTTAAATTTTACTGTTAAATTGCTAAGTTTAATGACATGTGGTAATTGATAGGTGTACCGGTTTAGGGTATTACCCCTCTCTTTGTCATAAGTTTACCAATTTGTGATTTTCGTGATATTAATCCAATTTAAAGGATACTAACGCAGGGTAAATTTGTCATAAATATACCAGTTTGAGGTTTTTGATTGTTAAAAAATTATTTTTGGATAAAAATTTTTTATGGTAAAAAAATTAGTTCGGGATAAAATTGTTACAAATGTACCAGTTTGTGATTTTTTATGGTCAAAAAAATAGTTCGGAGTAAATTTATCATAAGTATATTGGTTTGGGGTTTTTTATAATAAAAAAATAGTTCGGAATAAAATTATCACATATGAATCAGTTTGAAATTTTTCGTGATATTAATCCTAAAAAGTAGGAGGGCTTGATTAGACCCCATAACAAAGAAGCAATTTCCATAACATTCCTTAAACAAGTGTGTCGACATAATTTTACAATTTATTCTCGGATTGTGGGATGGGAGGAGACAGATGAAAACAGACTCCTGAATGCCATCTTGGCTGTCTTTTCCGATGATCAATCGAATCACCCAAGGCAGACCTGGGACACCTACCCCATGACGAAATGGTTAAGCTACCATGTGGCACCAATTATCGATACACGCCCCAGTAAACAAAGTACATCAAATCCTAGTTGTAGATTAGGATATAATGACAGATTACTTTAAAATTGCTCAGTTTATAGAAAATAATTATATTCTATTGTTAGACCATGTTTATAGAGTATAATTTGATTTCAACTGGACAAGTTGCTTTTCTCTTTTATTTTACCTCCGTTGAGATGGAAAACGGCTTCTCAACCAAAATGACAAATCACGTACCTATCAAGAAAAACCAAAATGGTCATCTTATTTTTGGGAAAAATTTCCCAAATTCTCTTTTTGTCATCAATACCTAAACTTGCACTAGTGATCCTAAAATACATTCCATTACAGTTCCGTTCAAGATGGCCATTAAAATCCAACGTGACGACTTGCGTGGACACTGGCAGGCAAATGGAGCTGACGTGACTTTAGTATAGTCTAAAGCGATGTCGTTTCTCTCTAGGAAAATCACACGAAAAAGCCTAAATTTTTCCTAGTGTAACACTAGTAACTCAAATTTTTGTAATGTTACCAATACGTCTAACATATATTAGTGACTCAAAAGTACTTCTTGTTACAATTTCATCCAATACGACTGACAAAATCCAATGTGACGGCTTGCATGGACAACTTAGGCAAATGAAACTGACATGACTTTAGTCTAGTGGAAAGCGACGTCATCTCTATAGGAAAATTTTACCAAGAAGTCTATACTAAAATATCTTTTAGTTAATCTTTCCCTTGCACTTTTAGTATTGTAGCTTAATTTGCACGGTAAAATCAGTAGGGATTATTACGCGTATTTTGCATCGACATAAATATGTACCCAAAAAAATATTAAACGGTGAAAATATAGGTAAGTACTTTTTTGAAGATACGAAGCTATCCGTTGAAAAAAAATTATAGGAGGGACATTGCACAGATGATATAAAGTACATTTGGTCAGCACATAACTTTCACCTTAAGTTATAAGTTTCTATCTCCTTTCAAGGAAAATAAGAATTTTCACTCTCATTTCGAAAATTTAACTAGTCTCCTGCATTATATAAGAGTTTTATAGCAATGTTGATAGAATATTTAGATGTTAATCCACGCCTCCATATAACATGTTATGATTTTAGAAAAAGTAGCAATAGTTCCATAAAATTCCATATGATATCAGAGCAGTTGGTTCCGAGTAAGAATATTTCCAGGCCTCTCATTTGCATAAGAATATCACATGGTCCCACCAAAATCTTTTAGTGTTATTTTAGAGTTATTAATCAACTATGCCAGACAGAGAAGATCAGAGATTTATATTCATATTATTTATGACATCCAAATATAAAAATCTGGCAAAGTAAGTGGGCATTAACAAAACATGTCGACTCTTCAAGAAAAGGGTAAAGGCTAAGAATATTTCGGACCTCGTGACAGGTATTATGCTATATAAGGAAAACGATAAGGTTTGCTTGATTCTGCTTGTTTGAGTACCTTTATATTACGAGTCATACCATTTTATTTAATTTGTTGCACATGTCGTTCAATATGACATAATAAAGGGCCTATGAGATCATCTGAGCAGAATATCGATATTAAAATTGTTTCAACTCTCCACACGTTATAAGCATTTTTATTATTCCAAGAATAAAATTTTCTATACTCTAGAGATACTTGTTAACAAACAGATATAAAATAATTATCTTGCTTTTGTTAATTTATGCCCCACGGTGGCATAATAGGACAAATTCTTTAGCCCTGCACTGTCACAACATGTATAGATTTCCCATAAGTCATTGCCATCGATTTATTTTTGGAAATGACGTGGCAAGTCACCGGCCTAAGCTTGCAAAAGAAGTATTCGTGTTGTGTCATTTAAGTGTGATCACGAGTTCAGGCTCAATAACTTAAGTGTGACAAGCTCCATTACTATAGCTGCTAAAATGTCTAATTCAAAATTACAAGTCAGTAGATGGAAGGGAGACTACATTTATATAAACATCATATAAATTCTATAAATAAACGAAATTGATATTTTTACATTCCTCTCACGTGCAAACCGGATGAAGAAAGATTTATAGAATTTGACAAATGGGGGGAGGGCTCCACGCGAAATAAACTAAGGCAAAACCTAGTAAACCGGTTGTGGCTGCTCTCGAGAATGAGGATCGTTGGACGAAAACCAAAGGACTTGGAACAATGAAAGTTGGTAGTCTTAGTGTCAAGATAGAAACACAAGGGTTCTTTCTTTTCTCTCTTTTTTTAAGACTAACGGTAAGAAGAAAGATAAAGTTAGTTTTTTGATTTGGGTCTCATTTTAGTAGCACTGTAACGTGTCAGAATGTCCAGTCTAAAAGGTTATATATGGCGGAAAAGTATATAAATTTTATAGACACAGTTGGATGCTCAACCGGTAGCATTGACAGCCTGGTCTTTGTTGGTTCATTTGACAAAAATTACATCAGACAAATAGAATTCTAGAAGTACATCACACTATCGTTTTTCCGAAGCAAGTTCTAGAGCGATGACTCTCATTGGCGTAATTTGCCTCCCGCCGCATTTAGTCCGCACGTTTCCAGATGGTACAATGCTTTGACACGTCTCATGTGTCATTCTCATAGACTCTACTTATTTAGGGGAACTTTGTCATGAAAGCGATCCAACAACAAAAAATCGACGTGTACAAGATTTAAGTAAAATTGTTGTCAATTGAAGAAAGTATACATGGGATAGCTGGCCAAAATAAAAAAAAGGGTCCTGTGATAAAAATATAGGAGGCAAAAAAATATTAAATATAAGGGTTAATACCATTAAAACTACAAATTGGTATCCTTAAAACACATTTGCACCAAATTAACTTTCGCCTCACAAAAACTTTAAACTAGAACCTCGTTATATATTTACCCCAAACTAAAAGCAATCCTAAATTAGTACTCGTTGACAATTTTAATCCAAACTAACGTCTCGCATAAAATCCTTGATACTCCTGACCCAAATCTCCCATCCATTAAAATGTATACGTGTCAACGTATGTAGATTTTACATGTCAAATTTATCATTCTCGTGGTTTTGTAGTTGTCTGTCATATGTGTTGACACTTATGCATTTTAGTGGGGTATTGGATGGAATACTAATGGAGGTAGATTTAGATTAAGGGTACCGATTTTTTTTTATGAAATGAAAATTAGTTTGGGGTAAATATATTATAGAGCACTAGTTTTGGGTTTTTGTGAGACGAAAATTAGTTTGGGGATCCTTACCAAAAAAAAAAATTAGTTTGGGGGATAAATATGTGTTTAGGGTACCGGTTTGATATTTTTTATGAAATGAAAAAAATCGACGAAGATAAAAAAGTGCGTGTGACAAATATCTAAAAATTGACGAAGATAAAAAAAGGTAAAGGAATTGCGAAAAATTTATGAGATAACATGATATTCTTATCTATCTTTTTCAAGTGATGTTTTTGTAATGAAAAAGGTCATCATTCATCTTGTAGCAAGACCTTGCATGCAATTTAAAAAGATTGGGGTTAAAAGTTGCCTTGGCTTGATAATATTGATGGACTCTATCAATTACCTTATATGTCCTATCTACTCATTAAGAGTAGAATAGAAGAAATTAATGATGTATATCATATATGGTAGCAACATATAAATATAATATTAAGAGATTAGGTATGTGGAAGTAAGTAATAAAGAGGAGAATAGCTGCGGGGAAAAAATAGTCACATCCATCCTTACACCAACCCGATTCTTCTATACACTCCGATACTTGTCCTCTTGGCTCTTGAATATACAATTTGAGGCATAAAAGTGTTAATAGAGGTTGGTTGTAGTAGATATTTAACTTTTCCATTTACTTTTTTTCTTCAAATTATCAATTTCACACGTACCTAGTAGTTACATAATTATACTTGAACTGGTTTTTTATATATAATTAAAGGGAAAAGTAAAATAATCTGCATGACATATAGATTTTTCAAATTTGTGGAGGGCATGAACTTTACCATCTCATTCCGTTATACTTCTTTAATATATAGAAAGCAAACTCGACAAGAATTTCAACCTCTATATTTTGTTAAAATTCCATAGAAAAATACCCCGTGTCTTTTCTTTCGGAGGCGAATCTGTTGTTTATTGTCCTTCAATTTATAGTCACTTACAAAGAAAAACAAAATTAGCCCAATTGTTGTTGAATTGTGGTGCAGCTTCACAATATTATAGGTTGTTCGTGTTTCTTTGTTTTATTTTAATGCCAAATTAGTAAATTGACCGGGACATCTCATCTTGAAAAATGTGAAAGCTTATGTTGGACTTTAACTTCTTGGAACCTTTATGAAGTCAAATCATGAGGAAATAATTTCTCACAAATCCCCCATTTCCGATATAGATGGCTACCAAACTTAGGAGGTAAGATAGTCCGTGCACAAAAAAAGGGCAAGTCTCTTAGGAACTTCCATGGATTTCTAGCAGATGGGAACGCATGAAACATGACAACCTTATCTTATACTTTTTTTTATCTTTTTATTGTTAAGCATAATAAGAAGCCAATCATCTTTTTTTTTTCCTCCTCCTTTCCTTCTATATTTGGCCAAATCAGCCCAGTTGAATTGGAGCCAACTAATAAGCAAGCAAAGTTGAGGGACGAAGTGTTGCGGAAGCCAAGTGATCGAATAATAAATTTGACAAAATAAGAAAATAAATCGAACACCAGATTTATGTGGTTCGGTCGTAGTGACCTACGTCCACGGGGAGAGCAGCACGGAATTCCACTATAGATCAAGCGATACAACGGAGATTACAATCACACTCGAGTCACTCAAACACTCTTGGTGTTTTCCAAGCCTCAATTATGCCCAATAACGCACGCAGTGTTTAGCCCCACAATTCCTCACGAAATAATCTCTCAATCTCGCAAAAGAATTGTACACAAATCTTAACATAAGATTTAATTGCTATGAATACTTGAACTCTTAATGTAATTTCACGAATAAAATTACAAACCCACAACCAAGCACTCACTTGCGGAGCGGCGCTTCAAGAAGTCTTCTTCGTCAACAATAGCGCACCAAGACCTCTGTGTGGCCAAAAATAGAGCAGCCCGTATTTATGCTTAGGTTCCACAGTCAATGTGGACTCCATGCAAATATACTTATTTCCTTTTCCAAATCCAACTTTCTCTTACACACGTGGCAAGAAGTCCACAATTTCCTCTTTCACGGTCAAAGTCTTTTAGGCCAACGTCGGACTCAATCCTGCTGATTTCTTCCCGACTTTGACAGATAATCGTTGTCTTTTATTTTGCACCCATGTTGACCGAGTCAAAGAACAACATAAAATCCACGTGGACTTTCCAATTTGAGAACAAGGACTCCAACGTGCGTTAGGAAAGTAAATTTCAAATATTTCCTTTTTGCTCGATTTCGAAGATTCATAAAATATCCAATTCGAAATATTTAGATTTCGTTTTGGGCTCAAACTCGAGACATATTTTCAATACGAAGGAGTGTGGGACAGCTCCGCAGGGATGACTTTGAAACGAGGACAACCAATTATTGAAGAGTCATCTAGAAGCTCGATCGAGGGATTTGTTTCCCAAGAAAACTTGAATATGACAATAACACATGTCACAACATCCCAACATGTTGGCGGGTAGTCATTACGAAGTATTTGTGTATTTTGTCACATCTTGTATTGATTTATCACAAAATGAGATTAAACTTTATGAATTGAAGGGCGGAGGGGGACGATCAGCGTTAATTTCTTGCATGGGTATAACCATAATAGTTCATTATAGCAGTATAATACTTGTCCTTTGCCAACTTAGTTATATACTCACTGTGGAATGTTCAATTTGAAACTTAGTTACTCGGCACTATCCAAACCCTAAGGATCGAGGTTGACAACTTCATTATAGCAGTATAATACTTGTACGTTGCTAGTTCACAACTCTTTTTACACGATGTAGCATAGTCTAGAGCAAAGGACAATCAAAACTTTGCTCATATCGTAACTCGAATTTTATAATTATATTGTTTTTGGTAACCTTATGAAAATTAGATTGAGCACTTGATCACTAGGCCAACTACGTAAGGTGCTTGGCAACTCCCTAGGACACTATATCGTGGGCACTACATAACTCAAAAAAGATGTTTCAGAAAAAGACGACAATGAACCTCTTACGGTTCGAACTTATGATCTTTTCTATATCAATTGTCAAATATTAATGTGAATCATTTAGGGTTCGAACTTATTGGGTAGGTACGTGCATGATATCAAAAAGCGTGAAAAAGAATTTAACAAAGAAAAGAGAATGCATAATTTATGTTATTTCCAAAATTTGATTTACATTCTTTCGTTATGATGAGTTTTAATTTAATCTAACAATATGTGAGAGATTTTTGACATGACGCGGTTGTGTTATTGACACATTCAAATGACCATTTGGCCTATTATTTGACGAACACATTCGGTCATCTTATATCAAGTGGAAAGTATATGCTTTTTATAAAACTTTTCTGTACTAGTTTGAGGGTGAAAATGCCTTCAAGATAATTTCAACTCTAAACTTTTACAGAAAAAAAATTCATGATAACCCACAGTTAATATCAAGATAAATTAGAATTCTATATTATATAAAGAATCGATTGAGCATAGACGTGATTATTTCAACAGTGACATTTTGGTGAAAGTTGTACTTCAGGAATTTCTTTGACTCTAACGTAGCAATTATTCTTTTAGGGAAAACATTAAGGAAAAATGGTACACTGATTTTCTTGATTAGATATAGTCTTTTGTGTCATTTAAAGTAGGTTATTGCAAGACATAAGTTGCAATTTTCGGACCACATGCGCCGTATAATTTGCCATATATAGGGGTTACTAAAATAAATAAATCAGAAGGAGATACCAAGGTTTTTAAATGCTCCTACATTGAAGTAATTAGATTGCTGTGTTCATACATGCTGGAAATAAAAGTTACGCGAGAGCAAATATCATTAACATATACGAAAGAAATTGTGCGTCAAAATTGACACAGGCGATTTCTCTATTTTGGAGATATTATTATATTATATATGCATTGTCATGCATCGATAAGAACAAGGTAAATCTAAAATGGCACTATTGCTAATGCATCATTATATCACGCATGCGTGTCTTTTCATCATCAATCAAAAGCGAATGGAATCACGTGACATTAATATAATCCATTTGCGTAGGTCCATTGAAATGGCTTTCACACGCAATTGGTTTAACCAGAGAGAGAGGCTAAATTGCCGCAATAACCATTGCATCAGCAATAAACCATGACGCCAACACCAATTAAAATGTTTTTTCTTTGTTTGAACATAGTGTTGAGAAAAAGAGACAGCATCAATTTTTTATGGACTGAAAGGCATGCTGTAACATCAAAGGTATTTATCTGCGTATTATGCCCCAATGTATTGTGTATACTTTGACTTTTTTTTTTAAAGATACAAATAAATACGTATGAAACCTCGAGGTTGCGAGAATTCTACCTTAGAAAGACCAAATGGTGATCCCCCCCTTTAAAATAGTAATAGATACAGCAATCAAATTATGGACTTAAGAGACAAGGTGGACGAATTTTGGGTTTGCTTTGGAGCTGAAATTTTGGTCCTATTTCATGGACTAAAATTCATATGGGTCCTAAATTTTAGATGAGTTATGAGTGAGGCAGAGTCCACGACTGGTGCAATCGATCCAACGATTAGTGCATTTAAGTGGCGTGGCAGATTATTAGTAGATCATATCCAACATTTAATAGAAGTTGACATGATTACTTTTTCCTATTCTAGCTTAAGCCAAGGCTTGACATGGTTGTAACATTTTAGACAAGGCTTGGCGTCCAATTGCGATAACGGGTGATGCTCTATCCACTACAAAAAAAACAAGGGTTTTGCCACGAAAAATTTGGCAAAATTCGTGGCAAAATGAATTTGCAATGGAAAAAAATTCGTCGCTAATAGGCCGTTGCAAAATTTTGCCACGGAAAATTTCAATTTTCGTGGCTAATTTGCTACGAAAAAAATTCATGGCAAAATTCGTCGCTAATTATTCGTGGCTAATTTGCGACGAAAAATAATTCCTCGCAAAATTCATCACTAATTATTCGTGGCTAATTTGCCACGAATATTATTCGTGGCAAAATTCGTCGCTAAATATTCGTGGCAAAATTCGTCACTAATTTGCCACGAGTTGTATTCGTGGCAAAAGTCGTCGCTATTATTTTGAAAATTTTTTTTGTTGGTCGCGAAATTGCGACGAAATATTTTGGCGGCAAAAATCGTTGCTAATTATCCATGGCACAATTTATTGCTAATTTGCAACGAACACATTTCGTGGCAAAATTCGTGGCTAATTTGCGAAAATTTTTTTTTTCAGTTTTTTGCGACGAATTTATTCATGGCAAAATTCGTGGGTAATTTGCCACGAACACATTTTGTGGCTAATTTGCCACAAATTTTTTTTTCAATTATTTGCGACGAACTTATTCGTGGCAAAATTCGTGGGTAATTTGCCACCAAAATTTTTTTTTTCAATTTTTTGCGATGAACTTTATCGTGACAAAATTCGTGGCTAATTTGCCACCAATTTTTTTTTTGGTCAGTATTTTTGCACGAAAAATTTTGACTTTTGCCACCGACATTATTCCGAAGCGAATTTGGCGACGAATTTTAATGAATAATTTAGCGACGAATGTTGTTTAGGGACGATTTCGATTTGAAATCTAATTAACAGCAATTATAGAGTATATATTTAACATTGATAGAAAATCACAGTCAAGACAAAAACAAACTCCAAAAAGAAAGAAATGGAACAAAGCACTAAATTAGCCAGTTCGCTCTCTTGTGGCAAACTGTTGATCTTGCTAAGAAGTTCTTTCATGTAGTCTATAGTATTCTCCAAGAACCGAAGTCCTGTCCATTTGCAGCGCAAACATCACAATATCAAACTCCTAATCCCTCTTAATTTTTTCACATCTATTCAATAGCAAAAGCATAAAGATAAAGTACCTCTTGAAAATTTTAACTAGCAAGGATCATCATCAGCATCATCATCAGCAATCTCATTATCATCATCATTGTGCCCATCACCTACTGGATTAGTAGGAGGTACAGGAGGAACGTCATCGTGATCGAGGTTAAGGTGTCGCATGATCAATTGCAAATGTTGTTTCACTCCTCTTATTTCTTCGTCCTTCTGTACAAGTAAATGTTTCAGGTAGTTCAATTCTTAAGTCGTTCGCTCCTCGTGTTGTGCCCTTAAAAAAGCCGCACTGGATGATGAAGTTGCAACAGCCGGCGTTCTGTACATCCTTGACAAGGATCCATCCTAAATATTTGACCTCTTCTCATTCCACCCGATGCCTCTACCCATAATGCCATACTATCAACCGATGGCTCGGATGCAGCAACACCATCACCATCACCATCACCATCACCACTAGTGGCATTAGTGCTCATTACAAGTTCATCATATTTGTCCTACGTTAACAATATAGATGAAAATAAAAAAAAACTTCATATATATAAATACAAAATATAACCTTACATACCTTAATAGCTTTTGTTTGATTGTCAGTTCATGTCTTATCTTTTTTGTAAAATGTGCGTTTAAATGTAGCTATAAATGTCGGTTCCATCCCTAATTCATCTGCCTACAAAATATAAACATAAATGAGTAATCATTGATTTAACTTACAACATGTTTAAAAGACTTACCATTCTTTTTCTATGCTCCCTGATGTTGATAGAGCCCCCAGCATTCTATGCTCCTTGATGTTGATAGAGCCCCCAGCATATGTGGCAGACCCTTCACTAGAACTAGAAGCTCGATTCTTCTTATTTATTTCACTAATTTGTTTATACTTTCGGTGTCCCAAGTTCTCTTAATTTCCACCCAATTGTCAACTGTAATAAAATCCGGCTTTTCTTGACTTCGCTTTGCTGTATTCATCACATTTCGCATGTGATCACCGACTTTCTTCTTAAAAATTCTTCTAACTTCTTTCTCTTTCGCTTCATCCCACCTGAACTTCCGTTGCAAGCAATCAATAGAAAAACAATTGTACACTCAGAATGCTAAATCAAACTTAGTTTGTGAGGAAATAGAAGGACAAAACCTTGAACTTATTCTACCACAATTCCTTTACTTCTTTTGGAGCAATGGTCCAACTACTATACTGCCCCGTCCAACAGTTATTGATTATTTTATTAAGTCTCCTCACAATATACGTAGCATCCGTGAACCTGCAAACGGGTTATAATGATGCCAACATAAGTAGCATCCGTGAAGCATACAGACAATTCAGTTGACATCCATAATAATTGACATATACTTTAAAAAATAAAATACTTACGAATCTCCAAATGGGGCTATCATGAATCGGTTATCTTCTTCATCATTCGAGTGTTGCATTGAAGAAGAAGGTGGAACTGAAGGCGATGGAACTAAAGTAAATTTAGTTCGCATTTGAGGGTCAGAGGAAGGGCCAATGTATCCATGTACTGGTTGAGGGTTAGATGAAAGGGCAGGGGAAGCGGAAAGGGACGGGGACGGAGACGAGGAAGGGAAAGGGCCTGGTCTTCTTTGTGAAGCATCACTACGATGCATGTGACCTCCACATTTATACTAACAAGTTGCAAGGTTAGACAAAAATGTAAAAAATTATGAACATGTATTAGGGACACATAATGACGTACGTCGTGAAGCTTACCATTTTGTTATTGAGAGCAAGAGAGAAACTTGGCCTTTGAAAAAAAGCAAGCTGGCCGGAAATGTACACGAGCTAAATTTCTGGTCTTACAACAGTTAAAAAGGGAGAACTTATCTAGCTGGTCAGGGTCATCTAAAGGATAATCCAGTATATATGTGTGCCTGATCCTGCTCAAAACAAAAGGAACCATATGAAAATAAACAAAAGAGTAACACGTAGTAATTCAATGAGCAAAAGAGTGGAATGAGAACGAACCTGATGTTTTTATAGGGTCTCCCCTTCTCATCTACATAGGCTTCATTAATCCTAGTCAACTTGGTTTGGGCATTTTCTGTTAATTGCTCTAATTCGACTTGTTTTAAAATTTGATTGCATGTTTTGATAGCCTTAGAAGTTAATTACACTTTAACAATAAATTTTATGATTTATGGTGCACATATCCCTTTAAAATGAATATATCAACTTCAACAAGGAAATCAGTAAGTTTTGAACTAGTAATTATAAGGTTTTACCTCGAAGGGAGCCATTCCAGAAATTCTCGATGGCCAAGGCTTCAACCTAAGCCAAAGAAAGTTTGGAAATAGTTTTCAAACCTAGATATAAATAAAATAATAATGAAACGACTTCGAAATGCAAAAAAAAAAAGCAAATTTCACAAAAATACTGTTCATCAGAATAGTTTTTTGCCAAAAAACCCATCTAAACAACTCCGAAAAGCCAAAAAACGACTTGTATCATAGCATAAGGCAGTGATTTTGGATTAGCGGGCCGTTTCTACTTGACTGACCAAATTTTAGCTCATTCCGACCACATTTCATCTCATTTCGACCAAATTTCAAACGAATTTCAACTAAATTTCAACTCAAATCCGATCAAATTTCAGCTCATTTCGAACAAATTTCAACTTAAATCCGACCAAATTTCAACCTAAATCCGAGGAATTTGATTTTGTTTCGTGGGAAAAACAGAAACAGAACATTCTATTTCGCCCACGAACAGAATGAAATTTGTAGGCGAAACAGAACCATTCTGTTTTGCCCATGAAACATAACCAAATTCGTGGGCGGAATAGATTGGGTCTGTTTCGACCAATGTCCAACAGCAGACCCAACACAGAAGCAGAAGCACAGAAGCAGAAGTAGACCTAAGCAAACAACACAAATAACGCAGTCCCAACACAAACAACATAAGCAGAAGCAAAAGCAAACATCCAGAAATAATGCTGAAAACTAGACCCAAGCAAACGTACCTCTCGCTTCCCAATAGAAGCAGATCGAACACTCTCGGACAATGATCCCTGCAATGGGTGTCCTCGCTTCCCAGCGTCCACCGCCGAAGAAAGCCAAGAATCGCGTCGAAGAATGCCAAAGAACGCCGAAGAACGCCAAAGGTCGCCGAGAATCGTTCGACCGAGAGAGAGAGACAGAGACATAGACAGAGAAGAGGGAGAAGTTCAAGAGAAGATTGGTTCAATCGTGACAGAGAATAGAAGAAACCCTAATTTCTACCCGCATATGAAGACGACGCCGTTTTGTTAATTTCCACTGAAATTAGCCACGGAATAAATGGCTTTTCCCATTCCATATTCTTAAGTGTGAAAATTGTTGAGGAAAACTCCTACTGATTTTGAAGTTGACAAAACCTTCCATGATATTTGTAAATCTGATATTTATTTTGAACCATTTCTATTACAGGAATATATACATGTTCTGAGAATCTGAAGGAAATTTTTCAAACTGTACAATCTGAAAAACTAAGTTCCTTGAAGACCCACATAACCTAAAGATCTGAGATTCAGACACAAAAAGTTCAGACGCAGAAGATGAAATTCTTCAGAAGCAGTCGCAGAAGTTGTTTAGACGCAGACGCTGAAATTTTCCAGACTCAGATGAAGACGCTGAAATTTTTCAGACTCAGACGCAGACGCTGAAATTATTCAGACGCAGAAAACAAAACTCAACATCACAGCTAGTGATCTGGTATGGATTTCACAGAAGGAAAGTTTCGATTGTTTGACAATCAAATATTACGATAAGTATGCATTAATATGGACAAAGCTCTACTTATGGAAACCAAGATTATGATTGTATGGGCGACCAGAATCAGCGGGATTCAGAATCTGTCAAACCAACGGCTACTCAATCTATTTTATACAAATCTGTCCGAAGGTGAATATTGGAAGATGATCCTCTGAAGACTGTCCAACGACTAGTTTGGAAGTAGAGGAGTATAAAAGGAGATCAATGAGGAGCAGTAGAAATAGAACAGAATAAAGAATCAATAATTCCAAAGTCTAAGCATACTCCAATCAGTTCTCTTATCTTTCTGAGCCAAAATATTCAGATCTTGAGAGTTACTTTGTAAGAGTGATTGTGTGAGATAGAGAGTCCTATCATACACGAGAGTGATATCATTCAGAATCTGTAAATTCCTTTTGATTACTTAGTGAAATCCAGCTAGTAGGTTGTAAGCGTGGGAGAGTAGACGTAGGCTTGCTATAAGTCGAACCACTATAAACTTGTGTACAGATTCTCTACTCCTTATCTCTTACTTTACATTCTGCACTTCAGAACCCTATTATACAATCTGTCTTGAATCTGAATTTTATTTAGACTCTTCTATGATTTGTTTCATTTCCGCATAAATTTTATAAAACTGTTTAGGTTCACCTATTCACCCCCCCTCTAGGTGACCTTTGCTAGCCTCTACAAAAATTATATCCGTTTATGAAATATGTTGGCCAAGTTCGTATGCTTGACTGTGGACTCCATAACAGATAATATAACAATCCTTGCTCTTTAACTTGATCATGATTACTGTGAACCTAAGATCACACACACAAAATCAATAATATATATTTAAATGATGTATAAAATATTAATAACTTGGTTTTGGTCTATAGGCAACTTACATATGTTTTGAACCATGCTGCAAATTATTCATCGCACAAACAGTCAAACTCATTTGATGGTAGTTCATACATTGAATTTTGAAAAATCCTATTAAATTTACATTTATATATTAGTAAATATTTGACACGCAATACATATATTTGCAAATATCACTTACTCGAAGTATGGCTCCACTTCTGGACAGTTCAGTAAAATATATGTATGGGCTGCTTGCCGTTCTTCGCTTGTTAAGCAACGAAACTTACATGCGCCGCTTGGTTAACCGAGATAATTGAAAATAGAGAATGATTTGCAATTGGGATCGATGAGACCCTCGTCATTTCTTCCTGCTCTCTGCCTCTTGCACTGCACGTGCGGCTTAAAATAGTATGATGCAAATATTGTCACTTTTTTCACAATATATGCATTACAAATTGAAGCTTCAACACATGCCTTATTCTTCACTTTTTTCTTCAAATGATATAAGAACCTTGTTGCAATAGAAAGAAGTTTATCGAAACATAATATATAATAAAGTATTTTGAAATTTATTTTGAAAAATTTTTACCTCTCAAATGGATACATCCATCGAAATTGGACGAGACCTTCAACTTTGGCCTCATAAGGCAAGTGAACTAAGGGATGCCCTATTGAATAAAAAAACGATGGATGAAATATCCTTTCTAAGTTGCAAAGAAAAATTGGAATGTCTCTCTCCAGTTTCTCCATGTGTGATGCTTTTAATGCTGTTGAGCAAATATTATGAAAGAAATTACTTAACTCTGTAATGGTGCCACATACAAAGTTTGGTAAAAGTTTCTTGAAAACTATTGGAATTAGTCTTTCCATAAATATGTGACAATCATGACTCATTAATCTTGTCAACTTGCATTCGTTCAAATCAACACATCTCTCGATATTCGAAGCATATCCATTAGGAAACCGCACAGATTTCAACCATTGACAAATGACTCGTCTCTGCTTCTTATCTAATTTATAAACTGTTTTTGGTTTTGGTCCCTTGCTGCTTGCATCCACATCTAATGTTGGCCAATCACAAATATCTGTCATATCTTTTCTTGCATTCAAATTGTCTTTTATTTTTTCCGTGACATCCATCATAGTATTTATAATACTGTCGAAAACATTCTTTTCAATGTGCATGACGTCAAGATTATGATGAATAAGATGGGCCTTTCAATATGATAGCTCTCAAAATATACTGCGTTTAGTCCACTTATGTATACTTCCATACGCAATAGTTGTACCATGAAAGTTTTCAACAACAGTTAGAAAGCCTTGCACTCGCTCCCACATTTGATTACCGGTCAACCTCAATGGTGGTAGAGTTTTTTCAATCCTATTCTTGATGAACTCTTTTTTATTCCTTCTGAATGTATGATTCATCGGCAAAAATTGTCTGTGACAGTCAAAATAGCTGGGCTTCTTACTATATCTTAATCTGAATGATTTCGATCTCTCCAAATATATCGAACATCCTAAGATCCTAGCTGTACTCCATCCAGATAACATTCCATATGTTGAAAAGTCATTTATCGTCTAAAGAAAAGCAGCCTTCGTTACAAATGTTTGATTAGTAGAAACATCATACGTAACGACACCTTCATTCTATAGCCGTTATAACTCTTCAATCAATTGTTGCATATAAACATATATCAATTTTTTCGAATTTTGCGGGCCAGTCACGATCAATGTCAAAAACATATAGGGTGTCTTCATACATATACCGGATGGAAGATTGTACGGAGTTAAGATAACTGACCAACATAAATAACTTTTCCCTGATTTTTCAAAAGGGGCAAATCCATCAGTACAGAGACCTAACCTGATGTTTCGAGGCTCTATCGCAAACTCATGATATGTTCTATCAAAATGTTTCCATGCCTCTGCATCTGAAGGATGACACATTAGACCATCTTCTGTTTCATGATTTACATGCCAAGTCATGTATTTAGCAGTGGCTTGAGATGCATAAAGCCTTTGCAGTCTGGGGGATTAAGGGAAAATAAAACATTTGCTTGCATGGTCTACGCTTCTGATTACGACCCTACCTCTTGTTAATCTTGTACCTAGGTTGGCTACAGAATTTGCAGGATTCTGCATTTTCATCATCTCTCTAATATAACATACAACCCCTACTATATACATCAATCCTTTCAACTGGAAGACCTAAGTTATCCACTAACTTCTTCATATCGTAAAAATCACTTGGCATGATGTTATCACGAGGCATTGTTTCTCGCATTACTTCAACAAAAGAGTTAAAGCAATTCTCAGACACATTATGCTCTGCTTTAATATTTAACAATCTTGCTGTCACTGATAACTGAGTATGGTTGTCACAACTTGCTCATAAAGGTTCATCTGCTGACGTTTCATTACATACATTCTCATCAAAATCTGTTACTCCTATCTCTTCAAATTGTTCAAGTATAGGAGTAAAATTAGTACTTGCATGGTTCGAATCTGAAACAACATTCTAACCAGCTGCATCAATCACCATCCTCTGGTATAAGTTCAATTGGTCATAATAGCTACATTCTTCCCTAACTTAAAATTGATCACTTATTCAATATCCTTCATTAGATATAAATGATTCACCATAACAAGTCCAATTATAGTAGCTCAAAGTAAACTCAAATCTACAAAGATGTTCTCTAATTTTATCACACACATGAAATTTACCATTACTGCACTTGTTACACGGACACCGTAACTTATTTCCATCCATCAACTCATATCCACTACTAGCAAAGTCCAAAAATAGTTTCAACCCAATACGAAACTTATCGGTCAATCCTCGACGTTCAGGTAAGTTGTTATTATACATCCAAGCCCCGTCTCTTTGTATTGTATCTATATAAAACTAACAAAATCTCGTGAAATATTAAAACCATAAAATTTTCTTAATTAAAACCATACAATTCTAAAAATTAAAATTTTGTTTTTGACGAAACAATTACTTTGAAATTGAAAAAAAATAAAACAATTACCATGTCAAGAAGACTTACCCAAGTATTTGACTGAAATCTTTGTAGTAGAAAGTGCTCAATTTGATGAGAATTGCAACATTCACTTCATTTGCGAGACTTTCAAATGAACATATACCTACAAAAAAAAATTGAATTCATATTTTTTTTAAATAATTTTTTTTCGAAATTTTTTTTTCGAATTTTTTTTCCTAGATATTTTTCGTCGGTCCGGTGATCGGCTGAGGCCGGCGAGTTCGACCTCGTCGGCCATGGGCGAGGTCGAGCGGCAGCCTCGCCATGGCCGCTCGACCTCGCCGCCTAGATTTGGATGCCGTTGGACTCGCCCAGATTTGGGTGAGGCTAAGCGGCCATGGCCGCCGCTTGACCTCGCCGCGACGGTGAGGTCCAACGACGCCCATGGCGAGGCCGCTGCTCGACCTCGCTGCCCAAATCTGGGCGCCGTTGGACCTCGCGGTGAGGCCCAACGGCGGCCATGGCGAGGCCGCCGCTCGACCTTGCCGCCCAGATCTAGCCGCCGTTGGACCTCTGCGGCGAGGTCGAGCGGCGGCCATGGCCGACGCCGATGGACCTCGCCTAGATCTGGGCGAGGACGAGTGGCCATGGTCGTCGCGACGGCGAGGTCTAGTGGCGGCGGCCATGGCAAGGCTGCTCGGCCTCACCCAGATCTGGGCGAGGTCCAACGGCAGCCACGGGCTAGGTCGCTGGACCCGCCCAGATCTGGGCGAGGCCGAGCGGCCTCGCCATGGCCCCCGCTCGACCTCGCTGTAGATTTGTGTGGCGAGGCCACTCGGCCTCGCCCAGATTTGGGCGAGGTCCAGCAGCCCCGCCCATGGCTGGCGAGGTCTCGTCGATCGCCGATTTCTTGTTGCCGGACTGACGATGAAGTTAGGAAAAAAAACTCAATAAGATAAAAAAAATTCGAATCTAGCAATGAATAGTTTTGCAACGAACCGTCTTCGTCGCAAATTAGCCACGCCACTTACCATTAGAAAAGCTTCACCGAGATTGATTTGCGCGCGTGCAGAGAGTTTTATCGAGAGAAATGAAAGAGGGAGAGGAAGGGAGAACAACGAAGAGAGATATGAGAAATTAGCAGGGAGAGAGAGAAATTGGGTCTACAAGTAGCGAGGGGGACAATTAGCAACGAATCTATTTTTTGTCGCAAATTAGTGACGAATTTATTTTTCATTGCAAATTATGTCGCAAAATTAGCGACGAAAAAAAATAAATCGCTAACTCCGTCGCAAATTAGTAATGAATAATTTTTCATCGCAAATTTCATTGCAAATTAGCGACGGATTTTTTTCGTGGAAAATTCCGTTGCAAATTAGTGACGACATTTCTTTTCGTCGCAAATTAGCAACGGAAAAAAAATTTGTCACTAATTTCGTCGCAAATTACCCACGAATTTTTTTTTGTGGCAAATTCCGTCGCAAATTAGTGACGACATTTTTTTTGTCGCAAATTAGCAATGGAAAAAAATTCATCACTAATTTCGTCGCAAATTAGCCACTAATTTTTTTGTGGCAAATTCCGTCGCAAATTAGCCATGGATTTTTTTCCGTTGCAAAATTCGTCGGAAATTTGCAATGAATTTTTTTTCGTCGCAAATTAGCAACGAATAATTTTTTGTCGCTAATTTGCCATAAAAAAAAATTCGTCGCTAATTTCCATGGCTAAATCCTTGTTTTTTTTATAGTGATCCTTTCCTTACTTACAAAAACTATGAATTATTCAAGTTATTCCACTCGAATAAATTCCTCCCAATTTTTGCATTTTGATTCCCCTGAGTATTTGACGTTACAAATAGTCCTCACCTCACTGGAGTTTGGGAGACTTGAATTGCTAGAATAGAGGCTCAACTTTTGAGCGCGCTTATTTAACTGAAAACTTCACGATAAAGAAAAATATTTTTCATGAAAATCATTTTCATAATAAATGGTTAATTTTCATTTGTTTGGTGGTTTAGGAAAACTGATTTCTTTCCTGCCAAAAAAGGAAGTTGTTCTTCCCCAATTTAAGTTTATTATTTTCGGTCCATAGAAACATTTTCTATAAATCTATTAGTTTTCCATCATCCAAACACAGAAAAGTCGGAAAAAAACTGTTCGGGAACAATTTTTCTTGAAACAAACAGACCTTTCTTTTGTGCCCAATTGCAATTTCGTGTATGTCTTAATTATGAGCCCACCACATTGGTAGTGGGACGCAATATAAGCCTAAATTGTGCTCAAGTTAGCCCAAATATCAAAATAGCCTAATTCGAGCTTGATAATACTCCTCATGAACCGAGTCGAATATACTCAAGAAAAACATATACGGATCAATGTCTTCGCATCTTCTGACTTGTTCCATCCTTTATTTGAGGTGTTGAGTTACTTACTGAGCTAGCGATCCTCTTACCCGGCAGTGAGGCCAACTTACTTATGGTTTTGCATGTTCTGAGTTTGGTCTGTTTATAATGTTGGAGTTTACATATTCGGTGGAATTAGTTTTTTAAGCTTATTACCAGGGTGATTATGTTGTGATATTGAAGAATTAAGGACCTTCAATTTATCTTTTTGGGGTTTATTTGTAATTAATTTCGTGATGAAGGAGCGTGGTTTGAGTAGGGGTTTTGAGCTCGGAGTGTTACGAAGACGACCATAAAGGACATAGAAGAAGACCACATAAAAGGATATGGAGTATTTTGATCTTCTGAATCCCTTCTTTAGAAGAGCATTTTCATATTAAAATTTTGGTGCACACAGTTACCTGAGATGGAAAATAGAAGATTGCGGTGGTTCTTTGCAATTCTTTTTTAATAGTTCAAGGCACAAATGCAAAGAGCCGACTACATGGAGAACCGTATAAATAATATCCTGTAATCCTTATGAATCGGTTACGTCCAGATTTTATCCGATGGAGATAGTCTTAACCTAGAGAAGATTGCATGCGGTAACGGGTGACCTCCAATTTTTAAGTTGCAATTCTCTAACACTCCGCAATCAATCACCTTCGATTGATTTATAGCTGTGGTCCTTTGGTTCATCTGGAAGTGCTTGCGTTCGTGGAAACTGTAAGGGCCAACCTCTACCACCACTTGCCAATGATATTGTCCATGGCGAGGCTGCAGCTCTCACAGTTTTGTTTCTCTAGGTTTCGCCCAGAAAGGTCTCCTTGGTAGTCAAGATTATGCTACACCTTATACAGCACATCGCTTCACACCTTTTATAGCACATCACTTCACCTTCCCAAGGCGATGTAGGATGCACATCACTTCACCTTCCCAAGGCGATGTAGGATTCAGTTCATTCCTGCCCCTTTCGCCATTCTCAAGGCAGAGCTGCCACTCCCATCCCTCGCAGGACCGGGTTGTTTCATGCCCACTAGCTTTCGCCTGGTTTGTTCTCGAACCACACACTTCTGGCTAAGTTTAGCTCTAATGCCATTGTAAGGGCCGACCTTTGGCCCCACTTGCCAGTGATATTGTTCACTTCGGGCCATAGCCCTCTCAGTTTTGTTCCTTTGGGCTTCACCCAGGAAAAACTTCCTTGGTGGTTAAGATTGGTGCTACACCTTATATAACACATCACTTCATCTTCCCCAGGCGATGTGGGATTTGGTTCATGCCTACCCCCTTCACCATACTCGAGGTGGAGCCGTACTCCCATCCCTCGCAAGACCGGATCGTTACAAAAACCCTAAAGTACCTAGCCGCACGAGAGTTTCTCTCTCGAGTAAGATGATCCTGATCTCATAAGAGTACTCTCAGGCACAAATCACCGTAAGTGGGAAGTGCATGTGCTTATCGAAGAAAGCCGTGATCTATTAGTATCACTACAAAAAAACATCATTATTGCGACGGAAATTTGCAACGGATTATTTTCGTCGCTAATTTGCGACGGATTTATAAATCCGTAGCAAATTTGCGACGGAATTATTTTCCGTCGCAATATTCGTCGCCCAATTGCGACAGAAAGTTGGTTGTCGCTAGTTCCGTCGCAAATTAGCGATGGCTAATTTTCCGTCGCAAATTGTCGCAACGAATATTTTATCCGTCGCAATTTGCGACGGATTTTGCGACGAAAATGGATTCGTCGCTAATTTGTTACGGAAAATTAATTTTGTAATATGCACCCCACCCCACCCGTCAATTTCTCTCTCTCTCTCAGTAGTGATTCGTCAGGTCGCCCGCTTTTCTCTCACCTTCACCTTTTATCATTTCTCTCAATAATCCGTGCGCCCAGAAATCAATCTCGGTGAAGCTTTTCCACCGGTAAGTATCGTAGCTAATTTCGTGACTAAACATGCAACTAATATGGTCATGTCCTTTCTATTCATCGCTGGATGCGAAATTTATTTTTATTGACTTTTTTTTTTCTATTTTTGTTGTAAATTAGTCGTCGGTCGTCGGACCGGCGACCGGCCAGCAATTTGTGACGGACACACCTGGGTGAGGTACCGGTCAACCTCGCCGCCATGGCGGCCTCGCCCATATTTGGCGGAGGCCGACCGGCCTCGCCATGGCTGCCGGTCGACCTTGCCGTCGCACAGATCTATGCAACGGCGAGGTCAACCGGCGGCCATGGCGAGGCCGCGCTGCCTCCCCCAGTTCTGGGCGGGGCCGACCGGCCTCGACCCATGGCCGGCGAGGCCGCGCAGGCTAGCCATGGCCGCGGGTCGACCTCGCCGTTGGCCAGCTGGGCGATGGTGAGGTTGACCCGCGGCCCCAACGAGGCTGCTTGACCTCCCCCAGATCTGGGCGAGGCTGAGCGGCCTCACTCAAATCAGCCGGATTGGCGGCCTCGCCAGCGTTAGCCGGTCGCCGGAACGGCGACCGGAGAAAATTATAAGAATTTTTTTTAAAATTTGGAAAAAATAAAAAAATTATTTAAAAATGAATGTTAAGTGATTTTATTTTTATTTAGGTACGTGTCCAATTGAAAATCTCGCAATCCAAGTGAACTGTGCAAGTCTCTTCAAATTGACAACTTTCTGCTACCAAAATTTCAGTCAAATATCTGGGTAAGTCTTCTTTACATGGTAATTTTTTCATTTTTTAAAATTTCAAAGTAATTGTTGCGTGAAAAACAAAATTTTAATTTTCATAATTTTTTTAATTAACAACAGTATATATGATATTTTAAATATTTTACGATATTTTTTTCTTTAAATACATACACAATGCAAAAAAACAGGGCTTAGATGTATAATAAGAACTTACCTGGACGTCAAGGATTGACCGATGAGTTTCGTACTGGGTTGAAAATATTTTTAGGTTTTGTTAGTAGTAAATATGAGTTTATGGATGGAAATAAGTTAAGGTATTTGTGTAGAAAGTGCAGTAATGGTAAATTTCATGTGTGTAATACAGTTAGAGAACATCTTTGTAGATTTGGGTTTACTCCGAATTATTATAATTGGACTTGCCATGGTGAACTATTTATATCTGATGAAGAATATCGAAGAAGTGATCAATTTTTAGTTAGGGAAGAATGTAGCTATTATGACCAATTGAACCCATATGAGAGGATGGTGATTGATGCAGCTGGTCAGAATTTTGTTTCGGATTCGAACCATGCAAGTAGTAGTTTTACTCCTACACATGAACAAGTGGGTACTAGTCATGCATCACAATTGGAAGAGATAGGAATAATGGATTTTGATGAGAATGTGTGTAATGGAGCTTTTTCATCTAATCAGTTCTGGGAAGTGCTAAAAGTAGCAGATGAACCTTTATGGCTAGGTTGTGACAACCATACTAAGTTATCAGTGACGGCGAGACTGTTAAATATCAAGGCAGAGCATAATGTGGCACAAGATTGCTTTAACTTTTTTGTTGAAGTAATGCGGGAAACAATGCCTCGTGATAACAGCATGTCAAGTGATTTTTATGATATGAAAAAGCTTGTGGATAACTTAGGTCTTCCGGTTGTAAGGATTGATGTATATAGTAGGGGTTGTATGTTATATTGGAGAGATGATGAAAATGCAGAATCTTGCAAATTCTGTAGCCAACCTAGGTACAAGATTAACAGGAAGCAGGGTCGTAATCAGAAGTGTAGATCATGCAAGCAAATGTTTTATCTATCCTTAATCCCCACATTGCAAAGGCTTTATGCATCTCAAGCCACAGCTGAACACATGACTTGGCACGCAAATCATGAAACAGAAGACGATCTAATGTGTCATCCTTCAGATGCAGAGACATGGAAGCATTTTGATATAACGTACCCTGAGTTTGCGATAGAGCCTCGAAACATCAGATTAGGTCTCCGTGCTGATGAATTTGCCCCATTTGGGAAATCAAGAAAAAGTTATTCATGTTGACCAGTTATTTTAATGCCGTACAATCTTCCACTTGGTATGTGCATGAAGACACCTTATATGTTTTTGATATTGATCGTGCCTGGCTCGCAAAATCCGAAAAAGTTAATAAATGTTTATATGTAACCATTGATTGAAGAGTTACAACGGCTATGGGAGGAAGGTGTCCTTACATATGATGTTTCTACAGATCAAACATTTGTAACGAAGGTTGTTCTTCTTTGGACGATAAATGACTTTCTAGCTTACAGAATGTTATTTGGATGGAGTACACTTGGGATCTTAGGATGTTCGATATGTTTGGAGAGATCAAAGTCATTTAGATTAAAACATGGAAAGAAGCCCAGCTTTTTTGACTGTCACAGATAATTTTTACCGATAAATCATACATTCAGAAGGAATAAAAAATAGTTCATGAAGAATAGGACTGAAAGAACACGTCCACCATTGAGGTTGATCGGCGATCAAATTTGGGAGCGCGTGCAAGACTTTTCAACTGTTGTTCAGAACCCTCACAACATGACTTTTGCGTACGGAAGTACACATAAGTGGACAAAACGCAGTATATTTTGGGATCTACCATATTGAAAGGCCCAACTTATTCATCATAATCTTGACGTCATGCACATAGAAAAAATATTTTCGACAATGTCATAAATACTGTGATGGATGTTATCGGAAAAAAAAAATACAACTTGAACACAAGAGAAGATATGAGAGATATTTATGATCAACCAACACTAGATGTGGATGCAAGCAGCAGGGGACCAAAACCAAAAGCAGTTTATACATTGGATAAGGAGCAAAGGCGAGTTGTTTGTCAATGGTTGAAATCTGTGCGGTTTCCTGATGGATATGTTTCGAACCTCGGAAGATGTGTTGATTTGAATGAATGCAAGTTGACAAGTTTTAAGAGTCATGATTGTCACATATTAATGGAAAGACTAATTCCAATAGCTTTTAAGAAAGTTCTACCGAACTTTGTATGGGGTTCCATTACAGAGTTAAGCAATTTCCTGCATGATATTTGCTCGACAGTGTTAAAAGTATCGCACATAGAGAAACTAGAGAGAGATATTCTAATTATTCTTTGCAACTTAGAAAGGATATTTCCTCCATCATTTTTTGATTCGATGGAGCATCTCTTAGTTCACTTGCCTTATGAGGCGCAGGTCCCGTACAATTTCGATGGATGTATCCATTTGAGAGGTAAATTTTTTTTTAAATAAAGTTCAAATTACTATTATTATATATTATGTTCCGATAAACTTCTTTCTACTACAACTAGATTCTTATATCATTTGAAGAAAAAAGTGAAGAATAAGGTACGTATTGAAACTTCAATTTATAATGCATATATTGTGGAAGAAGTGACAACATTTGTATCATACTATTTTGAGTCGCACGTGCAGTGCAAGAGGCGGAGAGCAAGTAGAAATGATAATGGCCCCATTGATCCCAATTGCAAAGCATTCTTTATTTTCAATTATCTGGGTCGACCAAGCGGCACATGTCAATCTCGTTACCTAACAGGCGAAGAATTGCATGTAGCCCATACATATATTTTACTGAACTGCCAAGAAGTCGAGCCATACTTCGAGTAAGTGTAAATTTGCAAATATATGTATTGTGTGTCAAATATTTGCTAATATATAAATGGTATTTATTATTAGGATTTTTCAAACTTCAATATATGGATTACCACAAAATGAGTTTGACCGTATGTGCGATGAACAATTTGCAGCATGGTTCAAAATATATGTAAGTTGCCTATGGACCAAAACCAAGCATCATTTATTGAAATATATATTATTCACTTTGCGTGTGTAACATTAGGTTCACAATAATCATGATGAACTTGGAGAGTAAGGATTGCTATATTATCTGTCATAGGTCCACAGTTAAGAGTGCGTAGTTGGCCAGCATATTTCATAAATATATATAATTTTCACACTCAAGAATATGGAATGGGAAAAGCCACAATGAACAGTGGTGTGTCTGTTCGGTCATCCAATGGTGGCAGTTAAAAAGATGATTTTTATGGCTTGTTGGATGAAATCATAGAGATAGAGTACCCTCAACCATTAACAATGCAGGTTGTGTTATTTAAGTGCAAGTGGTTCGACCCCGTCAAAGGAATGAAGGTACATACGAAGTTTAATTTGGTTGAAATAAATCACAAGAAAATATATATGAAATATGAACTATTTGTCTTGGCACAACAAGCAATTTAAGTATGTTATGCATCATATCCTAGTTTGAAATGTGACAAAGCTGATTGGTGGGCTGTATGTAAAATTAAAGCACGAAAAAAAAATCGAGGAACACTGGAAGGATAGAGCCTATCAACAAGAGGAAGTTTGTAACACGGTTGAAACTAAGGAATATAATATGCCAACTTTACGAGATCCATGTGAAGCTATGATAGATGTGGATCCAACAGAAATTTGCGAATTAAATGTACAAGACTGTTCAGAATCTGATTTTGAGACAGATGATGAAGACGAAGAGCAAAACGAAGACGAAGATTAAAATTTTTGCGACAAAACACTAATGATGTGTAATTATTATTGCGACAAGTGTTATTTTGGTTGTCATAATTATTATTATTGTTCTTGTTATTATTGTTATTGTTGTTAACATTATTGTTGTTGTCGCTTATTCTTCTTAATTTAATTGATTGTCGGAAAATTTGTCGCTAAATGACGACAAGTTAAATATTATTCGTGCGATGACATTTGCGATATTATATTTTCCATTGGATTTGGATCATTGCTAATTTTATCGCTCATTTTATGACAACTTATTCGTGGTTACTGTTCATTGAAGAATTATCGACGGACCAAAAAATTCACGGCAATTGTTCAAATCCGCCACAAAATTTGCGACGGATTCGAAAATGTCCTTTATTTTTAGAATCCGAAATAAATCCATCCGAAATTTGCGACGGAAAAATATTGTCTGTCGCAAAATTGTGGTTGGGAAAAAAATACGTCACAAATTTGCGACGAACAAATATTATTCGTCGCAGACTTTCGACGGACAAAAAATGTTCGTCGCAAATTTGCGACGAACCAAAAAAATGTCCATCGCAAATTTGCGACGGACCAAAAAAATTTCCATCGCAAATTGCAACGGAAACAAAAAAGTCTATCGCAAATTTGCGACGGATAAAATTTCCGTCGCAAATTTGCGAAGGAAAAAATCCCCTCTAAAATTTGCGACGGACTAACGCAAATTCCGTCGCAAATTTGCGACGGACCAAAAAAAGTCCGTTGCAAATTTGCGACGGACCAAAAAAATTTCCGTCACAAATTTGCAACGGACCAAAAAATGTCCGTCGTAAATTTGCGACGGAAACAAAAAAGTCCGTTGCAAATTTGCGAATGAAACAAAAAAGTTCGTCGCATATTTGCAACGGACCAAAAAAAAGTCCGTCGCAAATTTGGGAAGGAAAAAAAAACCCCTCCAAAATTTGCGACGGACTAACATTCCGTCGCAAATTTGTGACGGACCAAAATAATATCCGCCGCAAATTTGGGACAGAAAAAAAATTTCCTCCCAAATTTGCGACGGACAAAAAAAGTCCGTCGCAAATTTGGGACGGGCAAAAAATTCCCTCCCAAATTTGCGACTGACGGGAGTAGTCCGTCGCAAATTTGCGACGGACCCGCCAGAATTTTGCGTCGGATAAGACAGTCGTTGCAAATTTGCGACGGACCCACCGAAAATTTGTGTCCGTCGCAAATTTGCGACGGACTACTCCCGTTCATCGCAATCTCTCTCTCTCGCTTGCACGAGCACGTGCCCTCGTCAGCTTTTCTTCTCTCACAATTTTTGTTGGTTTTCTCCTCTTCTTCTTCTTCTTCTTCTTCTTCTTCAATTTGTGTCCGTTGTCTTCGGCGAGTGCACTCATCCGCTGCCACCGTCGCCACAACCGTCGTCGCCATCACCCCCGTCGCCGCCGTCCCCATCGTCGTCTGCCCGCGCGTTGGGTAGCCGCTTGCCTGGCGGAGCTTGCCGCCTCTTCGCTCGCTCGCGAGCCTCGTCGGCCCGCCTGAAGTCATCGCCGCCCAGCCTCGCCAAGCTCGCCGTCGCTGCCCTGCTGCCGCCCAGCTGTCGCCGTCCAGCAGCCGCCTAGCCTCACCGAGCTCGCCGTCGCCGTCCACCCGCCGCCTAGCAGCCGCCCAGCTTCGCCGAGCTCACCGTCCCCACCTAGCCGTCACCCAATAGCTTCCCAGCCTCGTCGAGCTCGCCGTCCCCGCCCAGCCGCCGCCCAACCGTCGCCGCCTAGCAGCCGCCCAGCCTCGCCGAGCTCGCCATCACCGCCCACCCACCGCCCAACCGTCGTCGCTCAGCAGCTGCCCAGCCGCCACCACCCAGCCTCACCCAAGCACTTGACCTCGCCATCGCCGGCCAGCCATTGCCCGAGGCCGTCGCCAACCAGCCGCCGCCGCCGCCCAGTCCTCGGCCAATGCCTGTGCCGAGCCCGTCACTATTAACCAAGCGAAAATCTAATTATTGTTGGGTTTTTCTTGGCCTTCAACCAAGTAAGCAACTCCCTAAATCCTATCTACTATAATGAGTATTAATCGGACTTGTTTAGGGATTGTTTAGTGTCTGATTGGTTGGCTAAGTTAGGGATCGATTTCAGGATTGCATGTGGCTTTGATTGATATTCGACTGGTTAATTTGTCCATTATATCGTCGATTAAGCGTTTAATGATGATCGGGTGATTGATTAAGTGTTTATTCAGAAAATCCATTAAAATTGAACAATTCTAGAAAAATTCTGAAAAATTTCGTGAAAATTTAAAAAAGTCATATTTTGGGAAAATATTAAATTTGGTGAATTTTTTTTAAAATTAAAAAAGCCGAAATTTCAAAATATCACAAAATGGAAAAAAATAACTGTGGCCACCTACTTTGAGTGAAATTTAATTTTTTTAGGTACTTGAAAAAAGAATAACAATAAAAAATTCAAAATTTTCAAATTATTATAAAATAGCTTCAAATACTTATGGCCACCCATTTTGAGAGAAAGTGTAAATTTTTTAGGTGCACAAAAAATATAAAAATAATAATAAAATAAAAAATTTCAAAACTTCACAGAATAGCTTAGAATACATGTGGCCATCGACTTTGAGTGAAAATTAAATTTTTTTAGGTGGCCAAAAAAAATTAAATATTTAAAAATTTGAAAATTTCACAGAATTGCTTATAATACCTGTGGCTACCCACTTTGAGTGAAATTTAATTTTTTTACATTGCCAAAAAAATTTAAAAAATACAAAAAATATTGTAAAACTTTACAGTATGGCTTAGAATACCGGTGGCCACCCACTTTTAGTGACATTTAAATTTTTGTAGGTGCCTAAAAAATTGCAAAAATAATAAAATTAATTTTATTACAAAACTTCACAGAATGGCTTAGAATACTTGTGGCCAGCCACTTTAAGTGAAATTTAAATTTTTGTAGATGCCAAAAAAAAATTAAAAAATAAAAAATTTTAAAATTTCACAGAATGGCTTATAATACATGTGGCCATCCACTTTTAGTGAAATTTACATTTTTTTAGGTGCCCAAAAAAATTAAAAAATAATGAAATAACAAAATCTCAAAACTTTACATAATGACTTAGAATACCTGTGGCCACCCACTTTAAGTGAAATTTAAATTTTTTTAGATGCCTAAAAAAATTAATGGCTTATAATGCCTATGACTAGCCACTTTGATTGATGATCGTGTGGCCGAGAACGAAGATTATGTGGCTGAAATTCATTTTCTTGGTTGTTCTTGTACTTGATGAATTATCGTGTGATTTGAAAGTGGATCGTGTGGTTAATTATGGCTAATGTTGGCTTAGCATGGCATATCGTGCTCATATATTGATGTTTGATATCAAATTGAGTGCGATTCATAGTATATTTGTTCGTAAGAAATTGCACGTCATAAACACTCGGCATTGGCTAATTAAGAGGGAGCATTTTCTGTTTCTCAACCAAAATGGTAAGTTTCGTCATGTACGTCATTATATGTCCGTAATACGTGTTCATATTTTTTTTACATATTTTTCTAACCTTCCTACTTGTCAGTATAAACGTGGAGGTCACATGCATAGAAGACCAGCTTCTTCAATGTCCTCGTCCCCGGCCCTTTCCTCGTCTCTTGTCCTTTCATCTAACCAGCAACCACAATATGCTGATGGACAATATGGACACGTTGGTCCTTCCTCCAACGCTCAAGAACATGTTATGAGACTTGACCACATGCCAACTCAATCTGCTCCAGTTCCATCTCCTTTGGCTCCATCTCCTTCCGTTCTACCTTATTATTCAGCGCAACATTCGCATAATGACGGAAACGAAAGTGAAGAAGATAATTGATTCCTGATATACCCATTTGGAAATTCGTAAGTACCTCAATTGTTTTTTTAGTATATGTAATATTTATGGCTTTAGATATGGATGTCGACTGAATTGTCGATGTTACACAATATCCGTATGTTTGCAGATTCACGGATGCTGCGTTTGTTGTGAGGGAATTGAATAAAATAGTCAAAAACTATTGGATGAGGGAGTATGTTAATTACAGAAGTGTTTCACAAGATATGAAAGATTTATGGTGGAATTAGTTCAAGGTAAGTTTTAGATATTTTATTTTCTTACCAACTAAGTTCGGTGTAGTATATTGATGGTCAAGAATGATGTAAAGGGACCAGAACAGCTCTTTAGTTTTCGGTACTAAAGGGACCAGATATTTCCCCCGATACAAGATCAACAAAGTCTATCGCCGAATTGACTAGTGCATGGTAATGGATATGTGACCATTATAATAACTTTCAGTTTTGCTTGTATTGATTGTAGCGAAAGTTCAGGTGGGATGACCAGCAAGAGAATGAAGTGAGAAGAATTTTTCAGAAGAAAGTCAGTGATCACATACGAAATGTGATGAATAGAGCGAAGAGCAAGAAAGTAAAGCCGGCTTTCATTATAGCTGACAATTGGGCGGAAATTAACAGAATTTGGGAAACTGAGAAGAGTCAGCAAATCAGTGCGCAGAATAAAAAGAATCGATCTTCTAGTTCTAGTGAAGGGTCTACCACATATGCTGGGGGTTGTATCAACATCGGGGAGCATCGCAAACGACTGGTAAGTCTGTTAAATAAGTTATAAGTTAATTTAATTCAATTACTCATGTTTACATTTTGTAGGCACAAGAATTGGGGACAGAACCGACATTTGCAGCTACATCTGAACGTACATTTCAAAAGAAAGATAAGACATGGATTGGCGATCGAGCAAAAGCTATTAAGGCATGTAAGGTTATACTTTGGGTTTTATGGAAACTAGAATGAAAACCGTGAATGCTTTTAATATTTATGGTAGATATATATATGAGGTTATTTTATTTTCAACTATATTGTTAATGTAGGAAAAATATGATGAATTTTTAATGGGCAATGCTATTGGTAGTGATGGTTCTGTAAGTGCGTCTAACCTATCAGTTGACAGTATGGCATTATGGGTAGAGGCAACAGGTGGGGTAAAAAAAGGGAAAATATTTGGGATGGGATCCTTATCAAGGATGTTCATGCCGAATCATGCTGGAACTTCATCATCCAATGCGACTAGTCGAAGGAGGACACGACATGACGAGCAATTGACCCAAGAAGTGAACCAACTGAAAAATATAATTGTAGAGAGGGACGAAGAAATAAATGACTTGAAACAGCAAATGCAAATGTTATGCGACATCTCAACATCAATCGTGGTGAGGTTCCTCCTGTACCTCCTGCCAATCCTATAGGTGATGAGCACAATGATGAGCAACACAATGATGCTGACATTGATGATAATGCTGATGATTTTCTCAGTTCTTTCTAGTTAAAATTGCCAAAATCGGGGGTAAGCTTGCTTCACAATCTTTTATGACATAAGTGCAGTTTCACCCAATTTGTTCATGCCCTACAATTACTTTCTATGCACAACTTTCTTACAACTAGGTTCAAGGATCTAATTTTTCCTATGTGATAGAAATACGGTTTACAAGGATGAAAAAACTACAGTGGATGTCAAAGTTGGCTCATACTCATATGCAAGAACATTGATGTTCGTCCTGAAACATTTTTTTTGTTAACCCTTTTACTTGTTTTTTTATACCTAGTTCCACATCCATGCATAAGCACTTCTTTTATATTCTGGACTGAATGAATATCTTTATTTATGTATTCACATTTCATCAGGTGTCGACAAAAGTGACTACTTTTGGTGTCCTGCCGAGTACCACAGCTACCTAATCTTGTGTCTAGTTTGTCGATTTTTCGTTTTTAAAGCAGAATCTATGGTTGTCCCGCCTCTTATGAATGTTTTGAATGTATTATAAGATTGGATATCAAATATCATCGTGTCAGGCTTTGCAACTTTGCATATATCATTATTTTTTGCGGACTAGCATCTTTCCTTCAGTTACATTTTTCAATTATATGGCATTGTGTCTGGTTTGTTCGTTTTCTGTTTCTGAAGCGGAATCTATGGTTTTCTCGTGTCCTTTGATTATTTTCAATGTATTACATGATGTTCATTAATGCGTAGCATTTGATATGGACAAGATTTGATGGCCGAAATGCTGTAAAATTTGCGACGAATATTTACATACGAATTTTGCGACCATTACAGTTTGTGGCTAATTTGCGACGAATAAATAGCGACGAATCAAGTTCGTGCCTAATTTCCGTCCAATACATTTTGCGACGAATTTTGCGACAAATTTTCCGGCGAATTTTGCTACAAATTTTGTGACGAATGAAGTTTGTGGCTAATTTTGCGACGGATTTTGCGACAAATTTTGCAACAAATAAAGTTCGTGGCTAAATTTGCGATGGATTTTGCGACGAATTTTGTGACGAATAAAGTTCGTGGCTAATTTGCGACGAATTTTGTGACGAATCAAGTTCGTGGCTACGAAATTTGCGATGAAATTTGCGACGAATAAAGTTCATGGCTAATTTGCGACGAATTATTTGAGACGAATTTTTTTTCTGTCCCAAATTGAAATTTTCCGTTGCAAAAATTTACGACGACCTAGTAGCGACGGAATTTTTTCCATCGCTAAATTCGTCGCAAAATCAATTTGCGACGGATTTTTGTAATTTTTTCGTCGCAAAAAACATGTTTTTTTGTAGTGTATGCTTTTTGGATTTTCAACTGTCCAACTGTAACATGGACTCCAACGAATTGCAAATTGGGCTGTTAAAGCCTAAAGGAAAAAAAGCGCTCCCTGGAAAATGGACAATTTATCCCCCTCATGTCCTATGGTTTTACTTTGTTCAGAAACTATGGTTTTATATTCTCCAACTTTCCTAAGTGAATGAGAAGTATATTTCCAGACAAAAGAAAAAAAACCTTCAGGTTTAAAAATATTTATTTGTTTCTTTGGAAAGAAAAAGTCAAAGTCTACGCATACACGGCAAAATACGCAGGTATTCTAAACCAATTAAATGTGAAAGCCAACGAAAGGACCGGTGCGATTTCGATTATATTAATATCACGTGATTCAATTCGCTTTCTGATTGATGATGAAATAGACACGCTGTCATGAAGCATTAGCAATAATGTCATTGTTAAAATCATCTTGTTCTTATCAAACTCTAGGTGCTTACTAACATAAAATGGCAATGCACATAGAACATAATGACCCCTTTATATGGCAAATTGTCGGCGCATGTGGTCCAAAAATTGCAACTTATGTCATGCAGTAACCTACTTAAAATGACAGAAAAAGATTATATCCATTGATGGAAATAAGCGTTGCCTTTTGCTTTAATGTTTTTCCCTAAAAAGGATAATTTGTAATTACGTTCGAGTAAAAGAAATATCCTCAGGTACAACATCCACCGAAAAAATTGCTGGAAATAATTCTCAAACAATTCTACCGTAAAAATTGCTGGAAATAAATAATAAAGAAATTCACGTTAAACCATGAAAATGAAATATAACTAAAGTGTTGCGACCTAAATTTCTCAAGCTAATGGATTATTAAAACTAAACCTAATTTGGGCCCTCCCAAGCCCTATAAATTCACGACTTAAGGTTAAAGTTTTTAACATGCAAAAGTTTTCGTGCTTGGAATCACTACTAATCTATTTGCAGTAGGTCGATTGGAAACCTAAATAAAATATTGGGAGATATGTTTTATTTCTACAAACTAGAGATCCTAAGTTCGGAGACTTGATTACACTAGATCTAGTCTAAAGCCCTTTCTGTACCTTTTCTTTTCAAAAAAATATTTAAGCAAACAGTATGGATCCATTTTATTACCTAATTACTAACATGTGATGTGTTCATGCGGGTGCGCAAATCACCAATTTAACACCCAATAAGGAAAGTAATAAATAAATTGCTAGACAAGGAGAATAACATATCTTAAAGCAACGCAAGCATCTGTATTATTAGCTAGAAAATTATACAGACAATCCTAATATGATTTCTAATTAACAAAGTAAGGCACTCAATGTGTTATTTAGGATTTGCGCTTTATTAAAATGCAAACTAACCTATATGCAATGACGTACAAAAATTGAGATGTGATTAATGAAACTTAGCAAGTGAACTGTATGTCATGCGACGACGTGACCTAATCCTAATGACGGACAAATGATTTATTTTTGGTATTTTTTAAATGAAATTCGTAATTAAAAATACGTATTACCTAAGCATGTAATGTTCAATTTGGAAACAAATTAATCTATTCTAGAGCAATATTTTTGGTTTTTTTTTAAATTCGAAATAAAAAAAATTACTCCAATTAAAAATGCAATCTATCTTAATTTATCCTAAAGTAACTCATTCTTTTTGGGATTTTCATGGAAATTCGGAACCTAAAAATAACGTAAATAATCTATTAGGATTAGAAAAACACCTAATTTAAACTAGGAAATAAATTATCTTAAGTCCCAATTTAAACTAAATAATTATCCTATCTTCTAGATACATTTAGGATTCCCTAAAGATGCAAAACTTCTAATTGAAATCCTATTTAACATATTTTTGGATATTTCTTTATTTAAAAAAAACAATTAAATAAAGATAACAACGGCACTCAAACAATCCACACAATCTGCAAGATTCTTCTTATCAAATTCGAATTAAGAGAGAGAATCAAACTAACAGTCATATCTATAGGGTTATAGATATCGACGGAGAGTCGATTATTTGAATTTGGAAAGCAAATAAAATCGATTATTGCATCCAAATAGTTATGGATGAGATAACGATTTTCGTATCGTTGCATATCGTACCTTAGGGATAAGGTTGAATAGTTGTCCGGATACGTTATCAAATTAAGGATAATTATTATCCTAATTTTGAGTGTTTTCGAATATTGCGGATATAGCACACATTATCCTAAGATATCTAGCAATCCACACAATATTCATGGAACGTTTAAAATATTCAAACTAGGAATCTAAATATTTTGAAAATATACCGGATAAAGATCTTTACTTGATTTGCGAATTACTTTCCAAATTTGAATCGCCGGGATTGTGGATTGGGATGGTGATCAATGGTGGGTGATCGGTAGCGGATGCAATGGCGACGATGAGAGGTGGCGGCGATGGAGGCTCATTGAGGGACGGCGAAAGGGTGGTCGGCGGTGGGCGCGGTGGTGCTCTTGGTTAATCTGCAAAACAAGAATAAGGCCATGGCAGTGTAAGGATGCCATGAGGCACCGAGATAGTGGTGGCTTGGTGTCAAGACTCGGGGTGACCAGTAGCGAGCTCAGTGCAGTGAATGGACAACGTCGGGGCAGTAACTGGGCACAGGTGTGGGCGTGAGCACGGGCACAAGCATGGATAGGGGCGCAGTGGCGAGGGTGGGCACAGTGATGAGAGTAGGCGTAGGAGCAGGTGTGGGAGCGACCGTAGGTATGGGCGTGGAAGCAACGGTAGGTACGGGCATAGGCACAGGTACGGGCGGGAAGCAGGCGCGGGCACGGGCACGGGCACAAGTGTGGGTGCAGGCACCATCGCAGGCACGGGTGCAACAGTCAGCACGATCGGTCCTCCTTTGCTCTCTCTCTCTCTCTCTCTCTCTCTCTCTCTCTCGCTCTTGCTCTCACTCTCACTTGTGCTCTGTCTGAAAATTCTGATCTTGAAAATTATGAGAGCCCCCCTTGACTAAGGGGTAAACTTATATATTTATATCGCAACCCTAGGTTAACTGGCCGGGCTTTCTAGTCCTAATGGACTTAGGCTTAGGCTATATCCTTTAATTTTTATTTAATTCTAAGTGGGCTGAATTAATTTAGGCTTTTATTCAATTAAACTTGATGGGCTAATTTAAGCCCAAATTAAGACAACCAAGCCCCTTTTGTCTTGCAATTTTTGGCCCCTATTTCCTAAGTGAGCTGAGTTTCATTCGGTGCCCGAACTCGGTTTACGTGACGAATTTTAAGCTCACTTGCCACTGCCGGTTCAATGTGGAATGCAATTAACCTACATGATCCTAAACTATATGCTATGCAATTTTAATATTTTTGTTTAGGGATTAAAATTTAATCCCTAATTTTCTATGCAAATTAACCACTAAATGGTTAGCCAAAATTTAGGCGTCAACATAAAGTGAATATCACAAAAAATCCTAAACTGATACATCCGTGCCATATGTACTCCATAACAATTTTTGCGTAACAAAAAAAATCCCAAATTGGAGTATCCATGACAAATCTATCATTCGTTAGCTTCTGTCCAATATCTTGTTAAATTGTTGACGTCGAAACATACATAGTAAGCAACTCGGATAATTGGCATAAGATGTGGAACCAACGTGGAAATTCAAAATAAATGGGTCTGTTAAACGTCATCGTTTGGGAAGCTAGATCTGATATAGAGTCCTACGGGGGAAGGCCAACCACGTAGTGCAGTTGGCCTAGTGATTGAGTGTTCAATCCCTCTTTCATAAGGTTACAAAAAAATAGTTATAAAGTTCGAGTTATATTATGAGCAAACTTCTGATTATCTTATACTGTAGGGCTCTTGGACTCTGCTACATCGTGCAAAAAGAGCTAGGGACTGGCAATGTGAAAGTCCACATGTTACCATGATAGATTCGTCAACCTTGAACCTTAGCGTCTAGCTAGTACTAAATAACTAAGTCTCAAATCGAACGTCCAAAGTGAGTACAGGACTATTATGGTTATACTCATGCAAGAAATTAACGCTGATTGTGCCACTCCACCCTTTAATTAACAAAATTCAATCCTCATTTTGTGATGAATCAATGAAAAATGTGATGAAGCACACAAAGACGTCGTGATGACTACCCGCTAACATGTTGGGATGTTGGGGAATATGTTATCGACATATTCATGCTTTCTCGGAAACCAAATTCCAAGATGGAGCTTCTAGATGACTCTTCAATAATTGGGTGTCCTCGTTTCAAAGTCATCCCTATCAAGCTGTCTCACATTCCTTCGTCCCTCAACTTTGTTTGCTAATAACTAATTCGTTGGCTCCAACTCTAATGGGGTGGTTTGGCCAAATATAAAAGGAAAAAAGGGAAAATAAAAAGATGTTTGGCTTTGTTTATTTATTTATTTATTATTATTTTTTTTTTGATAACTCAGGGAACCCCCGCACGGCCGACAGCCGGGAAGTAAACCCTGGGGGCGACACGTGCTAGCCACCACACACGTGCCACCGGTTAAGTCACCCTACGGCGCCCGGGATTCGAACACTCAACCTTTTACGAGAGGAAGAGTGCGCGCTCCAGCAGCGCCACCCAGGCGGGTGGTATTTTATTCTTAATAATACAAAAAAAAACTTATAAGATAAGATTGTCATGTTTCATGTGTTCCCGCCTGCTAGCAACTTATGGTAGTTCAAAGAGACTTGACTAATTTGAGCACGGACAATCCAACACTCTATATTCGACACTATATCTTGACAAAAGACATGGGACATTTCCTTTTATGGAATTTTAACAAAATTTTGATGTTGAATTTCTTGTCAAATATGCTTTCTATATAACAGAAAGGTATAAGGCAATAGATGGCAAAGTTGACGACCACCAAAAATTTGGAAAATACATACATCTTGCAGATAATGTTGCCTTTTCCCTTTGATTACATATCAAAAAAATTTCAGGTATAATTAGGTAAATAACAGGTATATATATATATATATATATATATAAATTAAATATCTACTACAACCCACCTCTATTAACACTTTTATGCCTCAAATTGGATATTCAAGAGCCAAGAGGACAAAGATTTGAGTATATAGAAGAATCACAAATAATATTTCATATGTATAATTTTTTTTATTAGAACATGAAAGAAAGAAGAGAGATTCAGAAACGATTAGTGATGATCATTTCACCCGCTCAAAACCAGATATGTGCATTGCTCTTGTCCCTGCATCGGGTGGGAGTAGGGATGGATGTGGCTATTTTTGCCCTGCACCTCCTCTTTACGCTAGTCTCGCTTTCCATGTACTATATATATATATATATATATATATATAACTCAAGGTATAGTAACTTTCAAAGGGTAACAAACGTTAAGACAACTTATTAGGCCCTTTTTTTAGATAGGATGGATAAGATAATTGATATAGTCTGTCAATCTTATCAAGGCAAGACAACTTTTAACGTCAATCTTAAAAAAAATTGCATACTCGAAGATGAACAACAACCTTTTAATCACAAAAATAATAATTCAAAAAATATAAGAATATCGTGTTATTTCTTAAATCTCTCGTGATTCCTATATGTAAATTGGCATTTTCATGTAGCGACCATTCTAATGTATTTCCTTTACTTTTTGGTTCTTCTTCTTCTATTTTTTTTGGTCCAATTTTGGTTCTTCTTCAAATTGTAAAAAGATTGTCGCATGTACTTAGGGCGCGAATGATAACCGTTCTGTTCCAGAAATAATTCTTGGAACAGAAATAGATTTTTCTATTTTAATTTCTGTTTCCATGATGAGTTTCTGAGAAAAGAAACCTGTTCGATAACGACAAAAAATTTCTATTTCTAGAACAGAAACTTGTTTGATAACAACACAAATTTCTATTTCCAAGAACAAAAATCCGTTTTTTTAAAATAAACCCCTTTTAGGGTTTTTTAGGGGTTAAAACCCCTTTTAAATCCCTAAACTAAGGAATCTTAAAAAATACCATTTGGGCACCTCAAAAAATTTAAATTTCACTCAAATTAGGTGGCCACAGGTATTACAAGCCATCTTGTGAAGTTTTAAAATTTTTGATTTTTTTAAATTCACCAAATTTCCTATTTTCCTGAAATCTGAATTTTTTATTTTCTGGAAATTTTTATGAATTTTTCTGGAATTTTTCAATTTTTATGGATTTTCTGAAACTTTTTTATGAATTTTTTGATTTTTTTAGAATTTTTTTATGTTCCCCCGGGAATGAATCGGACCGAATCAGTTTGAATTGGTCTGACCAGGTCAGACCGGGGCCAAATTTAGGAAGAGATGTGTTTTGAAGAGAGAAGATAGGTTCTTTTAGAAATGATTTTCATTTCTCCTCTAGAAACATAAAACCTACTTTTTTTTTGTTCTGATTTTTGGTCCAGAACCAATTCTGGAACAAAAAGTTGTTCCAGAAATAGAAAAATAGAATTGCGTTACCAAATGGGTTTCTTTTCCAATCTTGTTTCTAGGAACAGAAAACTAGTTTTGGATAGAAATAAAATCAATATTATTCGTGCCCTTAGAGTGTCATTTCCGGTAATAGGATATAAAGAATTGTTCCAATGTGACAACTTCACGATGGAGTCAAATCACGAATCGTCTAGCGGATGTTGCAACTTGTTCTGAAGGAGGTGGAAACAATATATACAATAAGACAACGTGGTTTTTCTAAGGCATGATACTCTCTATAAACTAATCATTATGGGACCATCTATTTCCTCGAACGTCGCAATTCAATCTGTGTAAACAACCCTCTTTTAAGATTCGAAAATCCATGTCTAAATAAGGCAAGAAACTTACCATCCAAATAATGCAAATTTGAGCCGACTGAAGAAGTTTAATATTTGGTTATACAATACTATAACCTGTTCCCACGTAACTTGCTATTGATGATGTAAGGAAAACGCAAGCATTTCGTCATAATGCATTGGAATGATTTTGTCAACCTTTAAAAAAGAGGAAATACCACTTCACTCTTTCTTTCTTTTTTAACGCCCGGTCGGGAGGGGGGGGGGGTGGAGTAGACGGATCGGTTTCATGACTAGAAAGTTCACCTACACAAGTAAGGTCTATGAAAATGATGTCCAAGCTCATCATATTTTTCAATTGTACAATTTTATAATGATCTATCATTAAGAGTAGAGTCTCACCTTTGATAAGAGTGATTATATAATTTCACTATTCGTCGATAGAATGGAAAAACGACGTTATTTTGGACTAGACTAAAACTACATTAGATCCACATTAACTCCATTTGTATGCGGTTGTTCACACAAGCCACCACGTCGGATTTTTAACGGCCGTTTCCAAGGAATTGTGACGAAAGGTTCTTTTGGATCACTGGTACAAGTTTCGGTAATTGGTGACACGACAAAAAATTTGGGATATTAAGTTTAGGTTCTTGGTGATTTTTTCCAAAAGGAAACGACTTTGCTTTGGACTAGGCTAAAGTCACATCAAATCCACGTCAGCTTCATTTGTCTACCGTTATCTATGCAAGCCACCACGTCAGATCTTTAAAGGTAGTCTTGAATAGACTCGTAACGAAATGTATTTTTGGGTCACTAGTACAAGTTGGGGTATTGGTGAATGAAAAAAAGTTTGCGGTATTGATGTCACATTAAGAAAAATTTAGGCTTTTCCATCTAATTTTTTCTCAAAATGAGACGGAGAATTTTGATTTTTCTTGACAGGTGCGTAATTTGTCTTCTTTGGTTGAGAGGCCGTTTTCCAGCTCAACGGAGTTAGAATAAAAGAAACAAAGCAACTTGTCCATTTGAAATCAAATTATACTCTATAAACAGAGTAAAACAAATACAACATGTTTGTTTTCTATAAATACAGCAATTTTGAAGTAATCTATTATTAGATCCTGATCTACATCTATGATTTGATTTAATTTGTTTAATGGGACGTCCATTGGTAATTGGTGCAACAAGGTGGCTTAACTATTTCGTTACGTGGTTGGTGTCCCAGGTCAGCTTTCACTGATTTGATTGATCATCGGTATAGACGGCCCGGATGGTATTCAGGAGTGTTTTTATTTGTCTTCTTCCTACAATCCGAGAAAATTGGAAAGATAATGTTGACAGATTCGTTGAATAAATATTAAATAATATGGAAGTTGCTACTTTTTTATAGGGTTCCAATCTGGCCCGGTTATTTTTTTAAGTCGTATTAAATCTACCCAATATCTCCTTAATCTAGCTGACATTATATACACTTGTTAATGTGATTCTGACATATTGATTCATTTAAAAATCAAAATGGGACATCCACTTTGGTTTACACTGAACGTGCATCTTCTTCGACCCTTTAATTCCTTTCTTCACAAATATCTTATATAGATTCAGTGCAGAATGCAAGAATATTTCTTGCTATTTTTAATTGAAAACCATTTTAGATTAAGACAAAATAGGTTGTCAGTGGGGTTTGGTCGCAAGTTTGGAAGTTGAAATGAAACTCGGTAGATGCTGCGTCACTAATTGGTTGTTAATTGTTATCCTTCGTAGTTTGGCATAGTATGTTGGAATTGACTTGTCGTGAGTAAAAGATTATATAAACAAGATTGTAGGGTGAAGTGATTAAAATTTAATCTCATGTAGTTTGAAGTGTCTCTTGTTCAAATTTCCTTGTTGTCCTTTAATCTTAGGAAATGCTAATTCGTCTATTACGTTGCTTCACTTGTTCCAAGTGTAGGGATAACTCCAATTTTATTCTAACTCGCATTTGGTTATGCGTCGGTAATGAACTTGTTCAGTGAGTAGTAGTTATGACTCAAACGGAACATCCGACCCCATGTGTGCAAAACCCTCATAATAATGTTTAAGGAGATATCAAAATCTGGTTGTTTATTTAACCCTTTTACACAGAAAAAAAAAAGATAGCATAGAATAGGATTTCATTAACAGGTATGCCAATGCACTTGTTAATTACCTAAAGAAAGAAAGATTGTCATATTCAATGCATTGTCTCTCTCGTACTATGCTTAATCAATGTATTGAACACGACAATATTTCTTTATTAAGTATAAGGAGTGTTCAAAGACATTTGTTACAAGATCTTCGAAAACATTAGCACGACTAAGCATTTCCGATTATAGCAGATTTATTGGGGAGAGAGAGACCTATAAAAGATTAGCGCAACTAAATATTTTTGACTCACAAAATATTAGAGAGAGAGAGAGAGAGAGAGAGAGAGAGAGAGAGAGAGATTTATGGTTGTTTCTGTGGCTTGACGGAAGAGCCATCTCCCACGTGTGAACAGGAGCCAGCTCGCAAAGGGAGACGAATATTTCGAGCGTACGAGGTCGGAATCGTCGCGGAGAACGCGTGGTGGTTGCTCGCATATAAATGAAAGCAACTGTTCCTTCAAGTCCACCATCGCTCAATTAAGCTTCGCTTCTCTCTGTAGTTCTTCGCAGGTGATGACCTTGTTTCCTGTCCTCTTGTTTTACATTGAGTTTAGATCTTCGATGACTGCTTGTTCCTACCTTTCCTTAATGTCGTTGTCTTCGTTTTTTGTTCACGGTGATTAGAGGACCCGAAGAAGAAGGAGGTGATCCGATGGAGATCTTATCGGCTAGAGCATTTCCCGAAGTAACGCTCCTTTCCGTTTTTCGTGATTAAATATCTTTGAAAATTGAAGCACCAATCAATATATTCAATCTCATGTTGATTCTTCTTTGTTTTCCCTCTTTTGGGGTGAATATCCACAGATGGTTGAAGATGCAGCCTATTTCCATCACCATCATCATCATCAGCAACAACTGAACTCCTCACTTGATGATGAGTTTGATTTGTTCCATCCAGATTTTCCTTCAGAGCCCAGCTCGAACTCATCGCCATCCTATCTGGTCCCTCTTATTAGCCCCGACGCGATGCCCGGTTTGACTGCCCAATCCGTCAAAACTCCTCAAGAGTTCACCAAAAGGCCCTGGAAACAGCTCAAGACCGAGAGCTGGAACTCTCTGAGCGCACCAGAGCACAGAAAGATGACTCGCAACGTGTTGATATCCCCATCTCCATCTCCGTCTCCTTCTCGGTCTCCTGACTCCCACTTGATATCGTTTGGGAACCCGGATTCTTCGCCAGCCATAGCCAATCCGATCTATGGTAAAGTCTTGCAAGAGACCAAAGTCTCGTATGTGAAATCAGTACTTTGAAAATCAAATCTTTTTTCATTTAATATTCTCAAGGATATCTGTCTTGCTCTGATGTGTGTCAAAGGTACTTATAAAATCCAAGATTGTGAGGGACCAAAGATGAAAAACGCCGGTGTGGCGAGCAGGATGCCGGTACACGCACAAGAGCACGTGCTAGCAGAGAGGAAGCGCCGCGAGAAGATCAGCGAGCGTTTCATCGCGCTCTCAGCGGTCATTCCCAATCTTAAGAAGGTACAGCTCGTAAAAGCTTGGAAATTATTGGGTGTGTATGATTAAGCATGAGATTAGGCCAGATTAGTTCAGTTGTTAGCACCTGAGGAGAGAGAAGCAACACATCCATGTGTTGAAAGAGTTCCACTTGGTCAAGTGGAGGATTTAAAAGTAACTTCTCTCAAATTATTTATGCTCTATACGTTTAATTCATATGCCATAATCACATGGCTTAGTTGTTCTGTTTCGAGATTACAACTTGATCTTGATGCTTTTCGGGTGACGTGGAACTTGGTAAGATGACCTAAACCCTAAGTTTGCGAACTTGATGTATGTGAACAAAAGGAAAAAAAAATCCACAGAAGTGCTAATACTAGCTTGAACTAGACGCACGCGGCTAATAATTTTCTATATTTTACTTCATCCCTAATTAAAGAGAACCATTTCAAAATATTTTCCCGTTGTTAAAGGATTACGGGACCCATTAATGTTATAACATTGATGTTAATTGCGTATTTCAGATGGACAAGGGTTCCATCCTTGAGGATGCCACCAAGTACTTGAAAGAGCTTCAACAACGCGTCACGGCCCTTGAGGAGGCGGCGGCGGCGAAGACTGTGGAGTCGGTCGTCGTTGTGAAGAAGTCCCGTCTTGCCACGGACGACGACACATATTCTGCGAATGACGAGCACTCTTGCGGTCAAATTGACCGGCAACTCTTGCTCCCAGAAATCGAGGCGCGAGTCTCCGGAAACTGTGTCCTCATCAAAATCCACTGTGAGAAGCGCAATGGCTTTATACCAAAGATGATCGGCGAAATAGAGAAACTGAACCTAACCATCGTGAACAATTGCATCATGCCCTTTGGGAGTTCCATACTAGATGTTACCATTTTAGCTCAGGTAAATATATATAGCACCACAGTTTCTTCAATTTTCTCCCGACTTTAACATCACATTAATTATTTGTCTTCCGAGAAATATCAGATGTAGAAATAAATCTTACTAAAATCACCAAGTTAATTATTTATCTAATGCATGGGGCTCCACTTATTTCATGATCTGATAAAAAACGACCACTATCGCTTAGTATATGGGTTTTGGTAGTTTTCCTTATTGCAGTCGCAATATCTCTTAATAAATTATATATTGCGCCATCAAACAAAAATATCTTGCAGATGGACGTGGGATGCAGCATGAAAATGGGGGATCTCGTGAGGAATCTGCGTCGAGCTCTTCTGGACTTCATGTGATCTCCCGCAAAATTCTCCTCTCGTCAGAAGCTGGCGAGCAACAGCGTACAAAAACCCTAATAGCAATACTTCATCTACTTCATGTGATCTCCTGTAAAAAGAGGGTGCCCCTGAATCACTCTCTCCGATCCGGACCACACCAAACTCTTCGCGAACGCCAAAACATTGGCTCTGGTTTTTAGTCTGGAGTCTCCTATTATTTTGCAGGTGGGTTTTTTCCCCTTATTTTTTGAGTGGTCGACCCGTTGACCGCGTTCAAAAGCACCCACCTGCTGTGTAAGGAAAGTCTCCAGGAACTTTTTTCAAGAGGGGTTTTAGAGAGAGGTCTGACTTTTTCAGATGAGACCTCTCTCTCTCTCTCTCTACAAGTCGATTTGGCATGTGGTCTTTCTTGAAGAGAGATAGAAAACTGGCACTCCATTTTGTTTATTCGTGAGGTGGAATCAGCTTGGGGGTCGACTCGAGAGATGCTCTGTCTTGTTGTGCGCTTCTGGGAGTTGAATTCTTGCGATGTGTGTAATCTTATCTCTCCACTTTCTTTAAACTTTTTTTGTACATCAATGAATGATTAATGTGTAGTGATGTACGTGTCTGTCCACATTGGAATATGAATCCAACATCAGCATCTCCTCTGATGCTAAGACCATTATTTTTCTTATTTTATTAATACGTATAGTTAGATGTGACAGGTCATATTTGGTGAGCTCATGCATGACAATTTTACTAATTTAAATTTTATGATTTACTTTATTTTTTTCTTGGTTAAAGAGATTATATTATTAAATACTTACATTATTGAAGACTATATTTAAGATAGGGTTAATACCGTGAAAAATCCCAAACTGGTACACTTATGACAATTTTACTCTAAATTAATTTTTTGACCACTAAAAACTCCAAACTAGTATACCTGTGACAAATTTACCCTCGGTTTATTTCCACTAAATTTTATTATCAAATTACTTTGTTAAATGACATGTGCTAATTGACGAATGTACCAATTTTATGTTTTATGTTCCGTTTGTCACAGACGTATCAGTTTATGATTTTTTTGTGGTATTAATTCAATTTAATGAAAACTAACGAAGGATAAATTCATCACAAATGTACCAGTTCGAAATTTTTGGTGGTCAAAAAATTAGTTTGGGGTAAATTTATCACAGGTGTATCAATTTGAGGTTTTTTATGGTAAAAAAATTAGTTGGGATAAAATTGATACAAGTATACCAGTTTGAAATTTTTTGTGGTATTAATCCTTTAAGATATTATATTCAAAGCAAGCCATATGAATTAAGAGTATATATGAAGATACTTCTTCTTTTTTAAATTTTAAATGGAAAAAGAGAAAAAATCTTGATATACTTTTGTTATTTTTTTGGCAATTTAAAACTCCTTAACAGCTAACAGCTAACAGCTAAATTCGTGGGAAAACATCAAGGCATCCTTGGCGGTATCCCAAAAATCTCCCTCCATCCCTCCCTCAGACGTAAAGTTTGGGTAACTTCCCAAAAGTTGAATCTTTATGCAATTAACCATCAAAATTACTTATCGAAATAAGTCCTTGGCCAATTATGTTAGAGAAACAAAAGTAATGATACCCCGGTAAAATTTCATAATTTCTTAAGCCATATCAATAGGCAATTAGCTCATTAAATTTACTACCCTTTTTGTAAAATCGGGATATTACAACTTCTTTTGATAACATTGAAATAGATGGGTAACTTGAAACTTTATTTCATGTGTGATGAACATTATTCTACATTTGTAAGGTGAATATGTAAGAAAATAGCGTGAATTATACATTATAGAAAACTTATTCATGCGAATGGTATATAGCTAAAAATTTATAGTCACACTTTTATAGGGACAACTATATTCAAAGTCCTAAAACTTGTCACAATAATTTACTCAAGGTCTAAAGCTTTCATTTTGTGTATGTTGGTCCTAGAAGTTGTTACTTTAATGCGCTTAAGCTCTTATGTTAGGTGTTCCAGTTTGGGATCTTTCACTAAAAATCCACGTCACACGCCTGATCATCTAATTGTTTGCCATGTGTGTTTCCAAGTTAGCTATTTAAATGATATTGGAAGGAAGCTAATGAAATGGTTTTGTCATGGTTTTGTCATGGTTTTTCAATTTAGGATTTGTTGTGACATGAAATGTAGTGTTGGGTAAATGTGGCACGAATGTACCAGTATAAGACTTTTGGTGACACAAAAATTAGTTTGGAGTAAATGTGACACGAACGTACCAATTTAAGTTTTTGATAGTATTAACCTCATTATTAAGTACCATTGCTACTTTAATTTTGTTGGAGGCTTCTATGGGTCCTTGAGAAACCCATCCGCATCATAACACATTGCGTTCCAAAAATTTTGTCAAGTTTAAACAAAGTTTCCTTCCGCACAAACTGCTATTCCTTGTGAATTACAATGTGTTCCTGTAATACAACACTTTATAAGAATTACAAGAAATTGAATATGGGTAGAACATGTTATCACAAGGGGAGATTCGTCCCTTGAAAAATAATAGGAAAAATTGCCAAAATAATCCTAAACATATTGCTTTAATTTGTGCCAATTCAGTCTATAACATTTCAATTTGCCTAATTTAGTCCAAATCTATTGCACTTATGCTAGTTCAATCTTACACCTTTTAATTGTACTAATTTAGTCATAAATATTTTGATAATTTGCCAATTTAGTCCAACCTTTTGACAATTTGTCAATTTAGTCATTCCGGCCAAATTTGGTTGGAAATGTCTAATGTGGCTATCTATTTAGCACTAATTGTCCTACATGGCATGACTGGTTCTGACGTGAATAATTTCTTAAAATCTTTGTGAATCTTTTTGTTGACACCTATTTTTGATTTGCCCAAAATTAATTATGCAAAATTTAGGAATTAATTTTTTAGTTCCTAAAACAAAAAAATATTTCTATTTAAATGCATTGCATATAGAATTTAGGCATGTTTGTATTAGGATGTCTAATTAAATAAAATAATAAAAAATAATAAAAAAATCGCGCTCGGGCTGGGTCGGGGCCGGGTCGACCCGGCCCATTTTTCCTTTTCTTTCCCCCCCGCGCGCGGCTGGGCCCGGCCCTTTTCTTCTCTTTTCTCTTCTTTTTTCTCCTCCTCCCCGCGCGGGCCTCCGGCCCTTTCTCTTTTCTTTTTTCTTTTTTCCCCTTCGCGCGGCCCAGCCCGCCTTTCTTTCTTCCCTTTCTTTCCTTCCGCACGCGACTGGGCCCGGCCCAGCTTCGGCCCGGCTTCTCCTTCTTCCCCTCCGCCGCGTCGCTTTCCCTTCCCCTGTTTGTCCCTGTTTTCTGTGTCACGCCGACGTCGCCGGAGCCGCCGCGTCATCGTCGTCCTCAGCCCAGAAGAGTTCCGGGGGAGCACGCCACTGTGACTGGCCTTAATGGCCAGTCCCATCCCCCCTGTTTCTCCCGGCGTCCTTATCTTCTCTCCCCTCTCGGCTCCCTGTGCTCTCCTCTGCATCCCGGACAGGCACCCCCTCTGCACCGGCCTATGGCCGCGGAATTCGCAGAGCCTAGGCCGGTGCAGGCCATCGTCATTGCATATGTAGAGAGGCGGAGAGCAGCGTCGTCGTCGTCGGCTATATATAGCCAGAGAGAGAGAGAGAGGCCGGTCGGCCATTTTCCAAAAAATTCAGAGAGAGAGAGACCAAGGGAGATAGGGAGAGAAGGAGAGAGAAACAGAGAAGAGAGAGGAGTCCGGGAGGGTCTGGCAAGTCCCAGCCGGTCTCGCCGTCTCCAGCAAGCCGACCGGCAACGCCCAGAACACCCCTCGGGTCGGCCATCAGAGAGAGAAACAGGGTAAAGAGAGACAGAGAGAGAAAAGAGAGAGAAAGAGTGAGATTAGAGCGTACCGAGGTCACGCCGGAGTGTGGCCGAGAACCAGTAGCGTCGCCGTCGCCCACAGAGCAGCTGAGAAGCCACCCAGACGCGCCGTCGACCGGTGAGCTCTCCCGGCCGAGTCCCCGCCTCTGTTTTCCCCTGTTTCGGTGTCCGGTGTGGCCGGGACTCGCGCCGGCCGCGTCGCGCGATTCCTAGCCCATACCGTCGTCGGTCCCGATCCCTAGTCGCCGTCGGAGGTGAAGCCAAGCCGCTGGGATCGACCGGATCGCCGGAGGAGGTCAAAATTCCCCGGTTTTTGTCGCGCCCACCACATGTTCGACGAAATGCCTCAATCAAGCCCGTTTTTGTTTCGTCGCCGGCCGGTAAACGGCGGTCCTACGGCGGCTCAGGTGAGTGGTATAGCTTGAAGGCGGTCCTAGGGGGACGATTCGGGGGCGGCGCCGGCCTGGGTCGGCCGGCGGACGGCCAATTTTGGCCTCGCCGGCGACTCTCCCCGCGGGTCTGTGAAATTCGGGTCAGACCCGACCCGAATCAGCCGATCCGACCCGGGTCAACTCCCGGGTCGGATCTGTTGACTCGGGTCGGTTCTGATCCGACCCGGATCATCCGATCCGACCCGGGTCAACTCCCGGGTCGGATCCGTTGACCCGGGTCGGATCCGACCCGATTCGGATCATCCGATCCGACCCGGTCAACTCCCGGGTCGGGTCCGTTGACCGGGTCGGTTCTGGCCGACCCGGATCCGACCCGACCCGACCGGGGTTTATTATAATATTATAATATTATTTTATTTTATTTTAAAAAAAATAATAATTAAAAAATTTAAAAAAAATTTAAAAAAAATTTAAAAAAAATCAAAAAAAGGTTTATTTTTTTAATTTTCTTTTATTTTTTTTATTTATTTTCCGAAAAAAGAAATTCCGAAAAAAAAAAAAAAAATTTCCAAAATTTTTTTTTTATGTAGGACTTATCTGAGTGTTTTAATCTTTTATGCATGTTGTTATTTTATTTAAATTCAATAAGCCTGAGGTCGCGCAGTGATATTTTGCATGTTTTATTTTCATTACCGTTGCATTGTTATTATGCATGTCTTAATACAATTGCATGAATTGTTGTGTTTTAAATGTCATCTGGCTTAGTTAGGGCTAGAACCATAGGTTGCATGATTGCTAATCATTTCTGATTATGCACTCGCTTGATCACCTCACATGTTAGGAGAAAGGTCCTAAAATCAATTCAAATTGTCTGACAAATGTTTTGAAAATGAACAGGGTAAAATAGTACCGAAAGGGCATTAGTTATCCAACTAGTGTAACCAAGTCCCCGAACTCAGTTAATCTCTGGTTCGTAGGAATAGAGTGATTCTCCCGTCACCTTATTTGGGTTTCTAATCGACCTACCCCTAATCGATTAGTGGCGACTCCTTGGTATAAACCATTTGCATGTTAAATATTTAAACCTTAAGTCGCGATATGGTATGGGCTTGGGAGAGCCCGAGTTAAGTCCTAAACCTAGACTTAGGACGTACCAGGCGAGCCCCCCTGCTTTTCGTATGTCGTCCAAAGAGGGCTCGGGAGTTCGGTCGCGACACTTTTTATTTTCTTTCTTTTTCCTAACCCTAGGTTGACAAGGTCATCAGTCAATCCTTGTTGGCCAGTGAGCAAGGGTGGTGAACGAGCGAGAGTTGCAGCCCTTGCCTGGATCTGGGTGAGGGCGTCCCTTGCCCAAACCAAGTTAGGGTTGGCCATCGACTTCGCCGACCTAGGGTTAGAAAAGAAAAAGGAAAAGAAAAAAAGAAAAAATAATAAAATATACATAAAATTATTTAAAAAATTAAAATTTTATCTATATTAGTGCCGGCTGTACCATATAGGACCACTGGCCCTAACTAGAATTTCACATCGGCGATTTCAAGCCAAAATTACCCGGAATGACTAAATTGGTAAATCGTCAAAAAGTTTAAAACTAAATGGCAAATCGTCAGAAGTTTTATGATTAGTTTTGGTACAATTGAAGGGTTTAAGACTAAATTAGCAAAAGTGCAATAGGGTTATGACTAAATTGGTCAAATTGAAAAGTTTAGGACTAAATTGGCACAAGTAAAATTGGTTTAGGACTTTTTTTTGGTAATTTCTCCATATCAATAAAATACCGATCATGTAAATAATTGCTATTGGAAACCCATACATCTAATAAATTTATGAGATAGTAACTGAAACATGTCAATCTAAAATTCATTTTAAACTAATCAATTTTCTATGATTCTCGATATTGTAACCCAGTGAGGATCCAAGGAAATTTCTCCTTCAACCTAAAAGATCTTCAGTGACCCAATTTGTTTTTCTTTTATGGGAAAATAAGTTCCGTTTATAATTAGACAGTAATTCAATAGTAAAAATTCGGTCAAATAGTCTCACTCAACATAGAGTACAAACGTTATTTGTATTTGTCAATATAAGATTTTGTGAATTCACTGTCCACCGTTTTAAAAATTTAAGTTATTTAATGAACATGTGATTTAATTTAAAATATTTCGACAGTCAATATGTTGAGGAAATTCGTCGCTTTGTTTGACAAAAAAGAAGAACAAAAGTTTAGCATTGAAACGCGTTTCATAGAGAAGTTGGACTTTCAAGCTAAAGTTCTCCCCTTTGACCCAAAAGAAGAAAAAGACAAAGCTTTTCTAGTTTTTTTATGGACGGTGATTCAATAGTCGAATCATTCAGTTTCATGAAAAGGCAGAAAGTCTTTCTATTAATGATGGTGGCCTCCAATAAGTAGAACTCTCTAACTTGCTTTACTTTTTCGTTTTTTTTTGCTTAGACTAGACGCCAAGAAAGCTAGTCCAAAAGTCTAGGAGGATTGCAATAAAATGACCCAATCCAAGTGCAACGTTGATTCAGTCCACCAATGAATGGCGTGTTAGTGGAACGTTGAAAGGGACATGTTTAGTGGACTAGCGATAGAGACTTTGAATTAAGCGACTTTTATCACTTTGTAGGACGAAATTAGTCGTCCTCCAATTGTCTTTTTATGTTTTGTGCCGACCCGTGACCGCGGCTAAACTTGGACACGTCTCTCCTGAATTGTCAGTGCTCCAAAGAATTCTATTAAGAGTAAGGATTTGGGATGTAACTTTTATGGCGTGAATATGTAGATACCTTTGATAAAGCCAATGAGTTATCAATTTCTTATGTTAGATAACTATTTGGGTATATATATAAGGTTCGTCAAGCAGATCGGCTCGGGTTGGGTCTGATTTGGGTCTGGTCAAAATAATCTGTTTTGATTAATTATTTTACAAAGCAAATTCATTGATCCATTGCTCGACACATCTCTAACCCAACTCAAGATCTATTTTTAGCAATTTGGGTATGGTAGGACGTGTCTTTCAGTGAGATATTGCCTACCTTGTTGATTGGGTGGGATCTACCCTCTGTTGACAATCAACATGTCCATGTACCTCGTTACCAGGATGTAGTCATGACGTGGACGTGTTATAAGGACGTAGCTACGAAAGACGAACCCCAGAAGAGCTTTTGCGCTAAAATGTTAAAGACGAAACAAAAGGAATTGAAGCTCCTAAATATACAGTTTTCTTCAACTTAGAACGAATAAATTGGATTACAAACTGTTTAGAGCTTGATCTTAAAGCAGATGAAGCTTCCATGAATGTAGGGGTGATCAGTTCCCATCCCGGAACCGAGAACCGGACCAAAGGGATGGGTTCTGGTCCGGTTTCCGGATAGGCCATTGAACCGAAAGCTCTCTCATTTCATCATCAAGCTCTGAAGATTTTAGGAACGTGAGTTCAGACAAAGACTTTAGAGTTCGATTATGATCTTGAGGTGCTCTCTGGATGTCGGAGCCGCCGCAAACTGCTGCCGTTCATCTCCTTCCAGCCGTGCCATGTTCTCCTCTATATCACAGTTGGGAGCCTCGAAGAACTCAGATCGTGCTCGATTCTCTACAATCGGTTTCGATATTCGTTGGTGACATTTCCAGGACATCCATTCTCTAATTTTCTCTCTAGCTGGAGTTAGAATCCAGTTTTGCGAAGGTAAGAACCACATGCTTTGCTCTCAGTCATTTTTTCGAGCGAAAACAGAGATTGAGGCTCCAAATGGTGTTGGTCTGAAAATCTGCTGTGGTTAATGCCGAGTTGATGATTGAAGTTCCTATTAGCGGTAATCGTGATAGTTCGAAACGAAGTTGCTGCTTTAATCCTGTGTATAAGCTACCTGATCAAATAGCTCGCCACCTGCTCGATTAAATTCCTGAAGCATAGTAGCATGCCGTGTTTCGGTATTTTGCCGATTGCGTGACTGTCTCTTGTTTGATTTCACGAGTCCTTCGTGGCATATCATACTTGCTTGCCTCAAATTTATACACTACCAAATGTTGTGAAGGAAGGATTAGAGCTTTCTATTTTTTATAGATTTGTAAGAAAAAAAATCGGTTTGATCTAAGTGGGTGGTTCCACACGTGGAATCGGGAACTAGATCGAAAATCACCAGTTTTAAAAAATTGGAATTAGACTGGTACACCTAGGAACTGCCCAAAACTGGTCAGTTTGGTCTGGTCCGAGCAATTCCTTTTGCTCACCTTTTAATGAAATGGACATCTTTTAAGTACGTCGTCATGAAACATAAACACAAATCAATTGCAATACAAAACTGTTCAGATTAAACTTTGTTGTTAAAAAAGGTGCATGTGTGTGGGTGTCACATGAAAGAAGTCCCTCATAGGGAATATCGTATAATGTAGAGTAATAAGCATATCATAGTTAGCCCATGTCTTATTAGTTTAAGTTTTTCAGTGAAGTTGAGTGCAATTGAATATGTTGTGCGTTCGCATTGGAGCCTAATAATCTAAAATCTTTGGAACTGCCCAAAACCGGTCAGTTTGGTCCGGTCTGAGCGATTTCTTTTGCTCACTTTTTAATGAAATGGACATCTTTTAAGGACGTAGTCATGAAACATAAGCACCAATCAATTGCAATACAAAGCTGTTCAGATTAAACTCCGCTGTTAAAAAAAGGTGCATGTGTGTGGGTATCGCATGAAAGAAGTCCCTCATAGGGAATATCGTATAATGTAGAGTAATTAGCATATCATAATTAACCTATGTCTTATTGGCTTAAGTTTTTCAGTGAAGTTGAGTGCAATTGAATATGTTGTGAGTTTGGATTGGACCCTAGTTATCTAAAATCTTTGGAAAATTGTCCAAAAGGTTTTAAACATATTGCACTTTTGCCAATTCAGTCATAAACCTTTTTAATTTTGCCAATTGAGTCATAAACTTTTTCACATTTTGCCAATTGAGCTCATCTAGTCAATTTTGGTGGGAAATTGATACTCGGATGCCGGCCATCCTACTTGGTACGGCCAGTGCTTACCTAGATATTTTTAATACTTTTTGAATCATTTACTTATTTTTTTCTTTTATTTTTCCTTTCCTTTCCTTTCTTTTGTTTGCTTTTTATATTGCACCTCTGGCTAGCAAAGTCTCGCCGGCCCACGCCCTTGCCTATTGGCCATCAAGGGTCGTGAGCCCCTCGCATGTGACCAGAGAGGGCGTTGCGACCCTCACTTGGATCTAGTGTGGGCTTCGACACCTCACTGGCCATAGACGAGGGGCTCGTGGCCTTTGCCTTTGGTCGGCGAGGGCTGAGACACCCTCGTCTAGACCAAGCAAGGGTCGCCGACTATCGCCTATGGCCAGTGATGGTCAACCAGCGACCCCGCCGACCATAGGTGTTAAAAAAAAGAAAGAAAGGAAAATAAAAAAAGAAAAAAGAAAAGAATAATAATAAATAAAATCAAAAAATATTATCAGAAAATATCCATGTCAGAGTGTAGGTGCCATGTAGGATGGCTAGCATTCACATTATCAATTTTTGGCCAAATTTGATCGGATGAACTTAATTGGCAAAACGTAAAAAGGTTCTCAATTGGCAATATTAAAGGTTTATGACTGAATTGGCAAAAATATAATAAGTTTAGGACTTTTTGGACAATCCCCTAAATCTTCTACAACTCCAATCCGAGGAGACTTCAAACAAGGACTTTTTCCCCCCCTAAAATATTGAAACTAGATTCAGTTATGGGAAGAATTAGAGGAATTGCTATGCTGGACTATTAACATGACAATCGTGCAAATATTTAATTTGTTGTAAAATATTGCGTTGCAAGAATATAATAGAGAGAATAGAGAGAGATTAAGAAGAGAAAGTAGATAAACACCAAAGATGGTATAGAAAGTCAGAAGAGAAATTTTATTCTCACTGTATATTTTCCTCTTTCATTCTCTTCTTCTGTTTTAATTTCTTATACAATGACCAAAACTAAGCTTCTATTTATAAGTAAACAAGGATGCACATATCATTAATGTCAATGTATTGAATATATACATTGAATAGGGAGATGGGCATTCATACGTAGAATGTAGGTTACGAATGTGCCATAATAGGTACATTGAATATAATGAATATTCATTTATGTATTTCATAACACTACCCCTTGAATATTCATTGTATTCATGAATGTGCATTGAATGATATTGCCTCATTAAAAACCTTAAGCCGGAAAAACCCAGTGGGACAAAAATCGGACAAAAGGGAAAAAGAGTACAGGGCATAAATTTTATGATCTCTTCCTTTTATGGATGCATTAATTGCCTCATTAAAAACCTTAAGCCGGAAAAACCCAATGGGACAAAAACCGGACAAAAGGGAAAAAGAGTGCAATGCATAGTTCACAATATCTCCCCCTCAATTTAAGCTATATAGCCACTGCTGGGGCTAGTTAATCTTGCATCTTATGAACTCGCCGCATACCAATGCCATACACTAATTTCTCAAAAGTTGATGTTGGCAATGATTTGGTAAAAAGATCTGCAAGATTATTTATGGATTGAATCTGCTTAACATCAATTTGTCGACTGTCTTGAAGTTCGTGAGTATAGAAAAATTTCGGCGAGATATGCTTGGTCCTATCACCTTTGATATATCCTCCCCTAACTTGTGCAACACAAGCAGCATTATCTTCATAAATTATAGTGGGAGAATTTGTAATTGGTGTTAAGCAACAAGAATTGTGAATATGTGTTATAACGGATCTTAACTAAACACACTATCTTCCAGCTTCATATAAAGCAATAATCTCAGAGTGGTTAGAAGATGTAGCTACTAGCGATTGCTTCGTAGAACGCCAAGAAATGGCGGTGCCATTATAACAAAATAAATAACCAGTTTTGATAGTGAGCTTTATGTGGATCAGATCTATATCCAGCATCAGAATATCCAACTAAACCAGAGGTAGTGGAATCCTTGGAATAATATAATCCCAAATCTATGGTTCCTCGGAGATAATGAAAAATATGTTTAATTCCATTCCAGTGTCTCCGAGTTGGCTCAGAACTAAAACGTGCCAATAAATTTAACGCAAAAGTGATGTCTGGTCTCGTACATTGTGCCAAGTACATCAAAGCCCCAATTGCATTGAGATATGGTACTTCAAGACCAAGTATCTCTTCATCAGATTCTCTAGGACGAAACTGATCCTTCTGGGGATCTAGAGACCTTACAACCATAGGGGTGCTCAATGGGTGAGCCTTGTCCATGTTGAAGCGTTTAAGTAATCTTTCAATGTATGCTGATTGATGGACGATTATTCCATTTGCTTTATGCTCAAGCTCTAGACCAAGACAAAGTTTGGTTTTACCCAAATCTTTAACTTTAAATTCCTTTTTCAAATACTCAGCAATTTTAGCTAACTCTTATGGAGTTCCAATTAAATTTATATCGTCGACATAAACTGCTACAATAGCAAATCCGGTTTCTGATTTCTTAATAAACACGAATGGGCAGATAGGATCATTCTTGTACCTTTCCTTAATTAGGTACTCACTTAGGCATTGATACCACATGCGACTGGATTGCTTTAACCCTTACAAAGATCTTTGCAATTTTATTGAGAATAAGTTACGGGGAGTGCATGCATCAGGCATTTTGAATCCCTCGGGAATTTTCATATAAATATTTAAGTCTAATGAGCCATATAGATATGCCGTCACAATGTCCATAAGACGCATTTCCAATCTTTCAGAGAGTACCAGACTAATGAGAAAATTAAATGTAATCATATCCATCACAGGTGAATATGTCTCATCATAATCAATCCCAAGTCTCTGGGAGAATCCTTGGGCAACGAGTCGGGCTTTATACCTGACAACCTCGTTTTTCTCATTTCGTTTCCGGAAAAATACCCATTTATATCCAACGGGCTTTACATTATCGGATATGCAAGTTATGGGTCCAAAAACCTCTCGTTTAGCTAGGGAAGCTAATTCAGCCTTAATGGCTTCCTCCCACTTAGACCAATCTTACCTTTGACGGCATTCAATAATAGATTGCGGCTCACAATCATCATCCATAATTTTATGAGCAACTGAGAATGCAAAAATATCATCAATGATGATTTCATTCCGATCCCAAATCTCATTACAATATGTAATGGAATTCTCAGTATTCCTAGGGTTGATGATCTTTTCATGGGTTTGTGCCTCTTCAGGGGCATTAAGCTCTTTAGGAGTAAGCACAGCACCAGGCTCTTCTGGAGCGGATTCTTGATTCTTTCCCCTTCGTTTTCGAGGAACAGTGCCTTTTGATCCTATCGGTCTACCACGCTTCAAATGTGGGGGATTTCGATCCATTTTAGCTTGTCCTTCGGGAACAGCTATCCTAGCTGGAGCATTTGTAGCTGGAATATGAGACTTCGTTACCTTAGTAGTATCATTAAATGCGCCAGGAAGTCTATTAGCTATAGCCTGTAAATGAATTATGCGCTGCACCTCGTTTTCACACTCAAGAGTTCTTGGGTCTAATTGAGATAAAATTTTCTCATTCCAGGATAAAACCTTAATTGGTTTTTGCTTCGCAGCCATGTCTGTTTTAGGTGTCCTAATTGATGGAAACATAGTCTCATTGAAATGATAATCTGCGAATCTGGCAATAAAAAGATCACTAGTAGTCAGTTCCAAGAATCTAATGATGGACGGTGAATTAAACCCAACATAAATACCCAAACGGCATTGGGGACCCATTTTCATTCTTTTTTGTGGTGCTATAGGCACCTGTACTGCACAACCAAAGGTGTGTAAATGTGAAATATCAGGTTCATAACCAAGAACCATTTGAAGGGGAGATTGTAAGAGACTAGCAGTGGGGCGCAATCTTATTAGGACTGCCGCATGCAAAACTGCATGACCCCATGTTGTATCTGAGATTCATTTTCAATAATAGAGTGCGGGCAATGATTTGGATATGTTTAATCAAGGATTCTGCCAATCCATTTTGAGTATGAACATATGCGACCGGGTGCTCAACCTCGATTTCGAGTGAAGCACAATACGTATCAAAACTCTTTGATGTAAATTCACCAGTATTATCCATCCTTACGCCTTTAATTGGATAATCAAGGAATTGTGCCCGGAGCTTAATCTACGCAAGTAAACGTGCAAAGGTGACATTGCGCGTATATAATAGACAAACATGGGACCATCTACAGGATGCGTCCACTAGTACCATAAAATATCGAAATGGTCCACTTGGTGGTTGTATTGGTCCACAAATATCACCCTGAATTCTTTGCAGGAATAAAGGGGATTCAAGATCAACCTTTGTTATAGAAAGTTTGATAATGAGTTTTCCTTGTGAACAAGCTTCACAATTATAATCTTTGGACAACAATACCTTTGTATCCTTTAAAGGGTGCCCTTTTGTATTCTAGATTATTCTACCATCATTGAAGCGCCAGGGTGACCAAGGCGATCATGCCATAATCCAAATTGATCAGGATTTACCAATCTCCAGGATATGGTGGAGTAGGTTTCAACGGCCTTAATCATGACACAATACAAATCCATAGAAGAAGCTTCTAGCTTCTCATGGATGGTCTTCAGGCCCATATTATAAGAGGTAATGCCAATATATCCCTTATTTTGCTCATAAATAGTCTCAACATGGTACCCATTACGGCGTATATCTTTGAAGCTAAACAGATTCCTTTTTGATCTACTGCTTAGAAATGCATTCTCAATATACAGGATGGTGCCTTTTGGCAAAACAATTGTGGCATTCCCGAAACCATCAATAATCGGAATAGGACCAGATATTGTATGGACATGTGTCTTACGTAATGTCATACTCGAGAAAAAGTGTCTACTACGAAATATGATATGCGTTGATGCACTATCAAGCAAACAAACATCTTCCTTTTTCTCGGTGTTTTCCATTTGCATTTATGTTGACAACTTCAGATGTCAAGTATCATAAAATTTTCATATTAGTTATAGGGTCAAATAAAATTTCAAAATAATAAATATTATATTAAGTTCATAAGCATTTCATTGCATAACCATATTAAAGAACAATAAAAGGTAATACATTTAAAGAAAAACAACTAGAAAAGAAATTATTAGAATCATAAAATTCAAAGTCTAAGATGTCATCCACCAGTCTGATGCTTCATCAAAGTCATTAGAGGTCCTCAAAGAAATCAAAGACATCTGGGGATGCATTTACTACTTCAGGAGCAAGAGGAGTCCCACCAACAGAGATATTGTTGGCCTCAACAGTGGTTATGGCAGTAGGATTAATTTCAATGGCGTGAGATTCACCACGTTTACCCGTATTTTTTAAAGATGCCTGGTATAGATCAACAAAGTGCTTTGGCATACGACAAGTACGTGACCAGTGCCCAGTCATGCCACAACGATGGCAAATACTTTCATTAGTCACCTTCTTTGGCTTCTTTTCTTTGTCATGATTCGGGCCAAAGTTAGATTTCCTAGGGCGGTTAAATTTTCTGCCACCCCTTCGAGGATTATATTCTTGCCTACGCTTGTAGCCCTTAAAATGACCAATAATTTTCTCAGAGTTTGCATGTGCTTCAGGCAATGCTTTTGAGCCAGCAAGTCTAAGATCATGATTTTTTAATAGCAATTCATTAGTTTGCTCAGCAGTGAGGAGCACAGAAATTAAATCAGAGTATGTGGCAAATTGACGTTGTCGGTATTGCTGTTGCAATATAATATTCGAAGCATGGAAGGTGGAGAAAGTTTTCTCTAACAGTTCCGCATCAGTGAGCTTGATACCGCATAACTCAAGCCGAGAAACAATATCAAATAAAGCGGAATTATAGTCAGACACTGATTTAAAATCTTGCAGTCTGAGATTTTGCCAGTCATACTGTGCTTGAGGGAGGATAACAGTCTTGGTATGATCATACCTATCCTTCAACCTCTTCCACAGGGTCTGAGGGTCTCGAACGGATAAATATTGAGTCTGCAGGCTCTCATGCAAATGACGACGAATAAAAATCAGTGCATTTGCTTTATCTTTTGCATTTGAGATTCCGTCTTCTGTAATTGCGTTAGCAAGATCTTGCCCTTGGAGGTGCATTTCCATGTCAAGGCACCAGGATAGATAATTATTTCCACTCACTTCGAGGATGTGGAATTTGGGCTTTTTAATATTTGCCATAATTCTTGCAAAACAAATGAATCCTTAAATTAATTAGAAGGATTTCCAAATATCCACCGCCACTTCAGGAGCAGAAGGATACTTTTAGGTTGGAAATTTTGGCTTCAGGCCAAGAAAAAGAAAAAAAGAAGAATTGATAGAAGAAGATGAAGTATAAGTTGATTAATAAAAAAAAGAATACTTACCTTGCAAGAATTATTTACTCAATTGGTAGATCTTCGTGCTGATAACGAGTTGTAAAATATTGCGTTGCAAGAATATAATAAAGAGAATAGAGAGAGATTAAGAAGAGAAAGTAGATAAACACCAAAGATGGTAGAGAAAGTCAGAAGAGAAATTTTATTTTCACTGTATATTTTCCTCTTTCATTCTCTTCTTCTGTTTTAATTTCTTACACAATGACCAAAACTAAGCTTCTATTTATAAGAAAATAAGGATGCACATATCATTAATGTCAATGTATTGAATATATACATTGAATAGGGAGATGGGCATTCATACGTAGAATGTAGGTTACGAATGTGCCATAATAGGTACATTGAATATTCATTCATGTATATAGGTTACGAATGTGCCATAATAGGTACATTGAATATAATGAATATTCATTCATGTATTTCATAACATAATTGATATTCTTGTTCTTATTACTTACGTGTACTATATTTAGCATTGGACTGCGTCAATTTGTATGGTATTTAAGGTAAAGGGAGAATCCTAATTTTTTTTAGATAATAGTCATCGACTTGAGTCTAAATTTTTATTTTGTTTGATTAAATCTTAAAACTTGTAAAATTCTCCTATTTGTTCCTTTAGTTTTAAGCGGATGGAACGTTTACATGGCATTTTTTTAATTGATTTTTTCATTTCTTTTTAGCTGCGTTGTGCAGATCTGATACCAAGTGGATTCCACAATAGAGAAAGACCACAAATTAAAAACAAAGAAAAGAGAAGAGGCGGAGATAGATTTTTCACCATCTAAGTCAACACCCTTTTTTTTAGAAATAACTTTTTGACATGCCTAGTGGGAACATCGCAGTTCAATTTAAGGAATCCCAAAGGCAAGAACAATGAATCAACAAGTGCCTGACAATGTTGCGGCTGCAGATCCTTCATCGCACAACGACAATGATAGGGCTGTACACTCTGATTCTTCAGCCGCTCAGGCAGCTGTGGAGGAAGCCCAACGAGGCAATGCTAACGTCTCGAGGATTCCGACGGATGAGCAAATGAGGGAAATGATGCCAAATCCTAATGTGGTTACAATCATATGAAGGTTGTATGAGGATCAACAAAATGACTTGGCAAACTACATCGTGAGGCACATATCTGATATGAGAACAATGGTCGTCAATGAGATCGACAACTTTGTTTCATGGCCGGGATCATCCAACCAGCCGTTTCCGCTTCAATGGAGTCTTGTTGTTCTAGGGTATGTCCCTTCAACTTCTAATTAGTTTAATAATATTAATAATTTAGGTAAATTATGTTTGTGCTAGAGCACCAGAAGAAGATTATTACATTTATATGCTTGTATGGTGACTACAAATAGTATGAGTGTGTGTGATGTTGGTGAACATTCACATAAGATCACATAACATATTATAGTGGTTCAGCTTTATTACCAAGTCTACGTTTACTCTCTAGATAATAAGCAAATGTTTTTCCTTTCATACAATAGATCACACTATCAAGACACAACGATTGCTATTACACTTGTACACTTGATTTCGTTGCAAATTCAAAGTAGTGTTGTTTCATCGAAATTGTTCCCGCGACGAAATATAATTCACTGAACGTCATTCTACGATTTTTAATGAGAGGAAATCGGGTTTTGTGGCGACTCCAAACAGGAGATATCTAGGCGTGAGCAAAGAACTTGCTTGTTTTGATCAGTAATGTAGATTCAAACCGTGACAAGTTCTGATCAACAAGAACTTTAAACTTTATAAACAATTCAGATAGATCCATCCAGTTGCTAACTGGCAGCATCCGAACTCCATTGACACCATATTACAAAATCACTGTGCTCAGAACATAAGTGACTACAACTAAAGGAATTGAAAGTATGGTGTTGGAAAGTAAAGATAATTGAAATATAGCATTTTGATTGTGTGTTCGCGGGGGGGTTTCCTGGCTGTTGAGTGGTATTAATACTGAGAGCACGATAACTGTTTCTCTAATGCCATCTGCCAATGCCTCCCACTGATCCCATCTTTACCGTTCCTTGCATGACATCTATCCGCTAACCATTTGTTTGACTTGGTCCTAGCTTTGACACATTTCCTTCCCCGTCAGATAACTGTCGTCGGCACTACTCTATTTCGACACCTATCGTTTCGTAAAAAGTAATCATCATTGATCTTATTTTATTCTAACACCTGTCTTTTCGTAAAAAGTAACCATCATTGATCCTTATACCGACACCTGTCCTTCTTTGCGAGAAATCTGTCATTGATCTTATTTTGTTCTGATGCCTGTCCTCCCAAAAAGTAACCATCTCCACTTGCATTTCTTGTCGACATCTTTGACAACCCAATTTTCTCATGACAATCTTCATTGATGATCTAGAGTACTAAAACCGGACGACACTCATTCTCTATGCCGTTAGTCTTTTCAATTTTAAATTCTTGAATTTCCCACCAGGACATTCCAGTAATTGCCAACTGTCTACTGTTATCATTTTGATAATTAACTTTTACAGCTCACGTCATCCTTCGACAAGCCACATATATTTTGTCACTTTGCTCATCCCTTTTATATTAGACCGTCAACGATCTAATTTATTTATTGGTGTATATAAGTGTAAACCTATTACCTAAAGTATCATATCAAGAGCAATGATACTTCTTGATTTTAGATAGCCAATTTTGGAAGCCAAAGATTGATTGTATGGGCGACCAAATTTACGAGAACTTAGATTGATTGACTTCAATGGCTAAATTGATCTGCTTAACAATTGTCCAATGGATAGTTTGGAGATTGATCCTTATGAGGATTGTCCAATGAGAATATTGAATGCTGAGGAATAGAAAAGGAGATCAACAAGATGCCGAAGAAAGAAAGAAATTAAGAGCGCAAAAATCCAAATACAAAGAAAGCTTTACACCTTTATACTGTCTTCCTTGTACAGAAATTGTAATCTTTTGAGAAGTGTATCACTGATATAGTTTGTGTTTAGGTGTGAGATAGTGGCATCCATTAGCTTGACTATAAACAGAGCGGCACATTCTAATGTAACTACTCAAAGATTACTAGTGAAATCTAACCAGTAGGCTATTAGTCTGGGAGAGTAAAAGTAGGCTTACATTAAGACGAACCACTATAAAGCTTTGAGTGCATCTTTCTCTATCTCTCTGCTCATACTCAATATGTCTGATAGAAGTGCACTGCATTAATTGATATAACATGTTCCTACATATATCAACTCGCTAGTTGAATATGATCTTATGCTTATATCAAACTTGACACTTTAAATTTCACAACATTTAGTCAAGTTTATTGAAATCACCTATTCACTTCTCTCTAGGTGATACTATTAACCAGCATCAGCACTGTCTTAGAAACATTTGCACTTAGTTGATACTAGTTTCACATTGAAAATTCTTTAATGCGCCACAATCTATGTTGTACCGACACCGACATGCGACACGCGACACGCGACACGCCATTTCTCAAAAAATAGAGAATTCCAACGCATTGGGACACGTTATATATTAAATATATATTTTTATATATACATAATAAATTATTATTTTTAAATTTGATTCAAATAAGTAAATGATAAAAAAAAAGCCTAGAATGAATTTACCCTAAAAACATTATACACACGTGAGCTTAAGTAAACATAAATTTTCAAAAAATAATTTTGTGTAAATAAATATATTAGTTAATAAACTAAAATTAGATAATCAAATTAGAAAAAAAAGGAAAGTACAAGATCAAAAATTTTAAAAAAATAGACCATTGTTAGAAGCCCAGCCCACTTTCATTTGTGAAAATCCTAGTACCATCTTCTTCTCTTTTTCTCCGCCTCCTGCTCTCTCCAGCTTCCTCCTTCGCGTGACCCGCAGCCTCCTCTCACCTCTTCCTTCTCCTCTGTCGTCGGCGAAGCCAAGGCAAAGGAGATGATGGCGTGAAGGGTGTCATCTTCGGCACTAGAAAAGCGGGAGGCGAAGGAGATGACGGCGTGGAGGGTGTTGTCCTCGGCGCCGGAGATCTGGCACCTTCTTCATCATCTATCTCTCTCGGCTGCACCTTCTTCCTCATCTCTCTCGGTAACGAAGGACACGCGTGTCGCCAGCGTGTCCGATGCATTGACCACGTGTCGGATGTCCGACACCTCCTTACCGCGTGTCCGAGCGTGTGGAATGCGTGTCGGATGTGTGTCAGTGTCCGACACCGACACGGTGGCTCTTAGAGCGTGTCGGTGCTACATAGGCCACAATCAATAGTGCCAAGCCCGAGGGTTTATGCATATTTATTAAATTATTTGCAAAAAAAAAGGTTAAAGTCTATGGCATAATACGCACTTGATGTTTCAGCATGCCTTTTGGTCGATAAAAGAATGATGTTGCGTGTCTTTTTCCCAATAATATTCAAACAAGGAAAAGAAGGAAAAGACATTTTCCTGAATTTTGCCTTAAGATTGACGCAATTCGATTATATTAATATCACGTGATTCCATTCGCTTTTGATTGATGATGAAAAGACACGCGTATGTTGTCGGGGAGCATTAGAAGTAATGTCTTCTTAATATTCTTTTGTTCTTATCAAACTCTCAAGTGCTTGCTAATATAAACTGACAATTCTCATATAATATCTCCAACATAGAAGAAACGTCTGTGTGGATTTTGACATACACATTATTTCCTACAAGTTAATTATGTTTTCTTACATAATTTTTTTCCAGCATGTATAAAACACAGCAAATCTTTTTACTTAAATGTAGGAGTAGTTACAATCTTTGGTATTTCCTCCTAATTTATTTATTGTAGTACCCCCATAAAAATTCTTCTTCACGCTTTTTGAAACCATACACGTGCCAACACAATAAGTTCGAACCTCAAATGATTCACATTGACATTTGAAAATTGATAAAGGATCATTAAGCTCGAACCCTAAATGATTTACATCTTATAGCAAAGGATCATAACCCGAACCTCGATGAAGTACTTTCATCTTTCTCTTTCAGGGAGGAAATTGTCCGATTAGTACAAAGCCTATTATACATATGTCAATTTAATCTTAAAATGTTCAACTTTACCAATTTATTCTCATGCCTTTGCACGAAATTTCAAGATAGTTCTTTTGACCAATTTTCGTCGGAAATTGCTGATATGAAATTGTATTACGTGGGATGGCTGGCGATCACTAGGGCTGCGAATGATAACCATTCTGTTTCTCTATTTCTGTTTCAGAAATAGGTTTAGAATATAAATCCGTTTAGTAACGCAATTTTAATTTCTATTTCTGGAACAAAAATTTGTTCCAGAAATACATTTGAAACAGAAATTAAAAGTTAAAATTTTTTGCTTCTTTATTTCTGAAACAGAAATGAGAAGTTAAAATTCTTCTCATTGCTCACCCTCGCTACTAGTCAGTCGCCCATCCGCCACCCACTTGCTGACGACCGTCGCTCACCGCCACCAGCTGACGACCACCACCCCCCGCCGCCCGTCGTCCACCGGCTACTGTCTCCCGTCGCTAGCTGCCCTCCTCCCGCCACCGCTCGAATCCCCCCGCCGCTTGCCTCCCACTGCCGGCCATAGTCTCCCATCGCCCGCATCCCACCGCCGGCCATCGTGGGCCGCCACCTGCCGTCCACCGACCACTGTCTCCCACCGCTAGCTGTCCTCCTCCCTCCACCACCCGCCACCCATCTCCCACTGCTGGCCACTGTCTTTCACCACCGGCCTCCCTCCTCTCGCTATGACATCCTGAAAAATTAGTCCATTTGGGAATTATGAAATACTGGATTTTATGAAATCTGCTCGCAGTAAATTCTCGCCCGGAACTGATCACTCCTGGGAATGCTAACCATTAGGGAAAGGCTAATAGGGGAATTAAATTCGCACGACTAAAGGAAATTCGACCGTGAATGGATTTCGACCATTAAATCGCGAAAGTGATATTTTGAGCCACTGTTGGCCGATCCAAGGATAGTTAGGGGTCAGTTCGCCACTGTCCTAGTAGTGGATCGCGGGTGATTCCGTTGGACCACGAAACGACTTGACGAATGATTTTGAAATTATACCGAACGATCGTACCCCTCGGATCAAGTGATTGATCTTCGCGATTTTAATGACAACCGAGGTCATCACGCACCGGATGGACTTGCACGTGACTCGATTTAGTATCAGTCATGAGTTGATTCTGCGAATTTCCCCAGCAAGCCGCCCGTTAGATCGAGAAACGCTCGAGTTGCGTTTAATAGAATTTAATTATTGAAATTTTGCCCAAATTGGACACCGGAAAATTAGGAAGTCACGTCGGAACACTAGGACGACGTTGCACGTGACACGTGTGAATTTTTGGTGCGCTCAAATCCTTTGGAAAAATTCGATTTGGGCAAGAAACGGAGAATTGGACCATTTTACCCTTGGGAATTAATAAAGGGTTAGTGTGTGAGAGAAGGGTATTTTGGTAAATTGCCAAAGTGGTCAAAATTAATATTTAAAACCCTTGACCCCCCTTTCTCTCTCTTCCCTCTCTTCTTCCTCCCTTTTTCCCGTGAATTCCCCCCTCCTCCGTGAGAATTTCCTTTCCACCGTGTGCTCTCTCTCTCTCTCACAGCCGGCACCGCCGCTCGCCGCCACCACACCGGACCACCCTCAAGCCACCGTCCACGCCGCCGTATGCCACCATCACCCCCTCCCGTCGTCCCTCTCTCTCTCTTTTGGCCGTGAGGCCCTCGGCCGCGCGCAAGCCACGCCGTCGCCGTCCAAGCCAATCGCCGCCATCCGGAAGTTGTACGTTGTCGCCGTTGTCCCCGATTAAGGGCCGCCGCTCCCCGTTCTAGCCGATTAAGTCTAGAACTTGGTAAGTCATCCTCTAATCCCGATTTAGGGTTTTGGGTATCGCCGGATAATTTAATTTTGGGTGAAATTGGACTTGTGCGGGTGTGAAATGTTAGGGTTTTAGACCGGGAATGTATGGCGGGCCTTGAGGAATTAATTTGGAATTTTTGGAGGATGATTTGAGGGAATTTCAAGCTCAGAATCACTGTTCATGAGCTGTGATTCACTATTCACGAGGCTGTGATGCTCGATTCGGCACGTAAATTGGATTTTTAGAACCGGTATTTAATGACGAGAAAATCCCGTGAAGGACCGGAGTCGATTTGAGGTCGTTTGGTTAGAGAAAAATAACGATTTCTATGTTTCTAGAACGCGGGTAAGTCGCGACTAATCCCAATTTAGGACTTTGGGTATCGACGGATGATTTCGGACGAAATCAGTATGGAATTAGGTGCGGAATGGTATGAATAGGGAGTGGAAATTTTATGGCGGGCCGTAGAAATTAATTCGCGCATTATTTATTAGAAATTCAGAAAATTGGGCTGCGAATTTACTGTTCACAATCCTCGAAACACTGTTCACAAGCTGTGAATTACTATTCATGGGGCTGTGAGGGTCCGATTGAGGCGCGGGTTGAATTTTTGGAACCTAGAAATTATGGCGAGAAAGTTCCATGAAGGACCGGATTTGATTTGACGTTGTTTGGTGGGAGAAAAATAGAAATTTCCGTATTTTATGTGCATGTGAGATATAATTGAGTTGGGATGGTGAAATTAATTGTGCAATTATGCAATTGGTGGATTGAATTATGTTTGCAGTGTGCACGCATGGGCCAAAATGAATTAATTGTGATATTGGCCATATGGAATGCTTTGTGAGCATAATAATCACGTGTGAAATGCTGCGTGCACGGGCCACGTGTGACGGGCCAGTTGAGTGGCAAGTGTGTGTTGCGCGTGTGAATTAAATGAGAAATTTTGTGTGGATTGGGAAAGTGTGCCGTCCTGAGGCGTGTACGTTTACGCGGGACGATGCCCGGTATTACCGGAAGACTGCCAGCCTGGGGCGTGAATTTCTACGCGGGTTGTGCAATAGGTGGTGGATGTTGAGCCTGAGGCGTGTACGTTTACGCGGGCAAGAAACATGGCCTGAGGCGTGTACTTCAACGCGGGCCGGAAATGATGTGATGAGTGGTCGCAGTGTACCTGAGGCGTGTACATTTACGCAGGTCACTGGCGAGTGATGTGGGAAGTGTTGTGGAAAGTGGTCGCAGTGTACCTGAGGCGTGTACGTTTACGCGGGTCACTGGCGAATGATGTGGGAAGTGTTGTGGAAAGAGGCCGCAGTGTACCTGAGGCGTGTGCGTATACGCGGGTCACTGGCGAGGAATGTGGATGGAATAGTGTGAGAATGAAAGGAGTGTGTGACATGAAAATTTTGCACGCTTGTGATTGTATTAAATTGTTTGCTGTGTGATTATGTGGCATGTGTGTATGTTTGTGTGTTTTGTGAAATTGTCTGGAGGTACGTGATAGCCTAGGTTGGGTTTAGGGGTGTACTTACTGAGAAGTATCTCACGGTTGTTTTCAACCAAATAATTTCAGAACCCCGACAGGACCCATGAATCCTCCGCCACCGCCACCAGTACGTTCTGGAGTTCCAGTGCATACACAGTATGAGACAGCTGAGTTTCAAATGGAAGACGGATGAGGAGGAGTCAGACTCGGAATGGACGCCAAGTAAGGGGGCGTAAAAGTTAATCCAGGAGTAAGAAATAGATGGTGGATGAGTATCATTTTTGGATCAAAAGCCGGGCTGTCAATCTTTTTGTTGTATCGATGATGTGTAAAGAGGTGTATGTGTATGTGATGGTGGTTTAGTGAGGTGGTTGTAAATTATAAAATGGTAAGTTATGAGTTGTGAATATTTTACAAGTTGGAATGAAAGTAGTTGCTTATTCTCTCTGATTGTTATCCCAAGTTTTTAATTTTCAGGGTCTAATTGTTGTTACCCGCTGCGGTAGTAAATCTCTGATGGAGTTTTGAGGTCAGCGATATTCCTGGGACGTCGCTTGAATCAACCAGGTAAGGGTGTAGCGTGCCCGATGGGTTCGGGGCGTGACACTCGCTGTCGCCCACTATCGGCTGCCGCTCGGCTCCCACCGTTGGCTACCATGGGCCACCGCCCACCGTCCAACCGGCCATCGCTCCCACCTCCGGTTGCCCTCCTGCAATTGCCGCCCACCGCCAGCCACCGTGGGCCGCCGCCCGCCATCCACCGGCCACTATCTCCTACTGTCGACAGCCCTCCTCTCGCCGCTGCCTCGCCCTTGCCATCCACCGCCCGCCGTCCACTCACCGGCCACTTGAGAGAAAGAAATTTTTTGCCGTTATCAAACAAATTTATATTTTTAGAACAGAAATTTTGTGTCATTATCAAACGTATTTTTTTGCTCAGAAATTCCTCTAGAAACAAAAGTAAAAAAATCAATTTCTGGCCATAAATTGATTTTTCAAACAGAATGGTTGTCATTCGCAGCCTAGACCACCATGTCAGCGATTTCCGTAAAAAATTAACTGAAATGATTATATTGGAACTTCGTGCAAATGTTTAGGATAAAATATCCTTATCATGAGGTTAGGGACTGATTAGGTAATGTTCCCTATTTCAGGTGCATTGTTTTTTCTTGGAGCGTCTTTTTTTGGGTCATAAGTACCCATGATATGGTGTCCAACGGTGGCAGGCCAATCACCTAGTGCAGTTGCCCTAGTGATCAATTGCTCAATCTATCTTCCATAAGGTTATTAAGAAAAAGTCACAAAATTCAAGTTAAGTTAATTTTTTATTGTCCAATGCTCTAATGCCTTCGGACTCTGCTGCATCATGCAAAATGAGATATGCTGCTATAATGAACTCGTTAATCTCGACTCTTTGGGTTTATAAAGTGCTGAGTAATTAAGTCTAAAATTGAACATCTCACAGTGAGTATGTGACTACTATGGTTATACCCAAGGAAAAAATTGACGCTCTTCGTCCCACTCCACTCTTTTATGATAATTCAATACAAAATGTGATAAAAATACACAAATATGAAATAATGACAACCCACCAACATGTTGGGCTTCTAGATGATTCCTCAATAATTGGGTGTCCTCGTTTCTAAAGTCATTCCTGGGGAACTGGCTCACGTTGCCTTGTCCCTGAAATTTGTTTCCTAATTAGTTGGCTCCAATTCAAATGGGAGTGGTTTGGCAAAATACAAAAGGGAAAAAGGAAAATATTATTTTGTTTGGCTATGTTTATTATTCTTGGTAATAAAAATAACGTATGAGATAAGATTGTCATGTTTCATGTGTTCCCCCTGCTATGACTCAATGGAAGTTTCGGAGAGACTTGGCCTTTATTTGTGCACGGACGATCTTATCTCTTTAAGTTTGGTCGCGATTTATATCACAATTAGAAGATAAGTGAAAAACTTTGTGATTTGACATTAAAAGATTCCCAGAAGTAAAATTCAAAATATGGCACTCCACGTTTTTCGAGACAAAATGTCCCGGTTATTTTTCCAATTTAGCCAACTACTACTACAAATAATAAACAACCTATAATACTGTGAAGCTCCACCAAGATTCAACAACAATTGGGCTAGTTTTGTTATTTTTTGCCAGTGAGTGTCTTAGGCAATACTAAGTTTATTAGATATTGTGAAAAATGAAGGAGCGCAATTCATAAGTATTTTTGCGAGGGCTAAACAGATTTTACTTTTCTTTCAATTTTAATTGAACAGGAGAGAAAGAGAGAGAATTAGAAATAATTAGTGATGATAACTTCACCCGCTCAAGTGCAGATATGTGGATTTGTCTAGTCCCAATGGGGTAGCAAAAACCAACATAGGACAAGTTTTGATATGCGGGTTCAACTCGAGAACCGAACCTGTCAAAAAGTGCAACTTAAAAAATTTAAACTAATATGTAAAGAGAGAACATATGAATATAAAGAGTTGATTAGGAGTTACACGTGAAACTTAAATAATAGGAATGGACGCACACGCTAAAAAGCCAGAACTTAATTATGATACCATGTTAGAAACCCAAAAGGTAAAGCTAATAACTTGAGGAAGACCACATGGATATGAAGAGCATATAAATCTCGTTGTCAAGTGATGTGAGATATTTTAGCTGAACTGAACCGGCCATAACCGACTTGTTCTAGGTCGGTTCACATAGGGATCGGTTCAGTTTCCAAGTTGGGAACCGGTCTTGACGATTTGCTTCCTAGTTCTATTCTCTAAACCTGCGAACCAGCCGGACCAGTTTTCAGATAGAATTGGTTTTGAACCAATTCAAATTAACCCTAAACTATCTCAGATCTCTTATGTTTTTTTCTAGTTCTCAGGTTTCTCACTTCTCTCACTTCTCATTTTCAAATCTGCAGCTGCCCCCCCTCTCTCTCTCTCAAATCGGCGGCTTCCTTCTTGGCTTGCTATGCACAATCGTCAATCCACTAAAGACAGATTGTTGAGATGGAGTACACTGGTTTCATCACTTTGTTGTTTGTGTAACTCTGCGGATGAGGATAGGAACCACTCACGTTTTGGATGTCCAATCGGCTTGCATATTTGGAAAGCAAATTTGCAGCTTCATCTTGTTGATAGAGTACACCGGGGATTGGGAAGTGGATGTAGCATGGCTTGTTCTTCTTTCAAACGAAAAGCTTTTCCTAAACTGCTTTTTAAGCTTTCATGGAATACTTTACAAAAAAATACAAAAACAAAGATAGGCTGGTTTTTAAGTCGAACCTAAAACAGGCTTGGAATTGGTCGTTATCCTAGGCCAGGGTTGACCGGTTCATTTCCCAACTCCAATTACTGGAAACCAACTCTGATAGGATAGGTTCTGGGTTCTTAGTCCGGAACCGATCAACCACTACTCTTTATTAAATCTGCTAACAAATTCTAGAAGTATGTCAAAGTGACCGATTTCTGGATTCAATGATCTGGCGTTCATCCAGGCGTAGAACTCTTGCAATCGTCCATGCCATTTGTGATATGGAAGATCATCAATGGTAAAGGAAAGCCCGGAGGCGCTGGGAGCATTGGAATTAGGCTGTGCTGGTTCTGGATCATCCCTCGCACTCAATTCTTCTTTTGATTGCCGTTTATATTTGTTATACTTTCACATGCCTCTTGAGACTAAGATGGCGGAGAAAACTTGCGCCGGTTGGGAAGTGTGACCTATATAAGACGGTGTTGACACCTAAATTTTGCCCAAATCATTTAGGATTTTATCACATAAAAATTAGGGTTTAATCTTCTAATCCCCTAAAAAAAATATTTTCATTAAATTGCATGGCATGTAGACATTAGGCACATTTGCATTAATAGGGCCTAGTAAAAAAAAAAAAAGAGAGATCCTGGGCCGGGCTCGTCGGCCCTTTCTTTCTTTTTTCGCCGTCGTTTTATTTTTAGTGCAGCCCATTTTTATTTTCTTTTCCCTTTTTCTTTTTCTCCCTCCTCTTTTCTTTTTCCGCGCGGACCAGCCCTCTTTCCCTCAGCCCAACCCGCGCCTGTTCACCTTCTCCCCCCCAGTCAACATATCTGAGCGTACGGGGGGAAAGAAGACCGGAACAGTGGCAGACGCCACAGCCGAAGCAAGGCAGAGACCAGAGAGGCGCGGGGGGATGTCGGAGCGATTCGCGGGTCGGGCGATCAGCCAGCCGCGGCAGGGGCCATGCGTGCCTGTCTGCTGGCTAGCCTTAAATCGGTGGTTCGGAGAGCGAGAGAGAGCGGAGAGAGGGAGAGAGGGAGAGAGTTCGAGAGAGAGGGTCACTGAGAGAGAACCGAGAGATTCGAGGCTGAGCCCCTCCCGTCCACGGCCGCCGCGCCTCAACCGCGACTGGCGGAGCTCCGACGTCTCGCGGTAGGTTCCGGCCCCAAGTTTTCATCGGGTTTTTCTTCACTTGGTTTGAGTTGGGGTCGATTTCCCGAGGATTCCGGCTCAGAGGCGTGCGGGGCTACCGGACGAAGTCCAATCTGTCGCCTCCGTTCGCCGCCCCCGAGCCAGGTAGGGAACGCCGCAACGGCTCCCCTCCCCTATTTTTTTTCTTTGTTGCTCTGTTTCGGGGGGGGGGCTCACTGGCCGGAGCTCGTGGCCGTCCGACTCGCGCGAGTTCCGGCCCGTGAGGCCCTGTGTTCGTTCCTACTTGCCTGTGCTTTGTTGTGTGCGAATCTTGGACGCGTTTGAGGCTCGATTACGCCAGAAATCCTCCGTTGTTGTAATGCACGCTGACTGCTCGATGTTATGCTTGTACCAGATCTGGGAGCTGGGTTGTTGTGCTTCAATGCCGCACGGTCCCGGTAGGTCACCGGTCACTGTGGCGGCGAGGTCGCCAGGAGTTGAGTAGCGGCCGAGCAAGGGCTCGATCGCGCCGTCGATAGTCCCGACCACGGAGGTCGGGGCTTGTCGTTCCTCTCCGGTCAGGGCGTGTCCGGCGGCGGCCGAGCAGGGGCTCGGCCGCGAGGCTTCAAGCCCTGACCTCTCCTGTCAGGGCGTGTCTGCCAAGCGGCGGCCGGCCGCGACATTCCGGCCACGGGGCTAGGGCGAGTCGGCGTTGCGGCGGGGAGTCAGGTCCGCGAGTAGGGCCAGCCGGGTAGGGTTTTCGGCGTTCGAGTCCCGCGCGCGGAGAACCAGGTAGAGTTTTCGCGGATCGGGTCGACGAGTCGGGTCGTGAACCGGGTAAGGTTTCAGTTTGGTGTGTGGGTCGAAGTGGGCCAATTTGTCTTTTTTTATTTTCTTGTTGGGCTTTGGGCCCTTGTTCTTTTTTAAATGTGTTTCGGGCTGGGCCTTTTTCTTTATTTTAATTCCCCGGACCGGGTTCAATAAATGAACCTGATCCGATCGTGGACCCGGGTTGGTGCGCCCGGGTCAGTCCCGATCCGGGTCGGATGTGGAGATTCGACCCGGATCCGTTTTATATTATTTTTTTAATATTATTTCATTATTTTATTTAAAAAAAGATCAAATTTTAAAAAATTTTAAAAAAATTACAAAAAAATATATTTTATCCGGGTCGGATGTGGAGATTCGACCCGGATCCATTTTATATTATTTTTTTAATATTATTTCATTATTTTATTTAAAAAAGATCAAATTAAAAAAATTACAAAAAATATATTTTATCCAGGTCGGATGTGGAGATCCGACCCAGTCTGTTTTACATTATTTTACTATTTTAATTTTAAAAAAAAATTAAAAAAATTAAAAAATTCTCGAAAAAATCAAAAATTTGTTTGGACTTTGAAATTGGTCTTTCTTGCCCTATTGTGCGATTAGTGCCATGTTTAATCGCTCATTGCTTAGTTCACACATTTTAAATTGTGCGTTTAATTTAACCTCACATGTGGTTGATTACGCACATTAGGTTTGTGCATTGATTGTGCTTCCCTTAGTTTAGTTAGGAATGAAATTTTGAGACTCCCGATTAGTGTGAACACGTTAGTTGGTGAATTGAACAAGATTAGGTACCGAAAGGGCACTAATTTGTTAATTAGTGTAATTAAGTCCCCGTACCCACTGAATCTCTGGTTCGCAGAAGTGAATCATTCCTCCCGTGCTTTACTTGGGTGTCTAATCGACCCACCAAAAATCAATTAGTGGCGACTCCTAAGTGAAATTGATTCCCATGTTAATAACTTAAACTTAAGTCGCGAATTGATATAGGCTTAGGAGAGCTCGAGTTAGGTTCAACTTAGCAATCCATTAGCCTAACCCCTTAGGCGGCGGTGCCGGTTCGTAGAGGTCGCGACAGACGGAAAAAGTACATCAGAAGTGCCATAACTTGTGTACGACGATCACTTTGGTGCCATAACTTTTTTTCGGATCACTTTGGTGCCAAGTCGGAGGAAAAGAGATCAATTTAGTACCAATTTGGCAGGAAATCCGACGTGCCATTTTTTATTAATTTTTGACGCCGACGTGGCTCGCGCGGAGGCTGAGTCAGCGTGTACAGTCAGCATTTTTTATTTTAAATAATTTTTTCCAACGTGTACAATCAGTATTTTTAACTTTAAATATTTTTTTCCTTTTTTTTCTTTTTTCTTTTTTTTATTTTTCTCCCCTCGCCGGCCGGTTGCCGGTGGCCGACCGGCCACCGGTGAAGCCCAAGAAGGGCTAGGCTAGGCCGCCCCTCGCCAACCATGGGCAAGGCCGCCCTCGCCTGGGCGGGCGAGGGTCGCCCTTGTTGGCGTCGGGCGAGGGTCGCCCACGCTCGACTCAGGCGAGGGTCGCCACGCCCGACTCAGGCGAGGGCGACCCTCGCCCGACGCCGGCGAGGGCAGCCCTTGCCTGGGCCGGCGAGGGGCGACCTTGCCTGTCTCTGGCGAGGGTCGCCTCGCTCAAATCTAGCGAGGCCGCCTCTCGTCGGTCATGGGCAAGGCCGCTCTCGCCCAGCCCTTCTCGGGCATCGCCGATGGCCGGCCAACGAGGGGAGAAAAGAAAAAAAAGAAAAGAAAGAAAAAGGAAAAAAAATTTTAAAATTAAAAATGCTGACTATACAAGCTGAAAAAAATTATTTAAAATAAAAAATGCTGACTGTACACGATGACTCAGCCTCCAGCGAGCCACGTCAGCGTCAAAAATTAATAAAAAATGCCACGTCGGATTTCCGGTCAAATTGGCACTAAAGTGATCTCTTTTCCTCCGACTTGGCACCAAAGTAATCCGAAAAAAAATTATGGCACCAAAGTGATCTCCGTACACAAGTTATGGCACTTCTGGTGTACTTTTGCCTATATAAGACAGATAAGATAATTGATAAAGACTTTCAATTCTATAGAGACAAGGAAAATTTTAAATTAAAATCTTTATAAAAAATATATATAGCAGGAAATATCTTGGTATAAGATGAATGATAATATTTTTTATCACAAAATATTAAAATATGTCTCGAATTTGAGCACATGAACGAAATCCGACCCGAGATGGAATTATAATTTGTGGACGTCCAAATATAAGCCATGGAAATCCAGAGTTTCCTTTTCGATGTAAAAGTTTCATTGGATAAGGATTCCAAACAAAACAAAAAAAGGAAAGTCTGGGTGAGAGAAGAGGAAATAAAATAAAACAAGAAGGGCGCACAAATTATATGTCCCTGTTAGTATAGTCGGCCAAAGGGAAAGATAAAATAGGAAAGTCCAAAATTCGGTTTTGGTTGACCGTGTATTACTTGGACTTTTGTTTCCTATTTGATGTGGCAATCTTAACGATGGAATTTTGCACTTCCCTCTGGCGGTGGGTTTAATATAAATATTTCTCAAGATTTCTTTATAGATGTCGGAGAGAAGACAAGAAGCGTCATTCTAACCGAACGCTAGTAGTGGGTCTTTCTTGGCAAGTTATATCCATGAAGTCTTGAAGCGTTGTTTCTTCTCTGAATGCCATGGGTTATTTATAGGTGAGGGGTGCTTGACAGTGTATTCGTGATTTTGTTTGTGGAATTACACCAAGAGTTTAAGTGTTTATAGCGATTAAATCTTATGGTAAGATTTGTGTATAATTCCTTTGCGAGATTGAGAGATTATTTCGTGAGGAATTATGTGGCTAAACACTGCGTGAGTCATTGGGTATAATTGGAGCTTGGGAAATACTTAGAGTGTTTAAGTGATTTGAATATAGTTATAATCTCTGTTGTATCGCTTAATCTATAGTGGAATTCTGTGCTGCTCTCCTCGTGGACGTAGGTCACTATGACCGAACCACGTAAATTTGATGTCCGATTTATTTTCTTATTTTGTCAATTTTATTGTTCGATCGCTTGACTTCCACAATAATTAGCATCAGAGCTAGGCTTGGCTGAGTTGAAGCAAAATTGATGGCAATAGAAGAAGGAAAAGTGAAAATCAACAAATTTGATGGGAAAAATTTTGGTTTTGGGAAAATGCAGATTGAAGATCATCTATATCAGATGTAATTGCACTTGCCCCTATATGGGAAGAAGCTAAAGACGATGAAGCAAACTGACTGGGAATTGCTGGATGTACGAGCTTTGGATGTTATTCGACTGACGTTGGCTCATAATATCGCGTTTAACATCGTGAATAAGAAGATTATTGCGAGTTTGATGAAAACCCTATTGGACATGTACGAGAAGCCCTCTGCGATTAACAAGGTCTATTTGATGCGACGTCTGTTTAATTTGAAGATGAGCGAATGTGCGTCAGTTGCTAATTATATTAATGAATTCAATGTGAACGTTAATCAATTGACACTACAAAAAAACGGATTTTTGCCACGAAAATTTTCCACCGAAAAATTTTCGTCGCAAATTTGCGACAAATTTTCCAATAAATGGCAAAATTCGTTGGAAATTTCCAACGAAAAATTTTCGTCGCAAAATACGTTGGTAATTTCCAACGAAAATTTTTCGTCACAAAATTCGTTGGTAATTTCCAACGAAAAATTTTTCGTTGGAAATTTCCAACGAATTTTCCAACGATTTAAAAAAATTGATTTAATTTGGCATTTTTTATATTCGTTGGAAATTTCTAACGAAATTTCCAACGAATTTCAATTTTTCGATAATTTTTTCATAGTGTACAATTTTCGTTGGAAAATTCGTTGGAAATTTCCGACGAATTTTTCAACGATTTAAAAAAAATTGATTTTATTCGGCATTTTTTATATTCGTTGGAAAATTCGTTGGAAATTTCCAACGAAATTTCCAACGAATTTCAATTTTTCGACAATTTTTTCATAGTGTACAATTTTCATTGAAAAATTCGTTGGAAATTTCCAACGAAAAATTTTTCATTGAAAATTTCCAACGAATTTTCCAACGATTTAAAAAAAATTGATTTTATTCGGCATTTTTTATATTCGATGGAAAATTCGTTAGAAATTTCCAACGAAATTTCCAACGAATTACAATTTTTCGGCAATTTTTTCATAGTGTACAATTTTCGTTGGAAAATTCGTTGGAAAATTCCAACGAATTTTCCAACGAAAATTGTACGCACTAAAATAATTTCCCGGAAAATTGAAATTCGTTGGAAAATTCGTTGGAAATTTCCAAAAAAAAATTGGTTGGAAATTTCCAACCAATTTTCCAACGAAAATTATACACACTAAAATAATTGCCAGAAATTCAAATTCGTTGGAAATTTCCAACGAATTTTTTTTCGTTGGAAATTTCCAACGAATTTGAATTTCCGGCAATTATTTTAGTGTGTACAATTTTCGTTGGAAAATTCGTTGGAAATTTCCAACGAATTTTTCAACGAATTCAAAAAAACCCGATACTATTCGGCATTTTTTATATTCGTGGGAAAATTCGTTGGAAAATTCCAACGAATTATCCAACGAATTTTAATTTCTCGGGAAATTATTTCAGTGTGTACAATTTTAAAGGAATTTTCCAACGAAAATTTCCAACGAATTTTCCAACGAATTTCAATTTTCCGGCAATTATTTTAGTGTGTACAATTTTCCAACGAATTTTGCAACGAAAAACCCTACTACATTTTCGCGCTCGTTCAATTTCAAAATTCATTCTCTCTCTCTCTCTCTCTCTCTCTCTCTCTCTCTCCCCCTCCGCCTCCTCCCCCGCTGCCCCCTTCTCCTTCGCCCTCTGTCTCCCCCTCCGCCTCCTCCCCCGCTGCGCCCCCTCCTCCTCCGGCTCCGGCTCTGGCTCCGGCACCGGCTCCGGCGCCATGGACACCAAGACTCCGCCGCGCCCCCTCCTCCTCCGCGACGTCAGCTCCCTCCCCAAAGGCGCCGCCTCGGCCATCCAGGGCCGCCCCCGACGCCCCCGACGCCCCCGAGGCCACCATGGGCCGCCCCCGACGCCCCCGACGCCACCAAGCCTCGTCGCCGGCCATGGCGAGGGCCGAGCTCGCCATGGCCGGCGAGCTCGAGCTCGCCCAGATCTGGGCGAGCTCGGCGCTCGCCGGCGACGATGCTGGCCCTCGCCGGCGACGAGGCTGGCCCTCGCCGGCGGCGAGGGCGATTTTTCGAAATAAAATTTTCGAAAAAAAAAATTCAAAAAAAATGTGAAAAAAAAAATTTCGTTGGAAAAAAATTTCCACGATTTTTCGAACAAAAAAAAATTTTGTAATTTTTCCAACGAAATATTTTTCGTTGGAAAAAAAATTTCCACGATTTTTCGACCAAAAAATTTTTTTTGTAATTTTTCCAACGAAAAATTTTTCGTTGGAAAAAAAATTTCCACGATTTTTCGACCCAAAAATTTTTTTTTGTAATTTTTCCAACGAATTTAGCCACGAGTTTTCCAATGAATTTTCCAATGAAATAAAATTCGTCGCAAATTTCCAACGAAGATTGAAATTTTTCGTTGGAAAAATTTCCAACGACCTATTACCAACGAATTTTTTTTCGTTGGAAAATTCGTTGGAAATTCGTTTTCCAACGAATTTTTCCAAATTTTTCGTTGGAAATTTCGTCGGAAAAAAGTAGTTTTTTGGTAGTGTGAGTTAAGTTGATATTGACTTTGAAGATAAGATACGTACTTTGATTCTATTATCTTCATTGCCTGATAGTTGGAGTACTACTATTACTGCTGTTAGTAATTCTTTTGGATCAAAAAGTTTGACGTTTGATGGAGTTGGAGATTTAATTCTAAGTGAAAACATCCGTAGAAAAGATTCTAGTGAACATGTATTTGCTGCTTTAACAGGTGAAAATAGAGGAAGAACTGGTACACGTGTTAGCAGAAGTAGTATGAACTTAAATAGACATAGTCAGTCTATGACTGGTGGTGTCGTCTATTGGAGCTGTGGCAAGAAGGGGCATCTTCGAAAGGATTGCTTTAAGCTGAAAAACGATAAGGGTAAGGGAATTATAGTTGATTCTGTGGATGATGTTGTAGTTATAGCTGATGGTAATTCGAATAATGCTGATTATGTCTTGTCTATCACTAATGATTTATCGTTTGATAGATGGATTATGGATTTTGGTTATTCTTTTCACGCTATACGAAATAGGAACTGATTTACTACTTATCAGTGTATGGATAGTAGTAAAGTGCAATTGGGGAACAACTCGGAGTGCGATGTTATAGGTGTTGGTGTTGTTAGAATCAGAATGTATAATGATATTGTGTGGACATTGACTGGAGTGAGGCCTATTCTAGAGTTGAAGAAGAACTTGATTTCCTTGAGTGCCCTGGATTCAGCTAAGTGTCGATATTCTTCAAAATGTGGAGTTTTGAAAGTTGTGTTGAGGTGCCTTGGTGATAATGAAAGGAATTAAGCATAATGGCCTATATGAACTTCAAGGTGAGACAATGATGGAATTCGCTACGGAGACGTCAGATGCATGGGTTCGAGAGTCTGAATTGTGGCATATGCGTTTGGGGCGCATTAGCGAGAGAAGCTTGAAGTTCTAAGTGGAAGAAATTTGCTATGTGATTGTGTGGCTAACGAACTGAATATATGCAGCTGTTGTGACTTAGATCAACGGTGGAAAATGCAGTTTAGTGCAATTGTCAGAGAAACCATGGAAATTGCAGAATTAATCCACTTAGATGTTCGCAGGTTGTCGTGGTTTCCTTCGAGGAAGAGTGCTAAATTTGTGCTAACAGTTGTTGATGACTACTCAAGGAAGACTTGGGTGTTTGTGCTAAGGCACAAATTTGATGCTATTGTCAGGATCATATAGTTAAAAACTTTGATCGAGAAGGAGATTGGGAAAACGATCAAGCAGTTGCGGATTGACAATAGTATGGAGCTTTGCTCGAAACTGTTAAACGAATTCTACGTGAAGGAAGGTATAGTGAGCCACCGCACTAATGGCAATGAACCACAACAGGTTGCAGAATTGATGAGCATAACATTACTATAGACGGCCCATAAAATGCTCTCTAGTGTTAGTATGACTAGGAGATTCTTAACGGATGCACTTAATATGGCGAGTTACCTGAAAAATAGATCCCCATCAACTACGATTGGATGTTGAACTCTCAAAGAAGTGTGGTCATATAACGTTGCTGATTATTCTATTCTTAGAATATTTGGTTGTCCATGTTATGTCCGAGTTAGTGATGATAAGCTTCATAGAAGGATAAGGAAGTGCATGTTTTTAGGTTATGCACAAGGTGAGCAGGGCTATCGGTTGTGGTGCCCGAAATTAAATTCACTTGTTATTAGCAGAGAAGTTACATTTGACGAGTCTCTAGTACTTCTGACTAGAAGCGATTATAGCAGTGTTTATACGGATCTGAACAATGCTCAGCTTGAGGTGGAGTTGCAACCAAAAACTCATGAGGTAGCGAGTACTAGCAGAGTAATCGACACAAACAGTGCTTGTAGCGAGGTGAAGCCTATTGAGCCAATAGTTGCTGTAACTACTGAACTTGACAAGGTGCGTGTTCGATCTCCTGATAGATATGGATGCAATGATGGTTTTGCTTTATCTATGATTGAGGAGGTTGTGTCGAAAAATTCTTCTGGAGCGGTTAAAGGTGCATGTTGAGTTGGTGTTCTGATGAGGTCCATGGTCATGGCAAAGTTCAAATGCGGTTTGAACTTCAAAGACGTTTATGGCAGTTGAGCCCATTGGGGCTATAGAAAAGTAGTAGCGAAATTCGAATTCGATCAAAGTGATTGTGACTTGACTCAAACGTCGAGTCAAGATGGAGATTATTAAAATATGACTTGAGCTTAAGCTCGTGAACACAATCCGACCCGAGATGGGATTATAATTTGCGAACGTCCAAATATACGCCATGGAAATCCAGAGTTTCCTTTTCGGTGTAAAAGTTTCGCTGGATAAGGATTTCAAACAAAACAAGAAAAGGAAAGTTTGGGTGAGAGAAGAGGAAATAAAATAAAACAAGAAGGACACGCAAATTATATGTCCCCGTTAGTGTAGTCGGCCAAAGGGAAAGAAATAGGAAAGTCCAAAATTCGGTTTTGGCTGACCGTGTGTTACTTGGACTTTATTTCCTATTTGATGTGGCAATCTTCACAATGGGAATTTGCACTTCCCTCCGGCGGTGGGTTTAATATAAATATTTCTTAAGATTTCTTTGTAGATGTCACAGAGAAGATAAGAAGCGTCGTTCCAACCGAACGCTTGCAGTGAGTCTTTCTTGGCATGTTATATCCATGAAGTCTTGAAGAGCCGTTTCCTCTCTTAGTGCTGTGGGTCATCCATAGGTGTTGGGTGCTTGATAGTGAATCCATGATTTTGTTCGTAAAATTACACCAAGGGTTTAAGTGTTTATAGCGATTAAATCTTGTAGTAAGATTTGTATATAATTCCTTCGCGAAATTATTTCATAAGAAATTATGTGGCTAAATACTGCGTGGATTATTAAGTGTAATTGTGACTTGGGAAACATTTAGAATGTTCGAGTGACTCGAGTGTAGTTGTAATCTCCGTTATATCGCTTGATCTATAGTGAAATTCCGTACTGTTTTCTCCATGGACGTAGATCACTTCGACCGAATCACGTAAATCTGGTATCCGATTTATTTTCTTATTCTGTCAATTTTATTGTTCGATCGCTTGGCTTTCGCAACACAAAAATAATTGAAAAAGACATAGAAAATGTCGTGCTATTTCATGAATCTCTCGTGATTCCTACTTGTAAATTAGCATTCTCATCCAACAACCCTTCTAATGTTCTTCCTTTACTTTCGTTTCTTCTTCAATTTATAAATATTTTCCGCTCGTATGTATGGTCTGGCGGATACTGCAACTTGATCAGAAGCAGGTGGAAAAAAATTATATAAAGAGACCAACTTGATGCTTTTTAAGGCGCGATACTCCGTACACTAATGATTATGATTCCTCAAATGTCGCCATTCAATCTAGGTAACAAACATTTTTAAAGATTTCAAAATCCATTGAGAGGAAGTTACAAAGACCGACAAAAAAAAATTTAAAATTTGGTTCTACAAAAAAAGAAAAAACATCGTTTTCCCACAAAAGATGAAACTTGTGGTTGATTGTGTAAGGAAAACGCCAGCACTTCGTCATGATGCATTAGAACGTCTTTATCAACCTTTAAAAGAGGAAATAACACTTCACTCGTTAAAATTTACCTACTTGGCCAGTATCCTTTTTAGACTTTCTTTAACCTACAACGATTTTACTCAAAATTCTTGTACCAGAAGGAATTTTTGTTGTTGGATTGCTTTCACAACCACAGAGTTCACCTAGATAAGCAAAGTCCATGAAAAATGATTTCCAAGCTCATCACAAGTTTCAATTGTCCGAATTCATTGGTTGGTGAATCTGATCTCTCGTTACGTGGTGGAAATTTTCATTTTTCAATAGGAGCGGTAGTATAATTTCACTGTTCGTCGAAACAATTTAACACGAAATAATATTTTCATTTGATAGTTCCAAGAAACTATGTCGAGATTTACTTCAGTGACTACACTTGATATTTGTAAAGCCTAATTTTGTCAACCAATCCCACTAATGTCAAAGCATTGCACCATCATGAAGTGTACGGACCAAATGCAACGGGAGACGAATTACGCCAATGAGAGCCATCGCTCTTGAACATGTTTGGGAAAAAAAAACATGTTGTGTGATGCACTTCTCGAATTCTATTGGCTTGATGTGATTTTGGTCAAATGAGCCAACAATAATGAGAACGTCAATGTTTACTTTTGCAATGGCGGGGCCTGTCACCGGCCAAATTTTACAAAAGGAGTATTCGCATTGTATCATTTAGGCTTTGTTTATTTTACGGAAATGAATGATTCGAAAAATATTTTCCTGAAATTTTTTTTCATTATCTACAATAATTTATATCTAAACATTGGAGTGGATAATGAAAATATTTTCCGTTTCTTCATTTTTGTAAGCAATAAAAATAATCATTTTTACGAAAATATTTTTCAAATCATTCATTTTCCAAGAAACAAATAGATTCTTAGATATGATCACAAGTTCTCTCTCGTTCACTTTTCATTGTTGTGAAAATGCAGGAATTAAAGAGTTTTTCCTTTTTCGACATAAAGGGGCAAATCAATATGGGGATTATATAAATCATTCTTGTTAGAAAATTAATAAAAGCAAGAGAATTATTTTATAGCTGGCTCTGGAGATTGAATAATAATTTACTAAATCACTTGAAACATGTGGAAGAGTGGAACCGATCTTAGTATCCTGCACATCATCATCGGATGATCTCGTCGGCCCCACATTATGTAATGATGATGCCACATCTGGTACGGATTAAACAAAATGGTATGACTTATGATAGAAAACTACTCAAACTCAGCAAAAAAAGAAGAAGAGAAATATAAGTTAACAAGCAGAATCAATCAATATCTTCTCGTTTTGACTTCTTCAGCAACAAGACATACTAAAAAATTCTCAGCCTTTAACCTTCTCTCGAAGAAACGATTTGTATTATGAATGCCCACAAGAAAATAAGTTTGTATAAGAATTTAAAACCTCTGATCTTCTTTGTCTGATCATAGTTGATTATTAACTCTTAAATAACACTGCTATAAAAACTCTCAGATAATGCAGGAGAACTAGTTAAATTTGTTGGGATTTTGAGCAAATTGGAGGGAACTCCAAATTGCAAATTTTGGAGCCAAAATCCATCAAATTGTTTGAATGATATTAAAGATGAAGGAGAGAGTCCCACATAGGAAAGATGGGAGCTTGAAGTTGGATATATTAGCTTGTGTCTTCCATGAAGGGTTGGGCCCCAAGGGGTACCCCACTTTTGTGGAAGAGAGAGGACTTACGTCAAGCTCGGTCCATTCCCCGCGCACGCCGCCGTTCGGCCGGTTCGGTTCGGGAACGGGCAGAAATTATCCAACTCATTTATTTTTTATTTGCAACGGTTCGGGGGTACCGAACCGAACCGGTTCCTTCATTGCGTTGGTTCGCTTGAATGGTCAATCCGTCCAACTGGTTGACTCGTGACTCTTCGGACTTGCTATTTTAAAACTCATTCGTTTTCAAACAAAAGGCAAGCCGTGCATTTTTCGCAATAATCTCTCTTTCTTTGTGCGATCAATTCCGCGACGTTCCGTTCGCCGTTTTCCTCCGAGCAAGTGCCGGCTTTGAGGGAAGGATCCGTTCTATCCTGGGAGACGATTGTCCATCGACCTTGGGTACCGAAAGAGGGGGCAAATTTGTCTTAAGGACACAACGTCTCTTCGTTGGGCTCGGATCAAACTTGCTTGTGTTGTACGCTCAGATTAGTTGGCTTCTCTTGTTTTCTACTATTGAAGTACGTATGTCGTATTGTATGTGATCAACATATTACGTATGATATGCTAGGTTTACAACAAAATTTCCCAAAAAGACAGTAAAAGTTCCTTATTTTCTTTGTATGGAGATGGAAATTTATACCTTATATAACCCATTCTGAATTGCCGTAAATGGAGATTGAAAATTATGAGTTGACCAAATGTACTTTATGTCATGTGTAAAATGTTTGTTTTCGACGGATAGCTCCATTGATACTCAAAATTGGTAAAGAAAACATTTTCCAATTATCTTTTGGTAAAAATAGTATTTACAAGAACTTTCGCCGTTTATTTTTTTGGGTACATGTATATGTCAATTTAAGTACACGCAATAATCCCTCCTGATTGTACCATACAAATAAGTTAGAATACAACAATAGCAAGTGCAAAGAGTAATTAAAAGATATTTCACCTTTTATTGAACCTCTCGTGACAATTCTATAAACAATTTAGTTGAAAATGAGCATTGACAATCTTGTAGATGTTAGTTTTAGCACATTTTAAGGAAAATTTAGTAATGGAGCACTTCTCATCGATTCTGAAAGTATCAGGGGCCATCCTCCATAAAAAATTACAGAGGATCACTTTACCAAGGACCCAAAAAGCCTAACTTTTGCCAAGCGTGATACCAATATTCCAAACTTTTTTCATGTCACCAATACCCCAAACTTGTACTGGTGATCTAAATACTTTTCATCCCAGTTTAGTCCAAGACGGCCATTGAAAATCTGATGTGGCGTCTTGCATGGACAACGGCAGGCAAACGAGCCTTACGTGGATTAGATCTGACTTTTAGTTTAAGGTAAATTCCACCAAAAAGTCTAAAACTAATACCCCAAATTTTTTTCCATGTTACCAAATAACCCTGAACTTGTACCAATAACCCAAAAAATTCTTTCTTCATTTCACCCAAGATGACCGTTAAAAATCCGATGTGGCAACTTCAGTGGACAACAGCAGGCAAACAGATTTGACGTGAATTTAATGGCTTTAGTCTAATCCAAAGTTACATCGTTTTATGGATTATGTTTCTTCTACGAATCTAAAAATTCCCAAAGAGACAACTCTTTTATCATGGAGGTCCAGTTTTTGATAAAATTTAAACTTTGACAAGTTGTTACCTTGAAATATGAGGTCCAAATAGATTTTGACATATATACCACATCCTTGTCGAACCTATAAATGGATAAATTACGACGCTTTGGACTAAGCTAAAGTCACATCAGATCTACATTAGTTCCATTTCCTTGTGTTATCTATGTAAGCCTTCATTTCGGATCTTTAGCGGCCATCTTGGACAGAACTGTCACAAAAAGTACATTTTGGATCACTAGTACAAGTTTGGAGTATTGATGACACAAAATAATTTGGGATATTGATATCGTTTAGGCTTTTTGGTAGAATTTTTCTAAAAAATAAGAAGGACGATTTTTGTTTTTTCTTGATAGGTTTGGTGATTTGCCCTTTTGGTTGAGAAGCCGTTTTCCAACTCCACGGTGGTAGAATAAAAGAGAAAAGCAACTTGCCCATCTGCCATCAACTTAGACTCTATGAAGAGAGTATAATAATATGATATTCTTATGTCCGGTAAACAGAGCAATTTTAAAGTAATCCATTATAGATCCTAATCAACATCTAGGATTTGATTTACTTTGTTTACGTGGATGTTCATCGATAATTGGTGCAAAATGGTAACATTTTCCTATGTAGTAGGTGCCCAAGTCAGCAAAAAAAAAAAAAAGTCAGCATTGAGTGATTTGATTGATCATCGGAACAGACAGCTAAAATGGTTTTGAAGTTTGGCTCAGTATGCTGTAATTGACTTGTGACTTCAATTAATTTGAAACTTTTGAGTTTGAAAAATTGGATTCCTTACTTACCCATAACAAAGAAATTATTCATTTTAGATTAGATTTGAATAAGTTAGTCCAGATACGGAATGGACATATTATGAAAAAACCCAAGGGATGCAATTGTAATCGACTCAATTTGTTAGGATTTTGTTAATAAAATGTACTATTGACTCTTGCCTATGTACATGTCACTTTTCTACAGCCCTTTTTTGCTTAAAACAAACCTTTTAAAGTTGATTAACAACATTTCCTAGGCAACTTATTAGGGGTGTGCAAAATGGAATGTCCAAACCAGGAATTGCTCGAACCAGACTGAACCGGCCGGTTCCGTTCGATTCTCAAGAATGTCGGTCGGTTCCCAGTTCCAAGAGGGAACCTGACCAACCAAATCGGACTAGATTGACCACATATTTTTTTTATTTCTTCAAAAAAATTAGTAAAATGTGAAATAAACTCTAAGTGAACTTCATTAACAAAAATTAGTAAAATGTGAACTAAATCCTAAATAACCGGTTCCATTGGACCAGATCAGTGGTCAGGATCGGACTAGGAATTGATCACCCCTACAACTAATGATCCCTAGTTGTTACTTTCCTATCTCAATTTTCTTCAAAAATTACTTTTGTATTATTTCTTACATGCAATATGAAGAGAACAATTTACTTCCTTCCAAATTCCAACGGGACAAAAACAAAACCCATTGAATGTATATTTAGCTGGTAGCTTTATTCAAGATTTAATAGTTTGCTCCATTCAATATTCTAATTAAAATGATAAAAAAAAATTTTTGAGGAAAGGAAAGAGATAATGCTTATAATCTCATATGTCAGGATGAGTACATATATGTAGAATACCTGGACCATGCTGTCATATATTTTTCCTATGAAAGATATGCGAGTTTGTATGCAAAGAAATTAGACAAAAGCACTAGTGAACTATTTTCCAACAACTCAAACCGACAACATTATACTGTAAGCAAACCGATGAATTCATGTTCAGATTATAGAGAATTTCTTCCTTTTTTATCACATTGGAACACGATTTTGGTGCAAGAAGATATCTTCTATTGATATTGATTTTACCTGTCAAGTATGTGAGTTAGAATTACAACCAATTTTCTACTCCGATTGTAATTCAAAAGGATACCAAAATAAGTTAGTTTTGGAAACTTAACAAATATATGGACTGAGAGAGAGAGAGAGAGAGCTATTTTATATATATATATATAATAGATCAGTAAAAGATTTTATAAACGGGATCGTTGAGCGAAATGATTAAAACGTACTTCCATGTAGTTCGAAGCGTCTCTTGGACTCTAGTTCGAATTCATTGATTGTTCTTTAGTTTCAAGAAATTCTAGTACGTCTATGATGTTAGTTCAGCTTGTTCCAAGTGTAACTCTGACTTTACTCTAACTCGCATCTGCAAATGTAGTGGTGATGAGCTCATTCAAACGAGTAGCATTATAACTCAAACAGAACATCTGGCCGCAGGTGTAGGCAACTCCTGTAGTAATGTCTAAGAACAAAAAAATATCAACGCCATTTGTCCATTGCAACCCTTTTACCCTACCAAAGAAAAAGAAACAACATAGAGTACATATTCATTAACGGGTATCTCTATGGCATTTGTTAATTACCTAAATAAAGAATTATTATCATTTCCAATGCACCGTCTCTCTTGTTATGTATAATTAAGGAATTCTGTAAGGACCCGTTAACAAAATCGTATAAAATATTAGCACAACTAAATATTTCCGAAGTTTTTGGGGAATTATGAGGAGGGCTGTCTGAAGCTTGACAGAATGAAAGAGACAGAAGAAACCTCTCTCCCCAATGTGAACCGGCGGTACCAGCTCGCAAAGGGAGACGAATCACTCGCACGTGCGAGCTCTGCATCGTCGCCGAGAACGCGTGTGGGTGCTTGCATATGAGCGACCGAAACTGTTCCTTCAAGTCCCACCATTACCCAACTAACCTTCGCCTCTCTCTCATTTGTTCTTCACAGGTGGTGATGACCTTGTTTTCTTTTTCCTTGTTTTTTTCGACTGAATCTTTACAAATACAACTAGAGATCCAACATCGAGCATAGAGCTACGACAAGGGATTGTTCCTGCCTTCTCTTTTAGTTGATGCGTCGTCTTCGTTATCTTGTACAGGGTGATTAGAGGACCCAGAAGGAGGAGGTGGTGATCCAATGGAGATCATGTCGGAGAGAATATTTCCCGAAGTAGTACTCCTTCCGGTTTTCCATGATAAGATTTCTTCGGATATAGGCATAGCAGTCAGTATATACAATCACGTGCTGATTCTTTTCTTTCTCCCTCCATTTTTAGGGTGAATATCCACAGATGGTTGAAGATGCAGCTTATTTCCACCATCATCAGCAGCAGCAACAATTGAACTCCTCTTCACTTGATGATGAGTTTGATTTGTTCCATCCACGTTTTCCTTCGAATCCATGCTCAGACTCGTCGCCGTCCTATCCATGCTCTCTTATGAGCCCCGGGATGATGCCAGGCTTTGCTGCGCGATCTGTCGAAACCCCTCAACAGTTCACCAAGAGGCCCCGGAAGCAGCTCAAGACCGAGAGCTGGAACTCTCTGCGTGCAACGGAGCACGAAACGATGACGCGCAACGAGGTGAAATTGCCAGCTCCGTCTCCATCTCGGCCTTCTGAATCACACTGGATATCGTTCGGGAATCCTGATTCGTCTCTAGCCATATCCAATCCATTCTATGGTATAGTCTTGCAAGAGACCGAAGCCTCGTCCGTGAAATTAGTTCTTTGAAAATTGAATCTTTTCTCATTAAATATTCTTAACAATATTTGTCTTGCTTTGATTCGTGTGAAAGGTAATTATGAAATCCAAGATTGTGAGGGACCAAAGATGAAAAGCTCTGGCCAGACGAGCAGGAAGCCGGTACACACACAAGAAAACGTGCTAGCCGAGAGGAAGCGCCGCGAGAAGATCAGCAAGCTTGTCATCGCGCTCGCAGCCATCATTCCCAACCTTAAGAAGGTACAAGCCGAAAATGTCTGGAAATTATTAAGAGTGTATGATTGATGGGTCGGATTAAGCATAAGATTAGGACAGAATAGTATAGTCGTTAGCACCGGACGAGACAGATGCATCACATCCTTGTGTTAAAGAGTTCCACTTGCTCATTTTGAGAATTTATAATGCTTGCTCTCTTGATGTGTGTGGTTCTGTAAAAATGGCTTCTCTCCAACATTTATGCTTTATAAGGTTAATTCACACGCCATAATCACATGGCTTATTTATTTTGTATCAAGATTACGACTTAAACCTGATGATTATCTTGTGAAGTAAAATTTGGTAAGATGACCGAAACTTTATGCTTGCGAACTTGATGTACGCGAGGAAAAGAATTATGATGATTCATAATCGTTGATAAGGGAAAATCTGCATGCGCTAATGCTAGCTTAAACTAGACGCACACAACTAATAAATCCTATCCATTTCGTCATCACCGATTTAAGGAAACCATTTCAAAATATTCACACCGTTAACGAATTGTACGACCTATAACTGTTCTAACATTGATATTAAATGTGTATTTTAGAAGGACAAGGCTTCCATCCTTGAGGATGCCATTAGGTATTTGAAAGAGCTTCAACAACGTGTCAAGGCACTCGAGGAGGAAGTGGCAGCGAAGACCGAGGAGTCGGTTGTCATCGTGAAGAAGACCCCACTCACTAGGTTTGACGACACGGCGTCTTCATCCGATGAGAACTCTTGCAGCCAAATAGACCAGCAACCCTCGCTCCCAGAAATCAAGGCGCGAATCTCGGGAAATTGCATCCTTATCAATATCCATTGCGCAAGGCGCAAGGGCTTTATTTCGAAAATGATCGGCGAGATAGAGAAACTGAATTTAACTGTTGTGAACAGTTGTGTCCTACCTATTGGGAGTTCCATACTAGATGTCACCATCTTAGCTCAGGTACTTAGTTGCCGCAATTCTTTTCCGCGCTTTAACTCCATATTGTGCATTTATTTTCCGGGAAATGTTCAATATAGATAGGAATCTTACGAAAATTACCAAATTAATCTTTTATATAATGCATGAGTCATTGAGTTCATAACCCGATAAAAAAACTCCCACGTTGCTTAGCAAATGGGTTATAATAAAACTTCTTAATGCACTCGGTATTTCTCTTATTTCATCCCATGTATTCGTAGTTGGGTTGTAGCAAAAGAAAACTAAGTGATATTTTACGCCATCAAATAAAAATTTCTTGCAGATGGACGTGGGATTCAGCTTGACAATGGGGGATTTCGTGAGGAATCTGCGTCAAGCTCTTCTGGATCTCATGTGATCTCTTGCAATAGTCTCATCTCATCAGGAGTTGGCGAGCAACAACTTACCAAACCCTAATAATAACACCCACTCACTTCATTTCCTGTTTTCTCTAATTTTTTTTTTTTTGGGTTGAAAGAGTTTGAGATCTCTGAGGAGAAAGAAAGGTTCCCGTGAATCACTCTCTCTGATCAGACAACATCAAATTCTTGTGATGTATAATCTTATCTCTCCGCTTGTAATTTATTTGTTGTGCATCACTGACTGATTAATGCGTAGTGTTGTACTTGTGTGTTGGATTCTTATATAATTATGCAGCAAGTTGCTTTCGCTTTCTGTCAACATTTGAATACAAATACGAGATCAGCATTTCCTCTGTTGCTAACAGCATTATTTTGAGGAAAAAAAAACAGTTTGTCTAATATGATATAAGAGCACACGTCAAAAGCTCAAAAAGATTACAATTACGGTATATCAGGACTTGAGGGTTGTATACTGTAACCCTTGCGTATATGCATAATTTTGTGTATCACGAAACCATGTCTTCCACGAACAAACTAAACATATTGGAAAGGACCGTTCGGTTTTTTTGGAAACATCCTATTTGAAGCACTCTTGATCTTGTCCATGTCTTCGGTCAATTATACCGCCGTCCTTTTCGCAAAGGTGCATCCTTAATTCCATATTATTTCTTCTTCTTTTTTTCTTGAAACTTTGGATGGTTTTCCTACAATTCTTTTGAGTTTGAGATTATATGAGTATACGTTGAGATTGTAATTGGTTCCTATAATCTTAATTATTGTTGTTAGATTGCTTTATTGTTTGTTCATATTATTGAGCATAAATGAGTACTTAATCGAGTATTTCACAATTCCTTCCCCAATCATTTTCTAATTTCTTTACTTTAAAAACGATGGAGTTTTATAGAACTTCAAAAAATTTCCTAAAAAGCAGGATGGGGTTTTGCTTCCTATCCTACACCAATTGTAAGAGGTTTGTGTCGTTATATTAAGACATATTACGAGCATTAAAAATTATCTAAATGCCGTATAAAGTAATGTGATAATTGCAAAAGTAATGATTCTGTCAGTTTTTATATAACATTACTAATACTAGATATGCGGTTAGAAAAATAAACAAATTATACCAAGTGTTGTCTTGAATAAGCAACCTTAAACAGGACCTTAAATCCTTAGAAGTGATGCACATAGGGGACCGGCGGACCCGTCATGCGACTAGACGAACCGGCGGACTTGAAATCAACGATGTCGGATTGAGTTCAAATTTGATCGGCTAAAGTGAAACGGCGTGCTGATCAATACACGTAGCCTTTGGTTACGAGTAACGATAGATTTTCGCGATTTGGGGTCATTTAGATGGTTTTTTTTATTATTTTAGTAATTTTCGAATTAAGGATATTTTTGTATTTCTGCGTTTTTTTGTCATTAGGGTTAACACCCTTTATAAACTTGTTTTTAAGGTTTTGAGAGGCAGTAGTTCTAGGATGTTATGAAAACTTATCGATTAGAGAACAGTTTGTTCCTCGTTATCATTTCGATTTTTCTATTTAGCCTAATTTCTATCGCGTTTCGGCATCAAGAAGTTTCAAGAAAATCATCATTATACAAAAAGTTCTCTGGCAAACTATTTCTACAAAAAATTTACAGTCCAATATGGTGTAGACCAATAGTAAATGAATAGAAAAAACGATATGCGTTTTCATTGTGCACTATGATATTTCGAACTCCACGATCAAAGTATCAAAATGTGCAAAACCCGTTTGTAGGTCAGCTTCACTACTATTTAATCGGATCACTATCCCGATAAGATATGACCATCACAACTGGCGGATCCGACACTTCATAAAACAATTGCACTAAATAGTTTGGTAGCTAATACCAATAGTACCCAGTGAAAACAAGCATGTTTTATATATTTCCAACAAACTGTAGGCTCTACGGATGCATTCCTTATTCTAATGTGTCATTGCCCGCACACCCAACACCTCAATTCCGCCTGCCTTCCCCCCACCCCCGTATTTTTGTCTTCCCAGAGAGAAGGGAATACCTTTTCGGAGTTTTACATCCTAATGATCCCAAGGTCTTGACAAAGACCTAGATGAAGTATTTTAAGGTCTTACCCCGGACCTAGGTAACTATTACTAATAGTACCCAACAAAAACAAGCACGTTTTATATATTTCCAACAATCCAATCTTCATAATTATAATATACATGGGGCATCAGAGCCGAATCAAAAGGTCCTCGGAGAAAAACAAATATCACACAACTAATATATTGAGAGGAATTGTCCAAGCAGTCTTAACCTTATTGTATGAATGCCAATTCAATAGTAAATTTTATAATTTTTCCAATTTAATTATAAACATGTGCGCCTAATTCCAATTTAGTCTTTTTGGCCAATTTTTGCCGGAAATTGATAATGTGACCCTATATCACAAAGGAAGGCCAGCAATGACAAAACTTCCACATCAACAATATTTTGCAAAAATTAGCCGAACGAAATATATTGAAATTTTGTGCAAAGATTTAGCACTAAATGAAAAAATTAAGAAGTTTATGGCTGCATTAAGATTCGTATAATAAGTTTTGGACTTATTGGAAATTTTTTTTAACCGTTAAGCCCATAAACTAAGGTGCACGACGACTATCTGGATGCCACGACAAGAGTCAAGCATGAACACGATCTTCGAAAACACAATTTTTTTTTTTGGGTCTAAAAAGAAACGAGTTGATTGGAAATTAAGTGTTCATGAAACTACAACCCAGCAAAGGGGCATAAAAACATAACAGTTCCCATAAGGGATGGGGGGACGGGATAGCCAAGAAGAAGAAAGAGCATTTGTCCATTGCGCCTTGGCGACCCAGTCAACAGCTTTATTCGCGGATCGATTGCAATGGGCCATAGTTAGGTTTGTGAAATGGGCCATACGAAGGTGTGCTTCTTTAATAAAGTCTTCCACTTCCCAGCCGACTTCTATCTGGTTGTACAGTTTCTTCACTACCTCAAGGCAGTCTGTTTCTATCACAACTTCCTGCGACCTTCTATCAACGAAGAAAGACAGGGCATACAACAAGGCTTGCAGTTCGGTGTGCAGCGGCGAGATTGCAGGGACTGTCTTGGCAAAGCCGTCCAGCAAAGATCCAACTTCGTTTCTGAGGATTCCAGAAACCGCTCCTGTTGTTGCATCTTCAAGGAAAGATCCATCTATGATAATTTTGAAGCAGTTTCTCTTCAGTGGTTTCCAGTACAAAGGTAAAGGGTTCTTTTCTGCACGCAGTAAAGGGTTCTTTTCTGCACGCAGACTAGCATTTTGATGGTTCCACTTCCTGTAATTTTGCAATATTTGTCTTGCCGACTCGATTATGGAACTCGGAATTGGGGGTTTTCCTCTAAACACAAAATCATTTCTTGCCTTCCAAATCAACCACAAGAAGATGGCCATCTCATCTAGATTCAGCAATTTATCTGGTTGTAGCATGTAATTAAGGATCCATACCTCAATTCTTGATAGTTCTTGACGTACTATTCTATTCTATACCGATGGATCTGTCCATACGGCTTCAGTCCAAGGGCAGAGGAGAAAGAGATGCTCTACTGTTTCAGCTTCTTGATCACAGAAGGGGCATGCGGGTCTAGGTAAGATCTTTCTCTTATAGATGTTGTCTGCTGTGGGGAGAGCATTTTGGCAAACACTCCACAAAAATATTCTGACCTTGGGTGGGACTTGTAAATTCCATATTGTGCACCATAGCTTGCGGGGTGGATTGAAAGATGATGATGCTTGCATTGCATTTTGTGTGTTTTCCTCTTGACGAATCTGGTTATACGCACTTTTCACCAAGAAGACCCTCGACTTTGTAGCTGTCCACACCAGTTTGTCCTCTATTGCATAACTACATATGGTATTGCTAGCACTTCATTTACAGTCTGTTCATCGAACATTCTTGCTAGTAAATCTTCATCCCATTTTCTATCATCTCGGATTAGGTTTGCAACCTTGGCTGGTTCTTGAGAGTTTGCTTGTCCTCCTATTAATCCTCTTTTTAGCCACCTGTCTTCTCGGATATTGATTTTTCCCCCGTGCCAATTGTCCATAATACTGAGTTTGATATCACATCTCTTCCCTTGAGAATGTTCTGCCATCCCCATGATGGCCGAGATCCCTTTCCAGCCTGCCAGAAAGACCTTATGGGGAAGTAGATGCCTTTAAGGATTTGGCTCCATAAGGATGACTGGTCTTGAGAAAGTCTCCATGCTTGCTTGCCTAGCATTGCTCTATTGAAGGATATTAGGTCTTTGAATCCCATTCCCCCTTGATCTTTCCTAGTTTTGAGCACTTCCCATCTCTTCCAGTGAAGGCATTTCTTTGATTCCACCAAAAACCTGCCACCTTTCTTTCTATCGATTTACAAATTGAGACCGGGATCTTGAATACCGACATGGCATATTGGGGAAGAGCTTGAACAACAGTTTTGATGAGGGTTTCCTTCCCTGCCTTTGAGATTAATTTTTCCTTCCACCCTTCTAATTTCATATTGACTCTGGCCAAAATCCACGCAAACATTTGTTTCTTGGAGTCACCCCAATCTGATGAAATCCCTAAATACTTGCCAATCTTTCGAATCTCTGGGATTCTAAGTTCAATTGCCATATTATCTCTTAGTCTCTGCGGACAGCATGTGCTAAAGGAGTTTCCAGACTTGTTCAAATTAATGGCTTACCCAGATGCATAGCAATATTGATTGAGGATTAGTGCAAGATTTTGACATTCAATGAGCTTGCCATCTAAGAAGAAGATCGAATCATCAGCAAAAAGGAGGTGAGATAGGACTGGACAATGTCTATTGAGTTTAATACCAAAGAGAGTGCCATCTTGAATTGCTTTTTTCATCAATGTGGAGAGTGTGTTTGCTACTATGATGAACAAGTAAGGAGAAATGGGATCCCCTTGTCTTATCCCCCGAGTAGGCTGAAAATAGGGCAGTAATTCTCCATTTAATTTAACAATGAAAGAGACAGAAGTGACACATTTCATTACTCTCTGCACCCACCAGTTACAGAACCCCATTTTCGACATAGTAGCCTTAAGAAAGTCCCACTCTACCCTGTCATAGGCTTTCTTCATATCAAGTTTTACCACTACCTGGAATCTTTTTTTCCTTTTTCTGATACGTAATTGGTGAAGGACTTCCTGAACAATCAGAATGTTGTCTTGTATTTGTCTACCGGCCACAAACGCACTTTGTTCTCCTTCTACTATCGCTGGCAACCACTACTTCAATCTATTTGCCATGATTTTGGAAATAATTTGTATGCGAAGTTGCAAAGGCTGATAAGTCTGAACTGATCAAGGCTTTTCAGGTGATGAACTTTTGGGATCAATGTGATATATGTTCTGTTCAGTTCTAGGTTTAGATTTCCAGAATGAAAAAATTCATTCACTTCTTCAAAAATCCCATTTTTTAAGCTTTCCCAATTTCTTTGGTAAAATTGGCCATTCAAGCCATCCGGTCCCGGCGCCTTCAATGAGCCTAATTGAAATGATGTTGTATGGACCTCTTCCATTGTGACTTGAGCTGTCAAATATTGGTTCATCTCAATCGTGACAATAGTAGAGCATTGTTGCAAAATAGGTTCAAATTGTCGAGGGCCCTCCGATTGATAAAGCTCTTGAAAGAAGTCCCCTGTCATTTCTTTTAACCTCTCCGGATCATGAATCCATATGTTTTCTGCATTTTTTAGCATCGATATTCTGTTCATCTATCGTCTTTGAATCGTTGTGGCGTGAAAGTATTTTGTGTTCTTATCACCCCATTTCAGCCAATTGATTCGGGATCTCATTCCCCAATACATTTCCTCCTATCTCCACAGTGTTTCGATCTGTTTACTAATGGCCCTCCTTTTGTTTTGACTGTTGTGCCGATTGTAATCATTTGTTATGCCCATGAGTTCTTCTTGCAACTCTTTAAACTTCTTGCGACTGTTCTGAAAAGTGTTCCTGCTCCAAACTGCCAATCCCCTTGAAACTTCCTGTATTTTCTGCACTAGATTAGAATGTTGTAATCTATCTTGATTCCAGATTTGCGTGATTATCCTCCCACAATCCTCATGTTCCAGCCAGAATGCTTCAAATTTGAAAGTTCTCTTACTCCTAGGAGGTTCGATTGCTAATGTCAGTAATATAGGGCTGTGATCAGATCCGATGGCCAGTAGAGCGAAAACCTCAGTATGAGGGAATGATATTCTCCACTCAATATTGCAAACCGCCCTATCCAGTCTTTCTTTAACAAAATCCTGCCCTTCTCGATTGTTCGCCCAAGTGAAGGCGCATCCTTTACTCTCTAAATCCATTAGACTACAAGCATTGAGGAAATCTCTAAATGCATTTAGTCTATATTGTTCCGGAGGCCTTTTCCCTCTCTTTTCCCAATAATTCAAAATGTCATTGTAGTCCCCTATACACACCCAAGGCAAAATGTTTTGGCTACCCAGCATCTTCACCTCTTCCCAAAATTTAATTTTATCCTGGAACGATGTTGGGGCATGAATAAAGATAGCTCTGAATTGTTTACCCGCTTCATAGTCCTAAAGAGTAATATTAATGAACTCATTTGTGGAAAGATTAACTTTCAAGGAAATTCCAGCCTTCCACATTAGAGCTAAGCCCCCCCCTTAATCCCTATCGAATTGACATTATAGTAGTTTTGAAAGTTTAAATTCCTGCTCATACGGCGAACTGTAACATCTTGGTTCTTGGTCTCCATTAAAAAAACCACCTCGGGCCTTTCCTGGGCTATAATGGCCCTTAAAGCTTGAACTGTCAAAGGTGTGCCCAACCCCTGACAACTCCAACAAAATAGCTTCATAAGTAACCCGATTGCTTATAAGGGCTAGCCACCAAAGCCCATTGATTGGGTTCTTTTGCAAGTTGCACCGGAGTTTCTAAAAGCTGTGTTTCATCTAGCACTTGGCCATCCGAGGTTTTTTTATCATACGGTCTGAATCTTCTACCCTTCTTATGATTCCTTGCCTTCAGCTTTCTACAGTTGCTCTGCAGTCTTTCACCTGCTATCAGCGATGGGGATATGTCGATCTGCAGTGGAGAGGCTAAATCCAGATCAGCATCTACTTTGATTTTTGGTATGTTCACTATAGCCAGCAACTCCTTTTCTGTTAATTTCATCTTACCCCTATCCTCTTGTATATTGTGTAGTCGTGTATGCGAGCCACCTTCTTTATTCTACGCCACTGTGACCAATCCTGAATTTTCCGGGGTTTCCAGTACCATCTCCTGCTCATCTTCCACTTCACAGATTTCCCCATAATAGGCTGTCCAAAATGGGCTAATAGAATTCTCTTCAGCTTTTAGCCAGGGCTCGTATAACAGTGTTTCGATTTTGGACATGAGTTCGACCTCATAAGGTACAATTTGATAGTTTTTTGCATAATGTCCAATAATCCCACACGAATAGCAAAAATGGGGAAGTCTTTCATACCTGAAGTCCAACCAATGCTCCTTGCCTCTAAAACTAGAAAGCATGCATGAGGAAAGGGGATTTGATAATTTTAACATAACTCTAGCTCTTCCCACCACAATGGATGCAACGCCTTTTGTTTCTATGTGCACTTCTGAAACTTCACCTACATTCCCTGCTATTTCTCTTATTATTGCTTCAGACCTCCCTTCTATAGGTAATCCATGAATTTGAACCCAAAAAGTAGAGCAGTCGAATATAATACAATGTGGAGGCATACTTGGCTCCCATAGCTTTAATACCAGCAAATGACTTGAGAAAGACCAAGGTCCAGAGTTCAGTATTTTGTTTCTCACCTCCACAGACTCAAACTCAAATGAAAATAGACCTAGTTGTAGATGCTTGCAAATGACAGAATTCGATTTCCATGCTTTCTTCATCGTGGCTTGGAAGGCTTGGAAATTAACAGACGGACTTCCAAAAAGCTTGCCGAAAACAGTACATTCACACTCTTGCAATTTGTCCTGAGTAACCACATTATCTAACACAGCGATTTTTCTTCCTGTCCAAAGATGTCCAAGCCTTCTACATAATGCCACCATCCTTAGCTCCCGTTCTCTATTTTCTCCCATATTATTATATATCTATTACTCAAGCAACCTAAAGCCCCTGACTTGCGATTTCTATCGGTTATGTTTCTTTCGTAGGTACCCAAAGAGAGGAACCATCTAGAGGAGAGGGGAACCTACCAGAAGAAGGACAAGGACCCATTCTGGATACAACTTGCACCCATTGTGGGTTTCTTCTACACCATTTCTTTTGCTTTTGAACCTTGAAAAAAGGTTAACAGTGGCTGTGGACTTCTGGAACGGAGTGGCACCAGAGGAGGGAACTAATCAACCAACGACTGCACCTGAAAACCAGCAGCCATTGTGCTGTGGTTGCGCCTCTTTCTTCAAAGTCGGGATTTTGGATCTAAGTCTCGCCATTTAGAATGGGAAACAGAGAAATTAAGGGTTTTGGAAAGGTGTAAGGGTAGGGAGTAGCAACAAACTATGGTATTGTTGTGGACATGCATTCTTGGGATTTTGGGAGGAAAACAGGATTTAGGGCAAAGCTATCCAGGTGATAGAGAAAGGCTCTTCATGCGAGAGAGAGAGAGAGAGAGAGGTCATTTTTTGATTTTTCACACGGAAATTCCCACGCTTTCAAGAATCTTCGAAAACACTATAATAGGCGAAAGAATCACTTACAAATCGGCCACACTAATTATTGAATCTCTCTCTCTCTCTCACTCTCTCTCTCTCTCTCTCTCTCTCTCTCTCTCTCTCTCTCTCTCTCTCTCTCTCTCTCTCTCTCTCTCTCTCTCTCTCTCTCTCTCTCTCTCTCTCTCTCTCTCTCTCTCTCTCTCTCTCTCATCTTCCCAAGTTGCTATTGCCTAAAGAAAAATCCATTATTATAGCCATGATATTGTCCAAAATCGTACCAGATCCAAATCCATGTTAGTTTCTATTAAGTCTCGGCCACATCTCCCTAATTTTGCTCATTATATCCTCTTGTAACCATTTTTTTCTTTTTTTTTAAAACTCCACAATTAACCACTAAGAGCTAAATTTGTGAGAAAAACAAGCTACTATCGACATCTAAATTTTTGCTCAATTAATTAGGGAAGCCAATATAGAGTGTTATAAATTATTATAATTATAATTTTTAATGAATTCAATGATTAGATGAATTTTTCACCTTTTAAATTACTATTGTCGAATCTTCCAACGATCCAGATAGAAATTTTGTTTCAATTAATCGTGAGTAGGTTAATCGTGGAAGAATATAAAAGGGAGATGATAAGGCGCTTCTTTTCCAACTATGACGATACTTTGGAAAAAGAAACTAGCGAAGAAAGGGGGAAAAAGAGATATAAGCCCCCAACCAAAAGAAAAAATGAGTGAAACTTGGAGAAAAGAACAAAAAAAGTTCTGAATATATTATATTGGCGTCAATTGAGTCATAAACCTTTCAATTATGTCAATTTAGTCCAATGTGGCATGGCTGAAGTTGAAGTAGACATATTTTATAATTTTTATAAATTTTTTATAATTTTTATAAATTTTCTTTTCCTTTCTTTTACTTTTTTTTTTACTGAGAGCCTGAAGGGATCGCAGGTAGACTTTCGCGGAGGGCTAGGAAGCCCTCACTGACATTAGGTGAGGGCACGGCCCTCCCCTGGCCTAGATCTGGCGAGGGACCGTGTGTCCTTGCCAGGCGTTGCCATCCTCACCTAATGGCCAGAGAGGAAGAAAAGAATAAAGAAAAGAAAAGAAAAAAGAAAAAAATCCAAAAAATTATTAGAAATGTCCATGTCAAAGCCAATTGTTCCATGTAGGATGCCATCATCCATGTCCGCGATTTCTGGCCTGGATGGGCCAGATAGACTCAATTAGCCAAATGTGAAATTATTTAGAATTAAATTAGCACAATTTAAAGGTTTAGGACTGAATGCAGATCAATACAATAGGTTTCTAATTTTTTTGGTACTTTTCTCGTGAAACTTATTGTCATTGTTCATTTTTTATAAGTTAAAACGTATGGAAGTGAGACCAGCACTAATGATCTCCTCTTACGGTTACCATAAGGATTCACATCCGTTACTGAATATTTGCATTGTATCGTAACTACTCTACACCACCTGGGATTTGAAGGAGTTGATGAGTCAATCAACTGCCAAAATACTAGTAGTCAGGAACTCTGTCCCCATGAGATATTTTAAAATAGATAGCGCAAGCTATAAGAAGGTTTGTGAACTCGGGACCTTGTGAAAGATGACTAACTTCTTTACCATTAGACCAACCATCTTAGAAGTAACTAGTTCTCATTGTTATTGTTCCTCGGGGAAAATAATGCAGTAAACAACCCAGAATGAGCCAAATAGCCCACATTGGTTGAAGTTAACTAAATAAGAAATGTGTGCCCCTTTTCCCATTATTAAGGGGTAAATCATAAAAAATCTCTAATTTGTATTCTAATGTCATATTTACTCCAAACTAATTTTCGTATCACAAAAAAAAAACATACCAAATTGGTAAACTATGCTATATTTAACTCAAACTAATCTTCATGTTACAAAAAAATTTCAAACTAATACACTAGTGCCATATTTAACCCACTAGTCGTATCAGTTTAGGATTTTTCACAAAAAAACCCACATTTTATTTGATCATCCGAATTGTTTGTCACGTGTCTTTCTATGACATTGATTTAATTAAACAGAAGCTAAAAGAGGGTAACTCTGGCACGAGTGTATCAGTTTGAGATTTTTTATGATACACAAATTAGTCTATGATAAATATGATAGGGATATATCATTTGTAATTTTTTGTGGTATTAACCCCAATATTAAGTATTATCGGTACTTTAATTTTGTTGGAGGCTTCTATATTGGTCCTTGAGGAACACATCCGCATCATAACACATTGCACTCAAATTTTTGTCCAATCTATACAAATATTGTTCCCCACAAATAGTTATTCCTTGCTAGTTTCAATGTGTTCCTGTAACAAGTGGGAGGGGAGATCCGTTCCTCGTAAAACAATAAAAAATACCCATCTTGCAGGTGGTTGCTACAAGAAACCCATACATTCATTATCTATGAAATAGTATGACAAGAACTCAAATACATGTAAGCTTAATTCCCTAAAAAACCTCAACTTTTGGTTTAGTTCCAAATCTATTCCTAACTGTTTTTTGTCTAAAAAAAAACACTCAACTTTCACTCAAGTCTTAAATCTACACCTATTAACCCTTCGTCCAAAAATCACCGTTAAGTCTTCTAATGTGGCAATTCCACGTCAGCACTAAATCCATGTCAACTTCTGGCATGGAAAATCTCCAAAAAAACGTTGACACTCCTTGCTTTGAAGATTGGGGGAAATTAGAAGCAATTAGGGCTGCTTCATCGCCTCTTCAATTTACGTCAAAGAGAGAGAACGCTGGATCGCTACCTCCATATCAGGTTCGTTCTCTATGCCACAAAGCTAGAGCTAGCAAGCTTCTCCATCCCCCTCTCCAATGGTTAGCCTATCTATTAGTTTCTCTTGAAGGAATTGATCATGGATAGGAGGGATTCCTCCATGAGTCGATTAAGTAGTGGAATCCAAAGCGGTTGGTCTCTTCCTATACAAGCTCGTGCTTGGTCGCTTGGAGGAGAGGGCAGCGGAAACCGCAAACAACCCTCGTGACAGCTAGTTACTTGTTCCTTTTGTTTCCTTTGTTTCTTTTCCATAAATTTAACTTTCATCATTTCTGATGAAGTACGCTTGCATTTTTTTTTGTGTTTTTTCAGTTTTTACTATTCTTGTTATGTGTATCATTCTAGTTAGAAGCTACATGTTGGGGGCTTGCTGTTGTTGCTTCCCCGTGCTGTCTGTTAGTTTGCCCCTTTTGCTCTTATATATCCGTAAATGTCATTCGTTGTTCCCTCATGGCCACCATCATCACTCTAAGCAGTGGAAATAACAAAAGTAGTGCTCAGAGTCCTCATTTTCTTGAATAGAATTCAATCGCACAAGAATATTGTTGTGGTAGTCAATTGTTCCCAGGATGTGAATAGTGTTGTTTGCAGTTCGCTTCAATCAGTGTGATTTGTTTGACATTGAATTTGTAGGTTGAGTGTCGCTTAGCTTGTTGAAAATTGGAGTATTACTAGGTTGAATTAGAAGCCATGTTTACTTTCATTCAATTGTTGACTCTTTATGTTCGAATACTATTTTTAGTTATCAATTAATGGCTTTGTGTGTTTTTAATGAAATGAAAGTAACAGTGATGATACTTCATTGGGCATGAGTGTTAAAGAACCAAATATATCAGATAATTAATGATTATCGACAAGGGAGATGATGAAAAAATTCGAAAAAGCAAGAATATAGGAGGAGGACAAGATAGATAATGGTCAGGATTTAGTTGTAGATTCCACTGATGTTATTTATACAAAGATGAGGCAACTGATCAAGACACAGATTTTGATAATGAATCTCTAAGTGGACCTGATATTGATGATTTTGCGGATAATTTTGTTGGAGATTGAAAAGTGCTAGTTTTTTTGTTTTTTGTAAGTGGATTTGGCTTTGAAATGTGTCTAGTATGGGGTGGATGTTTTGATGAGGATATTGATGTTGCGTTTGGTTGTCTGGACACAAATTGAGATAGGATAGGATAAGGAGGGATTAGAAATCCTCTGGATTGTCCTTTAGATTGTGAAAAATTTCATCATATGTTTGGTAAATGTGCGGATATCACATGGATCTCTGGATGTGCAATCCACCACGCCGGTGACCTCCTACGGACGATGGTGATGATAGTCATGACCACCACGCCAAGTTGCGACATAGCTTGTTGGCATCCCTTAAATCGAGAATGGTGACCATCATTGAAGCGATCGCACTCCCAACCACTGTGGCTGTACCTGTTGAAGAATGGCAACACGACAAGGCGACTAGCACAGATCAACGTAGGCAACAATAAGGGTCAAATATCTTTCAATTCCTTACACTTCTTGTTTAAGAATAAATTCTGTCTGCAAAATTGCAAGCACTTCCTTTTCCTATTACCTTCATCGCGTTCATATGATAAAGGATATTCAGTTTTTAGCTCTAATTTTTTTCCCCATTACATGTTTTCTGATATCATAACATAATGCATTCGGTCGCAAACTTTACTATAAAAAAAAACTTCCAAATTTCTTCTCGATCAATGCTTAACCATAGCACCAAGAAACCTAATGGTCGATTTAAGTGCCCAAAACACCAACCACTGAAATAAAGCTGCAGTTCGATTAGACCTTGATTATTTCTTGCGAATCAAACTAAGAAAGAACCCATCAAGGATCTACACCGTCGCAATCAAAACACGTCAAGGATCTACCATTGAAGGGGACCACATTGGCACAGCACTACACAGACAAGATCTAGGGCTTGGCCGACCTTAGATTAAAGATCCAAGGATCGACCTTGTCAGTCGAGCTCGGGCTCGATGAAGATGAGGACAATTGCAGCCTTCTCAGTGAGAATCAATGGTGACGGGTTGTCGTGGAGACCATGACAATTGCACGGTGGTCAGAAGTGACAAAGATTTCGTGGTGGTGGTCCTCTCACAACAAGTGAAGCGATATCCAATGGTCGTTTCATTGCTCCATCATTGGAAAAGATGGTTTGTTAAGTCATTTGTAAGAAATTTTTATCCAATCCAAAAAAAAAGCATAAACTTTAGGTTGAGTGACAATTCCAGTCCAAACTTTTTTTTATCCTGTAAAAAAGCACTAACTTTAGGTTGAGTACAATTCTGGCCCAAACTTTTTTTGTCTAAAAAAAATCACCAACTTTCACCCTTATCCCAAATCTGGCCCCCCGTTAACTTTCTGTCTAAAGTCATCCTTGTTTGAGAAAAAATGTTACGATCGTGAGCTTGGCAGATCTTATCCATGGCGTCTGTCGACAGGCAGTGGTCTACAACTTCAAATTATGACAAAATGATGAAGTTTGACCAAAAAAATTCAATTTAGAGATCTTTTTTACTTGCCGATGAAGTTAAAGATATGAACAGTTTTACCATTATTCTTCAAGCTGTGGCTCAAAGAAAAAGACAATGAATAGTGCTCTAAATTCGGTCAGCAAGCCACATGGATTTATTGTTGAGGTGGAATAGTTAAATTGAATAATCAATGGTTCTAAGTCAAGACGGGCCAGATTTGGGATTTAAGTGAAAGTTGGTGATTTTTTATGAGACAAAAAAAGTTTGGGCCAAAATTATTTCTCGACCTAAAGTTGATGTTTTTTTACAGGACAAAAAAAAGTTGAGGCCAGAATTGTTACTTGACCTAAAATTGATTCTTTTTTTTTTGGAATCAGATCATTGTGTGAATTTAGTAAAGCTGATAATAAAAAAGAATAGCTAATATGGCAATTTTTGTTTTTAAGATAAATAAGGATTACAACTCAAATAGGTCTTTCACCAACATTAGAAACAGATAAATTGATAAGAGAAAATTGGAGATCTAAAAGAATAGCTATAAGATGTTGTGCATCATCTAAAACACAACTTCATTTCAATTAACCCATAATAAAAGATGCCTTGGATGTGAAAATGCTTTCTCAAAGCACCAACATCAATAAAGGTTTTTCTGCATCCTTCATATCATAGTTGCAGGGGAAAAAGGACTTTACTAGTCGGCTCTAACGTTCAGTTGAAAATTCATGAACTTCTTACTCCCATCCTTCAGTAAACCACATAAAGAATAAAGGCATATTCTTATGTAAAATCTCCACAAAGTAACTCCATCGTCACCATCACTAGAGCTTCCATGAAAATAAGCTGGCTTATGGCCGGACTTGACTACTAATCCCTATGATATCGGATAAAAGTTTCAATTACAATAACATACAAGCGCAAATATCAAATCTCAACATGTATGGAAGAAAATTGATTATTGTTTGAAAATAGCACGTCACCTATTCGTCCAGTTACTGGAGCAACCTCCAACTGATCGGCTTGGTCAGTTTACAACTCATCTAAATTAGCAATTTCCCCCAACAGTACATCACTTGCAGCTTTGGAGTCCACTACTTAGTCGGCTCACTGTTCTTCAATTAGAGCTCGATAAAAAACAACTTCAATTTCTCTAATCTCGGCCACTTCCTCAACTAGCGACTGAGCTTGAGCCTGTGTGAGAGTGCGAGATAGGAATAGATTGAGTGCTTTGGAATCCACTACTTAGTCGATTTACGGAGGAATTCTTCTTATTTGCGATCAATTCCTTCAAGAGAAATGAGTAGAGAGGCTAATGCACGAAGAGAAGCTGACACGCAGAGGATGGAGAAGCTTGCTGGCTCTCACTGTGTGTCATCAAGAGCAAATCCAATATGGAGGGAGCAACCGAACGTTCTCTCTCTTTGAGCACGAATTGAAGAAGCAAGCCCTAATTGCTTCTAAATTCCCCCAATCTTCAAAGCAAGGAACATTGACATTTTTGTGGAGTTTTTCTTCTGACGTAGATTTAGTGCTAACATGGCAACACGTGGAATTGCCACGTCAGAAGACTTAATAGTGATTTTTTATGCGGGGTTAATAAGAGCAAATTTAGAATAAGAGTAAAAGTTGAGGATTTTTTTTTAGACAAAAAAAGTTAAGGGCAAATTTAGGACTAAACCTAAAGTTTAGAGAACTAGGCACCTTTAAATATTCTTTTTTAACTATGTTCACTTTTTTTTATCAATCAATTTTTATGCTCTATGATTCTCGATATTGCACGTCTTTCTTATTAAAACTTGAAAGATCTTCAGTGACCCAATTTCTCATTGAGAAAATGAAATTACGTTTTCGATTGGACGGTGATTCAACAGTAAAAATTTCAGTCAAAATGTCCCACCCAGCATAAAGCACAGTTCGTACTTGAATTTGTCAATTCTGTTGAGGCAATTCGTGTACTCAATGAGGATTTGCGTTTGACTAACTGCGACGTTTCGCATTGAAACACGTTTCATAGAGCAAGTCGAACTTTATGGACGGTGGGTTCAAAAGTCTAATAATAAAAATTCATGAAATCGAAAAAGTCTTGTTGTTTTTTTTTTCTTTTTCTTTGTTTTTTGCTTGGACTGACCGATAAGAAAGCTGGTCCAAAAGTTTAGGAGAATACAAAAAAATAGTCCAATCCAAGTTCAATGTTGATGGTAGTCGAACCAATGACTGGCGTGTTAGAAGAATGTGCAAAGGGACATGTTGGTGGACTGGTGATAAAGACTTTAAATTAAACAAGCATTTATTATTTTTTAAGGAATAAATTATTCGTCCTTCAGTCATCCTCTTGTTGATGCTCAGCTGTTACCGCGGCCAGACGTTGATGTATCTCCCTATGAGTGCTCTGCAGAAATCTATTAAGGAAAAAAATTTATTCGATCTGACCAAAAATTAAAAAAGTCCACTTATTCCGACTCGCTCTCTTCATAAAAGTTTAGGATTCAACCGTGATTTGTAGATAATAAGTTTAGGATTTGTGATGTAACTTTTCGGATATAAATATGTAGATGATTTTGATAAAACCATGGAGTTATCAATTTCTTATGTTAGATAACTATTTGTCTTAAAAGTTTAGGCCATGGAAAAGCTATGCTTTTTGCACAAAAAATATATATACGCCTGGTTTTGATAATTTTCTTTTGTGCCCTCAACAATTCTTTTGTTTTTTTGGGTACACCGTGGCTCTTCCAACAAGACATTTCAACTCGAAATGGATGCTTGAAATCGAAAAGGAGGCGGCTACCTTATTGATTTGGTGGGGTCTGTCCTCTTTTGACAATTACTTGTTCATGTCCCTTGGCTTAAAGTAGATGAAGCTTCCATGAAATGGACACGCTATAATCACGTGGTGATGAAACAAATACACCAATAGAGCTCTTGAGCTAAAGAAATAAAAAAAAGAAGAAAATGAAAAGAATGGAAGCTCACGAATATATAGTTGTCTTTAACTTAGAACCAATCAATTGGATTACAAATTTGTTCAGATTAAGCGCTGTTAAGTTGCACCTTTTTTATTGTTAGATTAAAGAAGTCCCACATCAGCAATTCCATGTAATTCAGAGCAATTAATTTATCCAAATCAGTTAATAACTCGTTAACTTAAACTTTTTAGCGAACTTAGATCTAACTAGATATGTTGAACGCTTTTTTCCCTTCAAAAATTTGAAACAAGATATAGCCATGGGAGGAATTAGAGGAGTTGCTATCATATACTATTAGGGAAAATTGTCAAAAAAGTCCTAAACCTATTATACGGCGGCCAATTCAGTTCTAAACCTTTTAAATTTACCAATTCAGTCTTAAACCTTTTTAATTCTTGCCAATTCAGTCTTTACGGTCAATTTTGGCCAGTCGGTGCTGACGTGGCTGCTGGCCGTTGTAACAGCCCGAATTTTGATGTAATTTCCGGGATCAATGAAACTGACATTAATTCGCATTTCATTTTAGTAAGTCTCGCCCAGAGCTGATCACTCTCGGGATACTGACCAATGGGGTATGGCTAACTAGAAAATAGTACGTGGACCGGAGACCCTATCGTGAAACGGACACCGATCACGAGAGACGTTGAGAGTATATTTTGGGCCAATGTGGGCCGATCGTAGAAAAGGGTAATGGATTGGGTTTGGCCAAGGCCAACGATGTATAATAGGGACGCAGGTGATTCTGCAAGACCGAAAGTACACGTGGCCAATCAGTCCTGAACCTGAACCGAACGATCGTGACCTCTGGAACTAGTGATAATTTCTCATTCTCTCAATGATCGAGACCATCACGACATGGATAGCCCTAGGTCGATACGCGTAATTTCTAAACAACCGCCCGTTAGTGAGAGACCCTGAAATTGAAAGTTTAGCGAGTTTATTCGCGAAATTGAGCTCGGATTTTGATGTTGATTTTCGAAGGCTTAAGGGACTATTTTTGGAAATTTGACGTCATATTACGCTTGCCACACACGTTTGGAGTTAGTACGTGTAAAAATTGGAATTTTGGTCCGGGGGTGAAAAAGGACGATTTTGCCCCTCGGGACGCCAGCGTCGCTTTTCGAGGTCAATCGAGGTTATTTTTCGGAGCCGACGCCATTTTTGAGTGGCCACACATACCGGGAGTCATTTCGGACAAAAACTGGAATTTCGACAAAAATTGGAAAAATAATATTATTTTATTCTCGGAACTTCGCAGTTGCTTTTCGAGGGCTTAAAGGATGAATTTTTCGATTCCGACACCGGATTAGGTCTCCCATGAATATATAGGACCGGTATGGATGAAAATTGGAATTTTGGTTCGGGATCGAAAAATGACGGAAATACCCCTAGGCTATTTTTGGATAATTCCGAATTTTGGATTTATTTTTGGGGTTAACCAAGGTTAGTTAGGGCTAAACCAGGTCTGGTCAACCATGGTTAAGGACAAATGACCAAATTGCCCTTGAATTATTGGATTAGAGCAAATTAGGGCCCTTGGATGAGGGGTAAAATGGTCCAATGGCCTTAGATTTTGACACTTGGCACCCTAGGCTCTAGTCTTTGACCAAGATAAACTCTCTCTCTCTCTCTCTCACGCAGACCAGTCGGCCATTTGCTTCACAGAAATTTTTCTTCTCTTTTCTCTTCCGTTTCTTGCTGTTTTTGTGCATTTTCTGCTGTTTCGGTACTGTTCACGCCGGAACAGTACCGCCCGGAGCCTTTCCCGGCGAGCCACCACCACCAGCATCCTATTCCACCAATTTGCAGCCACTTTTGTTCAGGTTTTATCCCCAAAACAGCTTTGTTTTCCTCTGTTTTCTCTGTTTTTCACAAATTCCAGCTTGTAAACAGTACCGCCGGAGCTTCGCCGGAGCTCCGATCGCCAAACCGTCGACACCCAGGCGTTCAGCATCCTCATACGTCGCCGTCGGTCCCCGGCCGTACAGTGTCCGTACGGAAAACACTGTTCATCCGTACGGAAATCACTGTTCACGCGCCGTACGGACCGTCGCCGCCGTGACCGGCACCTCGCCGGCGACCTCCCCGGCCTGTGCCGTACAAGTCCGTACAAAAATCACTGTTCACGCGCCCGTACGGATTTACTGTTCATCCGTACGGATTTACTGTTCCCCGGTACTGTTCATCCCCGTCCGTGCGCGTCGCTCGGGAATTCCGCCGCCGGTTTCATTGTTCATCAGTGATCGGCCGCCATTCCCCGTCGTCGTGATTTCGGATTAGGTGAGTGAAATTCCTAAACCCGGATTAGGATTAATTGTGCGTTTTTCTGGACTGATTTAGGTGTTATCGGCACATGTTAGACCGGCTTAGAAAGTATCAGTGCGTATTTTGGACTGGGTTGAGGATTGACTGGTAGAAATTATTATTAGAAAAATTGCCGGGTATGCCCGGATTGACTGACTGTGTCAATTGTGCTTAATTGTGGTTAATTTCGTACTGCTATGTCGTATGTGGTGTGGCTATTTTTGTGGAGTGCGACTGGCCATTGTTTGGGTTACAATGAATTACTTAATTGTGAAACGCACGTTAGGCCACACGGTATTAATTGGGCCAATTAAGCACGTGTCGTGACATTGGATGTCTAAATTTCATTGGTACTCATGGTGCATTGTATTGCATTGCATAACATGGACACGCATGATGTGTGCCTAGAGTGTGGCATGTTGTGAAATTGTGTGAGAATGCGTGTCTGCCATGAGTGCGTGATCACCTAAATTACCCTGAGGCATTATATGCTGGGTTCAGATAATAATGAATCGTGTGATCACCTGAGGACCTTCGGGTCAATACCGTCCTCATGCACTTTGAAGCAGGACGATGCCCGGTATATCCGGAAGGCGACCATCCTCATGAACTTTGAGATAGGCTCTGGTTCGCAAGGAGAACAGTGTTGCGCCTCATGCACTTTGAAGCAGGCTAGAGACACTGGGCCAGATCGGTTGCTGCGCCTCATGCACTTTGAAGCAGGCTAGACGCACCGGGCCGTGAAAATTAATGACTCGAGTCGTGATAATAATAAATTGGGCAGTGTGCCAGTGTGGGCCAGTGGGCCGTGAATTGCACGTGTCAAGTCCATGACATTTGCATACATGAACATACATAGACTGGCATGCGAGAATGTGAAAATCGATGCATAAGTATGTGATTGGCATATATGTGAATATGAGTGCCGCGTATGTACTGTGGTTGTTATATATCGAACTGTCTAACCTGCAGGGTCTAATAATGATTTGGTTATTATTGCTTGGTGATTTAAATATTTATTTTCCAGTCAGGAGATTGCATGTTAGCCTAGCCTAGGTTTAGGGGTTGAACTCACTGAGATTTATCTCACGGTTGTGTAAACCGAAACATTTCAGACCCCCAGCAGTAGGATGCCGAGGTCGCCACCTCTTTTGGATTACCGCATTATATCCAGCGGTCATCGAGCATGTACCCCGGTGGAGGCGAAGCAGAGCGCAGAAGTGGTTGTTTAGTTATTCCCACTGTTGGTGTTTCCTTTTTGGTTGTAGTAAATACTGTAAAAAGAGTTTTAAAACAGTAATATCAGTATGTACATATTTTCTGCGTTGATTGTTGTTTATTGCTTGGCTATCCTTGGTTCGTAAATTATATTAGTCAGGGTTTGTTATTTATGCTTCCGCTTGTGCTTGATCATTGTTTGGGTGCGGGTCGGCGACGCTTCCTGGGACGTCGCAGCCAAAATCGACCGTTGACGGGATGTTGCGCTACGTGGGGTACGGGGCGTGACAGCCGTCCAATCAACGCTGACGTGGCAATTTTTTATTTTTTTTATCTTTTTTTATTTTTTTTCTTTATTTCTTTTTTTTTTGCTTTCTTCCCTCTGGCCGGTCCAGCGATCGACGACCGGCTAGAGGGAAGAAAGCAGAAAAAAATTTTAAAAAAAATAAAAAAAAAAAGATTAAAAGATTAATAAAATAATAAAAAATTACCACGTCAGCATTGCCCGAACGGCCAGTAGTGGCGGACGGCCACATCAGTGCCGGCCAGCCAAATTTGGCCGGAATGACTGAATTGACAAACTTAAAAGGTTTAGGACTGAATTAGCCGCCATACAATAGGTTTAGGACTTTTTTGACAATTTTTCCTATACTATTAACATCATAAATGCACAAAATACTGGATTGAAATTCTTTGTCTTATTACTTACGTGTACTATCATTAGCGTCAATTTGTAGCACATTTAAGATATAGGAAATATTACAATGGGAGTCCAAATGTTTTTTTCACAATAATGACCCATATACTTGACTTCTAAAACTTTCTTTTGCTCATTTCAATCCTAAAACTTGCAACATTCAGGCATTTAAATCCTTCAATGTGTTCCTTTAGTTTGAGGAGGATGGAACTTTTACATCACATTTTTTTATTGATTTTTCATTTTCTTTTTAGGTACATGGCATAGATGTGACGTCAAGTGAATGCCACATCAAAAAAAAGACCAAAAGGTTAGGGTTGGTGCACAAACACAAAAAAATAGAGAGCAAAAGCGAGAAAGAGAAATCAAAATACAAGATTTATCCTGATTCAGCTTTAAATAAGGGCTACATCTAGTAAATGATTTCACTATGATTAGCACTTCAAATCTCTTTGTTACGTCCTTCAATTACAAGAAAAAGAGATTATATATAGGCAGTAATAGCTAACTAGCTATTTGTGGGCTTAAACCCAAACTATCAATAAAATACAGGTCAAAACTATAAAAGCTCTCTAAATTCACGAGGGCGTTGCCCCCTACAACCGCCGTCAAGGCGGCCCCCCAAACCCCCGCGCCTTCTTATTGATGGAGAGTATGAACCACACTCCAACACAAAAGTTAAAAAAAAAAATTAAAAACCAGAAGAGATGGAGAGTGATTGATAGAGGAGGGATGATCGATATGGGAGAAGGACAGCCCTCAGGGCTGCAGGTTGAAGGTTGGCGGGCCTTGCTGGGGGGTTAATGAACCACAACCGAGCCAAGCGAAGGGCCTCACTACAAGTAGTAGAGCAAGCAAGGGGCCCGCTGGCCCTCGCCTGTGCAATGATTATGTCTCACTCCCCACATCGAGAGGCGGTGGTCGTTGTCGCCTATATTTTATCTGAATCTAACTTCACCATACACTATCTTGATTTGGATATAGGATCATCCAATGTTATATATAATATTTTTCCTACAATAGATAAAACATAAGAAATGTAGGGAGTTTTTTAATCCCATATTAATCTATCTTTTCCTGATCATTGTCTTGTCGATCAAACGCAATCTTAATATATCTATGGAGTATAAGTAGAATTGGCATAATTATTTTCGGCTTGAAAAAGGGGCAGGAAGGACAACTAATGATGGCAACTTCACCTGGGCATTAACATAGGACTTTTACACTCGCAACGGAATATTTATTTAAGCTACATAGAATTCCACTGGTGTGCAAGCTCATTATCGCAGCCTCACTACTGAACAAGTTAAGTAAATTACATTGACTCGTCGTAGTTTTTCAAATAATTATATTAGTGGCGTACGAAAACACGTATTTTTTCAAGCCTATCAACATGACCAGCTAAAACTGTCCACGAAGGATCAGGAGGAGTACATTGCGTAAATTGGTTCACAAATTGAACCATTTATATATATAAACGGTTTCGCGGGTATCATGAATATCAATCCATCACCTTTTATCAATGACATTTGCACTGAATATGGATCAAAATTAGCTGGATATAAATCTTCATATACAAATGATGATCCCACAATCTATGAATTTGCTTTTATTACAACTGATATAAACTGAGGAAAACAGAATGCTTCTGAGAAGCGCACAAGCGATGAAAAAGACTAAACATCTAATCCAATTAGTCTGTCTGAGCAAGACCCATTTTCACTTGCTATTAGAGTGCAAGGAGAGGTTTCATCTAATCCTATACAGCTTGTGTGTAGATTCTTGACGAGATCCTCAATATTCATGCAGAAGTCAACGTCCATCTGCAAGGAAAAAAGGTTATGTTAATGAAAACGAACGATATTAAAGGTTTTCAGACAGAATTGCTGATTCGACATTTTAAACCGAAGTTCCACACTAATTTGAAAATTTCCCTTCCACTTCATCTAGACAAAGATCTCAAATTAATTTAATTGAAACTTCGAACATAGAGTAATTTCCTAATTATGTTGAAATATATGTTTTTATTAGTTTGTAAGTATGTGTTACTTTTGAAAACTTAACCAAAAGCACAAGCTTTCTTGTTTGTAACTCTTAAAAAGAAAAAGAGGGCAGTGACCCAGGTACTTGGATTTACCTGAGCTACGATTGTCATATCTATTATGGAACTCCCAAACGATAATACAATGCTATTTAGAATTGATAGATTCAACTTCTCTATTTCTCTCAGTATCTCAGTCATGCATCCCTTTCGTTTCTCGTAATGGATTCGGAAAAGAACATGTTTATCCAAGACTCTCACTTCGATCTCAGGGAGTTGTTGCTCAAATTGGATGAAGGAGTTCTGTTCTAATGAGAACGTGTCATCGTCTGCTGAGACCTGAGGCTTCTTTACAATCACAAGTGATTCCATGGTCCTGATTGCAAACTCTTCCTCAAGTTTCTTGACGCAATGTTGAAGCTGTTTCACGTACTTGATTGCGTCACCGAGGATCGATGCTTTGTCCATCTGAAGAAAGACAACACACAAGAAAATTGATTTGAGTATATCATTGTCTGATAGCTACACCTTTCAAATATGTCAATTTTGATGAACCTGAAACCAGTATTCAATTTTGTTGATGATTTATCAAAGGTAAACAAACCTTGTTCATGCTAACTTTAATTTTTTCCTATGGGAGTGAAATGCCTGGTCATAAACCAAAAGATTCGCTCGGAATGTGACATTGAAGTATAAGCTATTGTTAGCAGGTCAATAATGCATGTAGATTCACATCATTTTAACTTTAATCCTTACTGTAGGAAAGTGAGACTGCTAGCTAACACCTCTTTCCAGTGTAATGAATTGTGATTGGATGAGATGATCTTATGCATGAAATGAAGTGCTGTGCTATTGACTATTTCATTAGCTATGGGGAAAATTGTGTTGTATGATTAGATCTCTTAAATATGGTTGTTGCAAATCAGACTTTAGGAAATTCACAACAATCACCGATAGTGATATCTCGGACCAAACAATAAGTTACTGTGTGTAATGTCATCTCTATTTCCACAGTGCGATCGTCAGACTTCCTAAGATTGGCACATCTACATTCAATAATGCTACATTTACTCCATGTCAATATGCTTTTGTTTTGACAACTCTAACAGGATGACAAAGATATATATTATTAATAATAGGAGATATTTCCAAGGAAAAACAACAAGTTTCTCGAAGATTCACCTTTTTAAGGCCAGGAATGATGGCAGAGAGAGCAATGAAGCTCTGGCTAAGCTTCTCACGCCTCTTCCTCTCCGAAATCAGGTGTTCTTGTGTATGTATAGTTGGTCTACTCATTGCGCCAACTCTCTTCGTCTCCTTTCGACAATCTTGGATCTCATAAGCGCCTTCACAAATTAATTAAAAGAAAACTCGATCTTACTATCACCATCATAAAGCATGATACCTCAGATCTTATTCTATTAACCTAAACATGTAACAACTTACAAAGTAAGTACCATAAAACTGTTGCGATTCAGTCGGGGAAGAATCCAAGCCACCAAAAAAAGATATCAACTGGGAACTAGACGATGGCGAGGATATCACCGTTGTCGGGGCTTTGTATATTTCTGGAGAGCAAGAGTTGCTCCATCTCTTGGTCTTTGGCTTCTTCATTGGCCTCTCCATGATTGTCAGAGCAACTTCGACCGGCGGAATCACAAGAGCTTGCGTTGTTTCCGGAGCAAATTGTGCACAAGTGGAGTACATTTCTGAAGAGAAAAGGTTGAAGTCGAAATCGTCGAGAGGGAAATCGATGGTGTTCATTATTTGATGATGTTCGTACATATGATGAAGTGGATGTTCTGTTACCTATGAAATAAAGTAAAATTGTATCTTTACAAATGCATCCGGCCGACAAAAGAGCCGATGGGGCTTAAGGAAAACTGAATGCTTACTATCTGAGCGAACAACTCGGGTGATAAGATCTCCATTGAAGCACACCCTGGGGTTCCTAAAAAGTATGTTATTTTTCCTTCTTTTCTTTTTATATGATAGGGTTGATGCAAAACCTCAGGAATATTGTCCAAAAAGTCCTAAACTTATTATATTTTTGTCATTTCAGTCATAAACCTTTTAATTTTGTCAATTGAGTCCTAAATATTTTGCATTTGAGCCAATTCAATCCATCCGGTCAATTTGGCTAGCCGGCGCTAATGTGGACGTCCAGTGTCGATCATCTGACTAATGTCGACGTGGTTATTTTTTAATGTTTTAATTTTTTTCGGAATTTTTTTTATTTTTTTTCTACCCTTCTTCCCTCTAGCCAACCAGAGGTGAGGGACGGCGATCACCCTCGCCGACCACTAGTGAGGGTGAGCCTCACCCACCTAAGGCGAGGTCAGCCTTGCCACTGGTCGGCGGGGGCGAACGACAAAAAAGAAAAAGAAAAAGAAAGAAAAAAATACAAAAAAATTTAGAAAAAATGAAAATACTAAACAATTCCCATGTCAATGTCAGCCAGTGTTCACGTCAACCCCGACCTATCAAAACTAGCCGAATGGACTGAATTGACATTAATACAAAAAGTTTAGGATTGAATTGAGAAAATTGAAATGTTTAGGACTGAATTGACAACAATGCAATAGGTTTAGGATTTTTAGACAATTTTCTCGCAAAACCTCACACGTGATTTAGAACCCTAGACAGAATGCAAAAACTTCGTCAGGAAGATAAGGTTGATTTATCACATATGAAAAACAATTCATGGAAACTTTTTTTTTGTGCTTTTTTTTTCCTTTTCCTTGTTGATGAACAATGAATTCAAACAACCCACCTGCATACAGCCGAGTTGGTGGGCGCTTTCCTTCCCTCCTTAGAGGTTCTGGATTCGAATCCCCGCTCGGTTTCGTAATTTAAGTGAGGGGCCCTGGCGGTGGGTTGCTAGGCTAGTCTCTCTCAAGGTATAGGCGCCCCGATTACCTGTGCGGGCTCATCCCCGGGGAATGGTGGCGGATCCTCGATTACCAAAAAAAAAAACAATGAATTCAAACATGTCTGAAGAATCAAAGACCGAAGGGACATGAGAAGAAACATAAGTCAGAATTGCCACCTTGAGCATAGGAATACATGAGGTCTTTGCCTTTCCAAAACGTGATCAAGTGTGCTAGCCTCTCTCTCTCTCCCTTTCGAATTTAATATATTGCTATAATCCTCGGATGGTAGACCCTTATTAACATTCCGAGGAAAACAACAAAAAATATAAAGGAAAAGAAACGCTTATATAACGTCTAATTGGTGCGTTGATGTCGTGTTTGCTTTACCACCTTTAAAACTATTATGCAAAGAAAATTTCCTCACTTGCTAGTGTCGTATTCGAGACATTCATTTACCTTTTTTGGGCGCAAAACATAATTTCAAAGAGCTTCAACCGGTTTCTTGGGCCGGGAAAGAGACACTCTTTTGACTTGGGACCACTATCTAAAGAAATTATAAGTTATTAATCTTCGACTATTTAAAAGGGGTTTATATTTAAATATATTGTACTAAAGAAAGACAAGTAGACCAGCTAGTCCAATACCATTAAGACAATAATTGGAGCGTTGCTCGATCATCGAAATGACCTGTCCGAACATTAAGGTATTGCTCAAAAAACAGGCAGCTTGTCATATAGATAGGAGATGTAACATTATATGTATCAACTGTCACGCCTATCTTTATGTTCCACGTCTTAGACCTTTTAGTTTTAGGGGATATCGAGTATTTTTTTTCCTTGAATATTCTTAATTATATTACAAATATTGGGGAAATTACCAAAAAATCCCTCAACCTATTGCACTTATGTCAATTTAGTCTTAAACTTTTTAATTTGACCAATTTAGTCATAAACCTTTTGACAATTTGCTAATTAAGTATTTCCGATCAATTTTGGTCGGAAATCGCAGACGTGTACGCTGATCGTCGTACGTGGCACAGCCGGCGCTAACGTGGATAATTTTTATAATCTTTTAAAAAATTAAATTTATTCTATTCTTTTTAAAATTCTTTTGTTATTTCTCTTTGCTTTCTTTTTATTGTGCCGGCGAGGCCACGAAAGCCCTCTCCAAATCCAGGCAAAGGCCACCTAGCCTACAACTGGCGTGGCTACAAAGGCCCTCGCCCATATTGTGGTTGCGGGTGAGGGCCTTCGCGGTCCAGCCGGTCGTGGGTGAGCACAAAGAAAACAATAAAAGCAAAGAAAATCAAAAATCAAAAATAAAAAAATCAATTTTCTTAGAAAATTTATAAAAATTATCCATATTAGCACTAACCGTGCCACGTCAGACAATTGACATTTGTGTTAGCGATTTACGCTTAAAATTGGCAGGAATGACTTAATTAGCAAATTGTTAAAGGATTTAGGACTATATTGGCCAAATGGAAAGGTTAATGACTGAATTAGTACAAGTGGAATTTATGACATTTTTGGTAATTTTTCCCACAAATATTGTCCATAGAAACATGAGTAAGTAAATTATTATATTTTATCTATCACATATTTTAATATTACAAATCAATACTTTCTATCTTAAAAAAACATTCGCAAAAATATTCAAATCATGAAATATATTTCTCTTTCCATGTATATTTATCTAAATTCTATGTATCATTTTATGAAATAATTTTTTCCATTTTTTAGTTATTAGGATGTTTCGTAAAAAAAAAGTGATTTTGCTTAATTTTCAAATGTCAATTTCTTGCGTGGACGCAATACTTGGGTACATTTACTAATATAGCAAAGAGGACCTCATATTTTTAAAGGATCTCATTCATTTTTTCCTTAATATCCTCAATTACTTAACATACAAATATATATTTACACAATTTCATTGTATTGTGTATCTTAATCATTCATTTCCATTAGGGATTGAATTCGGCCAATATCGGCGAATTCAATCCCCAAAATTAAAAAAATATGACAAAGTACCTTTTGAACAACAAACTCTGATGTCAATAAGTGCTACTTTCGGAAGGTATCTCAAAGAGGTTCGCTTTTAAGATAAGTGATGCCTGAATCCATCCCTACAGTCTATCAAAGAAGTAGATGCTAATGTGGTGAATTTAGTCATCATTAAAGTGCCCTCATTTGCCAGACTGAACTTTATCAATAATAGATTTAGGACTTGTGGTGTAATTTTTCTAATACGGAGATATAGACGATTGTGCAAAACTAGTGAGTTATCAATTTCTTATGATAGATATCGATTTTCATTAAAAGTGATAGTCTTGAAACAGCCATACTTTCTCTACGAAACAAAATTTCTACCTATATATATTTTTTCCTTCACCTGGCTCTGATAAAGTTTTTTTTTTTTGTGCCCTCGACAGTTTTTTTTTATTTTAATAAGATATTTTAACTCGAGATGGATGCTTGAAATGGAAAAGCCAGCCGCCTACCTCGTTGATTTGATGGGCTGTACCCTCTTTTGACAATAAGCACGTTTGCGTATATTGACTTAGGTTCCGTTCGTTTAACGAAAAATATTTTTTAAAAAAATATTTTTCCGGTTTTTCGGTGTTCGGGGGCGGAAAACATTTTCCCCTTAATGAGGAAAAAGATGACCAAATTGGCAGAAATTAATTTCCACCTCTTAAAAAGCAAAAATCATTTTCCGCCAAACTCCTCCTTCCCTCCTCTAGTTGCCGCCGTCGCCACCGCCGGCCGCCCGTCGCCGGTCGCCGGCTACCGGTCGCGGCCGCCGCCGGCGACCGCCCGTCGCCGGCCGCCGCCCGCCAGTCACCGGCCCTGCCGCTAGTCGCAGACCACCGACGAAAAATATTTTCCGAAACTTTTTCATATTGATCACCGAACACCGGAAAATTATGTTCCGGAAAAATATTTTCTAAAAACACAATATTTTCTGCCAAACGAACGAAGCTTTAAAGTAGATGCAGCTTCCATGGAATGGACGTCTGATAGGGACGTGGTCATGAAACACGTGCACCCATAAAGGTTTTGAGCTAAAGAATCAAAATGGAAAAATGAAAGCAATTGAAGCTTTTGAGCTAAAAAATTAAACACGTGCACCCACCCTTCAATTGGATTGCGAAACTCTATAGAGCTTTATCTTAAAGTAGATGAAGCTTCTATGAAATAGATGCCTTATACTCATGGAACACGAATAGTAATAGAGCTTAAAAAGGATTTGAAGTACCATTATTTCTCAAATAAGGGTCTAAAATGATTATAATAATTTTAAATAAGAGTCTAGCCCTATCGACCGACCAAATTTTCTAGCCGATCAAGAGCATTTTCATCCAAAAATAATTTTAACGAAAATTTTAGTTCAATTAGATTGACGACTAAAAAAAATAAAAGATTTTTTTAAAAAAAGAAAAAAACAAGCTCCCTCTTGCCCGCGGTTTCATTTTTTCACTAACTTTAGCCTTTTTTTCCTTTTTAATGGAAAAAAGAAAGAAAAAAAGGAAAAAAATAAAAAATATATAAATAAAAAATTGCCCTTGACCCTGGTGAAGTCAAGCCCTTCTTTGAGACTGACATGGCCATTTTAGATTGTTATTTAAAACGAGATTTATTTCATGCTCTTATTTGATAAAATGAGGGCACTTTAGGCCTTTATTTGAAATTTTCCCTAAAAAATATTAAAAGAGAAATTGAAAAGAGTTTAAGCTTTTGAAAATATAGTTGTCTTTAACTTAGAAACAATCAAATGGATTAGAAAACTGCACATATTAAGCTCCGTCAAGGTGCTCGTATGTGGGTGTAAGATGAAATAAGTCTCGAATCGGAAATGTGTTGTTTAATAGAGCAGTTTATATATCATAATTAATTCATAATTTATTTACTTAAATTATTTTTATTGAAGTTGGATTCAACAAGATATATTGATGAATTCAGACTTGAGCCCTAGTAATCTTCCCAGATTAAGGTATTGTACTTTAACCGCATGTCCTGACAAGCTCCAAATGCAGGAGACTTCAAATGAGGATTTTTTGCCCTGAAAGAGAATTTGAAATTAGATTCTGTCATGGGAAGAATCAGAGAAATTACTATCCTATACAATTAACATCATAAATGTGCAAAATATTGAATTGAAATTCTTTTTCTTGTTTCTTACGTGTACTATATTATTCACTTTGCTGCATCAATTTGCACGGCATTTAAGAAATAGGGATAAATACGGCCGGGATCCTACAACTTCTCATGATAATGCGCATGCAGTGACTCCTAAAACTTTCATTTTGTTCATCCGATTCCTAAAACTTGTGAAATTCGCATAGTTAAGACATTCTATTTTTTTGTTAGTTTTAAGTGGATAGAACATTTACATGGCTATACCACCCGCCTGTGTGGCGCTACTGGAGCGCGCACTCTTCCTCTCGCAAAAGGTTGAGTGTTCAAATCCCGGGCGCCGCAGGGTGACTTAACCAGTGGCACGTGTGTGGTAGCTAGCACGTGTCGCCCCCAGGATTTACTCCCCGGCTGTCGGCCGTGCAGGGGTTCCCTGGATTACCAAAAAAAAAAAAAACATTTACATGGCTATTGATTTTTCCTTTTTCTTTTTAGACACATGGCGTGACGTGACATTAAGTGGACACTCACATCATAGAAAGACCACAATTTAAAAAAAAATAACAAAACAAAAGAGATTGAGAGAGTGAGAGGTCGAGAGAGATCATTGAGATAGGGGAAGAGGGTGGCAAGCGAGGGTTGCTGAGCCTTGCTCAGGCCATGGTGAGTGTCACTGAGCCTCGTCTAGGCCCAGGCATGGGCCTTGCCACGACTAGAGCAGGCGAGGAATGGTGCCTCAATCACCTATGACTGGTGGTGGCTAACCCTCACAACCAGCCCGTCTAGCTCAGTCGGTAGAGCGCAAGGCTCTTAACCTTGTGGTCGTGGGTTCGAGCCCCACGGTGGGCGATTTCCCTTCTATTATTATAGCTTCACTCTTTTTTATTTCATGTTTTTGCTTCGACATTATTTTTAAATTTTTTCCGGTAAATGTTAAATTTTTGCTTCACTGAACTATTGCAATCACGTTAGTCGACCATCATAGCGGTGATCATCATCGTCAGTGGTGACTAGTTTCGCCGGGATGGCTTTGGTGGTTTTTCTTGAATGTTAGACTTTTCTTTCTTTCTTTTAAGAATTTGCTTACTTGATAATTTATTGTTTTTATTAAATCAAAACCTAACTTCACCGGACAGTATCTTGGATTAAATATAGCTTCATCGATTGTTACGTCTGATATTTTTTTCTTCAAAATATGACATATAAGAAATGTAGGGGAATGTTTTAATCACAACTTAACCAATCTTTTCCTAAATGTCCTAGCGACCATATGCAGCTTTAGTATATCTATGGAGTGTTATATAGAATTGGTATAATTCTTTTGGCTCAAAAAAGGAGCTGTAAAAGGTGACAAATGATGACAAGTCCTCTTAGGCTTTAACATAGGAGTTTCTCACTTGCAATGGAATGTTGAATTTGTGCTTCATAGGATTCCTCGGGCGCACAATGTCCAGATGGCAAGGGCGTGCAATGTCCAGATGGCAAGCCCATCACCACAGCTTTACCACAGTGCAAGTTAAATAAATTACACCAACCCATTGTAACATTAGTTCGATTTACAAATTTCAATAATGTAGATATACTAGACCTCTTCATCTTATTTGGGGAATAGTCTATCTCAAAGGTAAAATTAGACGAAATATATACGAGATCTATTAAAATGATTATATGAATGGTGTACACAACACGTAGTTTTTCAAGTCCATTAACACGACATGCTCAATACTTTTTGACCCTTAAGATCCTTCCAGTCTTTCAAGTTCTTTCACTTAGCATCAAGGAAAGTTTCAATGGTGTTAAGCGACCGATATTTACCTGAATATAAACATCACATCTATCAAACCATAAATTGCAAGAAATAGTTTTTTCCCATTATCAAAGTCATCAGAGGTTTTCTCAACAGCTTAAAAATTACATCATGTAGATAAGTACAATCGATCATTACATCTCATGTATTGTATATAGTTTAATTCTTTTTAAAAAAAATACCAAAATAATTAGCTTTGCATCATTAAGTCATGTTTAGGTGTCCTAAAGTCTAGGTTATTTATATGAAGAAAACTCAAAAAAAAAGTCTCATGCATTAGAATTACATATGGGTTGCAATCAAATTGATTATGACATAGCTTACATGTTACTAGATTTCAAGTTAGTTCACCAATGCATCTTAATTTAGAATTCATAGAGCCATAACATTTAGATTAAATCATGTCTATTTTAGAAATAAGAAAAACCAAAAAAGGCTAGTTGCCATTGCATTTAGAAACCATGTATAGGTCATTCATGCATTACATTGTCGTTTGCTTTTAGTTAACATTTTGCAGAACCTTTGTTGCATTGGACGATAACAAAGTTGTGCTTAGGATTTGCTTAGCCCATTAGGGTTCTTATCCCTTCAAATAATATATTTTTTCTTTGATTTATTGAGTGTTAAATTATTATTTGCGCACCCGTATGCTCACTCATCACATGTTAGTGGTTTAGGATTAAAATTGATTAAAACTACTAACAAAATATTTTTGAAATAAAGAGAAAACATATCGAAGGGCATTAGATTTTTCTAACGTAATCAAATTCCTGTATCCATGAAAGTTTTTGTTTGTAGAACTAGAGTGTTTTCCCATATTTTACTTGGGTTTCTAGTCAACCCGTAATAAATTAGTGGTGATTCCTAAATGAATTGAATTACATATTTCTAAATGATTAAATTGAAACCCTAGTTGTGATTGGTATGGGCTTCAAATAGTCTACGCTAGGCGATGACACGTCTCTTTTATGGGTAATTATTCGTGCCGGCTTAGTAATTTATTAGCTTTCCATTGGTAGTCTACCTCTGGAAAGGTCGCAACAAGTACTCCACACCACGCCAATTATCCGATGTAAGATTTCTCTAACACATCTCACCTGTGAGCTTAGTATTAGGTCTATGCTTTCCCTTAATTCAAGTTTCCTTCTGTACCAACATATCTAAACTTGAATCTCCATGAACATCCACCTTCAACCTTGGACTCTTTTTCTCCAGAGCGAATCATGAAGTCCATCGAAGCCTATATTGCTATTCCATAATGCCCACCTTCAACCCTGGTCTCTTTCACCAGATCGAACCAGGAAGGCTCCCCACGAAAACCACGTTATCAACAAGATTCTTTCCTTAAGATATTCACCAAACACCAAAATAGATTAAGGGTGAAGCACTAATCAACTATCAGCTTTGATACCATTTATTGAAAACGCTAAGGAGCAGCCCGATATCTTCATCTATGATGCTTCATGGACAGTTTGAGCACATCATGTTGATTGACATCTTGAGGAGTTTATTTCACGAGTATCGGGAATATCATTCCATCACACATTTTGTCAGTCACATTTGCACCGAATATGGATTAAAATCAGCTGAATTTAAACCTCCATATACAACAAGAAGATGATCTCACAACCGTTCAATTTACTTTGATTACAACAAATATGAACTGATGAATACAGAATGCTTCTGAACAAGACTGAAAAAGACTGAACATCTAATCCAACCGCGAGAGAGAAAAGTTCCAATTCGTCTATCTGAGCCAGACCCATTTCCACTTGCAATTAGAGTGCAAGGAAGAGGTTTCGTTGAAAAGTCAAACCTCTAAAAAAATGAAGCTTATAAATATATACTAAAAGTTTCCTATGCAGCTCGTGGGTAAGATTTCAACATGGCCAAACATGTCGACCATGGAAAAAAACAGAAGGAAAAAACCCACTAGCAAAAAAGAAACTCTTAGACAAAACAAGACATTTCGTGCCGCAAGGTGGAGGTCTGGTCAAGAGAGATTCAAAGGTTGTCCCTCACAAGGTCCGAAATCACTCTATTGGGAGAGGGGGGCGGAGTCGCTCTATGTGGGAAAGTGTGTGGTGGGGGTAGGGGTGGGCGTGGTGGTAAAAAAGAGTAGCTAACTTCCGAATGACGGAAGGAAAAATTAGAAGAGGCTTTTGAAAACAAAAGAACGAAGATGATGTTGGTTGATTATTCAATATTGAGAAAAGACTGGCGTAGATTCTTGACGAGATCCTCAGCTTTCATACAGAATCCAACGTCCATCTGAAAAAAAAGGCTATGTTAATGAAAATCAACAATAAAAAAGGTTATGGAGAATGTTTCTGATTAACTGATTTTCAGACAGAATTGCTTATTCGACATTTTCCCACTGAACCGAAATTCCACACTAATTTGCAAATTCCCCTTCCACTTCTTCACCTAGACAAACACTAAATTGATTTAATTGAAACTTCTAACGTACAGTAATTTCATTGATATTGGATACATATGTTTGTACTAGTTTCTAAGTATGTGCTAGTTTCTAACTTTACCCATAAAAGAAAAGGAGAGGAATGACGCAAGTACTTGAATTTACCTGAGCTACGATTGTCATATCTAGCATGGAACTTCCAAACGGTAATACACTACTGTTGAGAACAGATAGATTCATCTTCTCGATTTCGCTGAGTATCTCTGTCATATATCCCTTCCGTTTCTCATGATGGATTCGGAAAAGAACATATTTATCCGATACTCTCACTTCGATCTCCGGGAGTTGTTGCTCGAAGTCATCCAACGACATATCATTGTCTGCCGAGACATGAGACTTCTTTACAATCACAACTGATTCCTCATTCCTGACTGCCACCTCTTCCTCAAGTTTCTTGACGCGTTCTTGAAGCTGCTTCATGTACTTGATTGCATCTCCAAGGATCGATGCTTTGTCCACCTGGAAAAAACACAACACATGAGAAAATTGATTTTTAGTATGTTGTTGTCCAGTAGCCACCCCGTTCAAATTTTTCAATTTTGATGAACTTAAAGGAAAACAAGCATTCAATCTTCTTGATGATTTGTCAAAGGTAAGCAAATTCTTTTCAAGCTAACTTGAATTGTTTCCGATGGGAGTAAAATACCCGGTTTTGAACCAGAAGATTTGCCCGACAGTGTGACATGAAACTTTAAGCTATTGTAAGCAAGTCAATAATGCACGTAGATACATATGATTTCAATGTTAATCCATACTTTAGGAAAGTGAGACTTCTAGCTAACACCTCTTTCCGGTGCAAATTTGTGAAGTGTGATTGGATTAGATGATTTCGTGTATGAAACAAAGTACCGTGCTATTGAGTATTGACTGCTTCATTAGTAGACCTGTCAAATGGGTGGGTCGGGTCGGGTATGGATCGGGTCATAAATGGTCCGACCCAAATTGACCCATTAACCCGTTTATAACCCATTTATGCGCAATATAATTTTCTTGACCCATACCTGACCCAACCCATACCCGATCAGACCCATATTGCTAAAATACTTCTATATTTAGTTAAATATAGAAAAATTCATACCCAAGCTGAAATGAGAGTGTGGAATAAGTGAGTGCAAGATTGAGTGAGAGCAAGAGAGATGTGTTGAGTTTAAATCAGTTGTAAACTCATTTATGACTCATTTACAACCCATTTACGACCCATTTAACATCAATATAAGACTTCTACCCATTTGTGACCCATTTACTAAATATAACTAACTCATTTATGACCCATTTACTAATATATGGGTTAAGAAATGGGTTTATGACCCATTTTGATATGTCTGTTCATTAGCGTTGGGAAAATTATCTTGTTACTATGACTAGGATCTCCTAATAAAGATCGTTCCAAACCGGACTTTATGAAATTCACAACAATCACCCACAGTGATTAATCGGAGCAAACAATAAGTTACCGTTTCTAATATCATCTCTATTTACAGAGTGCGATCGTTGGGTATCCTACCATGGGCGTGTCAACATTTCGATCTCCAACATATACTCATTGTCGATATGCTTTTGTTTTGACAACTCTAATGTCATGAGGAAGATATGTATTCTTAGCAATAGAGAATATTTCCAAAGAAAAATGCAAAGGAAAAAGGAAAAAAAGTTTGTTGAAGAAGATTTACCTTTTTAAGGCCAGGGATGATGCTAGAGAGAGCAATGAAGCTCTGGCTAAGCTTCTGGCGCCGCTTCCTCTCTGCAATCACGTGTTCTTGTGAATGTAAAGTTGGTCTACTCATTGCCCCAGCTCTCTTCATCTCTTTTTGACAATCTTGGATCTCATAAGAACCTTCACAAATTAATTAAAAGAAGACAGCTTTAAGCACCTTCACAAATTAATTAAAAGAGAGCTTTTCTTGTTAACATCATCAGCATACTATCTCAGATCTTAATCGTTAGTCTAAATAAACAAAAATGTCCGAAGTAGGTACCGTAAAACTGTTGCGATTCGGTTGGGGACAGATCCAAGCTCCCAAAAGATATCAACTGGGGACTACCTGATGGCGAGGTCGTCACTGTTTTTGAGGCTTTGTATGTTTCGGGTGAGCAAGTGTTGCTCCAGATCTCGGTCTTTGGCTTCTTCATTGGCCTCTCCATGATTGTCGAAGCAGCTTGGACCCGCGGATCCATGAGAGCTCGCATCGTTTCCGGATCCAACGGTGCACGAGGGGAGTGCATCTCCGAAGAGAAAAGGTTGAAGTCGAAATCGTCGAGAGGGTAATCGAAGGAGTTCATTATTTGATGTTGGTGATACATATGATGAAGTGGATCTTCTGTTACCTGTGAAATCAAGTATACATTAGATCTTGAAAAATTCATCAAAGTCAGACATGAAAATCGATAGGGGGCTTGCAAGGAAAATCAAATGCTTACTATCTCAGGGAACAATCTGGGTGATAAGATCTCCATTGAAGCACTCTCTGGGGTTTTTAAGAAGTATGAATTATTTTTGCCCTTCTTTTTTCTATAGATTTGGCTTGATGCGAAACCTCACAAGTGTGATTTAGAACCCTAATAGAATGCAAAAATTTCATCAGAAAAGTATGGTTGATTATGACAGATGAAAGTCAAACATGGAGAGTTCTCTCTTGTGCCCTTTTTCTTTTCCTCGTTGATGAACAATACATTCAAACGTGTTTGGAGGAGCAAAGACCAGAGGGACATGAGAAGAAACACACGAGTCAGAAATCTCACCTTGGGAGAGGAGTACTTGAGAAACTTCGCCTTTTCAAAGGTGTCCGTGAGGAAAAGTAATGCTGCCTTTATATTTATAGAGGAAGCAAACGCGGTCTCCACTCTGCCGTGTGAAGCAAAGCATTCGCACGTGCCGAGCGTGTCAGCCTCCCTCTCTCTCTCTGCCTCTCTTTGTTCAACCATCACCGCAATGCGCCTAGGGCTTCTTCATCTTTTCCTTGGGTCAACTTTAGCCCTCTCTCTCTCTCTCTCTCTCTCTCTCTCTCTACAATTATAATATTTGAATATAATCCTTCAATGACACCCATTTCTACGTTCTCAGAAAAATAATAAAAGAAAACCCTATCTAACGTCTGAAAGGAAGGACATTCATGTCCCATTTGCTTGCTTTTTTCCACTAAAATATTATGCAAAGAAAACTTCATCTTTACTACTGTCATATTCGATACATTCATTTACTTTTTTGCGTAAAAATTTCAATTCAAAGCTCTTGAACCTTTTTTTTTTGGACCGTGAAAGAGACTATTTTTATAATTTTTAAAATTATTTCGAGGAATTATGAATAATCATTTTTCGATGATTTAGAAGGGGTTTATATCAAAAGAATTGTATTAAAAAAAAACAATGGAGCCAGCTTGTCCTAGATCATTGAGACAATAATTGGAGAGTGGATAACCTGTCGCTAGATCTTCGAAATGATCTGGATATATGTATCTACTTTCTTGCCTATCTTTATGTCAACATCTATATTAGTTATCCTGTTGTATAAAATAAAGAGGACCTTCCATCTTTATGGGATAACTATTATAATTCTACAGGCCTTGAAAACAGGGTATTACCAAGTTTCCCAAATATTCTTAGTTACTTATTTTACAATTATTTTTTGCATAGCAAAATGCGTAAGTAAATTATTATATATTATCTTTCACACGTTTCTCTATTAAAATCAGATATTCTCTATCCTAAGACCAGATTCCTAACAAAATCAAATATCGAAATATCTTTCTTTTTCCACTTATATTTATAAAATTCCTATGTTTAATTTTTCAAATGTCAATTTTCTTGCATGGACCTAATGATTGTTTACATTTATTAATATATGTAAAGCAAAGATGACTTCATAATTTTAAAGAATCTCAATCTTTTTTTTTTCCTAAATGTCCTCAGTTACTTATCGTATGAATATATATTTTACACAATGCTGTTGTATTATTGTGTAACTTTATGAATAATTTCTTTCCACTATTTGACAATTCAATTTTTTTTAATAAAATGATTTTGCTTAAATATCTAAAGTGCCAATTTTATGCGTGCATCGCCAGTACCCATATGTTAGCACGTACCAATATAATTTTTAAATATACATATGTTCGGTCAACTAATAATCCCTCCATATTTGGCCGGTGAAATTCCTTCAATGATTCTCTCGTTAGAAAGTGCTTCGCAAATCGAAAAGATTTGCACATGATGAAATGACGAAGGTTCTCGGAACGCGCCTCTAAATCCAACGTTTTTTCTATTTCCCTTAATAATGGATTAATTAATGATTTGAGCATGATGAAAATATGGACTCAAACCCCGACGGTTCTGCTCCCATCTCTTGTACGGACTGTTGGTTTGATTGGACTCGGGCAGATGGAACAGGATGCATCTGCAGGCCACTGAGCCGTTCGTGGTCTCTGATCTCACGCTTACGTTGTCTTGCGCCACTGAAATATTTAACATTTAGATTAATCCTCAATCTACTAGAGATTCATAGGTGGTCGTACCAAAAAAATTGATTTATACTCGACACCCAATAGCCACGTGCTGGATCACTATGCATGTCATTTTTATAGAAGAATTTATTATACCGACTTGTACGTATTATAGTGCGTTTGGTACGGTGGAATCAAATGAAATGATAATTTCAATTTTCTTTTATGGACAAGTGTGGGAATGGAGTGAAATGAAAATTTATGTGTTGGATTGTAAGAAAAGATTTGTTGGAATGGAACGGAATGAGATATTGCAATACATTTAATACTAGTAATATAAACATAAAACAATATATTGTTATTTTTTTAATAACCAACTTTTGAGTTAATTATTCATAAATAACTTAAGGGAAAATGATACAAATAGTCTCTGAACTTTGACCCAATGTGCAATGTGATCTCTAAATTTTTAATTTGTCAATGTGGTCTCTAAATTTAGCTCAATGTGCAATATAGTTCCTAAATTTTTAATTTTTTCAATATAGTCTCCGAACTTTTGATACATATTCAATTTAGTCTATTGACTACATGAAAAAGTTCAATGTTGTCCCCGATATTAAATTAATTAAATAATTATATTGAACATTTTTATATAGTTCGAAGACTACATTGAACATGTATAAACAGTCTAGGAACCATATTGAATAAATTAAAAGTTTAGAGATTTTATTGAACAATAAGCTAAAGTTCAAGGAGCACGTTAATAAATTAAAAGTTTAGATATCACATTATACATTGGGCCAAAGTTCATGGACTGTTTGTATCATTATCTCTTAACTTAATCAAGTATAAATAATAATGAATATTTTGCTAACTAAATAAGTTATTGTAGTTTGGGATTAATTAGAATCCATAATTGATATAATTTATTATGTTATTTCATCTTTTTATCTATTTCACGAGAGATCAATGGGATAACATAGTTTTGTCGACGACCGATTAAATTTGTCATTTTGCATGTTTTGTGGTAATATGCAGTTTTCATTTATCTTATATAGCAACCATGGACTATTCATGAAACTTTTGGACGAAATTTTTATGTTGAATGTTGCCTTTGTATCTGCTTTATTCAATATAGAAATTTATTTTTCCAAATTGAGGAGTATTAAATTATAATTGAAGTTCAAGAGAGGTTTATGGAATAAACATGATTGTTCTGTCAACCAATGTGAATTACCATTACCTATTCTTGGCTAACAGTCAATATTTGTCTCATTAAAAGTATGGAATCTTTATGAAATTTTGTACGAAATTTAATGTCACTTTTGAATTTACTTTATATTATAGAAATTGTTTCAATCGAAGCACGCTATTGAATGGGAATTGTGTCATTTCCATTTCGTTGCTTTCATTCTCCTTCACCAAACGACGAAACCAATCGGAGATCTGAAAATATGAGATTAAATTGAAAAAGCACACTGTCTTATCATGTGTAAGCTATTGGTCAACCAATAGAAAGAACATTCTGCCACGATGGGACACATGTCAGACTCCATGTCAGAGCGCTAAAGGACCGACCAAGCATTACATGCATTCACAGGGCTCCATGCTTCTTTGAATACCTGTAGGTAAAAATAAAATAAAAGTGTTTTATTTTTTTCTAATAATTTTTTGCAGGATAACTACTAAAAGAACAGCATCGAAAATATGAATGCAAACTTTCGTCAAAGCATGTTTAGTATAATAAAATACACACGAGACACGCACGTAGGTAACCCGTGAAGAAACAAATTGTGATCACAACTCTAACTAAAGATATTGGATATTTAGTACCATATCAATTATGACTTTGTTGAGTGGTGGCCGCCATGAGAGCTCGAGCTTCATGAGCTCCTCTAATGTCGGCAATGGATGCAGAAGAAAATGTAGATCTGTAAGGATCAAAGAGAAAGGGGAGTGCTCACCAAGGACGGAGATTGGAGGGTGGAATCAAAGAGTGAGAGGTAGGGGAGAGGAGCAAAGATCATAAAAAATGTTTCATATTTGGAAAATATTTTCTGAGAAGTCATTTTCTAAAAAATGATAATATTTACTTATGTTTGGTGGGTAATTTGAAAGGGAATCGCAAAATATATTCCATCATTTGTAAAGAAGAATCTGATTAATTTTTCTAAATACATATACACTATTCAAGCACTAGTGACTTGCGCACGAGTAGTCGGAGAACAAGGGACTAGTATCGAGATCCTGACTTTGATGGAACCCAACCTTGGCACGGTCACTTGGGTCCTGAGCAAGAGCATAAGCACTGTTCCCATGTCCGTTAAGGTCGGAACCAAGAACTTGGTGCTAGTGTATGGCTTCCTGGCACCTCGCCCTGTGTCCACATAGGCCAAGCCCAAGGCCTAGGTGTCTGTGGCTAAATCCCCTATGCCCCGAGATAGGGTCCATTGAGGCTGTGGCTCGGTTGCTTGTGCCTGGGTTCATTGAGACTAGGGCACGGACCTCTATACCCATGCTTAGGTCTCCGATGCCTGAGCTCAAGTTCATCGAGGCAGGGCTTGGATCAACCGAGCCCAGGTCCATCGAGGCCAAGGCCCGGGACCTGGACTCTAGGAATTCAAGCATTGGAACTAAGGTCTCAAGCCCCGCCTCAGTGGACCTGGGCACGGGCATTGTGGTCTCGGACCTCGGCCTCGATGGACGCGTTGTAGATTTGAGCATAGGCACTAGGGTCTCAAGCTCTTGTTGGGCACCCAAACACAAAGCATCGGGGTCTCGGGCTTGGATTCGATGGACTAGGGCCTCAGGCTTAGTTACAAGGGATTTGGGCACAATCAATGGGGTACCGGACTTGGCCTCTATGGACCCTAGCCCAAGCATCGGGAACCTAGGCACAGGCACTGAGGTCCCAGGCTTGGGTGTGGGAGATCCGAGCCCAAGTGCCAAGGACTAGGGCATGATCTTTGTGGGCCCGGGACCTGCTGCTAGGGCATGGGCACCGAAGCCTCAGGCTTGACTTCAATGGATGCGGACCCGAGTATTGGCACTTCAATCCCAAGCCTCGCCTCAATGGACGAGGGCACGGACGCCTGGGACTTGTCCTTGGCCCGACCTCAATGACCCGAGCATTGGCACTAGGGACCCGAGCACAAGTACTAAGGTCCCAGGCTAGCCTTGATGGACTAGGGCTTGAGCAACAAGGTCCCAGGAGTGTTATGGTTCCTGTGCTGAAGCGCATAGTTTCTGGTCCAAATACTCATATCTAGTCATATTTTGAAATATAATTTTCAATTTTTTAAAGAGAATTATTTTTCTTGAATTTAAACACAAGTTTTCTGTTGACTCATTTTCCTAAACAATCAAAACGCTGAGAAGTGAGAAAAATATTTTTTGCAAAACAAAATGAGCCTATAAATGAGGACTTTTTTCCCATGAAAAATTTGAAACTAGATTCAGTCATGGGAGGAACCGAAAAAATTGCTATCTTACCCTATTAACCTTATAGATGTGCAAAATATTGGATTGAAATTCTTTTTCTTATTACTTACGGTTGCTATTATTAGCTTTGGACTGCGTCAATTAGCACAACTTTAAGAAATAGGAATAATTACGGTCAAAGTCATAAATGTTTCACAATAATGCACATGCACTTAAATCTTAAAACTTTCATTTTATTCATTTAAATCCTAAAATTTACAAAATCCGTGCTCGTAAGTCCTTCTAACTGTTTATTTAGTTTTAAGTGGACGGAACATTTACATGGCTTTTTTTAGGTTGATTTTTCCTTTTTTTTTTAGACACGTGGCACATATATGACAATGAGTGGACGTCACATCACAAAAAGGAGGAGGAGGTTTGACGTGCCTTGTCTGGGCAAGGCGAGGGCCTCACCACAGGTAGAGCAGGTGAGGGGCCTGCTTGCCCTAACTTTCGCAATGATGGTGCCTCGATAGCCCAAAAAGAGCGGTGGTGTCTAACGCTCGCCCTCGCTCAGATCGGCTGACTGAGGGCAAGCAGTCCGGTGAGGGGCCGGGATCTCGCCACCACAATCACATCAGGCGAGCACCATGCTGGTGATCATCGTGGACATTGGTGCTACTATGGTCGGGATGGCTTTAGTGGTTATTTTTCAACGTTAGATTATGTTGTTCATTCTTTCTTTCTTTCTCTTTATTTAAAGTTTGTTACTTGATAATTTGTTACTTTTATTAAATCTGTATCTAACTTCACCAAACACTATCTTGAATTGGATATAGCTTCATCCATTGAAACATGTGATATTTTTTCTACAAATATATAACATACAACAAAATATCACATACAAGTGACCAAAAAAAAAATATCACATACAAGAAATGTAGGGTTTTTTTTTAATTATTTCTTAACCTATCTTTTGTAATAATTGTCCTAGCGACCAAATGCAAACTTAATATATCTATGGAGTATGTGTAGAATTGGCGTAATTCTTTTGGCTCAAAAAAGGAGCGGTAAGAGGCGACTAATGATGGCAACTCCTACTGGGCTTTACATAGGAGTTTCATACTTGTAACCTAATACTCAATTAATGCTGCATAGGATTCTCTAGCACATAACATCAAGATGGCAAGCCTGTCACCACAACCTCACCACAGTGCAAGTTAAATAAATTACATAAACCAATCGTAACATTAGTTCGATTTACATATTTCAATTTTGCAAATACACTAGACCTCTTCATCTTATTCAGGGAGTACTCTACCTCCAAGGTAAGATTCGACAAAAGATATACAAGACCTGTCAAAATATCATATTAATGGCTTTCCACAATGTGTAGTTTTTGAAGTCTATGGACATGACATGCTCAATGGCTGCGTTTGTTCACCTGAATTTCTAGCCAAGATAGAATAGGATATGGAATACAAGGATTTTGTTATATCCCATCCATTGTTTGGTAAATGATAATTAAACCGGATATTTTTTATTCCCATTATGTCCACTGTTTGACATGAATGGTATATCAATGTAAATAAACTTGAAAGTACACAAACGGAGATGATAAGAGTCTCTCACAATCCACTGTTAAAGAATTACAAATAAACTTACGAAGATAACCTCTATTAATAAATCCATGATTATTGTATGATATAAATCTTAAATAGTAAAAGAGGTCACTGTAGCATTCCAGAGCTATAGGTTTGATTGTGACAAGAAATGTAAATGGGCTACGGCAACATCGACAAGGTAGATCAACTAGCGAATATCGAATCTAGTAAGAGAGAGAAAGGTTGATCTTTCACCTTTGTGATTCCAAAAAGTATAATGCTTAAATTTTCTCGCCTACTTCATTTTTGTTTACTTATTATTTTTTATTTTTCCTTCTTTTTTATTTTTTATTCTTTTATTCCCTTCCATCATTCCTAAATAAAAATTTATTAAATAATAAACTATACTAATTTATCTAAAATATGTAAATGATATGAATATTAAACACAAGACATGACAAACTTACTCTTATCCTAAATTTTATCTTCTCTAGCAAACGTAGTCAAACTGTCCATGAAGGATCATGAGGAGATCACAACATAAATTGGTTCACAAATTCAACCACTCTTATGAAAATGGTTTCACGAGTATCATGAATATCAATCCATCACCTTTTGTCAATCACATTTGCATTGAATATGGATCAAAATCAATAAGAAGATGATCCCACAATCGTTCAACTTTCTTTGATTACAGCAGATATAAACTGATGAATACATAATGCAACCTGGGGAGAGAGAAGTTCCAAATTGTTTCTCTGAGGAAGACCCATTTCCACTTTCAATTAGAGTGCAAGGAAGAGCCTTCATTGAAAAGTCAAACCTCCAAAAGAAAGACCCTTCAAAAAAATATACTTAAAGTTTCATATACAGCTTGTGGTAAAACTTCAACATGGCCAAAAGAGCCGACCATGCAAAAAAGAAGAAGGAAAAAACCCACTAGCAAAATAGAAACTCTTAGTCAAAACAAGACAATTCGTGCGCAAAGTGGTGGTCTGGTCAAGAAAGACTCCAAGGTTTTCCCTCACAAGGTCCAAAAGACACTCTAAAGGGGGAAAGAAAACAGCTAACTTTTGAATGACCAAAGTAAAAATTGGAAGAGACTTTTGAAACTAAAACGAACGAACATGATGTTGATTGATCATGCTATCTTGAGAAGAGCTTGGCGTAAATTCTTGACAAGATCCTCAACTTTCATGCAGAATCCAACGTTCATCTGAGAGAAAAAAAGGTTTCCGTTAGTGAAAATGAAGATAATTTAGCCCGAACTTAATTCTCAAGGACAAAAGGTTATGTTAAAGTAAATGAACGACGATAAAGGTGATGCAGAGTTCTTTCAATTAACTAATTTGCAAAATTCCCCTTCTACTTCACCTAGACAGAGACTAGATTGATTTGAACTACTCCATCCAATTTAATTCGAACGAACAGTAATTTCATTAATATGTTGAAAAATATGTTTGTATTAGCTTGTAAGTATATACTGTTTTTAAAACTTAATAAAAAGTGCAAGTTTATCTTGTTTGTAATTATACCCTTGAAAGAAAAAAGAGAGGAATGATGCAAGTACTTGAACTTACCTGAGCTACGATTGTCATATCGAGTATGGAACTCCCAAAAGGTAACACATTGCTGTTGAGAACAAACAAATTCAACTTCTCTATTTCGCTAAGTATCTCTGTTGTAAATCCCTTTCGCTTCTTGTGATTGATTCGGAAAAGGACATATTTATCTGAGACTCTCGCTTCAATCTCAGGGAGTTGTTGCTCAAATTGACCATAGAAGTTCTCGTCCAATGACTCATCATCGTTTGCCGAGACTTGAGACTTCTTTACAATCACAACTGATTCCACAGTCCTGTTTGCTACCTCTGCCTCGAGTTTCTTGACTTGTTCTTGAAGCTGCTTCATGTACTTGATCGCGTCGCCAAGGATCGATGCTTTGTCCATCTGAAAAGCATAACAACACACAAGAAAATTGCTGAGTATTGTGGTCGAGTAGCTACACCCTTCAAATTTGTCAATTTTGAGGTACTTGAAGGAAAGCTAGTATTCAATCTTGTTCATGATTTGTCAAAGGTAAACAAAACTTGTTCATTCTAGCTTTACTTGTTTCCTATGGAATGAAATACCTGGTAATGAACCAGAAGATCCACTCGACAGTATGACATGGAAGTTTAAGCTATTGTAAGCAAGTCAAAAATAGATAGAGATATATATGATTTGAATGTTAATCCATACTTTTGGGAAAGTGAGACTCCGAGCTGACACCTCTTTCCTGTGTAAACTTGTGAAGGGTGATTGGATGAGATGATCTTATGCATAAAATGAAGTATTGTGCTATTGACTGTTTCATTAGTTGGGTGATTGCAAACCCGACTATAGGGAATTCACAACAATGGCAAGTAGCGATGAATCGGAGCAAACAATGAGTTACTGTTTCTAATATCATCTCATTTTTCCACAGTTCAGTAGTCGGATTTCCTAACTTGGTGCCTCAACATTTCGATCACTAACATATATTCAATGTTGATAAGTATTAGTTATGACACCTTTAATGTTATGACAAAGTTATATATTCTTAGCAATAGAATATTTTTCCAAAAAATAAAGAAAAAGGAAAAAGGAAAAGAAGTTTCTTGAAGAAGATTTACCTTTTTAAGGCCAGGAATGATGGCAGAGAGAGCAATGAAGCTTTGGCTAAGCTTCTGGCGCCGCTTCCTCTCTGCAATCACGTGTTCTTGTGTATGTAAAGTAGGTCTACTCATTGCCCCAACTCTCTTCATCTCTTTTTGACAATCTTGGATCTCATAAGAACCTTCACAAATTAATTAAAAGTAGACAGCTTTAAGCACCTTCAATAAATCCATCAAAAGAAGGCTTTTCGTGTAAACATCATACAGCATACTACCTCAGATCATAATCTTTAGACTAAATAAACAAAAATGTTCTATGTAAGTACCATAACACTGTTGTGATTCGGTCGGGGACAGATCTGAGTTCCCAAAAGATATCAACTGGGGACTAGACGACAGAGAGGACATGACCGTTCTCGGGGCATTGTATGTTTCGGGCGAGCAAGTGCTGCTCCAGATCTCGGTCTTTGGCTTCTTCTTCGGCCTCTCCATGATTGTCGGAGCAGCTTGGACCCGCGGATCCATGAGAGCTCGCATCATTTCCGGACCCAACGGTGCGCGGAAGGAGTGCATCTCTGAAGAGAAAAGGTTGAAGTCGAAATCGTCGAGAGGGAAATCGAAGGGGTTCATCATTTGATGATGCTGATACATATGATGAAGTGGATCTTCTGTTACCTGTGAAATCAAGTACAACTGAGATCTTGAAAAATTCGTCAAGTCAGACATGAAAATTGATAGGGCTTGAAAGGAAAATCAAATGCTTAATATCTCAGGGAACAATTTGGGTGATGAGGTCTCCATTGAAGCAATCTCTGGGGTTCCTAAGAAGTACGAATTTTTTTTTTCCTTCTTTTTTCTATAGATTTGGGTTGATGCGAAACCTCACAAGTGTGATTTAGAACCCTAGATAGAACGCAAAAATTTCATCTGAAAAGTACGGTTGATTTATGACAGATGAAACTCAAACATGGAAAATTCTCTTTTGTGCCCTTTTTCTTTCCCTTGTTGATGAACAATGAATTCAAACATGTTTGAAGAACTAAAGACCAGAGAGGGACATGAGAAGAAACACAAGTCAGAAATCTCACCCGGAGCAGTGGAATGTGTGAGAAACTTTGCCTTTTCAAAACTGGGACGAGGAGGAAATGATGCCTTTACTTATAGAGTAACCAAACGAGTTCTCCACTCTCCTGTGTGAAGCAAAGCATTCGCACGTGCCAAGCGTGTTAGCCTCCCTCTCTCTCTGCCTCTCTTTTGTTCAGCCATCGCTGTTTTAGTTTTTCAAGTCTTCCCACATAATGCGCCTAGGGCTTTGTCTTTTCCTTCGGTCAACTTTAGCCCCTCTCTCTCTCTCTCTCTCTCTCTCTCTGTGATTTAATATTTGGTTATAATCTTTGGATGATACCCAAATCTACATTTGGAGACAAAAACAAAAGAAAAAAGGAAAAGAAACCCTTATCTAACGTCTAAAACGGTAGGTCATGGGATATTTGCTTTTTCCCCACTAAAATATTATGCAAAGAAAATTTCGTCATTTGCTAGTGTCATAATCGAAACATCCATTTGCTTTTTTTTTTTGCGTAAAAGACTGTTTCAAAGAGCTTGAACCCTTTTCTTGGTCCGTGAAAGAGACTCCAGAAAGAGACTTTATTTAGACTTGTTACCATTATTTCAAGAAATTATAAGTATCTTCCTTTCGACGATTTAAAAGGGGTTGTTTTTTTGGTCGAGATTTAAAAGGGGTTTATATTCAAATAAATTATATGAAAAAATAATCGAGCCAGCTAGTCCAATACCATCAAGACAATATTTGGAGAGATGATAATCTGTAACCAAATCTTCGAAATGATCTGTCCAAACATTAGTTTTTTTTTTTGGTCTTACCCAAAAAAAAACATTAGTTTTTGGCTCAAGACACAAGCGACTTGTCATATAGCTAGGAGATGTGTATATATGTATATATATATATATATATATATATGTATATGTATGTATGTATATATGTGTGTGCGTGCGTGTGTATCTACTTTCATGCCTATCTTTATGTTCAACATCTACGACTATTTATACTATTATCTTTATATCCAACATCTGTATTGTCATATAATTAAAGAGCAACTCCTATTTTTAAGGAATATCCATTATTTTTCCCAAATATTTTTAATTACTAATATTACCAATATTGTGTCCATAGAAAAATGCATATATAAATTATTATATCCTATCTCCCACGTGTGTCAATATTATAATTGGATATCTTTCATCCTAAAACAACGTTTTGAAAAAAATTCTAATCTTGAAATGTCTTTCTCTTACAATTATATTTATAAAATTTTTATACATTATGATTTTTATCAATAATATTTGCTAGGGAAAATTACTAAAAAAGTCTTAAACATGTTGCAATTATATCAATTCAATTTTAGTTGCTAATTGAATCATAAACTTTTTACATTTGTATCAATTCAGCCCATCTGATCAATTTTGATCGGAAATTACTAGTATGGGCGCCGACCGTCCTACGTGGCATGACCGGCGCTGACGTGCACATATATTTAATAATTTATTGAATTTTTGTAATTTTTTTTGTTTTTTTTTCTATTTTCTTCTCTTTCTCTTTACTTTTTCTTTAGGCTAACGGCTAGCAAAGGTTGCCAGCCGACCCTCATTGGCACTAGGCGAGGGCTTTGTGGGCCCTTGTCCAAAGTTGAAGAGGGCCGTGACGCCCTCGCTTGGCCCAGATCTGGCGAGGGCCGCGATGCCCTCGCCTGGCCCAGATCTGATGAGGGCCGCGACGCCCTCGCCTGGCCCAGATCTAGCGAGGGCCGCAACGCCTGCCCAGATCTGGCAAGGGGATGTGAGCCCTTCCTTAGTGGTCGACGAAGGTGTGGCGGCCCTCGTCCAGAGTCAGTGAGAGCCGCAACGCCCTCACCTATAGTCGATGAGGGGTCGGCCGGCGTTTATGTCAACAATTTCCTACCAAAATTGGCCAGCTGGATTGAATTGACACGAATGCAAAAGTCTTTTTTTGTTGTAAGTACACGAATGCAAAAGTTTATAACTAAATTGGCCAAAAAAAGGTTTAAATTTGAATTTTCATAATTGCAATAGATTTGATAACTCAAATATTTCCTAAAAAATTGGATTTGTTTAATTTTTCAAATGCCAACTGATATTTCTTGCATTGACACAACGCTGTGTACCTTTGCTAATATTTTAGCTAGGATTACTTCATAATTTTAAAGCATATTATCATTTTTTTTCTAAATAACCTCAATACTTATTGACAGATATATATATATTTACATAATTTCGTTGTATTTTGTACCTTTACGAACAATTTCTTTCCCATTATTTGTTGATTCATAATTTTCTAAGAAATAGGTTTTACTAAACCTTTCCAATGTCAATTTTGTGCATGCACGCAATGCGTATACGTATTTGCTAGTATGTATATTTCACTACAAAAAAACATGAATTTTGCCACGAAAATTTGCGACGGGGAAATTTTCGTCGCTAATTTGCGACGAAATTTGCGACGGAATTTTTTTCCGTCGCAAATTAGCGACGAAATATTTCCCCGTCGCAAATTTACGACGGAAAATTAAGTCCGTCGCAAATTTGCGACGGAAAATTAAGTCCGTCGCAAATTTGCGACGGAAAAATAAGTCCGTCGCAAGCAAATTTGCGACGGAAAATTAAGTCCGTCGCAAATTTGCGACGGAACATAAGTCCGTCGCAAATTTGCGACGGAAAATTAAGTCCGTCGCAAATTTGCGACGGAAAAATAAGTCCGTCGCAAATTTGCGACGGAAAATAAGTCCGTCGCAAGCAAATTTGCGACGGAAAATAAGTCCGTCGCAAATTTGCGACGGAAAAATAAGTCCGTCGCAAATTTGCGACGGAAAATAAGTCCGTCGCAAGCAAATTTGCGACGGAAAATAAGTCCGTCGCAAGCAAATTTGCGACGGAACATAAGTCCGTCGCAAATTTGCGACGGAAAATTAAGTCCGTCGCAAATTTGCGACGGAAAATAGGTCCGTCGCAAATTTGCGACGGAAAATTAAGTCCGTCGCAAGAAAAATTTGCGACCGACGAATAAGTCCGTCGCAAGTTTGCGACGGATTTTTTTCGTCCGTCGCAAAAAGAATTCCCGCCCATTTGACCAAAAACAAAAAATTCCCGCCTGTCCTTTTACCCCATTTTCTCTCTTTTTTTATTCTTTTTTCTTGTCTTCTTCCTCCTCTTCTTCCTCCTCGCGCGCATATCCTCTACTCCGACCTTCTCAGCTCCTTCTCCCTCTTCTTCCTCTTCCTCTTCTTCTCTCTCTCTCTCTCTCTTTCTTGATCTCTGCAACCTCGGGCCACTCGTGCACAACCAGGTGTGGCATCACGAGGGTATGGACGAGGTTCCCTCAGCCCGTCTGAACTTGACGCCGGCCTCGTGCAGCTCCTTTGCGCGCGCACAGCCCCGATGGCCTCCTCATCCTCTCCATCTTCGTCTTCTTCGTCGAGATCCGGAACTCTCCTGTCGAGGCTCCTGGGCGTTGCCGTCCTGATCCTGCTCCTGGCGAGTTCCTGCTCGGCCACCCGCCTCGGGATGGTGTCCCGGGCGTTGTCCCGGATCGCCATGAATCTGGACCGGCCCCGCCGACAGGAGGGCGTGACGAGCTTCCGGCACCGGGGCCGGGTCTTCAACTTCTTCCCCAAGGGGTCGACGGTGCCTGCTGCTGAATCTGCTGGTGGTGAGAGCTGCTTAAGGAAGCCAAACCCCCAAGCCCTTGAAAAAGTCCATATTGTCGTTGTTATTGCTTGTTGTAGCACCCCCGATGTTGAAGGGCTGGTTCTGGTTGATGGACTGAACAGCAGCCAAAGAGGATAAGAACCCACCTCCCGCATAGAATGAGTAGCCCAGATGCCCCTCCCCACCCGCCGCGGCTGGTGGCGGAGCCAGGTTCCCTGCGGCAACGTTCTTGAGGCTTTGAGGCAGGACCTGCAGGGATGAGTGTGGGGTGAGGCTGTCGCCGGAGGAGGATGCGGAGGCGGAGGAGGAGGAGGAGGCCTTGGAGCGCTTGGCCTTCCGGCAGCCGCCGCCGACGGGGACGTTCCTGAGGGTTCCGCCGTGGGTCCAGTAGCGTCGGCAGGTCTTGCAGAAGTAGCGGGGCTGGGAGAGGCTGTAGTTGTTGTAGTAGCAGAAATCTTTTTTAGCATTTCTTTGGTTTACTCAACCGAAATCTTTTTTTTTTTGCAAATTATGCTAGGATTTTTTTTATAAGTGCAGAAAAAATAGATTTATCAAGTTTGGTTACAATTCAATGTTATCCGCTCTACCTTCAGCCAGCCATCTGAAAAAAAGAGTTAATATATTATTGTCTGAAGAGGGGGCTACGTAATTTCGGCAGCAAACTAAATGTCCCGATAAAATAAAAAATAGGAAAAAAATTCAAACAATGTTAAAATTCTTACAGACCAAAAAAAAACATTTCGTCACAATTTAGAGATAAAAAAAAATTTCGTCGCACATTAACGATGAATTTTGAGAAGAATACAATTCGTGGCTAATTTGTGACGAATTTTACGATGGACAATTAGCGACGAATTTTGCGACGGATTTTGCGACGGATTTTGCGACGAATTTTGCGACGGATTTGCGACGGAATTTTGCGACGAATTTTGCGACGGATTGAGTCCGTCGCAAATTTGCGACGGAATTTGCGACGGACTTGCGACGGATTTTGCGACGAATTTTGCGACGAATTGAGTCCGTCGCAAATTTGCGACGGACTTACGACGGATTTTGCGACGAATTTTGCGACGAATTGAGTCCGTCGCAAATTTGCGACGGACTTACGACGGATTTTGCGACGAATTTTGCGACGGATTGAGTTCGTCGCAAATTTGCGACGGAATATTTGCGACGAATTTTGCGACGGATCTGGTCCGTCGCAAATTTGCGACGAATTTTGCGACGAATTTTGTGACGAATTTTGCGACGAATTTTTTCCGTCGCAAATTTGCGACGAATTTTTGAATTTTCCGTCGCAAAAATTTGCGACGCGCTATTAGCGACGGAATTTTTTCCGTCGCAAAATCCGTCGCAAATTTGATTTGCGACGGATTTTTCCGCAATTTCCGTCGCAAAAAACAAGTTTTTTTGTAGTGTTTGTATCTACCTAATGTACATGTAAATTTTGGTCAACTATTAATCCCTCCATATTTGGCCCGAGAAAATCCCTCATTGATTCTCTCGTTAAAAAGTACTTCGCAAACCGAAAAGATTGGAGATGATGAAGGACGAAGATTCTTGGAGCGCGCCTCTAAGCCAACGTTTTTTCTGTTTCCCTTCGTATTTAATAATAAATTGACTGATGATAATCCTATCGGGAAAATATAATAAACAAAGGATAAATTAATGATTTGAGCACGAGGAAAATGTGGACTCAAAACCCCAGAGAGGTTCTGCCCCATTTCTTGTGCAGACAGGACAGGATGCAGCTGCTGCCCACTAAGCCGCTTGTGGACTCTGATCTTACGCTTACGTCGTCTTGCGCCACTGAATTTTTAAATATTTAGATTAATACCCGATGTACTAAGGTTCTTGTTAAAGATTTACAGGTGGTCGTGCCAAGAAAATGACCCATAATGAACACCCAATAAGAAATTATTCTTATCACTAAATATGTCATTTTTATAAATAGATTTATATACCACCTTGAACGTATTATGTCGTGTTTGAAACGGTAGAATGGAAGGAAATGATAATCTCAATAATTTTGTTTGGAGAAATGTAGCAATGAATTGAATTGAACATTTTTGTATTTGATTGTGATAAGACATTTGCGGGAATGGTCTACGATGAGAGTTTTATAATAAATTTAATGTTGTTTTACTTGCATTAGAATTTATTAATGTAATTAAGATTTAGATTATAATACAAAAAAATATATTTATATTTTTTATTAATAAAATTATTAAACTAAATACACATAATTAACTTTATGAAGTATACATAATTATCATTTATTCTTAAGTTCTATAAACTGTTATAGTTTGTGATTAATTAGTATATGTAATTAATATAATTTTATATGTTATTTCATCCTTTAATTATAAATAAATGTGTATAAATAATTGAAATATAAACATAGTTAAAATAACCTTTAATTATAGTTTGTCAATAGGTAAAAATCATTTTATAAATAATTAATTCTAGTCTATATGAACTAATAGTAATCTAAACAATCATTTGTTGTGAAAAGCAGGCGGAATCATAATTTCACCGCTAACTATGTCTATTTATCTCGAAAATACTATGGACTATTTAGGAGATTTTTGGACGAAAGCTTGAGATTCAATATGTCACTTTGAAAATTTACTTTATAGGGTTAATATTACGAAAAACCCCAAAACTGGTACACTTGTGATAAATTTACCTCAAACTATTTTTTTGACCACAAAAAAATCCAAAACTGGTACACTTGTAATAATTTTACCTCGAACTAATTTTTTGGTCACCAAAAATCCTAAACTGGTATACTTATGATAATTTTATCCCGAACTACTTTTTTGTCCACCAAAAATCCTAAACTAATACACCTATGACAAATTTACCCTCCGTTAGTTTCCGTTAAATTTTACTGTCAAATTGCTATGTTTGATGACACGTGGTAATTGATGAATGTGCCAGTTTAGGGTTTTACCCCTCTGTTTGTCACAAGTTTAACAATTTTTGATTTTTCATGATATTAAATCAATTTAACGGACATTAACAGATGATAAATTTGTCACAAATGTACCAATTTGAGGTTTTTGATGGTCAAAAAATTAGTTTGGGGTAAAATTATCACAGGTGTACAAATTTAGGATTTTTGGTGGTCAAAAAATTACTTCAGGTAAAATTGTCACAAGTGTATCAATGTAGAGTTTTTTGTGGTAAAAAAATAGGTCGAGACAAATTTGTTAAAGGTGTACCAGTTTAAGGTTTTTGATAGTCAAAAAATTAGTTTTGGGTAAAATTATCACAGGTGTACAAATTTAGGATTTTTGGTGATCAAAAAATTACTTCAGGTAAAATTGTCACAATTGTATCAATGTGGAGTTTTTTGTAGTCAAAAAATAGGTCGAGACAAATTTATCAAAGGTGTACCAGTTTGGGATTTTTGATAGTCAAAAAATTAGTTCGGGGTAAAATTATCGCAGGTGTACTAGTTTGGAATTTTTCGTGATGTTAATCCTACTTTATATCATAAAAGTTTTTCCCATCATGTCCATCCATTTCCCTGCTTTCATTCCCGATAAACAAACCATGAAATCAATAGGAGATCTGAAAAATACGAGATTGGATTGAAAAGCAGTCTATCTTAAGCTGTTGGTCAAGCAATTGGAAAGAACATATGCCGCAAAGGTTTTCTTGCATTCACAAAGGGCTCCTCCACGCTTCTTTGAATACATGGAGGTCGAGAAAGAAACAATTGAAAGTGCTTTATTCTTCTAATAATTTTTTGCAGGTTGACTACCAAAAGAATAGCATCTAAAATGTGAATGCATACTTTTGTTAAACAATGTTTAGTATGAATAATACACACGAGATACGCACGCAAGTAACCAGCGGAGAAAAACAAATTGTTGACTTTATATGAAATGATTGAATTGCATAAAAAGGGAGAGAATCATTGTAAAGGAGAGCATAAATCGATTAGAGGAATATTTTACTTAAGATCAGGGGTGAGGATCTTGGTCGAGATACGACCGAGAGACCATGTTGCTGTCCTCGAAAAACTCTTGTCGATTCATAAGATGCGCAATCCCATGTATGATATGTGAGTAATAATGGGTGGAAAATCCTAATGAAACCTTTCATACCACTATCTTGCCATGACGATGCCTCATCAGACGTATTTGTATGAGGCTGTCACAGCTTCTATTCTCAAAATTTGAGTAGCGACACAGCTGTTAAGCATAAGGTTTTACTTTCAAAACTTCCAAAACTTATCAAACAACCTTAGTGGAGAAGCTCACCCAAAGCAAAAAAAATTATGATTGTCTGTTGTACTGCGGTAGCTCGCGTGTCAAACTTAAATGGTTCCTTTAAGTGGGTCTAGAGTCCTTGAAAAATTAAGTAGACACACTTAATACGCGAACTCGCCTCCGATCCAAAAGATGGCTAGAGATAGGAAAAAACCGGTGCCAAACACAGTAGTTTGAATATGATTATAGGAGTGCGCAACAAAATTTTAAAATGTCACCTTGGTCAAACCGTAACCCCAAGTCAACTTTCATAAAATCTCATAATTTCACGACACCCTAAAATTTCTTTAAAATATGAGTTCATGGCTCAATAACCTCAAGAATCAATCCAACAACCTAAAAGCCGAACCGCATTGAAATTCTTCAATTAGATGAATTAATGATTAAAATTTTTGCCGAGCACTTCAAAACGACATTAATCCAACGCATTGAGTTGTCCTCGCGATGATCATGATATGAAAGAAAAATACAACAATGACCAATGAATATATACGGTTCCTTTGAACTTTCCAAAATGCAAAGGATCACGGTCAAGTCCATAAAATAAGAAAACGAAAAAGGAATTCCGTTGCCGGGACTTGAACCCGGGTCTCTCGGGTGAGAGCCGAGTATCCTAACCAACTAGACTACAACGGATTTGTTGTCTATGTTGCAATTGGTTTTGTATTTAGCTAGTTTTATATAACTTCGCTCCACCTTCACAGCAAGCTTCTCCGAATTAATCGAGAGAGAGAGAGAGAGAGAGAGAGAGAGAGAGTCTGGATGACAAAGAACCCCGCTCGTTAGCCATCTTTTTTCACCTGTAAAGAATTTTTCTATCTCGCCTTTGAGCTAGATTTCTGCATTTGTCACCATAGACGTGAGCAAGAGTTACTGTAGAAGATGCAAAGAAGATGCCCATCTGGTGCTACAAGTTACAACCACAACTTGTAATTTGTGCCCATAATCTTGCATTGTGCTTAGTTTCACTTGATGAATCTCTTGCCAGTAGAATGGTCTTGATATCTACAAGACACAACACGCGAGAGAGAAAAGAGGAGTTAAAAAGAAGACCCAGAAGTTCATTGTATTCACTGTTCTTCTACAAGGTTGCATCTAATTTCGAGTAAGTTCTATTTGCTCCTAGTTGCACTTAATTTGTAACCTGTAGTTTGTGGCGCAGTGACTCATACGTAGAAGGGGTCGACGGTGTCCATGTGTAGTTCTTGGTGCAGCTAGACCTGTTCGTACTCTTGACTGAAGTTCATCAGTAATACAGTTCCCCCGCGGTTTTTCCCATTTCGCTTGCAAATGGTTGCTCACTTAAATATCGATGTAGTTACCCTCTTTGAACAATCTCTTAATTCACTCCCATTGTCATGATAATTGGGGTTATTGGTAGTTGCCTCTGGTTGGTTTACTTTATAAATGGCCGAGCTGTGGAAGGTGCACACAATGATGAAGATATGTGGTTAGATCGACTGAGCAATTCAAGATACTCCTCAAAATAAAGAATCCCCTTGGTAAAAGAAATTTCAAGAAAGGTGAGCGGTCTACAACACGTCAAGCAAGAATAGTTGAGCTTAATTATAGATATAGGAAAATAACCAAAATCAATGGCCAAATTAGAGTCTCAAAGCAAGATTTAACCACGGGTCAAACAAGATGAGCGGTCTACCAACTGCAATATAACAAGGATAAAGAAAGATAACATTTCATAAGCTGCAAGCATAGTTCAAGAAGGGTGACAAGGGCAATAGAAGCAAGACGAAAAGAGAAAGGAAAGCCATGAGGGCAAGAGGAGGGACACCAAAAGCTTTGGTGAGGATGACCCAGAAACTCACAAATAATTACCACAAGTAAGAAAAGACAATCCACAAAATTATACAATGACCCACAACTCTTGCACTAACACGTAATTAAGAACATCTCTCAGACACAAACATAAAACAAATTTATTGCCTAACAAGCCGACCATCTTGAAGATGATCCGAGGAACATTGTTATAGCATGGCATAGTTTTTCGATGATCTTCTCAGTTTTCAGGCAGCTCTCTTTTTCTTTCTGTAAGTAATGTAGACAAAACAAGGATTTTTTTCTATATCAATGAAGACTAAATACCAGAGCTTTTTCTCCCATCTCAACTCAACGCGAAATAAGGAGAAAACAAAATATACAGCAACAAGTAAATAAATCTAACATAAGTGCAGCTAAAAGTGGATAGAACATAGTTGGAGAATCCGTGTGCACACAAGATATGTGATTTTTGAAGGACGACTTTTTTGGGATGTGAAAGCAGTAATCTTCACTCGTTTATTATTAATTAGAAAACAAAATTTCAAAGCTCTTTTGGTTTGATGAAAAGTGATGATGTTGAAATCCAAATATGATCGAGGAACCGTATACTTAGACTAAAAACATATCTAACCAGCCATATTCTCCCAAGAAAAGTTTAGAATGCAAAATCGTCTGCTGAAATTTAGTTTTAGTAGAAAATTAGAAGCTAGTTGAAGTTTTAAAAGAATCCGCTTTTCACAGTTTGAAGAAGTTGACACAAATTACCTGGGCCGCTATTGTTACATCCAACAGAACTCCCAAACGCTAGGGCACTGCTATTTAGGGTAGTCAAGTTCATGACCTTCATATGTCTCATCACTTCCATGATGCAACCCTCGCACTTCTCGCACAGGACTTTGATCAGAACGTTCTTCCCCCACGCCGGTGCTTTGACCTCGGGTGGTTGCTAATCGATGATTTGTTCGTACGAGTTTTTCACGAAGATTACCAGTTCCATGGTTCTCGCAGCCGCCTCTTCCTCGAGAACCTTCACGCGTTCCTTGAGTCGTTTGAAGTACTTTATCGCACCTCCAACGACAGAAGCCCTGTTCATCCACGCAACTAGAACATTAGTTAATTTTTTTAGCATGAGCAACGGAGGCTATTATGTGACAAATCGGAGGATAATATTGTTGAGAAAACGTCCTAATATATTTTGAAATTGACAAAATTATTCATGTTTTATATTGATTTTAATAAATGCAAGAAGTGTTTATCTTTCAGGTAATATTTACGCTGAAATGATCCTTTATGTCTGAAAAACTTACATGAACAAGTCTAGAAGAATGGAGAGTTCACATTGACTTGGCAGTATCAAGGTTTTATGCCTACAGTATCTACATAACTATTGTTGTCTAATTATATTAGTTAGAATAGTTGATCATATTTAAGAAGCCAAAAATAACGAACTGCGTGGATATCAGTAAGGCAAAGGCTGGATATCAGCAAGGCAAACAATGCTAATATCCAGTAGGGCAAACACTGAATATCAACAAGGTAATCAGCAGGGCACCGAATATCATCAAAGTACTACGATAGCTGAATATTAGCAGGATAGCAATTCTACTTGCGACGAAGTTCTTATCATGACTTACAAGATTAAAACTTTGAGATATTTCATTTTATTATCGACATCTTATGATCTAATATGGATTCCCTCTTTAGAAGATCTTGATTGTTTGTCAATCTTAATGACCATCTTTATAGAACATTAACTCGCACAAAATATCTTAGTTGATTGACAATCATATTGAAGGCAAGTTTCTTTCCTTAGCTGAAGCACTCCATTCTTGGGAACCAAGGTTTGATTGTATGGGCGATAAAATTTACAAAAATTCTGCTTGATTGACTTCAACGACTACAAGATCTATGTAACATCCTCAATTTCAGTCCCTGGAAAATGACTATGATTTAAGTTTGGTGATTTTTCAATCGGAGCCAATTTTATTATTGTTCTAGAAAATCCAGATTCGGATACTCTGTACCCTTTTTGTTTTGTTATTTTTGTGGAGACTTTTGTGATCCGAATTTCCAAACAATTCCTTCTTAAAAGTTTCTTCAAACATCTTGAAGTTTTACATAATTTAATTTCAGAATTTTTGGACTTGATATGAGTAGTATGATAACCTAATTTCGGACCATGTAAAACTACCCAAAATGGGTATTTCTGTGATATTCACACTTTCTCGATTTTCTACAAACTTTTCTGAGCCGATTTTAAACAAACTTCCTTCACAAAATTTATTGAGAACTTCTTCCTCTATAACATATATAAATTTGGGAATGTTTGGAGATAATTTGGATTATGAAAAGAGCTTAATTTGAGAAGCAAAGATTCTTTCTGGCAAACCGATTTTAGTCTGCTTTTGAGGTACTAAAAGCTATGTTTATAGAAAGATTCAGATTTTATATTCTCATGGAAAATGTTTGTTAAGGTCTTGTTTATGAAATATTCAAATTTGGGAATTTTCAGAGTTCATTTACTATGTTTTAAGCCTGATTTCTAGAATAGTGTAAAAATTACTAGTTTTGTCAGATTTCAAAGATTCATCATTTTCTATATGAGAATGTTGGAATCTTGACTTGATGTCTAATGGTGATTTAATGTGCTCATTCTGAGCTTTCAAATGAGTTATGCTAAGCTTTGATTGGAGGTCACGCGAAGGGGGGAGATATGAAAACGAAATTGGCCAAGTCGAGGGCCAATTCTGCTTGTTGAAGCCACCAATATTGAGTCATGGTGTCCCCCTCCATAATTGCTCAATAGCTGAATTGTCCACTCATTATTGGAGCATGGTGACTTATTGTCACCAAGAATGAGTTAAAACTAAATGAGGAAGTCAGCCAAGAAGGGGGAAACCGAGAGGGAGCCGAGAGAGAGAAGGAGGGAAAGAGAGAGAGAGCTATTAATTGTTAAGATTTGCTAGATTGTTTCATAAATGACATTAATGAAACAATCAAGATTTTCTAGATCATAGTCATTAATACCAAGATTTTCTAGATTATAGTCATGATGGCACTTGACTTTAAGGGTTATTTCATTAATGTCATTTGGCTCTCTTCCATTAATGTCATTAATGATCAAGATTTTCTAGATCATAGTCATGATGGCAGTTGACTTTAGGGGCTATTTCATTATGTTATTTGTCTTTTCTTCGTGATTAAGCTTGGGGAACAAGTCGGCTTGCCTATAAATAGGCTTAGTTTCCCACCCTTAGTTACCACACACCACTTTCTTGCCTCTCTCTTATCTCTCACCCTCATGCCAAACACTTCTCTCTCTCTCACCATTTGCCACCGCCGATCGCCGTAGATGTTCTCTTGTGATTATAGGTGAGTGAATTTCCTAACACTTAGATAAGGCGGTGTGCTACGTGATTAGAACGCAGCATGTAAGTGGATTCCCTAATCTTGGAATAAGAAGTTATGATGCGTTGTTGGCTTGAGTTCTCACCCGAGCTTTTGTTGAGACTTGTGTATCATTGTTTGTCTTGATGTTGCACGCATCGCTTGTTACCATGCTTGATGTTCTTATCCATGCTTGTTGATTTATAGGAGGATAGGATGTGGTGTTACGAGTTTGGCTCGAGTAGTGACCGTGTTTGCAATGCTCGATGTTTGGATGAGTGCTTATTATTTTGCTTCATAATTGTAAGTCAAGGCACGTACGAGTCGTGAAACGAGGTGTCATATGGTCTTGTACTCATGTTGTGGCGTCATGGGACGAGTTTGGCTTGGTACGGGTTTACATTGAGGTGTGTAGATCTAGGCCAAGTTCAGCTTCGAGCCAGCGCTCGACATGACAGATTGAACCACGTGCCCTCAATCGCGACCCGTATGTTAGGCAAATGTTCTAGAGATCATGATTACATAAGCACGACACACCTTTGGGCTTGATTGTATGAATTAATGAAATCAAGATAATAAACTGGCTTGTGTGACTCGTGATGTGTGATCACTAAATAAAAGAAGAAGACCGTCGTCACATAGCATTGGCGGTGATGCCTCGGTAAACTAGCGCCGGGATGCCCTAGTTGAGCTAGGATGCTTGGGTTGAGCCTAAATACCTTTTAAAAACTAGTGTCGGGATGCCCTAGTTGAGTTAGGATTCCTTGATTGAGCTCGGATGTCTCGGGTGAGCTAGCCCCGGGATGCTACGATTAAGCCGGAATGCCTTGGTTGAGTCAAGATGCCTAACATGAAGTTAAATGCCTCGGTTGAGTCGGGATGCCCTAGTTGAGCTAGGATAACGATAAATGAATCTTATATGTGTGCCGGTATGTAATAAATAAATTCTATATGTGTGCCGATATGTATGTTTATTGATAAGCCGAATTTATGTAATCGGATAAAGGTGAGTTTCCATGTGAATATCGCAAGGGCAAAGTCAAAGTTTTTGCTATTGATTTGCCATCGACATAAGGTGGCGAAAATATTTGTATGCGTTAATACAACGGTAAGACATCATCTTGCATGAGTATTAGTGAATTTACTCATTGAGTCTCCCTGACTCATCCTCCGTTGTTTTCCTTTTCAGGTCCGTAAGATGGAAGATGACATAGAGGAGATAGAATTAACCTCGGCCTTCACTTGTGATATGATTTGTATGTGGAATGGCCCATGGAAAAAGGGCTTGTGAAACATGCTTAAGTAAAATGGCAATAATGTGTGTTGCTTGTTATGCTTTCCCTGATTTCCAGCTGTTATTATGTTTGGAAATTTGTTTATACATGTTTTCGCATGTGCTTAATAATCAGATGAAAGAAACGGAACGGCGACAAGCATGTAATGTCAAATTAATAACCTCGAGATAAGATAAGGACGTTACAATTCACTTCAACAATTATCCAATGGGTACATAGGAGAATAATCCTCAAAGATTGTCCAATAGGAAGCTTGGAAGTCAATAAGTATAAAAGGAGATCAAGATGCCGAAGAAAGAGAGAAATCAAGAGTTCACAATTCCAAATCTCAAAAGAGCTTCACATATTTTCATTTGTCTTCCATAAATATACAATTGTAATCTTTTGAGGGGTGTTGGCAATGTTTTAAGTATGTGCATAGGTTGAGATAGCTTGAGTATAAATAGCACCTGCTTTGTGAAGAAGCACTTGCGTATAAGCAAACATGTACGACTGTAACTTCTCAACAATTGACTAGTGGAATCTAACCAGTAAGCTGTTAGTGTAGAAAAATGGATGTAGGCTTACACTAAAATCGAACCGCTACAAGTTCTGTGTATATTGTCTTCTATCCCTCTATTCTTACTCAATCATTACTTGATAGATATATTGCACTGCACTACTTGAATATTACCAGAACTTGCTTATTTTCATATTCTATTTTACCCGGTTACTATGTTATTAAATTTGGCGCTATTAATTCCGTACTACTTTGCCAACTCTAGATAATATTGTTAGCCAACATTAATTGGTATCAGAGCAAGGTGCTTGTAATTTTAAAGTGTATTACTTCTTAGTTAACGATCTGTAATGGCTAGAAATCTTAGACCAGGTATTATCAAGGGACCAAGCAACACAAATCTCCCTACTTTGATAGAAAAGATTATGATGTCTTGAAGAACAAAATGAAAGCTTTCATTAGATCCTCTTATGTGTGAAGTTGTTTTAAATATAGTCAATCCTACCCCTAGAGCAACTGCAACACCTGCATCCTCCAACATAGTAGAAACAAATGAGAGCAAAACTCCAGCACCTAGAATTACTTCTACAGAGTTGGCCAAAAGAGGCACGTTAGATACTAAAGCCTTTCACTCTCTTTATTGCGCTTTATTTCCCACCGAGTATAAACGAGTATCTTCATATGAAACAACAAAAGTGATATGGTACAGGCTCCATGTAACCTTCGAAGGAACTGACAGAGTCGAGAAACAAAGACAAATATCCTCCTTGGCAAATGTAAATCCTTCAAGATGAAACTGAATGAATCGGTTATTGACATGTTCAAGAGATTCACTAATATCTTCAATGGACTTGCATATCAAGGCAAACCAATCTTAGCCGAGAGAAAGTAAACAAGCTTCTGCAAGGACTCTCAAGAGAATGGAATGATATCAAAACATCCATTCAATAAACACAAAGGGCCCCTTAGTGTCGATGAACTCATTGGAACTTTCATGTCCTATGAAGCTAAATGTATTAATGATTAAGATGACTCCAAAGGTAAAGTTGAGACTACTCTCTTAATAAGCAAGGAAGGTAAAGACATTGTTCTCATCCATATATATATGTTGATGATATTATATTCGATTCATCTAATGAACTTTTGGTGCAAGAAATTTTCTAAGACTGTGCATAATGAGTTCGAGTTGAGCATGATGCGAGAATTGAATTTCTTTCATGGACTCCAAGTGAAGCAAACCAGAGATGATACATTTATTTGCCAAGAGAAATATGCAAAAAAGCTTGTGAAGAAGTTTGGAATGGAGAATTGCAAGAAAATCGAGACACCTATGTCTTACTCCTCTAAACTTAACAAAGACGAGTTAGGTAAATCGGTAGATCAAAAGCTTTATTGAAGCATGATAGGATCTCTGTTATATCTTACTGCTTCTAGACTTGACATTGCCTTCAGTGTATGCATGTGTACTAGATTTCAATCGAATCCTAAGGAATCATATCTTAATGCTATTAAAAGAATCATTAAGTGTGTTGGTACTTATCTTAAGCTATGATTATGGTATTCAAAGAAATATAAATTTATGCTTATTGAATATTCAGATGCTAACCTTACTGATGTCGAATTGATAGAAAAATCTCTTTAGGAACATGTCAACTGATGGGTTGCATGTTGGTATCATGGTTTTCCAAAAAGCAAAACACAGTTGCACTTTCAACAGATGAAGCAGAGTATGTAGCACTTGGAAGTTGTTATACTCAAATTCTAGGAATGAAGAAGTAGCTTAGTGACTTTGGAGTTGCAGAATCCAATGTCGCAATTAAGTGTGACAACACCAATGCTATCAACTTGACAAAGAATCACATCCTTCACTCCAGAGTAAGCATATTGAAATCAAGCATCCTTTTATTCGCAATCATGTGCATAATAGTGATATTAACATCCAGTTTGTTAATTCAAAACATCAATTAGCTGATATAATCACAAAACCTTTAGAAAATAATGCATTTGAATATATTCGAAGTGAATTAGGTATTACTAAAACATGTGCTTAAGTTGGACATGAGCAGACAAGTGGTCATATCCAAGTATTAACCACTGATGATATCCAAGAAAAAACTACAAACTCATGATCATATCCAAAGTCAACTTGCAGACAGGTGATTATATTCGATACCAAGTAACTATATCCTTAATGTCAAATGAGTTTATATTTCTTTCTAATTTTGCTAAAAAAATATCAAATCAAATACAAAATGACAATAAAAATCCAAACCAAAAATAAAATAAAATAAAATAAAATAAAAAATCAATCAAGAATCGAAAATCAAAAATCAAAAAAAGGAAGGAAAAAAACAAAGGAAGTCCAAAAGCAAGAGAGGAAAATAATCAGAAATATTTCATATGGTTTTGAGATGCAAGGCTCATCGTCAAAATTAGGTATTATCTTTAATCTTTAAAAAGAGGGGCAACTGTTGGGTCCTGAATTTTCTTGACTGGTATCTCGAAAAATCTTGTTAAATATGAAAAATTGCAAAGATTTGGGTCAGCCCAGTATAGCTAGAACTGGCCCGGCCTCTTAGGCCCGGTTAGATAAAGCTCGGCTTGATCCGACCCTGAATCGCATTTTTTTTCTCTATAACTGAAAATTTTCGTGCCACGTGGTGCCTCCTCGTTGGCTCGAATCCTCACCATTGTGAGCTTGCCACTTGTTGCCACATTACTAAAACCCTAAATAAATTTTACGTTATTCCACTTTTGGTAGAGGTGGCTAGCAACTGCAAGGCATAACAGGATGAAAGGTAGCTCCATATGAAAGGAAAAGTTTTGGACGTTTGAAATGGGGGCTCAATGGAAAAAAATAAAAAAAGAATGGCTTGTCGTTTTCCTTTCGCTCTCGGCCAGACAAACCCCTCTCTCCTCGGTTGCGCCCAACCAGCCGTCTCCACCGCCCTTACTCGATGACCTCCAGCCGGCATCCTCAACCTCACAACCTCACTTTCCTGGTCCGCGCATCATCGGTGAGTTTCTTTTTTGGTTCGAGCTTCCCTTGCCCCGAGGATCTCGGCTCGGAGACATTGAGGCGATCGACGATATCTAAGTTCGTTTCAAGCTTACTCTCTAGCCACCGCCTCCAAGCCAAGTAGCCCCCACGTTCAAACATTTGTTCCGCGAACCTATTTCACCTTGCCCTGTTTTCGTTGAGTTGGAAGCCAATGTTCATTCTTTCCGATCCATGCTTGTGCTGGGTTTTAATGAGCTAATGTTTTCAATCTCATGCATCCCTTACTAATTTTTTTTTTAGTTTGAATGAGGGCTCGAGCTCTCAATAGGTCGATACCCCTTTTTGATCCACCTCCGCCACTCGTTCGACAATGTCCAAACCAAATCCGTGTTTCTCTAGTCATGGTTTCGTTTCCTTGTGTGTTTTTGGTGGAGATAGGATGTTGACAAGCGGCGGCCAGCGATTGTCGCTAACAAGAAGGAGGGCGGACGAGGAGGCTGGTTGCTTGGCCGAGCCAAGCTCTCGACCAAGTGTAGGACTGGCCGAACTGGTCTTAGCCAGATGGAGGGCTAGCCGAAGTCGAGGCCTGCCGGATCAGCCTTAACCAAAGCCGAAGTAGGTCTCAGTTTGGACCAGCCCTAGTCAAGGCTTGGTGTGGGCTTAGATTAGGAAATAGGAATTAGGCTGGGGTGTTAGTTTTGGGCTTGGCAAGAGCGGGCCTTGAATAGATTAGGATCATTTTTTGAGCCTAGTCCAAGCGAAGGCCTAGGTCGGTGGGACCAGAGTTCAACCCTTACCCAGACCAGGCCTTAGGGCTTGACTTGGGTCCGGCCTTAATAAAAAATATATATTAATATATTTTAAAAATATATATTAATTTTTTAAAAAAAATAAATAAATATTCAAAAAATAGCTTAGAAATAGGTCTTGACCAAGTTGTGTGATTTTAGCATTAGATTTAGCTTAGTTTTTTAAGTCAACGCAACATTTAGTTTATGGATTTTTGTGTTTTCCTTTAATAAGTTTAGACTTAGTTTAGGTAAGAAAGTGAACTTGTTCCAAATTCAACTCATGGGGACCATGTCCTAGGGTTTATAACATGGCCATGTATATTCTTTGCCCGACTTGTGTCGGGTTTTCTTTTCCGCACTTATTTTAAAGTCTTTTTAATGCTCGAGTGTTTCTTTATTGCAACGCATTTAAATAAATAGCTTGTTAATTTCTCTTCTAGACGGTTAGGCCAAGTTTAGATTCGTAATGAACCCTACAAAAACATTTGCATGCTCATTTAGCAACTTTGATACCCTTATGGCTTGTGACCACTTAGATGAACAACCTTAGAGTGAGTGGTACCGAAAAGGCATAATAGAAATATTAGCATAATCAAGTTCATGTGCTTAGAATCTTTGGCTGCGTAGGAAATTAGGCGAACCTCCCTTGTCTCGTTTGCTTTTTAGCCGAACCCAAATGGCTAGTAGCGACTCTTAGAAATACATAGCTTGTTAAAGAATCGTAAAATATCTAACATTGTGTGAGGCATGGGTTTGGAAGAGCTCGCGTCTAATCGAGGGCTGTCAACCTGACTTAGGCAATTTCCCTAAACCTCATTTCTTTTTCCCCCAACGGAAAAAGAGGGTCGCTACAGTAACTCTTTCGACATGTGAAGCTGAGTATGTAGTAACATCTTCATGTGTTTCTCAAGCAATATGGTTGAGAAAACTACTCACACAAATTTATATGGAGTAGAAAAAAGTAGCAGAGATTTTTGTTGATAATAATTATAATATTGCTTTGGCGAAAAATCCAATTTTTCCATGAACGAACCAAACATTTCAATGTTCGATATCACTTCATTCGAGAACAAGTGAGAGAGAAGGAAATGAAATTTCACATGTGAAGACAAGAGATCAAGTAGCAGATATTTTTACTAAACCTCTCAAGATTGAAGCCTTTCGGAAGTTTAAGAGTTTGCTTGGAATGATTGATCGGATAGAATTTGGTATGAGGGAGAGTGTTAGTAATTAAACCAAATTCATTGGAAGTTGCTGATCAAGCGAAGAGGTTATCGATTTACTAACAAGTTGTCGTCGGTTACCTGGTTGTTGATTTGCAAGATTGATGTCGATGTCTGTTCGGCTTCCAAATTGGTGCACGAATTAAGAAAATTCTTTATTGTAATGTTAGTTTCAAAAGTATGATCGTATTTTTATGCCTAGTTTAATGTTTTGTAAATTTTCAGGAATCTATCTCCTTGAAATACTAGATATAAATTTGAGTCATTCAAGAGTCATGTAACAAGCTTCTATAATGGTAAGTCTTGTGATCCATTTGATAAGGTGAAAAAAATGTGAAATAAAAAATAAAAATAAGTGAAGAGCTTATTCGCCTCCTTCTCTTCTTTGAGTTGTGAGTGTTTTCACATAAAAATTTTCCTATCAAAGAGGAGTGAAAATTAACCACAATTCTTTGACTAACACGTGTTATATCTTGCACTAACAGATAATTATCACAATAAGTAAGAAAATGCAGTGCACATCATAGTACAATTACCCACAAACTCTTGCACTAACACGTAATCAAGAGCATCTCTAAGACACAGACCCCAGCAGAAAACCAATTTATTGCCTAGCAAGCTGACCATCTTGAAGATGATCCGATGAACGTCGTCATAGCACAGCGTAGTTTTTCGACGATCTCCTCAATGGTCGGGCAGTTCTCATTTTCTTGCTGCAAGTAATGTAGACGAAACAAGTAAGATTTCTATGTTGCTGAAGATTAAATACCCTGACTCAACTCTAAATAAGAAGAGAATAATTTATACAGCAACATGTCAATGAATCTTACATAAATGCAACTAAAAGTGGATAGAACATACTCTAAGAATTCGTGCACATCTGATATGTGATTCTTTTACAATCGTTTCCTTTGGCATGTGGAAGTACTTATCTTCACTCGTTCATTGTTATTTTAGATGTTAAAAGCGAAATGTAAAAGCTTTTGAGGTACGACGAAAAGTGACACTAAAGCTCAAATAATTATCAAGGAACCGTATTACCTGGGCCACAATTGTGACATCCAAGAGTGAACTCCCAAATGCTAGGACGCTGATATTTAGAGTTGTCAATTTCATGACCTCCATTTGTTTCATCACTTCCTTGATGCAACCCTCGCGCTTCTCGCACTGAACTTTGATCAAAACGTTCTTCCCCGACACCCGTGCTTCGACATCGGGTAGTTGTTGATCAATAACTGGGTCATACGACTTCTCTTCGGATGAAAAAGATACAATGCCATCACCACGTTGGAGTGATGGCTTCTTCGTGAAGATCGCCGATTCCACAGTTCTCATGGTTGCCTCTTCCTCCAGGATCTTCACACGTTCCTCAAGTTGTTTCAAGTACTTTATTGTGTCTCCAAGGATAGAAGCCTTGTCGAGCTACGTAACCAGAACATTTATTTTTTTTTTAGCAGGAATAATGAAGGCTTATAATGTGATAAAGTAGAAGACAACGCTACGTTTTTGGTCCCTAACTTTTCTGGCGATTCATAAGTGTCCTTGTAGATGGAAGCTTTGTTATGTTGACTATTTCAATAAGAGGTTAGTCTCAATTTCTAAACAATCCTCAAGCAAGTACCAGTATAGATCAGACGATTATACCTAGAGGTTGAATTTCAGTTGTTTTGTTGATCTTTTTACCTCTTAAAAGGTTTTTGTTTTCCTCCATCGTTAGTAGGGACTGGTTTTCTGATTGAGGAGACTACTGTGAGAAGAATGAAGAGAATGCTACAAGTACTCTAATGATCTCAAATCGCAAGCTAGCATTTACAAAATGTTATGAATGAAATATAGCTGAAAATTAAACAGTAGATACAAAATTCAAGTTTGCTTTTAATTCATGAAGACAAAACTAGTACCTTAAACGAGTTAGCAACTAAAGAAAGGGTTTTGACACTCCGCCAGACCGGTTCAGAGCACAATATCTTTTAACATGTAAAAGATATTCACTTATGCAGATTATACCAATCTAAACCATTTGACGACAGATGCATAGAATCATATCAAATTTTAAATGCGTGCATAATATCCAGTACTATTTTGTTATGAGAAAGAATATTCAATCACCAACATGGTGCAAGCATGTATCAAAACAATCTAAATCAACTCAATCATCGTCCAGCTTGAGTAATTGAGTGATTTTTCAGAATGAATTCCACCTTAATAATACTTGACATTAGCAACCCTTTGCCTATATGTAGTTAGGTATTAATCTAGAATGATAATCATGATTCACTTATATTATCTATCACTAATTTACAATTTTCTCATTTTTTGGGCGAATTGTGTTAGTTTAACTTTACTCCTTAAGAGAACACACACAATTTCTCACGCATTTGATCATTCAAACCTAATCTAATTCATTAAGCATAAAAAATCCCCCAGTCGCAAGAATAGAAAAGCTCTTTTACTCAAATTATCAATCTCTCTGGTTCTCTAATCTCGGTCTTTGGTCTTGCTCACTCATGGAGTCCTCTCTCATTATTTGAAGTCAACAACTGCTTTCTACCTTTTATCTAAGGCGTATATGGCATATAATCTCCAAACCACAATTCTAAAAGTTGGGTAGACTTTTGAGACTAGTACGGTATATAAACATATACTAAAAAGTAATCAACTTTATAGAGTATTTCATAAGCCCGGGGTTTACCTATCTAAGGTGGGTTTTCTTAACATAAATAGAAAGTAATTAACTTTTTCATTACCCATTATGCAAAGTTAAGAAATAAGCAACGAGCTCCTTCTTGTTCAATTGTGAGGAAGATAAATGTCTATGCTATTGTTTGTCCTCCAAATAGTTAGTATAGCATAAGTGGTATAACCCTTCCGTTTCTGTAGATATATATTCTGTCAAGACGGTCCTAAATTTTTTTTCCATTTATCAAGAAAAAAAATATTAGCTTAATGTAACTTATTAATATCTGCCTATTTGGTTCGAGTTTGGACATAAAATTCTTTGAAACCCAATTGTATTTTCTCAAATGAAACCAAGATTGCGAACACCCTCATTAAACATATGTGATGAAGGTGGAAAAAGAGCAGATATCAATCCTTCAGAAATTTTCGCACAACAATAATTGATTTGGAGTACCTTTGTAAGGCCAGGAATGATAGCTGAAAGAGCAATGAAGCGCTGGCTCAGCCTCTCCCGGCGCTTCCTCTCTGCAATGACATGTTCTTGTGCATGCAAAGTTGTTCTACTAAATGTACCACCACCTTTTCTCTTCATCTTCATACCTTCCCCATCTTGCAACTCATAGGTAATAATGACAATAATAAGCAAAGAGAGAAATTTTTCATTTCCATCACAACACAAAATCACAGTTTCAGCTTTCAATAATTTGTCCGTTCACATGCGTCACTTACCAGGATATTGCTGAGAGATGTCTGGGGATAGATCTGAGTTCTGAAATGATATAATATGAGAATTAGAGGGTGGAGATGGTTTCCCTTGGGGGTTTTTGAGCTTGGTTTCGAAAGGGACATCGGGCAAGTGGCCAGCGTTTTGGATTCTATGTGATGAGTAGGTCAATGCCGGAGAAAATGAAGTAAATTGACTGAAGCCAGACTCGGTGGTAGAGTAACCAAAGGGATTCATCTGTTGTTGATCTGCAAAGGCCGCATTTTCTGTTGCCCTGAGAAAAATTCAATGAATGTTTTTTAGCACTCAATCGGTCTAAAACTTAAAGATTCTGCTGAAAAACACTGTGCACTACCATATAGCAAAATTGAAGAAACTTAATACATCGTAAAATACTTAATCATCAGAACAAAAAGCTTCAAGGTTAAAACTTCTATAGTCTTTCTATTGTCCTCGGTCTTCAGGATCTCTTCCTCAAAAAAGATAAACAGAAATGCTGACATAAAATCGATAGATCCAAGCCATTACCAGCCTAAACTAGCAAAAAAAATAGGGAAAAAGAAAAGAAGTGCGGAAAGAGAGACGGACGGACGGAGAGAGAGAGGGAGACATTTCTTCATAGGACCTCGAGAACAATGCAACACAATGTAATGTCATCAAGAAAACAGGCCACGAGTAAAAAGATTTAACGGGGTCATCTGTAAGGGAAGTGAAGCTCACCAACGAAGGAGGAGGAGGAGGTCGGCGAGGGTTTTTGAATTTTCTTGAAAAGCTGCGACTTCCTGAAGTTGCTGAACTCTGTGTACCTTGTTTTGTTTAAAGTGGACGCAGGAACTGTGTCTGCTATAAACAACTCACCACGAGGGGAAACGCTCTCGCCAACCTTTCAAGGACTAAAACTAATTTCTGTACTTATCCCCACGCGTTCATTGAAATTCAATTCCGTTTCTTCTACTTTCAGTCTCGTTGGCGCATTTTGACCGGATTCCGCTTTGGGTTTCACATGCACTCTATTTCTGTCTTGGTAGAGTATTAACCAAACTGGAAGATGTCCATGGGTTGGACTTAACAACTACTTTTTATCTTCTTTTTTTCTTTGGATAATCAGTCTAAATAAATATTATCTTTCGATGCAAAGAGAACAAGAGGCCCTAAGGTAAGTTTATCGACCGTCTTGTCATTAATATCCATTCCAGTCTTTTGATTCTATCTTAATATACACTTTTCAAGTAATTTTAATGGCAAATTGAGTTTTCTTGAACCAAGAATGAGGAGAAATGTAGCGCTCTCTTTTCAAAATCCGCATTCATGTGTAGCCAAATAAATGATTACACCAAGTATTCGATACGTTTATCTTACGTGGCAGTGTTTATCCTTGGTGGAGTGAGCTTCCATGCGTGCACTAAGCTGCACTATTTGCCATTAACACTACATCAACCGTGTGGCCAATACATCATATATTTTCTCGTCCCCTTGGCCCCATGATCTATGGCTAACGTTTATTAAAAAAAAAAAACTCGCTATCTATGGATTTGGGAGACTTCTATGATCCATCGAAGAACTGATCCCTTCATCATAATTAGATATAATCACGCGTATTTCTTCGTAACTCCTATATAATAACACGCAAAAACTTGAAACTCCCCGTTTGACTGCTCCTCTGAGAGAAACACTCCAATTCTTTCTTTTGGGCAAAAGAGAGACTCCACTTCATTATTAATAAAATGGCTGGATCCAATGGCCATCCAAACGCAAGATATTATATTCTTATATTACCCTTTTAATCCCAAGCAAAAAGAGATATTCAATGATACACTGACCATAACTTATTGTAATTATGTACCTGCGTCATAATTTTTATATTAAAGTGTCATGACAAACAAAGACTTCAAAGGTTTACAATTGAAACCGGTGAATTTTCATCTCTTTTTGATCCGACAATTAATACATTCTAAAACCACCGATCCTTGGATATTTACGAAATCCTCTATTGAATGAAAGCCAACGATCGGTGATAAGAGATGCACGACACTTTTTTTGTAGAAATACTACTTCTCAACATGTCTCTAGATAAATTTGTACACTATAATATTTCTGCTTCTAGTAGTTTTGTTTTAAAGGGGTGATTTAATGTAAAATTCCTTGTTACCCTACCACCCAGATCTCATTTAGATCGAGACAGCTTAAATATTCTAATGCAGGAGAAATATGAAGCTTCCGTGAGACCGACAAGACCCCCATCACATGGAGCCCGAGCAGATTTCTCTATGCTTTCTTTGAAAGTGCATGAGGAGGAATTGAACAAAATTAAAATAAAAAGAAAGGAAAGTAGAGAAAAAATCGATGGCAAAGAGAAAAGGTTGGAGAAGATATTGATTCTCTTTTTATTTGATTTGTAAAGTGTAAAGGGAAAGAGATTGAAAGGAGGATCCAAAAAGAATGAGAAATGTAATTTTCCCTTAAGTAGGAACAGGTTTCTACTAAGTATTAAGGTCCCTACTGTAACTAAATGAAGAAAATTTATAATTTTCAATTACTGGACTTTTTTCACAAAAAATCCATTGACTATTCTCTCGATATATTTAATTGATAATCTTAAAATAGAACTTTTCAACTAATTTCATATTTAGGTTAACCACTTAGATTTTGATTCGCATCTTACCTACTTCATAGCAGTAGCTTGATACTTCATGGGCCCGGAATCTATTTGCTTGAGGTGGGTTTTTTCGTCATCAACCAATAGTGTTACCATACATCCATTTATAACTACAATGAAATGGGAATAGGAAGTGCACGGTAAGCCCAACCTGAGATGGACAATCCAACGGGTAGGTCAATTTCAAATTATGTCAATGCCAAAATATAATATTTGGGAGAGATTTCTATTCCTCTGATGTGAGGGAAAATTGCCCCAAACTCCTAAACTTATTATAGAGTAGCCAATGCAAGTTGGCCAAATTAGTCCTAAAATTTTTGACGATTTTTCAATATAATTAATCTAGTCAATTTTAGCAAGAAATGACACTAACCGCGACCTGTGCTGGCGTAGAACATTTTTAAAGTTTTTTTCTTCTTTTTTCATTTTCTTTTCTTTTTTTTTGTTTTTACTATATTTTTTTTACCATTTCTTTTCCTTTTTGCCTGTGGCTGGTCTTGGCAATGACCGATGATTGACCATAGGCGGGGGTCTAGCCTCAAGCGAGGGTCAAGATGGGCGAGGGCGTTGCGGCCCTTGCTAGAGGCTAACAAGGGTAAATGTCGTCGAGGCTTGGCCATAGGCAGAGGAAGAAGGAAAAAACAAAGAGAAAAAAGAAAAAAATTACAAAATTTATCTAAGTCACAGGCTATGTCATGTAGACAACCGTTATTGACTGGATTGTCACATCATTGATTTCTGCCCAAAAATATGCAATGATAATCTTAAAGGAAATTAGATAGTCTAATACATGCAAATAATTAAAACATGCAATAGATGGATATGAAATCTGATAAATCATGCAATCTAAAAATCAAGTCAAACTATTCAAAAGAAACACAGTCCTGCATTGATTTGAATTACCAACAATCACGGACCTAGAGTGGATCACGGCCAACAGAGACGTCAAGACCGGCGGCGACCGGACGGCAAAAGGATGGCGGCGACTGTGGTGGCTGTGCGCTGGAGTACGGGTTGAGGAAAAGACAGCCGGTGGTGAGGGACGATGGGACGAAGAGTTGGCCGTCGATTGTGACGGATCAAACTCAGGTGCGGGAAATGCTGACCTTCACGATCTGCTTTTTTTTTTTTAACTTTCTTTTTGCTTGCATCAAGCAGGACCACAAAACCCACGATGTATGCTGCTTTGTTTCATCAAGTCTGGACAAAGACCAAAAGAAAACAAATCCACTGTTTTCCCGCAAGCTCCCGGGTATTGCTCCACTTATTGGCTCTCTTTTGAAGTATTCAACGAACGCCTATCATCACCCCTTCACTCTCCTTTTCTATCACCAAGTCTCCACCGTTTTCCTTTTCTTTTGTCTTCCACTTGGCTAATTTCTCGCCTCGTATGGAATGTGTAATGTGTGGACGCGTGACTTGATTAAGGCGCGGAGAGTGATTGATCAATGCATGCATGCGATCATGAATGTGAGGTTCGTGTTGTAATATGGTGGTCGGGGAAGGTAGTGCTCACGGATGGTGTCGCTAGTGGATGGTGGACCGCTGCGGTAAACCCCGCCAAAGTGGATATCTGGGATGCGATTCACTGCGCCGTGGTTCTTGCTCTTTCGCGTGCCAGGTACACGGCTTGGTCTAGCTCGGTTGCTGCCCTGGTGAGGCCTTGGTCACGCCTGGATGCGCTTCGGTCTTGGTCTCGGTCACGTCTGGATGTGAGGCCTGGTGGTCACCAAGAGTTGGTAGGAGATTTTCAAAACGATGGAGGCCAAAGTGTGGAACGCCAAGAGAGAGAGCGCCGAGGGTAAGTACTTTTTAATGCATAAGTGCTGTGCGATCAATCCCACGCATGCACGACAAATCCTCCACTGAAAGAGCTCCTCTCTCTCTCTCTCTCTCTCTCTCTCTCTCTCTCTCTCTCTCTCCGATTCAAGCGTGTGAATATTTTGGCTTCATCATGTTCAGCTCTTCGCCGAATATAGGCGCCCAGAATACTCCTTCCTCGTTCCTTCTGTGGCCGAATTCTCAAGATCTTTATGTAATACTTCTCTCCAAGTTCTATCAGATTCAATGTCTTCAGGTAGAAAAAGACAAAGCAGAGATTGGGGAAGCTATTACTTTATGTTCAATAAATATGGAGAAAGCTACGGGTCATTGTTCTACAAAGATTAAGACAGCTATTTCTATCCTTGAAAACTTTCAGCTTGTTCGAACCCCATCCAAAAAATAGCCTGTTTCATACCATCTTTTTAAACCATTCTTATTTCCAAACTGGTTCTGTAATTTGTTAACATTTGCCTTTGTTAGACTGTTTGGATGGTTTATATCAGTGCTTTATTCGGCTTCTTATTGTTTTATGCTTTTTGCTGATGACAAAAAAGGGAAAAGATTATGCAGATATTGCCGTACTAACATTCCAATATGTAGATTATACTCAAAGGAAGAGAAACACACAGATCTTAAGAGTTTGCACATTTATTTTTTGTCTATGTTTCATGCGCTTAATATGATTATTTTCTTCAAATTTATTTGACATTGATTGAATCTGCATGGAAGTTTTGTCACCATAAAAAAGGGGAGATTGTTGAGGAAAACTCCTAATGAATTTTGAAGCTGACAAAACTTTCTATATTTATTTTGTGAATCTGACATGCATTCCATTCCAGGTTAACATATTTTGGAAGTTCAGAAGAAAATATCAGACTTTACTAGTTCTCAAAACTAAAAGTTCAGACTCAAAATGAGAAGTTCAGACTTTACCATAAAAGTCATTCAGACGCTATTTTAAGTCTTCAAAGAACTTCAGACCCTATGAGAAATAGGTAAGAACCCCACTAATCTAAGTTCTGAAAGAAACACAGACGAGGAAGTTATGCAGACGCAGAAGTTTTTCAGACGCAAAAGCAAAACTCTTTCAAAACAAAACATTACATCTAGTGATCTAGCATAGATTTCATAAAAGGAAAGTTTTGATTGTCTCGATCTAAGATTATAATTGATTGACAACCCAAAATTATGACAAGTATGCATTACAACGGATAAAGCTCTACTTATGAAAACTAAGATTCTGATTGTATGGGCGATCAGAATCAGCGGGATTCAGATTTTATCAACAAACGGTTACTCAATCCATTTTATACAAATTTGTTCAAAATGAAGATTGGAAGATGATCCTCTTAATACTGTCCAACGGCTAGTGTGGAAGTGGAGGAGTATAAAAGAAGATTAACGAGGAGCAAAATGAAGTAGAACGAAATCGAGAATCAACAAGTTCAAAGTCTAAGCATAGTCCGATCCTTTCTCTTGTCTTTCTTGAGCTAAACACTAAGATCTTGAGGGATACTTTGTAAGAGTGATTGTGTGAGATAGAGAGTCTTATCATACACAAGAGTGTTGTCACTCAGAATCTGTAATTCCTCTTGATTACATAGTGAAATCCAGCCAATAGGCTGTCAGTGTGGAAGAGTGGACGTAGGCTTGCTATAAGCCGAATCACTATAAACTTGTGTGCAATTTTTCTATCCCTTATTTATTGCTTTACATACTGCACACTAAGAGCACTGTCTATATAAATTATTTTGAATCTGAATTTTATTCAGACTCTACTGTAATAAATCATTTTCGCTATAAATTGATCAAAAATTGTTTAAAATCACCTATTCACCCCCCTCTAGGTGATCCTTGCTAGCTACATCACCTAAATGCATTGCGAAGCTTGTTATTGATATTTTGTTTAGGTGTGGACGTGATGCTCCTAAAGGTTAGGATATTACACAAAAAACATGGCCAAGAGAGTGCCTAAGTCCGAGCCTGTCATCGACACATCTTATTGAACCCAGCTTTATTAAAAAGCTTAAACTAATGAGTTATGGATCAATTAGGATATATTAATTACTTCACACCACACGACACCAATTATCCGATATGAGACCTTTCTAACACAACTCGCACGTATATATCGACAATATCAAGTTCAAACTTCATAAACACATGCATCTATGCATATAGACAAATCAATATGCATATGCAAAAGGGTTTTGCTAGCATTATAGTCTTTAGGTCACTACAAGAGTAACAGTATATTGTGAACCACAAATTCTTAAATGATTGTTTTTTGGTGGCTCATGATAGGCCGTTATTCTCACGATGAATTAAGAATAGTCACATAAGCATTTCTCTATGAAGAAACTTCAAAACCTACATAACACAAACAACAAATGAATTAAACTAGATTTTATTCTTTTTCCTTTTGATTGGTTATGATATTATGAAGCCTCGCCAAAAAAAGGAGAGAGACAGGATGTGATGAGGCTTCATTCTCAACAAAAACAGATAAAGGGAGTCGAAGATAATTTTCGGTAAGATCGGCAAAGAATGTACTAGAGGAAATTATGGAATTGAGTTACATTTGAGTGTCTGTCCATCTCTAATCCAAGCAAATGGATTTGATCAATAGATGAGACACACGTGATGATTACAGGTATACAGTACAACTAACTGCATCTGCAATCTGAAAACTGAAAAGCCAAAAACATCTAACTCGCCACCCCTCCTGAAGATCTGGGTCTTCTCTCCTAAAGAAAGACTAAACTTTGCAATGCAACAACTTGAAGCGTGGCAATAGTTCCTGTATGTAAAATTGCCGGAACGACATGAAGGAAAGGATGATGAAGGAGCTAATATTTGTGAAGGTGGGGCCATAAGAAAACAAGACTTGAAAAGCTTCGGAGGCAATGATTTAGAATCAGGGCTAGTTGAATCAAAACCAGCAGATTTTAGACTGAGATACGAAGATAACACGGCAGATTTATCGCAATTTGGGGTCCGTGTCTCGATAAAGGTCATCTCTTCTTTCCATATGAGAGGACCTGTGCCAATGAACTACAAGGAAGGAAAACTTGGTTTCTGCTGGATTGGCTCATTACAGTGGACTCTTGCTTGCTTCTATTTCCATCACGATCCTCATAAATATGCTGCCGTGAACCACTTGAAAAGCTTAACTGTAGATGTAAGAAAATAATCATAATAGATGACCAAACTAGAGTCTTAAAGCAAGATTTAACCACAGGTCAAGCGAGATGAGAGATCTACCACAAAGGAAACTGCAATAACAAGGATAAAGAAGATAACCTCGTACTCCCTGCAAGCAGTTCAAAAAAGGTGACAAGGGCCATAGAAGCGAGACCAATAGAGGGAAAAAGCCATGAGGGCAAGAGTGACAATTGCCCACAATTCTTGCACTAACACTAGTTTAAATCTTGCAATAACAGATAATTACCACAGTAAGAAAGAAAATACAATGCACATAATACTACAATTACCCACTACTCTTGCACTAACACGTAATCATGAACATCTTTAAGACACAGACCATCGCAGAAAACCAATTTATTGCCTCACAAGCTGACCGTCATGACGATGATCCAATGAACGTCACCAGAGCATGGCGTAGTTTTTCGACAATCTCCTCAATTGTCGGGCAATTCTCATTTTCTATCTGCAAGTAATGTAGACGAAACAAGTAAGATTTCTATATAACTGAAGATAAAATACCATGACTCGACTCCAAATAAGAAGAAAGGGAGAAATCTGGATAGCAGTTCGTTTCCAAGAATATCGAAACAGACAATATGCTCTCAAGAAAGAGTCAGAATGCAAAATCGTCCACAGTAGTAGGAAATTAGATACTAGTTGAAGTTTTAAAAGACTACTTTTCATTAAAACAATTTGAAGAAATTGACAATAAGTACCTGGGCCACAATTGTGACATCCAAGAGTGAACTCCCAAATGCTAGGACGCTGATATTTAGAGTTGTCAAGTTCATGTCGTCCATTTGTTTCATCACTTCCTTGATGCAACCCTCGCGCTTCTCGCACTGGACTTTGATCAAAACATTTTTCCCCGACACCCGTGCTTCGACCTCAGGTAGTTGCTGATCGATAACTGGGTCATACGACTTCTCGTTGGATGAAAAAGATACAATGCCATCACCACGTTGGAGTGATGGCTTCTTCATGAAGATCGCCGATTCCACGGTTCTCGTGGTCGCCTCTTCCTCGAGGATCCTCACACGTTCCTCAAGTTGTTTCAAGTACTTTATCGTGTCTCCAAGGACAGAAGCCTTGTCCAGCTACTCAACCAGAACATATAGTAATTTTTTTAGCGGGAACAATGAAGACTTATTATGTAATAAATTAGAAGACAACACTACGTTTTTGGTCCCTAAGTTTTCTGGTCCTTGTAGGTGGAACCTTTGTTATGGTGACTACTTCAATAAGAGGTTAGTCTCAATTTCTAAACAATCCTCAAGCAAGTACCTGTATAGATCAGACTATTCTACCTAGAAGTCGAATTTAAGCTGTTTTGTCGAGCTTTTTACCTCTTAAAAGGTTTCTGTTTTCCTCCATCGTTAGTAGGGACTGGTTTTCTGATTAATGAGACCACTGTGAATAGAATAAAAAGAATGATACAAGTACCGTAATGATCTCAAATCACTAGCTAGCATTTACTAAATTTTATGAATGACATAACTTACGTGATTGATTGTCCTTCGATAGTCATAACAGTGAAAATTAAACAGTAGACACAAAATTCAAGTTTGCTTTTAATTCATTAAGACAAAACTAATGACCTAAACAAGTTAAGCAACTAAAAAAAGGGTTTCGACACTCCTCTAGACAAGTTCAGAGCACAATATCTTGCTACATGTCAAAGATATTGACTTATGCAGATTAAACCCATCTAAATCATTTGACGACGGATGCATATAATCTTATCAAATTTTAAATGCGTGAATGGTATCCAGTACTCTTTTATTATGAGAAATAATATCCAATCACCAACATGGTGCAAACATGTATCAGAACAATCTAAATCAACTCAATCATCATCGAGCTTGAGTAATTGAGTGATATTTCAGAATGAATTCCAGCTTAATAATACTTGACATAAGCAACCCCTTTGCCCATATGTAGTTGGGTATTAATCTAGATTGATAATCACGATTCACTTAAATTATCTATCACTGATTTACAATTTTCTCATTTGACGGGAAAATTGTGGTAGTTTAACTTTACTCCTTAAGAGAACACACACAATTTCTCATGAATTTGATGGTACCACAAAATACCCCTAATCGCAAGAACAGAAATGTTATTTTCCTCAAATTATCAATCTCTCTGGTTCTCTAATCTCGGTCTTTGGCCTTGCTCTCTCAAGGAGTCTCCTCTCATATGATCTCCAATCCGCAATTCTAAAAGTTAGGTAGACTTTTGAGATCGGTATGCTACCCTCAATAAAAACACAATAAAAAGTAATTAACTTTATAGAGTATTTCATAAGCCCAGGGTTTACCTATCTAAGGTGGGTTGTCTTAACATAAATAGAAAGTAATTAACTTTTTCATTACTCATTATGCAAAGTCAAGCAATAGGCAACGAGCTCCTTATTATTCAATAAATGTCTATGCTATTGTTTGTTCAAATTGTTAGTATAGCATAAGTGGTATAACCCTTTCGTTTCTGTAGGAATATATCCTGCCAAGAGGGTCCTCATTTTTTTTTCCGTTCATCAAAAACACAAATATTAGCTTAATGTAACTTATTATATTTGGTTCAAGTTTGGACATATAATTCTTCGAAAACTGATTATAATTTCTCAAATGAAACCAAGATTGTGAACATCCCCAATAAAGAGATATGATGAAGGTGGAAAAAGAACAGATATCAATCCTTCAGGAATTTTCACACTATAGGAATTCATTTGGAGTACCTTTGTAAGGCCAGGAATGATAGCTGAAAGAGCAATGAAGCGCTGGCTCAGCTTCTCCCGGCGCTTCCTCTCTGCAATAGTGTGTTCTTGTGCATGCAAAGTTGTTCTACTATATGTATCACCGCCACTTCTCTTCATATTCATTCCTTCCCCATCTTGCAACTCATAGGTGCCTAAAAATAATAGTAAGAATAACACAAAGCAAAGGGAGAAATTTTTCATTTCCACTACACAACCAAATAACTGTTTCCGCCTTCAACAATTAGTCAGGCCACAAGCCTCACTTACCCGGATATCGCTGAGACATGTTTGTGGATAGATCTGAGTTCTGAAAGGATATAATTTGAGAATTTGACGGTGGAGATGGTTTCATTTGGGGGTTTTTGCACTCAGTTGCGAAAGGGACATCGCGCGATTGGCCAACGTTTTGGATTCGTTTTGACAAGTGGGTCGATGCCGAAGAAACTGAAGTAAATTGATTAAAGCCAGACTCGGTGGGAGAGTAACCAAAGGGATTCATTTGACATCGATCTGCGAAGGCCGGATTTTCCGTTTCCCTGAAAAAAATTCAATGAATGTTTTGAGCACTCAATCAGCCTAAAACTTCGAGAATCTGCTAAAAAACACTGTGCACTACTAGATAGCAAAATTGAAGAAACTCAACATATCATAAAATACTTAATTATGAGAAAAATAATATCATCCAAACCACACACTTCTGTGGCCAAAAGACAACGAAAGAAATCCCAAGCCAATGAAGATGGACCCGATTACGAAGTTTCGTTCCAACAGAAAGCTTCAAGGTTGAAACTTCTATTGTTCTCTGTTTTCTGGATGTCTTCCTTAAAAAGGAAAAAGAGAAATGCTAACATAAAATCGATAGATCCAAACCATTACCAACCTAAACTATCACAAGAATGGGAGAGAGAGAGAGAGAACATTTCCTTTATAGGACCTCAAGAATAATGCAGCACAATGTAATGTCATCAGCAAACAGCCCACGAGTAAAAAGATGTGAAGGGGTCATTTGTAAGTGAAGCGACGCTCACCAACGAAGAAGGAGGAGGTCGGCGAGGGTTTTTGTACGTTCTTGAAAAGAGAAGCTGCAACTCATGAAGTTGCTGAGCAATGTGTACCTTGTTTTGTTTAAAGGGCACGCAGCAACCCTGTCCGCAATAAACAACTCACCACGAGGGGAACGCTCTCGCCAACCTTTCAAGGACTAAAATTAACTTCTGTACTTTATCCCCACGCGTTCATTGAATTTTAATTCCATTTACTCCTTTTTCAGACTCGTTGGCGCATTTTGACTGGATTCCGCTTAGGGTTTCACACGCACTCTATTTCTGTCTTGGTAAAATATGAACCAAACTGGAAGATGTTCATGGATTGGACCTAACAAGTACACTTGTATCTTTCTCTTTTTTTTTTTCGGGGGGGGGGGGGGTGGGTGTGGCGCGGCGGCTTAGTATCTTTTGACGCAGAGAGAACGTGAGGCCCTACGGTAGACTTATCGACAATCTTGTCATTAATATCCATTCCATTTTTTAGATTCTACTTTAAAGCAATTTCTATGCCAAATTGAGTTTTCTTCAACCAAGGAGGGAAAATATAGCGATCTTCAAAATCCGCATTCATGTATCACCAAATAAATTATTACACTAGGTAGTCGATAGCACATGTTGAATATAGAAATATGTTTGTTTGTCCTTGGTGGAGTGAGCTTCTATGAGCGCATGAAGTTGCACTATTTGCCATTGACACTACATCGACCGTGTGACCGACACATCATATATTTTCTCATGTCATGGGCTTCACGAACTATGGTTGGCGATTGAATGAGAGCGGTGATTGCATGTCCAGATGATGGCAATAGTAAAAAGGTTGTTGTTGGTGGATTTGGAGGGTTTATGTGGTCTATTGAAGAGCTGATCCCTTAATCATAATCGGTTATAATCACATGCATATTTTCGTTATCCTCGTATAAAGTGATCATAACACACAAAAACTTGAAAAGAATACAATCAATGAGCGATATTTCCCATCATTTAATTGGATGGCCACCACAATCTCGAGTAGCTGATCCTTGGTGTAGTGCGTTGTTGTGAACTCCATTGGGTTTGATTATGAGATGTATGAAAAAGCTCCGCTGAGAAACACTCCAATTCTTTCTTTCATTTTTGGGCTAGAGAGAGAGACTCCAATTCATTAGTAATAAAATGACTGAATTTAATGGAGAACCAAACGCAAGATGCTTATATCATTGTATTGCCCTTTTAATCCAAAGAAAAAAGAGATATTTAATGATCTGCCTACTATAACTTATCGTAATTATGTACATGTATCATAATTTTATATTAAAGTGTCAAAAAGTTTACAATTAATCCGTCGATACTTCATCTCTTTTGATCCGACAACCAGTGATAGAGATGGACGACACTTCTTTCTATGAATACTATTTCTCAACGTGTCTCTAATAAATTCGTACACCATATTATTTCTGCTTCTAGTAGTTTTCTTTGAAAGGGGTACTTCCAATATAAAATTCCTAGTTAAACCTACCACCTGGATCTCGTTTAGATCGTCACTACAAAAAAACAAGGTTTTAGTCACAAATTTTTCCACGAAAAAATTAGAAAAATTCGTGGCTAAAAGAATTTGCGACGAAATTAGCCACGAAAAAAAATTTGTGGCTACTGAGGCGTCGCAAATTTTTGCGACGAAAAAATTTCAATTTTCGTCGCTAAATTAGCCACGAAAATATAATTCGAGGCAAAAATCGTGACTAATTGATTCGTGGCAAAAATCGTCGCTAATTTGCCACGAAATTTATTCGTGGCAAAATTCGTTGCTAATTTTGCCACGAACTGTATTCGTGGCAAAATTCGTCGTTAATTTATCGTGGCAATTTTCGTCGCTAAATTAGCCACGAAAATATAATTCGAGGCAAAAATCATGACTAATTGATTCGTGGCAAAAATCGTCGCTAATTTGCCACAAATAAATTTCGTGGCAAAATTCGTCGCTATTTGCCACAAGCTATATACGTGGTAGAATTCGTAGCTATTTGCCACGACCTATATTCGTGGCAAAATTCGTCGCTAATTATTCGTGGCAAAATTCGTCGCTATTTTGCCACGACTTTCTTCGTGGCAAAATTCGTTACTAATTTTGCCACAAATTTTATTCGTAGAAAAATTCGTCGCTATTTCGCTAATTCGCCATGAAACTGTATTCGTGGAAAAGTCGTCGCTAATTTGCCAAGACACTTTTTTTTGTCGGTAAATTGCTACGAAATCTATTCATGGCAAAATTCGTCGCTAATTTGCCAAGAAATTTTTTTTTGTCAGTAAGTTTGCGACAAATATTGTTTAGAGACGATTTCAATTTTAAATCTAATTAGCAACAAAATTAATTGCTAAAATATATATTTAACATTGATTAAGGCCTATGCTTGAATCAATTGTTGCGTGATGATGTGCTGTAGCTCCGAAAAGAATCTACAATAATGGAGTTCCAACGTAAACAGCCCTCCGAATCAGCACATTTTTCGAATTTACGCCCCACAATAAAATGACCGGGATCATGGCACATTCCATCCTATGTGGTTTCCATCGTATTGTTTTATGAGTCAACTAAGGGGGATCAAATTAACTTGCGTCAAAATTGATGAATAGATCAAGTCAAGGCTGACATGATGTTCCTTACATATGTCTTTGCATCATTAGTTCATTGATATTGGTACCATGAAATATTATTTAGCATAGCAGCATGAAGCTTAAAGTTGGGTAAGAACTTGTATCATCTACCATAATGATATTACCCATGATAAGTATGGGTTAGAACTCAAACAGTACACAGATTCGTACTTAAAAGTTGTGGAACAGTTAATGGTCCCATAATAAAGGAATGGCATTGAATATGCCCTTACAATATAACAAAAAAAGAAGTTCTTTTCTTCTTTCCTCTTTCATGTACTTGCAAAAGTAGTTGAATTCATGGCCGATAATCAAATAAGCAGTAGTACCTTGGATTCCATGCTAAATCGACAACAATCACACGGTCTTACTTTGTAAGGGTGAGGCCTAGACCACCAACTTGAGATGTCAAGAGAAATATAGGTGCTCCAATGCCTTCTTGGAAATCCTAAGTTCATAAGATGAGAATAGTACATAATGCACAAAGAAAAGTGTAAAATTAATATCTCGAACTACATACTGCACAAAGAAAAGCTCCAAATAAGCATAGGTTGGTCAATATGATCTCAACAGAAAGTAATTGTTATAAGTTGGTCCTCATAAGCTTACCCCCGAAGAGAATGAACTAGCGAGGAGTGCTAATAAAATCATCATCATCATCAGCAGCAATCTCATTATCATTGTGTGGCTCATCATTGTGCTCATCACCTAGTGGATTATTGGGAGGTACAGGAGGAACCTCAACGGGACCGATGTTGAGGTGTCGCAAGACCAATTGCAGTTGTTGTTTCACTCCTCTCGTTTCTTCGTCCTTCTCTGCAAGTAAATGTTTCAATTCTTCGTCCTTCTCTGCAAGTAAATGTTTCAATTCTTCGTCCTTTTGTACAAGTAAATCTTTCAGTTGGCTCAATTCTTGGGTCATTTTGCTCCTCGTGTCGTGTCCTCCTTGAAACGGTAGCATTGGAGGATGAAGTTGCAGCACCCTTCGTTGTGTATGCCCTTGACAAAGATCCCATCCCAGATATTTTTCCTCCTTTCATCCCACCCGATGCCTCCAACCATAATGCCATGCTGTCAACCGATGGCTCAGACGCAGCAACACCATCACCACCACTAGCAGTGCTCATTAAAAGTTCATCATATTTTTCCTACATTAACAATATAGATGAAAATAAAATAAATTCATATATATAACTACCATAAGTATTAAAAGTATTCATGGTTTTCATTATAGTTTCCATAAAGTCCAAAGTATAAACCTTACATACCTTAATATTTTTTGCTCGATCACCAGTCCACGTCTTGTCTTTTTTCTGAAATGTACGTTCAAATGTAGCTGTAAATATCGGTTCCATCCCCAATTCATCCGCCTACAAAATATAAACATAAATGAGTAATCATTGAATTAAATTAACTTACAACATGTTTAAACAAACTTACCATTCTTTTTCTATGCTCTCCGATGTTGATAGAACCCCCAGCATATGTGGCAGACACAGACCCTTCACTAGAACTAGAAGCTCGATTCTTCTTATTCTGTTCACTTATTTGCTTATACTTCTCAGTTTCCCAAGTTCTTGTAATTTCCATCCATTTGTCGGCTGTAATAAAATCCGGCTTGCGTTGATTTCTCTTTGCTTTATTTATCACATTTCGCATGTGATCACCGGATTTCTTCTTAAAAATTCTTTTAACTTCATTCTCTTCCATTTCATCCCACCTGAACTTCCGCTACAATCAATACAAAAACAACCAAAAGTTATTATGAGGGTCACAGGTCATATATTCATTACCATGCACCAGATAATTCGTGAGGAAATAGAATGACAAAACTTACCTTGAATTCATTCCACCACTGTCACGCCCCGAACCCCATCGGGCACGCAACACCCTTACCTGGTCGATTCAAGCGACGTCCCAGGTATGTCGCCGACCTCAAACGCCATCAGAGATTTACATTTTTGCTCAGCGGAAACTCGTAAACACCCTGACAACTGAAATTGGGGAGTATAGGGAGAATATACATATCCATATCTCATTTCCAGACTTATACCAAATTATTTACAATTACAAAGCCACCCTAATGCTTACAAGCCACCATACCTACAAGTGCACGCCACACTACTACGATTAGTAACAAAAATGACCTATAACCTGATTCTCTTTCCATCCACTAATGATACTCACAAAAGCCTATTCCAAACTCGAATATTACTCCCTACGCCTCTTACTAGGCGTCCCTTCTGAATTCGATCCTTCGTCCTCTGAGTCGGAATCCCCTTGTGTCGATCCATCCACTGAGGACTCCAAAACGTTCTGGTGGCGGTGGCGAAGGATTCATGGGTCCTGTCGGGGTTCTGAAATTGTTTGGTTGAAAACAACCGTGAGAACACTTCTCAGTAAGTACACCCCTAAGCCCAACCTAGGCTGTCACGTACCTCCAGATAATCACACAAACATACACATTCACACACATCAAATCATCACATAGCAGGCACATCAGTCACTCTTGCCAGCCTCAATCACGCGTACAACCTGCACTCAATCACAATAATGTCGTATGCAAACACACGCATGTTCAATTCTCATTCTGCGTATCCATTCCGTTCTCATTTCCTCTTTCCCACATCACTCGCTAGTGACCCGCGTAAACGTACACGCCTCAGGTACACTGCGACCACTCATCACTTCCCACATCACTCGCCAGTGACCCGCGTAAACGTACACGCCTCAGGTACACTGCGACCACTCGGCCCGCGTAAACACGCCTCGGCCCTCGATCGCGCCCCGAGCATCACACGCCTCGGTCCGATCCCACTTTCACACTATCCTCAGCCCACGCCAAATGCGAACGGCCTACATGATCGAAACCCGAGCTTATAATGCCTCGGTCCAATCCCGGTCTCACCCGAGCTGATCGTGCCTCGGACCGAACTCAATCATGCTCTTTCGAGCCTCAGCCTGTGCCAAATGCAACAGACCTACGTGATCGATGCCCGAGTTTATGATACTCGGCCCGATCCCAACTCACTTTCTCATGCCATTGCCTCAAATTCCGTGCATACACTTGCACCCGACACTTCACCACATCACCATTCCTTCTTTCTCAAGTACACGCTCAACACACGCTTACCACACGCAACTGACCCAACACACGGGGTTCGTGCACACATCATTTCACACATAAAACTTGCTCATTCAGCAAATCACACGACCAATGTGAATAATTAATTCATTTTAGCTCACGTGTGCACCAAACAAGCATATTCAGTCACTTAATTGCACAACAGTATACTCAATTTAATTACCACAATTCACTAAAAATTTAAATATACATCCAACACGATAATTCTCATTTTTCTCTAATCAAATGGCGTCGGATTAATTCCGATCCTTCACGGAACTTTCTCGCCATAATTCCTAGGTGCCAAAAATTCAACTCGCGCCTCAATCGTACCCTCACAGTCCCGTGAACAGTAATTTCCAGCTGGTGAACAGTGTTTCGAGGCATATGAACAGTGTTTCTAGGCATATGAACAGTGTTTCGCAGCCCCAATTTTCTGAATTTCTAATAAATAATGCTCGAATTAATTTCTACGGCCCGCCATAAAATTTCCCCTCCCTATTCATACCATTCCGCACCTAATTCCATACTGATTTCGTCCGAAATTTCCATCGAGACCCGAAGTCCTAATTTGGGTTTAATTTCCATACGCGCCTTAAACCCATAAATTTCTATTTTTCTCCCACCAAACGACGCCAAATTGATTCCGGTCCTTCACGGGACTTTCTCGCCATTAAATACCGGTTCTAAAAATCCAACTTGCGTCCCGAACCGAGCATCACAGCCTCGTGAATAGTGAATCACAGCTCGTGAACAGTGATTCTGAGCTTGAAATTCCCTCAAATCATCCTCCAAAAATTCTAAATTAATTCCTCAAGGCCCGCCCTACATTCCCGGTCTAAAGCCCCAACATTTTGCACCCGCACAAGTCCAATTTCTCCCAAAATCAAATTGTTCGGCGATACCCAAAATCCTAAATCGGGATTAGAGTATGACTTACCAAGTTCTAGACTTAATCGGCTAGAACGGGGAGCGGCGGCCCTTAATCGGGGACGACAGCGACAACGTACAACTCCCGGGTGGCGGCGATCGGCTTAGACGGCGACGACGTGGCTTGCGCGTGGGTCTTGCCTCGCGTGAGAAAGAGGGAAAAAGGGAGAGGAAGGGAGGGACGGCGGCTGGTGGTGGTGGCTTGGCGTGTGGTCCGGCGCGGCGGCGAGCGGCGGAGCCGGCGGTGGAAGATCCGGCGGCCAAATGAAGCTCACGGTGGATGAGGGGAAACTCACGGCAAAAGAAAAAAAATAAGGGGGAAGGGCTGATCGTGAATGAAGAAGAGAAGGGGGAGAGAGAGGGTGTCTTGACCTAAATAGTAAAAGTTAGACCAACCCTTAAAATGACCAAAATGCCCCTTGTTCCTATAACTAACCTTTTATAAATCATCAAGGGCAAAATCGTCACTTTCTCCATTTCTTGTCCAAATCGAGTTTTTCCGAAGGATTTGAGCGCACCAAAAATTCACACGTGTCACGTGCAACGTCATCCTAATATTCCGGCGTGACTTCCTAATTTTCCGGTATCCAATTTGGGCAAAATCTCCATAATTAAATTCTATTAAACGCAACTCGAGCGTTTCTCAAGCTAACGGGTGGCTTGCTTGGGGAAATTCGCGAAATCGACTCATGACCGATACTAAATCGAGTCACGTGCAAGTCCATCCGGTGCGTGATGACCTCGATTGTCATTAAAATCGCGAAGATCAATCACTTGGTCCGAGGGGTACGATCGTCCGGTATAATTTCGGAATCATTCGTCAAGTCGTTTCGTGGTCCAACGGAATCACCCGCGATCCACTATTAGGACTGTGGCGAATTGACCCCTAACTATCCTTGGATCGGCCAACAGTGGCTCAAAATATCACTTACGCGATTTAATGGTCGAAATCCATTCACGATCGAATTTTTCTTTAATCGCGCGAATTTAATTCCCCTATTAGCCTTTCCCTAATGGTTAGCATTCCCAGGAATGATCAGTTCCGGGCGAGAATTTACTGCGAGCACATCTCATAAAACTCAATTATTCTATAAATTCCAATTGGTGGAATTTCGGAATGTCACAACCACAAATTCTTTACTTCTTTTGGAGCGCTGCTGATATTGCCCCATCCAACAATTATCGATTATTTTATTAAGTTGCCTCACAACATGAGTGCCATCCGTGAATCTACAAACAGGTTATAATAATATGGTCAATGAAACAATGAAGCATACGGATAATTTGCAGCGTAGACAATTCAGTTGACATCCATAATTTACATATACGTTAAAAAATGAAGTACTTACGAATCTCCATATGGGCATATCATCAATCGGCTATCTTCTTCAACATTCGAGTATTGCACTGAAGAAGAAGGTGGAACCGAAGGACATGCAATCGAAGGAGATGGAACTGAAATATGTTCTTCAGGTTCGGAGGATGGGCCAATGTGTCCATGTTGTCCATCAACATGTAGTGGTTGAGGGTTAGATGAAAGGATAGGAGAAAAGGTAAGGGCCGGGGACGAGGACGAGGAAGGGGAAAGGGCCGGTCTTCTTTGTGATACCACACCACGCATGTAACCTCCACGTTTATACTGATAAGTAAGAAGGTTAGACAAATATATTAAAAAATATGAACATATATTAGGGACACAAAATGACGTACGTCATGAAGCTTACCATTTTGTTTCAGAAAGCAAGACATAAACTCGAGGGTGGATCCTCCTCTGAAGAATGAATAAACAAATGCCAAGTTATGAAATAAAGATAAGAAACATGTTCTTAATGAAATCCTATTGCATCAATAGGGAAGAGAAGAATGCAGTTGAAGCTGAGGCAAGCCAAGCAAATGTCAATAGAATGACTTTGATTATAGAAAGAGAATACAACAACTCTGGGAGTAATCATGGGAAAGGATTATGGGGGGAAATTGCATCTCCAAGGGCCACATAACTGGACTAAGAGGAACAATGAATAAGGAGAATGTTCAAAGGTGACAACATCCATTTTTTTCAACAATGAGATATAGTCTAGTGAAATGTGCACCACCAGCTTATTTACATTATATCTCCTCGAAAAAAGCAGAACCAAAAGTTGGTGAAGCGCAAGCTTTAGATACATGCAGCAACCATTCGCCATTTAGAATTTAGAGCTAAATAGGTCAGTTGCATGTGCAAGGATAGTCAGAGAATAGCAAATGACTTTGATTATGGAAAGAGCATACAAAAGCTTTGGGGTTATGTGACATTCTGAATTTCGACCCATTTTTGGGATTTATAAAACGCGTAATTTGTCAGTATGCTTATAGTGAAATCTCGCCCGAGAACTGATCACTCTCGGTTATTATTTTAAATTAGAGATTTCGCTAGAATCGCACTCGATCGAATTTTTGTCGTTATTTAGACCCCGAACTTGGCAATCGATTTTTGGGAATTTCAAGACGAAATAAATTGGACGGTGTCGACATTAATGTAGCCAGTATCGAGATTGTCAGGAATAATGGAAAAATTGGAGTATTTGACCAGGTGCGAATTTGGACTAGTAGACCTCCCTCGGTAAAATTTAGTTTAGTTAATTTGGCCTTTGTCCCTTTTTATGTGCGAGACCTATTTTGGACCGGTAGACCATTTTCGATTTTGAATTTGGACCCTCGATTTGCGTTTAATATTTGAATGAGTATATTTTTTTTAATTCCTTTCTCTCTCCCTCCCTCTCTCTCTCTCTCTCTCTCTCTCTCTCTCTGCCGCGCTCACCAACTCCCCACGCTCACGTCCCCTCCACGCCCATACCCCTCCCCACTCCTCTGACACCCTCTCTCCTCTCTCTCTCTCTCTCTCCTCCCTTCCTCTTCTCTTTCTTCTTCCTTTTTCTGTTCTGGCTGCTTCGGTCTTCTTCTTTCCCCCCCCGAACGAACCGCGGCTGGACTCCGCTCCGCCCGACGCCGTCCCACTCGCCGCCAACTGCAGCTCGTCGCCGGCGCGTCGCGCCGTCCACCAGCCGCCGCCCCGACAGTGCCCTCGCCGCCCTCCGCCTCAACCCGACCGCCGCCCCGCCTGCTCCCTCCCTCTCCCTGTTCAAGCGAGCAGTAAGCTCGCCGCCGCGGCCGCCCCTCGCCCACGCTCCGCCGCTCGGCCGGCTGCTCCACCCAGCTCCGTCCGGCCACCTGAGACGCCGCCGCGCCACCCGGCTGCTGCACGACCCCCTTCTTCCCTGTTTTTCTCTCCCCCGAAGCCTCCCCTGTTCTGGACCTCTTCAGCCGCGCGCCGCCTCGTCCCGTCGCCGCGCGCCGCCGCCCCGGCCGTCGCCGCCGCTCCGTTCACCACCGGCTGGTCCTCGGCAACCTTGCCCAGTCACCGGCAGCCCTTCCTCCCCCTCACTCTCCTTCTCCCGGTCTCTCTCTCCCTCCCTCACGCCATCACCGCCGCTCGCCGGAGCTGTTCCGCCGCCACCACATTCTCGCCCGGCCTTGCCCAGCCGCCCCACTCCTCTCTCTCTCCCTCCCGACCGCCGCGACCAGCCGCCCCTCCGTCCAAGCTCTCGCCGTTCGCCGGAACCGCCGCCGCTGTTACTGTTCCGGCGAAGGGTCGCCGCTGTCCAGCCATCATCGCCACGTGTTCAGCTCGGTGTGAAGCTTAGGACACCCAGTGAGTTTGACTCTAAACCCTAATTAGGCTAATTTACATTTCTAGACGAGTTTAGGGGTTAATTAGGGTAAATTAGGGGTTAAATTGTGAAAGTGATTAGGGATTGTGATTGTGGTCAACTTGGTGGATTAGCATGATGAATTAATGGAGGATTAGGGCGCGTTTGGTAACGTTTTTATTTCTGGGAATAATTTTTTTTCAGAAATAGTTTTTTCTATTTCTATTTCCTGGAAGAGTTTCTGAGCAAAATAATGCGTTTGGTAACTGCACAAAATTTCTATTCCTGGAATAGAAAAAGAACAGAAATGCGTTTGGTAACTGTACAAAATTTCTATTCCCAATTTTTTGCATTCAAATCTATATCATTTATTTAACTATAAGTACAAGTTATAAGTGAAAAAAATCAATAAGCATGGTTTATTGGTTTGTCTAATCCTTTTTAGGGGTTTAAAACCCCTTTTAATCCCTAAACTAAGGAATCTTCAAAAATACCGCTTGAGCACCTCAAAAATTTAAATTTCACTCAAAGTGGGTGACCACAGGTATTCTAAACCATTATGTGAATTTTTTTATATTTTTTGGGGTAAAATTTATTAAAATTTGTTACTTTCCCTAAATCTGTTTCTTTTTATTTTTTCGAAAATTTTTAATGAAATTTTTTAAATTTTTTCAATTTCCGAATTTTGCAAATATTTAAAGGTTTTCTGAGTTTTTCTGATTTTTATGGATTTTCTGAGAATTTTTCTGATTTATATGAATTTTGGGAATTTTTTAATTTTCTAATTTTTTATGGGATTTTTCTGAAATTTTTCTAATTTTAGGAATTTTTTAATTTATTCTAAGCCATAATGTGAATTTTTTATTTTTGATTTTATTTGGGGAAAATTTTATTAAAACTTTTTACTTTCCCGAAATCTGTGTCTTTTTATTTTCCAGAAAGCTTTTTATGAATCTTTTTTAATTTTCTCAATTTCAAAATTTTGCAAATTTTTATGGGTTTTATGAGTTTTTCTTATTTTTATGGATTTTCTCAAAATTTTTCTGATTTTTATGAATTTTTGGAATTTTTGGAATTTTTTATAATTTAATTAATTTTTTTATTATTTCCGCCAAGAATGGACCGGACCGGTGCTATGAGACGGTTTGCAGACGACGGAGGATGGAGGAGGAGATGAGGTCGCGGCTTGAGGACCGGACCTTTCTATTTCTATTTCTATTTCTGGGAACAAAGAAGTAGATTTTTTCTACTTCTCATTTCTGCTCCAAATCTATTTCTTGGCCACTTTTCTATTCCAGGAAATAGAAAAATAAAATGCGTTACCAAACAGATTTCTGTTCTTTTTCTGTTCCAGGGAACAGAAAAACAGAAAAATAGAGAAACAGAAGCGTTACCAAACGCGCCCTTAGTGGCCCGAGAGGCGCGATAAATGGGCTGGACAGTTTGGATTAAATCGGCCCGAGTTCGGGAAAGTTCGGGTTTGATGTGGGGATTATAGTGCGCGCCGTATTTTGGTTTTGGTGGCGGCTGATTAGAATGATATTTGGGGAGTATAATGGAGCATTGTGGCGATAATTATTAGCCTAGAAATTACGGTATAATGGTCGCCCACGACGGGATTAAATTTGGGCGCGGCGCGATTAAATTGAGGTCTAAACGTTCAATTACCGGGAATGATTGATTTGTGTAATTGACTGGCCAATTGAGCCTTGGATGTGGTTAATTTGATGATGCCCTGTCGGATGTCTAGTGGGACAAGGAATGGATTAGCTTGGCGGGCTTCGGGTGCATAAATTTCATACTGATCCAATTGGGTGATTTATAAGTATAAATTATGTGTCGAATTTGTGCCATGACTTTGCTGGATGATTTGGTTAATTGGGCTCGTGATTAATTGAATTGAATGCCAAGTGTGCGAATTATATGTGTGATTTATGTGCCGTGCAAGAATTCCTTGAATTGCTTTCACGGTCATGCTGGTATATGGGTTGTCTGGTTGGGCATGTTGATTTATGGAATTGAATATGCGCGGTGCAAGTTAAGCATGTTACATTGTGATTCGCGCATGTGAATGTCCAAATGTGAATGTATAACCATGAGTGTGCATCTCAAGCATTGGCACGGCATGTGCATATATGAGCGTGCCCGAGTGACATGTGCATTGTGATCACCTACAATACCCTAATGCGTTTTACGCGGGGTTCAGATATAAATTGGGGCTTGTGAATGTGTGATCACAATAAACCCTGATGCGTTTTACGCGGGGTAGTGAACCCGTCCTGAGGCGTGTTACGCGGGACGATGCCCGGTTTACCGGAAGATGACCAACCTGATGCGTTTTACGCGGGTAATGTGTCATGAGCCTGATGCGTTTTACGCGGGCTAGAGATCGATCTCGAAGTGATAGACCTGATGCGTTTTACGCGGGTCGGACCTGATGCGTTTAACGCGGGTCGGAGGAGAAATGGGTAAATGACATAGTGCTAGCTTGCGAGTGTGCATTACTGCATTGTTGATGCATGACATGAGTGCGATCATGAGCACGTGCATTACATACATCGGAATTAAGCGATATGTGTGTTTGTACCGCGATCTAAATGTTTTGGTACAGTCGTGATTATATGTATAGAATGCCTAACCTGCAGGGTCAAGTAAGATCAGATTTAGGCCCGAGGGCCTAAGTTAGTTATGCTTTGATTTGTGTGTCGTTTCGTACTTGTCAGGAGGTGCACGTTAGCCTAGTTTAGGTTTAGGGAATTACTCACTAAGATTATTCTCACTGTTGTATTAAACCACATTTTCAGACCCCCAGTGTTAGGATGCCCAAGATTCCGGTTCGTTTTGGAATTCCGCTCTTGGTAGAGCGGACGAGGTCGATACACCCCGTAGGGAACGGGGAATCGTATGTTAGGTATCATTCTATTGTGTGGGTGGAGATGGGGGCGACGCATTACGAGACCCACAAGTACGTAGCATGGTGCTTCAGGGACGACTTCGGAGAGCATGGTCCTCTCCGGACTTTTGATGTTTCGTTCACCAGGATGGGCACGAGATATCCCCGATGCCCCGATGGTGAGGTGACGGATCCTGGTTCCTCATCTGAGGAGGGTTTGAGTTTTGATGGAGTTCCAGTAGAGTACGAGATGGACGAGTTCGAGCCGGTGGATATGGACGTGGACGACGGAGAGCCGGAGCCGATCGAGGAGGATCCTATTCCGGAGGATATGGCCTTAGATGAGGAGGTTGCTAAGGTTGAGTCCGAGTCGGACTCATCAGGGTCCGAGGAGGAGATGCCTGACAGCTCTTCATCCTCGGAGTCTTCTGATTCCGATCCAGACTGGGCACCGTAGGGCTTAGTGTTCACCTTAGATTTGGTAGGGCCAGCACCTTTTTGACTAGCGCCCCACCATTAGTAGCAGACTGACCCCCGAGCCACATACCCCTTTTTGTCAGTAGTGGCCTTGACCCATTTTTGATTTTTGATGTTCGGGATGTATAAGGATATTGTATATGATTCCCAGTCTTAGTGCAAGTGTTTATTTTGCAATCGTTGTTGTTGATTTATGTGGTTATCCTCGGTTGTATGTTGATCTTGGTACGGGTGTTGATTTGCTTCCGCATGTGCTTTAAGTCTCTGTGTTGGGAGTTGGGTCGGCGACGCGTCCTAGGACGTCACGCACAAATCGACCTCTGCGAGGGATGTGGCGCGCCGAGGAGTGCGGGGCGTGACAGGTTAATCATGGAAAGGATACTTGTGGAAAACTGCATCTCTGAGGGCCACATTACTGGACTAAGTGGAATAATGAATTAGGGGAATGTTAAGTGATGGCATCCAATTTTTATATGATAACGAGATCTAGTCTAGTGAAGGCCTTCAAAATCCACAAGCAGTATGTGCAACATCAGCCACGCTTCATACATTACGACAAGAGTTCTATACAGATACTTCAAAAAATATCATAGAGCAGCTTTAACTAAGTATCCTCCAGACATCCCATAGACAAGCAGAGAAGTCCAGTTTCAATCAGGATATGATAAACGAACTGCGTGACTATACAGTACTCTAAAACCTTAATGCACCACGTGAAAGAGTAGAAATTTGCTCTGCTTTAAGTTAACAGGGTCAAATCTTGTTTGAGTTGATGGGTCATATTTTGCTTTTTTCCCTTGACAACAAAGTTTAAGCAGATAGTTTATGCCTTCAAACCCAGTATGCATCGAGGCTTTCATGATGCATATACAATTAAAATTTAACATGAAAAACATCAAAACCTTTCTTTTTTCTTCCTACAACTGCCATCTGGAACTAGCGATTCCCTATGTGATGATAACAAATTACGACTTCAGTTACCTTATAAACGCTCGCCTGAGTGGCCCTCACGCAGATCAGGAGGGATGCTCGTCGATCTGGGCGAGGGCCACCCTAATCGGGCTCGGGCGTGGAGACGAGTGACAAAATACGATCGTGCGAGACTTACCGGGCGGACGGGAGAGTGAACTGAGAGCCGAGAGAGAGCTGGTGAGTCACAGGAGATGAAAAAAATCGAACGACAAGCAAGAGCCGCCTGCAGTCACGTCGGAAAGAGCCGCTTGCAGTCGCACCGAAGTGACGAAGGCCTCAAAAGCTAGAGGTGATGTAGGGAAGCGAACACCAGCTAGCCACCGGAAGTGCGAAAATATAGGTGCAATTGCTTAAATGAGCTGAGCGAGTAATGATGGGGTAGTTATTTTGGGGGTAGACAACTGGAAGAGAAGAAGATGAAGATGAACAGGGGGCTTCTTGTTAGGGTTTGTGAAGAGGGTAAGCGAAGAGGGTTTTTGTGAAGAGGGTTTCTGAACAGGGGGCTTCTTGTTCTAAGAAGGGTTTTTTCTTTTTATGTTTTGAGTGCAAAAATTTTTTAGACGAAATTTTCTTGGCGGTATTGAGCAGAAATATTTGCCACGGAATCCATACGTGGCAAAATTCGTGGCTAATTAGCCACGTATGTAGCCATGAAAAATAGAGTTTCGATGGTTTTGGCGGACTCTATTTTATTTTCGTGGCTAAATACGTGGCTAATTAGCCACGTATTACGTTCGTGGCAAAAAATTGTGGCGAATTAGCCACGTATATAGCCACGAAAATAAAATAAAGTCCGCAAAACCATCGAAACTGTATTTTCGTGGCTAATTCGCCACAATTTTTTGCCACGAACGTAATACGTGGCTAATTAGCCACGTATTTAGCCACGAAAATAAAATAGAGTCCGACAAAACCATCGAAACTCTATTTTTCGTGGCTACATACGTGGCTAATTAGCCACGATTTTTTGCCGCGAACGTAATACGTGGCTAATTAGCCACGTATTTAGCCACGAAAATAAAATAAAGTCCGCAAAAGCATCCAAACTTTATTTTCGTGGCTAATTAGCCACGATTTTTTGCCACGAACGTAATATGTGGCTAATTAGCCACGTATTTAGCCACGAAAATAAAATAGAGTCCGCCAAACCATCGAAACTCTATTTTCGTGGCTACATACGTGGCTAATTAGCCACGATTTTTTGCCACAAACGTAATACGTGGCTAATTAGCCACGTATTTAGCCACGAAAATAAAATAAAGTCCGCAAAAGCATCCAAACTGTATTTTCGTGGCTAAATACGTGGCTAATTAGCCATGATTTTTTGCCACTAACATAATACGTGGCTAAATTAGCCACGTATTTAGCCACGAAAATAAAATAGAGTTCGCAAAACCATCGAAACTCTATTTTCGTGGCTACATACGTGGCTAATTAGCCACGATTTTTTGCCACGAACGTAATACGTGGCTAATTAGCCACGTATTTAGCCACGAAAATAAAATAAAGTCCGCAAAAGCATCCAAACTTTATTTTCGTGGCTAAATACGTGGCTAATTAGCCACGATTTTTTGCCACGAACGTAATACGTGGCTAATTAGCCACGTATTTAGCCACGAAAATAAAATAAAGTCCCCAAAATCATCGAAATTTATTTTCGTGGCTAAATACTTGGCTAATTAGCCACGATTTTCTTCCCCGAACGTAATACGTGGCTAATTAGCCGCGTATTTAGCCACGAAAATTAAACAAAGTCCGCAAAATCAACGAAACTTTATTTTCGTGGCTACATATGTGGCTAATTAGCCATGTATTTAGCCACGAAAATAAAATAAAGTTGGCAAAATCATCGAAACTTTATTTTCGTGGCTACATACATGGCTAATTAGCCATGTATTTAGCCCTAATAATAACGATAATAATAATATCAACAACAACAATAATAATTATGACAACAACAATAGACATTTATCGCAATAATAATAATAATAATACGTAATTATTAAAAAGTCTCAAAAATCATAATCTTCATCTTTGTCTTCATCTTCACCTTCGTTTTCGTCTTCGTCTTCATCTTCACCTTCGTCTTCGTCTTCGTCTTCACCTTAATCTTCTTCATGAGCATTATCATCTTCATCTTCTGTCTCAAAATCAGATTCTGCAGCACCTTCTAAATTTGATTCGCGAATTTCAATTGGATCCACATCTATCATTACTCCACATGGATCTCGTAAATTTGGAATGTTATATTCTTCAGTTTCAACCGTGTTACAAACTTCCTCTTGTTGATATGCTGTATCCTTCCAGTATTCTTCAATTTTTCTTCATGCTTTTGTTTTACATACAGCCCACCAATCAGCTTTGTCAAGTTTCAAACTAGGATGTGATGCATAATATACTTGAATTGCTTGTTGTGCCAACACAAATGGTTCATATTTCATATACCTTTGTCACGTCTGGTCGAAGTCGAGTGGCTATGGTAAGGCCGCTCGATCTCACCCATGGCCGGCGAGTTCTCGCCGGTCGCCGGTCCGGCGACCAGCGACCGGGGAACAAGTTAGGAAAAAAACAGAAAAAGAAAAAAAAGTCAATAAAATAAAAAAAATCGAATCCAGTTATGAATAGTTTTGCGACGAACCCAATTAGTCACGATACTTACCGGTGAAAAAGCTTTACCGAGACTGATTTGCGCAAGTGCAAAGAAGTTTCTCGAGAGAATCGAAAGAAGGAGAGGGAGGGAGAATAGCGAGCGAGATATGAGGAATCAAGAGAGAGAGATAAATTGGAAATGGGGTGGGAAATAACGAACGATATTTACCGTCTCAAATTTAGCGACGAATTCTATATTCGTAGCAAATTCCGTTGCAAAATTAGTGACAATTTTTTTTTCACCATCGCAAATTAGCCACGGAAAATTTTTCGTGGAAAATTCCGTCGCAAATTAGCCAAGGAAAAATTTTTCGTGGTAATTTCCGTCGCAAAAATTAGCCATGCAAACTTTTCGTTGCAAATTCCGTCGAAAATTAGCCACGAAAACTTTCGTGGCTAAATTCGTGGTTAATTAGCCGCGAAACGTTTTTCGTGGCAAATAATGTGACAAATTAGCCACGATAGATTTTTCGTAGCAAATTCCGTAGCAAATTAGCCACGAAAAACGTTTCGTGGCTAATTTTGTAGCAAAGTAGCAACGAAAAATTTTTCGTGGCTAATTCCGTTGCAAATTAGCCACGAAAAATTTTTCGTCGCTATAGCGACGAATTTAGTTTTCGTCGCAAAATCCGTTGCAAATTAGTCACGAAAAATTTTTCAGTGGCTAAATCCTTATTTTTTTGTAGTGAGTGACAGCTTAAATATTCTAATGCAGGAGAAATATGAAGCTTCCATGAGACCTACAGGACCCCCATCACATGGAGAACGAGCAGATTTCCTTTATGCTCTCTTAATTAGAAGGAATTGGCAAAAGCTAAAATAAAACGAAAAGGAAAGTGGAGTAAAAACCAATTGCAAAGAGAAAAGGACGGAGGAGATAATTGATCTTATTCTTTTTTTATTTAATAGGTGAAAAGTAAAGAGAAATAGATCGAAAGTAGAATCCAAAAAGGATGAGAGATGTAATTTTCCATTAAGCAACTTAGTTTTTTATATAATAGTGTCTTTAAGATACTTTCTGTAGCTGAATGAAGAAAAGTTATAATTTGCAATTAATTGACTTTTCTAACAAAAAAAATCCATCTACTTTTCTCAGAATTTTTAATTGATGGTCTTAAAGTAAAACTTTTAGATAATTTCATATTTAGGTCACCCATTCAAATTTTTGTTGGCATCTTACCTACTCCACAAGAATAGCATGATATTTCAAGGGCCTAAAATCTACATGCTTAAGGTGGTGTTTTCGTCATCAACAAAAAGAGACGAAAGAAAATCAAATCACGCTTATTAAGTATGCTAAATAAGAGTGTTTTCTTTTCCCCCTTCAACCCAACACCCGCATCAAATGCTTTTCCTCCCATTGTTTTGTTGGCAGGTAATGTGATAAAAAAAATCCAAAAAAAAAAGAGGAGTGTTTTCTCCTCTTAATGCTTCTGCACTTACGATATATAATTCGAAAAATCATATATTTCTCCATTAAGCATGTTTAACAAATGTCTTGAAAACCATGATTAACAAGAATTATAAAACATATTTTATTGTCCATTATTATTGACTAGCGCTTCTATTTTTCATGTCTCTTTCAATCTAGAATAACAGTCTTTGGATCACTGTGAAAGTAATAATATCTTGTGAGCCTAAATTCTTGAAAGAGTGGATCCAATAATAATTTATAATAATTTATTTATTTTTTTTGTAGTCCAAAACATACTGTTATTCTCACAATACATTAAGGATTGTCATATAATCCTTTCTTAATTTCATAGATAGATTGTCATGGCCACGGTTCGGAACCGGCGGTTCCGGTTCGTGGCCAAGTATGAACCAGAACCGGAACCGCCCCTGGCGGTTCCGGGCCGGTTCCGGTTCCGGTTCAGATTCGAAACCGATCGGTTCGGAACCGGTTCATAATTTTTCTTTTCTGTTTTTTCCTTTTCCTTTTCTTTTTTTTTTCTTTTCTCCCTCCGCCGGCCATAGCCGGGACCGGCGGAGGTCGCCGGCCTTAGGCGAGGCCGCCCTCGCCTGGGCTGGGCGAGGCCGGCCTCGCCGGCGTCGGGCGAGGGCTCGACCTCGCAGCCAACTGGCGAGGCTGGCCTCCCCTAAGGCTGGCGAGGTCAAACCCTCGCCAGCGTCGGGCGAGGCCGACCTCGCCTGCAACTGGCGAGGCCGGCCTCGCCTAGCCCAGGCGAGGGCGGCCCTCGCCCGAGGCCGGCCTCACCTGAGGCCGGCGACCTCCGCCGGCCCCGGCTATGGCCGGCGGAGCCTGCAACTTTCTTCTTTTTTTTTTTGTGGAACCGGGCTCGGAACCGGCGATTCCGAGCCGGTTCCAAACCGCGGGCCCGGTCAACGGGCCGGGCTCAGGTTTGACCGGGCCGGTTCCGGGCCGAAACCGGCCCGTGGCCATGACTAATTGCAATGAAATGGGAATTGGAACTGCACGTGGTCATGCATATCAATTAATCGAATTGGGTGCACCATGTTAATGCCAACTAATTAAGCACAACATGAGATGGACAATCCAATGGTTAGGTCAATTTCAAATTATGTTCGATGCCAAGATATATTCAAGAGAGATTTTTTTTTCCTCTTTTGTGAGGAAAAATTGTCCAAAAATCCTAAACTTATTATATAACGGCCGTTCGGTCCTAAACTTTTTAATTTGGTCAATTTAGTCCTGAACTTTTGACAATTTTACAATGTAGTCATTCCGGTCAATATTAGCCAAAAATCATTGATATAAATGCTAAGTCTCCTAAGTGGCACAGCGGGGGTGACATGATGATTTTTGCAATTTCTTTAAATTTTTCTTTTCCTTTTTGCTAATGGTCGGTGAGGTAGACCCTCAACCTTGCTAGCCATCGCCGAGGCCCAATGACTGCAATTGAAGAAGGAATAAAAAAAGAAAGAAAAAAAGAGCAAAAAAGGGAAAAAAATAATTCAATTTTTTTTTAAATTGTAAAAATCCTCTACGTCAACGCCACCCATGCTATGGAAGACAGTCAGCCTAACTGGGATGCCATGTTATTGATTTCTGACCAAAATTGACCGAAACGACTATTTTGAAAAATTATCAAAATGTTTATAACTAAATTAGCCAAATTGAAAAGTTTTGAACCAAATTAGCCGCCGTATAATAGATTTAGAACTTTTTGGACAATTAACTTAAACTGTTTGAATTGATTTTAAATCACAGTATCAGTTTTAACGAATATTTTACATCGATTTTGAAATAATATTTTTATCAGTATGGAAACACCGACACAAAGATCAAATTATCTAGAAACTCATAAAATACCTTGCAAGCCCCACAAACTAATCAAGTTCAGATTTTATTGTCCGTGCAGATAATCCGAACTCAAGGTAACTTGCACGCCGTTTGCAAGAACAGATAGACTTCCGATTCGTGAAGTAAAAGTTCCATAGACGCTTCATCCAGCTTCGGCAACCTTGGTGTTTGCTTCTTTTGTTTAAATTTGAGCAGCAAAGATTACCGTATCTGGAAAGCTGGATTGGGAAGTGGATGACAGAATTAACTAACGAAGGGAGAGATTATTGGAAATCGACCATTACTACCAAGAGATTCAGAGTTTGCAGGACTCAATCTCGGTTAGAATCTGACATCTCCATTGGAGCACCATGCATCTTTTCATCATCTACCAGAAGAATAGTCGTCCGCCCAATATGATCAACATCTAAACCTGATGTCAAATGAGTACAGCCCAGAAGAACCTAATCCATATCACCGGAAGAACAGCACGAAAAACATTTGTCTTGAAACCTTACGGACATCATTTATGTACGGATAATGAAGACAACAGTGAATTCACTGCCATAATCGGAATGTCCAAATAACGACAACAACCATGGACATCACTCAAATGCTTAAAAAGCCCAAGACAACTCATTGTTAGCGGAAAAAACAAGGAAAGATACAGAGAAAAACAGTTCAATACATCACATGATAGGATGAAAATAGCAGCGTGACAACGGTACCTTCCTAGAGAACAAAAATAGGATAGTCGAACAAAGAAATACCATTGCAGAGGTAGTTGAGTGTTGTCGAACCAATGCACATTACAGCCAATAAAACTAGATGACGATCGTAAAGAAAGCTATTAAATGCTAGAAGACCTTGGGGAGGAAAAATAGTTCTGAACTGTTTTACTCTTGATACAACGAAACCATCGTAAAGACAGTAAGCTATTCCCCAACTGACCGTGAGGTTATGTTTTAGTAGAAGGAGGACAGCGTGCAGCTATTTGGAAATATGATCACCTTACTCAAAACTAGGTAAGACTAAAAATTTGTCAACAAGGCATTGTTAAAACAGAACAGTAATCACAATCTCAGGTCATAGACTGCCAACTCAGCAAAATCAAGCCAAATCTATACTATACATCTACCGTACGTTACGAAATCAGGGCGTGCATCTGAATTCATTAAGCCAAAAGATAATCCTCCACAAAATCATAACTTTTCCTCATTCGATACATCCAAAGCTGTTACAGTAAAAATCATCTCTTATCACATCCATAGCTTTCATAGTAAAATCATTTCTCTTATAATGCTCATTGTTACACTATCGTATTGGAGAAGTAGACTTCCCCACTACTCATCAGAAGCCACAGGTACAACACTTTCCAGTTTACCTTTCGGTTCTTACACTATGCACAGCTATTTCTTCTACTATTGGCTTCGGTTTTTATCATTGTCAACACCTCAGTTCAGCCTCAGGGCAAGCCTAGTTACTTGCATGATTGCATCGGAGGATTATTAAATAAGAGTAACTTCATAAGAGTACATCTGAACAACTTAATGATGCCTTCGAATACATAAACAGTTAAAGATGTCACATACACGTACCCAAAAAGTATATCTGAACAAACCACTCTGACCAACTCGGATCATAAAGAACAAAATCTTTAGATGCATCTCAGAAGGGAGAAAAAAAATATCTAACCTGGGTCAGGATTTACATTAATACCGCACACTTAATCCCCATAAAAAAGGTTATCCTAAAGAGATCAATCTTTTTCTTGTGTCCAGATCTTCACACTCTTGTCATCGCCTAGTGCCCCTGATGCGATCATATTCTCTGTCGGGTGACAAGCTACTGATATGACCGCATCAGTATGACCTTCCAATTTCTGTACTACTTTTCTTGTCTGTAGCTCCCACAGGTATACACATTTATCCTCCGAACCACTCACAACATACTTCCCATTTGTCACTGAGAAAGAAGCAGAAATACAATATTTGGAATTTTCATGACCTGTATATGTCTTGATAAATTTTCCTGTGGAAATGTTCCATAGTCTCTGCAAGCACAATATAAGAATCCAAGTTAGCTACCAGAAAGGGGCCAAAATGAGAAGATAAAACACCCAAAGTTTTTGTTATTCATCGTCCTTCCTTTTTGTCCTCATGACATTACACGAAAGGGGAACGAACTGACCCATAAGACTAAGAGCCTGGGGAAGCTCTCATCTTTGAAGGGATTAACACCAATTCCGAAGACGTTTTCCCTAAAGTTCTAGTATTCTATTAATCATTGGACAATGGTTGGTAGGGTTCTTTCAGTAGATTAAAGGCATCAAGGCATGTCTGGAAACAAAGAAGAATGCACATTTTCTGCAACAAAAAGAAAACAGAGCCAAAAGAAAATAAACATGTTTTCAAGACAAAAGAGCAGGTGAAACCGGGAAATAATTTCCTCAACGCCATGCATAACTGAGAAGATGCAAGTCCGCCACAAAGCTAAATTTTGACCAAAGCTAGAACAGAGGAACCGATCAGAAATAAAGTTCCCCAAAGCTGCTTTCAACATAATAGTAAAGAACCAAATTGACACAATCGAGCAAACCATTAAATCTGACAAAAGTTCCTCACATATAAAGTTTGGAAGAGCTCTTGAGTACAGAGGTAAGCAAATGCTCCTTCAACCAACCCAACATCCCCAAATGATACTAAAAGGAAGTCATTGGCAGAACAGATAGTTCCTTTGTTTGTCATCATCAGTATATCCATTACCATGGCGTGTTTTGCCTTTCATTGATAAAGGTCGCCTTGCCAAATACAAGGAGGATAAAAGGAACAAAGTCCACCGCCAGCGTTACATTTGCAGATAGAACAATCCATCTCAAGCTTGACTAGCAAACACCTTCAACCTCGTACGCACAGTGACAAGGCGAACAGACAGCAACCAGGCAGACAAGTGCACAAAATTTCACCTTCTAGAAGCTAAGTAGAATCACACAACATCAGCCTAAAGATACAAACTTTAGCATCTTAAAGCGCCACTATCAGTCTATCAAATGAAACAGAGCACCAGAAAAAGCCCCAATCGCATCACCAACACATTCTTCGAATCTTCCACACTGAAACCTCACCACAAAATCTTCAGCTTTTCAATTGAATAGAAAGGGGGGCAACAGTACAAGCTCGAGACATTACCAAAGTATTATCGAGAGTCCCCACGAGGATGAACTTCCCGTTCGGCGAGAACTTGACGAAAGAGACCGGAGGGTTCTCATCGTCGATGAGGGTCTTCATACAGTGGCCAGTAGAAGCGTCCCAAATCCGGCACAGCCCGTCATAGCTGCTGGAGACGATCATGGTGCCGCCGTGGTTGAAATCGACGGCGGTGACGGGATCGGAGTGGGCGGGGAGGACCTTGAGGCACTTGCCGCTCTTGACGTCCCAGACGCGGACGGTCTCGTCGAAGGAGCCGGAGACGAGGAGGTTGGAGTGGGGGTTGAAGTTGACGCAGAAGGCGTAGTTGGTGTGGCCGTGGAGGGTCTTGAGGAGGGTCCCCGTGGGGACGTCCCAGAGGCGGAGGGTCTTGTCGTCGGAGGCGGAGGCGAGGAGGCGGGTGTCGCCGGAGAAGGCGAGGTCGGAGACGCCCTGGGAGTGGCCGTGGAAGTCGTGGAGTGGGGAGAGGGAGGCGGTGGAGTAGGCGCGGAGGGTCTTGTCGGCGGAGGAGGAGGCCAGGAGGTTGCCGTCCGGCGAGAACTTCACAGCGGAGATGGCCGCCTTGTGGCCGTTCAGGGTCTTCGCCAGGGCGTAGGGCTTGTAAGGGGCGGCGGCGGGGTCGGCCGCCTCCGCCGTGGCCGCGGCCGCGGCCGACGACGACGTCATTCGTTCTCCGGCGACAGATTTGAGAGTAGTTGTGAGAGTGAGACGGATAGAGAGAGAGAGAGAGGAGACGTAGGACTGCGGCTCCTTTAAACCTCGGCAAAACTCGTATATATCGAATTTCCCATTTTTCGGTTTCCAAAGAAAAAATGGACCAACAAAAAAAAAGTAAAAAGAAAAAAGTTACAACATAATTTTTTTTTTTCAGGAGATATATGATTTTGATGCTCGTTGAAAATATGACCTGAACATGTGAGTATAAGTTGAAAAAAGAGCTAAAATAATGGAGAAAATTAGGGGTAAGAATAGCTTTAGTGGTTCATATTCTAGGATGAGAATAGGTTTCAAATTCTAAAAATTGAAAAATTTGTTCCTGACAAATAGGTTTCGGGTTCCAGTTCTCCTAGAAGTTGGAACAAGCTTTTATGTTTTTTATGTTCCATGTCTTCACACAATCCTACGTCGTTCCATGGTGTTCAATGATAAGTATCCAATTCGAAACTACTAATATGAGCTTACATTTTTTACAATATCCATGACTAAGATTTTTACTTTTTTTAACGTTTCCTAAGATTTTTACTTTTTAAACGTTTCATATTTTTCTTGTTTTTAAATATAAGTTGTGATAAATTGATTGTAGCAAATTGTGGTCATTAGAAGTGATGATTCGCTATAATCATTCATTCAAGAGTACATGTAAAATCTAAGTAAACCCTGGAACCTGTGACGGGATAAGTTCCAAGTTCCTGTGTATGCAGGTAGGTTCCAAGTTCCAAATCTAGAGAATCTAGGTTTCAGGTTTCAAGTGGAACTTATACTGAACCTGAAACCGTTCACTCCTAAAGAAAACCGCTCACAGGTTTCGTGTTTTAGGTTGATTGTTCCTCCATGTTTGACCTAAAATTCGATCTCCAAGATGAATTAACGTGTTGACACCAAAAAATGTGCAGGTGTTGTAGTTGATAGTTTGGATGAAAACCTGTTAGAGGTACAACAGGAGTGGAAAATGGGCAAGTGTTAAGAATAATCAGTCAGTAAAGTGCAACCGGTCGACAAGAACATCCAATTCTGACTGATAGAGATGTCAACAAGCAGTGGCTAAGTGCTGAATCGAAGGAGTCAATCCAACGGTCGAGTAGTGAAGTTGATGTAACCGCCAAGATAATGGAACCGATGTAATTGTCAAACTAGCGGAGTTGATATAACAGTCGAGTGATGAAGTCGACAATCTCAAATGTAACTGTTTAATGTTTTTGAATAATAAGAGCCACGTCGCCCATGTTTAATTTTTTAGTAATAGTTTATTGTGAGCTCTAAATACCTATATTGTATCGTTTGCGAAGACCCCCTAATCAATTATGAAACTTAACATTCTTCTACAAATCTTTATCTTAGCTTTTCTGCAATTGACATTACTGGCAACGATCGTTCTTCGTGCTTTAAATTTCTTGTCATTTTGTTGTCCAAAATCAACAAAGGAGCTTATGCAATCTTTGTCGATTCACATCTATCGATCCATTACACTTGAAAGATATTTTGTCTTTTTGATGAAACATGTGTATGTATGCATGATGACATGATAATGTGTTAAAAAAAGGTGGCAAAATTGATGCGGGAGCATCAAATTCCATTAAAGATCACTTGATATTTGAGCAAAGTAAAGGGAGATTTCGATCACAGCATGATCTGGTGGGTCCAATAAGGAGAATACATTGAAGATGGAGGATAAAGGTTCCTTCAACTGAATCAAAGACTAGAAAAATGTTTCCTAGTTAGAGTTTATTTCCTAATTTGATGTTTCCCAGTTTGATATTTCCTCGTCTACGGTTACCTGTTTTAACTTTTCCTACTTTGATATTTCCTAATCTGAAGTTTCCTTGTAAGAAGCAAATTTGAGAGTTGATAATATATGAGAATTTCTCTCAAGTGAGTGTTTCGTTCGGTTCTTAATCCAATCCGTTGGTGGTGAACCTTCAAATTCTTTATCATTAACCAGTGGAGCAATGCTTTTTGCTTTGCTGATGAACTTTTCTATCTCAAACTTCTTTTTTTCGCAAATACTTTTCTTTTGGTGTAGTTCATTTTGCATTTTTACCCAATCTTGCCACTCATAAAAAAAATAACGTGCAAATATTCATGATGATATGACAACATGACATGTTGGATGACACCGCATGAACATGTGAGATGACGTGGCAACATGACATGTAAGGTAACATGACATAGGCACATTGAATGACATGACATAGACATACGGGGTAACGTGGTAACACAAGCGAGAGTATGCGGCATAGACATGTAGGATGGATGGTATAGACCAATAGGCGTGGCATATCCTGGGACATGGGATATTGTGAATGCAAGTTCTTTAAACTTGTGCATAGTCGAATATTGCCATAGTCGGGAACGGTGAAATTCTATGGAAAATGCATCAATTACTTCCCTTCCAATCTTTTCCATAAAGAAGAAAAAAAACTTTTCCATAAAATCAAGCTTCCTAAAATGGGATTTGGAGATTAAAAACATTGTATTTTATGAGAATATGTAATTTGGCACCATAAAGTCAAAAAATTTAGAGATAAGTCCACTGAAAGTTCTAAAACTTGTCACGAAAGTACAATTAAGTTCTAAAATTTATTAAATTTGTAAAATCAAGTCCTTCCGTTAACTTCGTTCAACTTGACTAACTGAATACGCTGACATGGCTTTTTATTATTATTTTATCTCTCTTATGTGGTGTAGACATGACTAAAACATGAAAAACAAGGCCAAAACAACGTTATTTTGATCGAAGTCTGATTTTTAATCTAAATATATTTAAATTAGATCTGGGTGAGGGTCGGCGAGGATCGGCTGAGGTCACTAGGCCTCGGCCAATTACTAACAACCCTGGCCACCCGCAGGTGAGGGCCTACCAGCCCTTGTGTAGAACTTGGGCGAGGGTTGGGGCCCTCTCCCCAATCGAGTGAGGGTCGTCAACCCTCACGCAACTTTGGCAGTCGAGAGGGCAAGGAGGCGATGGCGTGGCAAGGGTTAGTCTGGGTTGTCAGGCCTCGATCAATGGTCTACGACCTTGGCCAACTGTAGGCAAGGGCCTGCCAAGCATCAGCCAAATATGGGGGCGGGTTGCAACCCTTGGCCAAGATTCGCGTGAGGGCCAGTAAGCCCTCGCCTGCTGTCAACTAGGGTCCCCGATCGATCTCAATCGACACTCACTGCACCATCACCAGCCCTTTCCGGCAATGGTGGGCAGCAACAGCAAGGGCCTTAAGCCAATTTGCCTTCCTCCTCCTTTTTTAAATTTTATTTTATTTTATCTAATTTAAATGATATTTAGATTTAAAAATCATATTTGAATCATAACAACGTTCTTCGTCATGTTTTAGCCATGTAGAATATCGCACTTTATAAAAATTTTAAGACTCAATTATATTTTTGTGACAAGTTTTAGGACTTTTTTTTTGTAAGGTAAAATGTATATTAACTTTTTGACGCACCACTTACAAGTAGGGGTTAGTCGTACACAAAAATCTCGTACCCAATAGGACCCAATGGTGTTCCAACGGGTAGAAGGTGTGCGACTATCCAAAGCTATAAGCGATCGGAGTAGAGCAAATGATAGCCAAAACAATGGCTAAGGGAAAACAAGAGCTATATACAATCTAAAAAGGAAGATCACTAAAAGATTGTTGTTGAGATGCCCCAGTTGTTTTGTATTCTCCGGTTACGGGGAGTGTCTTCCACGGGCTTAAAGGACAGGCCTACATCTCTTGTGACCTTTACAAGGTGGTTACGAATGGCCGGCAAGGAAAGATTCTTGTTCCCGAAGAGGACGTGGTTCCTTTCTGACCAAATGATGTGGCAAAGTGCACTGAAGGAAAATCGAGCGATGCGATGGTGAAAAGTATTGCCCCCAATAAAACGGATGGCCCAACGGAGATTGTCTTGCCATGGTATATTGCGCCAGGAAAGGCTGCACTTGGATGCCCAGAAGAGGGCAAGGGAGCCCGTGAGGTTACAGCCAAAGAATAAGTGGTCGATTGAGTCCAGTCTACAATGGCAAAATGCACAAACCCCTTCCGCAATCCTATGATAACTCAATAAAAGTACCTGCGTGGAGAGCCTATTGAGCATGGTAAGCCACGATAGAAAGCCATATCTGGATGAAATGGAAGAATCCTAGATGAAAGAGCTCCAGGTGACTTCCTGTCCCTTATTTCTAATTAATTCCCAAGTCCTGGATGAGGAGAAAATACCTGAGGGATGTCCCGTCCAAGTTAGATGGTCAATTCCATCCTCATTTAAGGATAAACCAAGTGGCCAAGAGTGAAGTGTATCCAAAACTGGGGATTAATGCCATACCGAGGAGTAGAATTCTCTCACTGAGGATTTTCTTGGGATTCTTGATCGGTAAATGTCTCTGTCAGAGAAAAGTTTATAAAGACAGTCCCTAGTGTGCCAATGATCAAACCAAAAGAAGGTGTTAGCTCCATTGCCAAGGCGCCAAAAGAAGTGAAGCTGGAAATCTTGACGGAGGTCAAGAAGTTTTTTCCAAACCCAAAAGCAAACAGTTGGTTTAGGTGCAACCTAGAAGTTCTTGTTTTTCAGAAAAATGGAATGAATCCATTTACACCAAAGCGATTCCTTGTCTGTGAAAAGGTTCCAAATGTGTTTGAGTAAGGATGCACTATTGCTAGTCACGGCCACAGTTCAGGAACCGCAGGTTCCGGTTCCTAGCCATGTATGAATCGGAACCGGACGGTTTCGGGTTGGTTCCAATCTGGTTCCGGTTCTGGGCCGGATCCTTCCGGTTCCGGTTCATAATTTAAAATTTTTTAAAAAATTATGAAATAAAAAAAATAATGAAATAATGAAATAATGAATTATTCAATATAAATTGTAATCAAAATGTAAATTGTAATCAAATTTGGGGACAAAAAGAGAGAATGAGGGGGCTTGAACTTAATAAATTATCATTAAGCGCCTTACAATTCGTTAAAATGATCTATAAAAAAAAGGAGCAAAATATATATGCCTAAAATGACCCAAAAACCTAAGCCTATCCGAACCCCCGCATTCCATGCGCAGGGGTCACATGTCGTCGGATTATACTTTGATTTTCCTAAGCTCACGTGGGCGTACTCAGTATGAGAAACAAGGGTCCCCGAAATATTTGCCAACTCCAACAGTTCTTTTATCCTCAGTCGTCACTACCCATTCCGGTTCCGATAGCGGTACCAGTACCGGTAGTATATCCGACGTTAAAGAAGTCGGATTCATTATTCCGATCTATCTCTTGTTGTCGATATTAAGCCTTCGTCCAATCATCGACACAAGCTTGCATCTCCACTGATTCTAGAGCTAATCTTGAACGATGTTTGTCCAAAATATTACCTCCGGCACTAAATGCTTGTTCAACCGCAACTGTGGAACAAGGGATTGCAAAAGGATTGGGTATTGGCTTGCGTGCCTCTTCCACCAATCCAGAATTAAAAAACCTGTACTACCTTCGGATTCAGTAAACTCAAAGGAAACGGTTAGATAAAACTCTAATTCAGAAATATTTCCTATTACTCCATTTTGTTTATTTTGTCTATTTAATAAAAGTTGGTATCCTCTACTAATTTTACCTATACTCTCATTTTGTGTCTCGGTAAATTGAGAAGATCCAATATCACCTAAAATTATATTTAGTATAAAATTCATTATATAATTTTATTACTACGTTTTTAACCTCACTTAGTATGGTTGTAACATTTGCCGTATCATAATGTAAACATTGATAATACGTATGCAAATAATCACTTAAATCATCTAATTTGCAACGTGGATCAAAAACACAAGCAACTAAATAAAAAATGAAAATTTCGCCATAATAATGTTGCCACTTCATTTTCATTGTTACTATAGTATGTTGTAATTCAATATCATTTTCATATTCGTCAAAAATTCCGACAATATTAATACACTCTACCAAAGATAAATGCGTAGTAGGATAATAAACACCGAATAAAGTATAAGTTACATAATTAAAAACCTTTAAAATATCTAAATTTTTTTTTGCAAATACCCCACTCTTGTGGGTATAAATTAATCTGAGATATATTATTAGAAATGAATGCACATAATAAATCTTTATATTCATAAGATTCACCAAGCAAGTGGAAAGTAAAATTCCAACGAGTTGGAACATCTCTTGAAAATCTTTTTGGCTTTTTGGCATTTTCTTTACAAAATTTACCCCATTCTTTCATTTTTTGGGAATGTTTCCATAAAAATTGAATTGCTGTTTTTATTGATTCAAGAAAAATATCAAGAGTTCTCAAACCATCTTGTACACATAAATTTAAAATATGACAATCACATATAACGTGAAAATTTTTTTCGCAAAAAACGGATTTACGAATATTTTCTAAATCGGCATTTGAAGCGGTATTTGTCGCAGCATTATCAAAACCAATTGAAAAAATTTTGTTAAGCAAATAATATTCTTCTAAATTTTGCTTAATAATTCTATAAATATTATTTTCCGTATGCTTATCATCGAAAATTCTAAATGCAATAGCTCTTTTTTGAATACTCCAATCGTTATCTATCCAATGCCATGTTATGCCCATGTAAGAATGTGTTTGCCAATGATCACTCCAAATATCATTACCTATATGCACGCATCCATTAAATTACATAAAAAAATTTTGTAAATCCCTTTTTCCATTTCTGTAAAGATCTTTAATTATTCGTTTAAGTGAATTTCTAGGAATACGTTTTGATTGTGGAGCACATGCTTTTTGTACAAATTGATTAAAACCAAATCTTTCTTCAAAACTAAATGATAAATGCTCAACGGAAACAAATTTACCTAATTCTTCCTTATAAGTTTTTTCATTAAAATGAAATAAAAGGGAAGTGTTAGGATTGACATACCCGGAAATTTGTTGTTGCCTGATATCGATTCCTGCTTGGGTTGGATGTTTGCTCCTAAGATGTCGTTTGAATGTTACATATCCTTGTCCACCTGTATATTTGTATATTTTTCCACAATGTTTACAAATTATATCATACCTTTTTCATCAATATCAAACCTTTCCATTTTCGTGAAGTGATGCCAAATGTCAGATGTAAGTTCCTGCTCCGCCTCCTTTGTTGTAGATATTTCGGTAGGAGGATGAAGACTTTCTTGCGTTGGGACGCGCTCCACATCTGGAAAAATGTTGATTTATAATCTTCAAAATCTGCATAATCACGAGAATCAAAAGAATGATGGGATTCTATCATGATATTCTTACCTTTGCCAGTTGGCACTCGACTTCCACTTGCCATTTTTCGAGTGGATTGAGAGAATTGAGTGGATTGATTAGGAGAATTAAGAGAGAATTGTGCGGATTGAGAAATTGAGAGAATTTAAGAAAATTTGAGAGAATTTAGAGTATTGAGAAAATTTGAGAGAAGAGAATTTGAGAGAATTGAGAGAATATGAGAGAATTTTAGAGAATTTATAAGAAAAAAATGAGAAGAAAATTTAGGATTAAAAAAAAAAGCTAGATAACCGTTGCAATCTTTTTAATTTTTAAATTTTTTTAAAATTTTTTACTTTTGCGGCGGCTTTTGCCTGTTGCCTGGGCAGCCTGCAAAGGGTGCCCTGGCAATGGGCCGCAGCAGGGCCTGTAGATGTGCAGGCCCTGCTACAGGATGTTTTTTTTAAAAATTTTTTTTTACTTTTGCGGCGGCTTTTGCCCGTTGCTAAGGCTGCCCTGGGCCTTGGCAACGGGCCGCAGCAGGGCCTGCAGACGTGCTAGCCCTGCTGCAGGTTTTTTTTTTTTTGGAACTGGGCCCGGAACCGCCGGTTCCGGGCCGGTTCCAAAATTTCTGGAACCGGAACTGGGCTCATAGGCCATGGGCCAGTTTCGATTCCTAACCGCGGGCCCGGTCAACGGGCCGGGCCCGGGTTTAATCGGGCCAAAACCGACCCGTGGCCATGACTAACTATTGCAGTCAAGGAGCCGACGAATGCTCAATCCTCCTTCGTCTTTAGGGAGGCACACAACACTCCATGGCACTTTAGCCCCTCCAGTTCCCAAGTTCAGGCCTCTCCATAAGAATTGTTTTAAAATCATTTCAATCTTTGATAGCACTGAACGGGAAAGGGAGAAGACATAAACCCAATAAACTTGGATAGCATGAAGGACCGATTTAATAAGTTGTAACCTACCCGCAAAAGATAGGAAGCGTTGCGACCAAGATCGAGCTCGAGCAGTAATAGAGTTTACTAAGGCAATGTAGTCTGTCTTGCTTAGTCTAGTCGCAATGATAGGTACACCAAGATATCTAAAAGGGAGGGTACCTTCATTGAAGCCAAAAACGTGTTGAATTTGGGATCGAATCTCGTTGGATCCACCTGAGAAAAAAATCTCACTTTTGTTGGCATTCGGTATAAGTCCAGACCAAGTCGAAAATAATTCCAAGCCTTCCTTCATAAGAGTTACTGACGGCCGATTTGCCTCAACAAACAGTAGCACATCATCGGCAAAGAATCAGTGCGTAAGAGAGGAAGGCTTGCATCTTCAGAAGAATTTGAAGCTCGGGTGTCGCTCCTTGGAATTGAGTATCCCAAAAAATACTTCCATCACAAGAGTGAAGAGGTATGGGGATAAAGGGTCACCTTGACGGATACCTCTTCCACTTGCAAAGAACCCATGGAGATCCCCATTGATTGCCACAGAAAATTTGGGGAGGTAACACACTCTATAATGAGCCGAATGAACTTCTGTGGAAAGGCAAAGGATTGCAAGACCTTTTCCAAAAATATCTAGTCAACCGTATCATAAGCTTTTTGGAAATCTACCTTGATGGCACACTTAGGAAGATATGGGTTATGGTAAAACCCAGCAAAGAGCTCTTGGGCACGAAGGATATTGTCTCTTATCCTTCGACCTTTAACAAAAGCATTTTGGGAAGTACCAATGATGGAGGGCAATACAGACGCGATCCTATTAGCCAATATCTTTGTAATACATTTATAGATTGTATTACAACAAGCAATTGGTCGGAAATCACTCATTGCCGATGCATTAGGAATCTTTGGGAGAAGAGTGAGAATGGTGGCGTTGGTCTCCTTTAGCAATAAGGAAGAGCGAAAGAAGTCCTTGACAGCCAAGATGACCGAGGGACCAACCACATCCCAAGACGAGATGAAGAAATCAATATTATAACCATCAGGGCTTGGGGCCTTACCTTTCGCTAATGAGAACATAGAGTCCCTAAATTCCGTGTCCATGACCTCCCAAGAGAGAAGGAGAACTTGCTCATCATTAAGGGCCCGCTCAATCATAGGCGTGATCTCTTCCACGGCAGGGCAAGAGGTGTCGGGGCTAGCCTTGAATAAGGTCTCAAAATATGAAATGATACGATTATGGACCAAGTTAGATTTAGGGGGGATTACACCATCATCATCAGTAACCGAGAGGATTCGGTTCTGTAGTTACCATTTTTTAACAAAATAATGGAAATATTTTATGTTTCTATCTCCATTATTCAGCCACCTGATACGGGATTTTTGTCTGAAGAAGGACTCTTCCTGAAGTCGGAGAGTCGAGAAGCATTGAAATTGCTCTTTTTCCAGAATTGCTAACCCCAAATTAAGAGGGTCTAAGGTGAGGGCATCCTATGTAGTGATGAGTGCTGACCTAGCCTGGGCAGTACGATTCACTATATCCGAAAAAGAATCTCTGTTGAGTTGCTTGAGGCGACTTTTAAGGAGCTTAAGTTTCTGGCAGAGAATATACATTGGTGTGTCATCACAGTGTGAGTCCCAAACCTGTGCGACAATGGCTGGAAAGGAGGGGTGAGATATCCAACAATTGAAAATTTTGAATGGCTTATTAGACACAACTTCAGGAGCAATTCTGATGATTATTGGGGTATGATCCAAGACACCAAGGGCCAGGAAGGTTGCTTCCGAGAAGGAGAAGGAGTTGATCCATTGATCATTAATTAAAACACGGTCTATCTTCCTTTGTTTGCGAGTTGCACCAGAGGATGTCGACCAAGAAAACCTATGTCCAACATAATGAAGGTCCTCAAGTCCAGTATGGTTTAAGCAAGAGTCAAGCTCATCAAAAGCAAGAATCCAAGTATTGGTGCTGCCCGTTCTGTCCGAGTTATTCCGAATGGCATTAAAATTACCGACCACCAATCAGGCTTTAGTTTTATAATGAGTACTGGAACTAATAAGATCAGCCCATAGGGATCGCCATGCAACAAAGGTGTTCTCACCATAGACAATCGAGAAGAAACAGGTTTTATTCAATGCCAAAATACGGACATGATCGTGAATGACCTGCGCGGATTTAGCTAGAACTTCAAGTTCCAAGTCTTGGGGATTCCACCCAATCCAAATTCTCCCAAGAAGGGAATGGACATAGTTATTCGTCCAAGCCTAACCCGGCAATAATCCAGAAGAGATTTCTTCAAAATGTGTCAGTATGACCTTTGGCTCAAGAATGCCAAGACAAGAGATATTGTGAGATCTGACAAGGTGTCTGATCTCAACCTGTTTGAGGGGGTCTACAAGTCTCCTAATATTCCAAACGCCAAAAAACATAGATTAAAGGGAGGGGCACTTACCGCTTTTTAGTGCCATCCCGCTTTCTGGATTTCGGGTTGGCCAATTTAGTCACGGGGGGCCTGCTTTCTAGATTAAGAGCATCAATAGATGAAGCCGGCAAGTCGGATAAACAATCGCCCTTCTCAGGAGGGGAAGGGAGAGCTTCCACCATGGGAGAATCTAAGCTAGGTGTATCAATATGAGGAGCTTGGCTCCCAAAAGCCGGCCCTGCTTTTTTATGTAATGTGTCAGTCATCCGGGTAGTAGGCGGCCCCGGGGGGAGAGTTTGAGTCGCTGGACAAATTACTGGCCAATTCTTCTTTAGATTTATCTGAATCTGAGGAGACTGGAGAGGCATTCCAAGATGACCGAGCAATGTCAAGGTGGGGGTTGTTGTCCAAATTCACCTAGGTGGGATTCAGTGGAAGAGGAGTTGGAATAGGGTGGGCGTCCACCACATTCCTGGAACACCTAGCCCCATTTTTCTTATTTACAGTTTGCCAAGGCTCTTCCACGAGTGGGGAGCAGCAACAAGAAGAGAAGGTATAGGCAGTACCTCATTAGGAGCTGAGGGCTCATTGCTGATCGCTGCACACCTATATCCAAAAGAGCCACAAGTCGGACAGGATATAGGACGCCACTCATAATCAACTCTGATCTGCCAGATTTCACCATTAAGCATAACATCAATTGTGTCGAGTAGGTTCTGAGTAGCCTTTATCTCAATGCAAACTCTGGCATATGAGATCACCCTCACGCTTTCGGTTTGCAGGTCCACATGGAGCATTATTTCTATCGCACTAGCAACTGTACTGATGCCGGGGGTTGACCATAAGGCAAAGGGAATGTTCTTGAGTTTTACCCAGACTGGAGGGGACTTGTGTTGGTCCTTTACAAGCCCGAGGGCGAGGTTCCATTGTTGCAGGATCATCAACACTCTCATAATAGTAATTGGACCCCTGTTTAGGACTTTCCTGCGAAATGCTCCATCCGGGATGTGGAAGAAAAAGAATCCATCCACGTTTGCCAGAACATCAATGACATTATGTCCCCAGACATTCTTAACAGCAATTTCAGTGAGCTTGAAGGGCAGTTTTTTCCCCACAAAGTACCCAACCAGGCATTCCTCGGGTTTGCCTCTTCCAAGATAGCCTTAGAAATATGGACAACTGGTTTACCATCAACTATGGTAGGAGGAACATAAGAGAAGCCATGCCCCTTTTCCACCGTCTTGGCAACCGCAGCCCAGGAACGCTGAGTGGGTTGCTGTTTTGTTTGGATAGGCGATTTGCCATGTTCAAAAATAGGTAGTTTAATGCCTTGCAGGTGTGTGGAAGTCCCAACATCAGCAGTGGCCATGCCAGCAATAGTAGTGGGGGCAATGCAGGGAGTGTTGGACTTAGAACGTCCCCGGCTCCAACCTCTTCTTTGGGGCCTTTTTCCCAAGGGATCAGCACCTTTTGAAGTTCCTGCAGCTACAGTAGCCGATTGGGAGTTCAGAATCGTGGATACTCCATATGACGGGGGCCGTAGGGTAGCATCAGACGAGCCAACAATAGCAGAAGTATGATGCTTAGGGAGCATCATGGTAGGTTTAGCTTTCGCCAATACGTCCGGTGCCTTCGACATGGAGAGCGAATCCCTAAGCAAGGGTTTTTCAGCTGTGAAATCCTTCATACCAGATCTACCATGGCACACGGGGGACAAAAAGGAGCAAGGAGACGAATAGGATGACAAGCAAAGTGGGTGCAAGTCCTTGGACTGAAGCTCAGACTACAGACACAATGCAATCCCCAGAAAACGCACAGGCACTGAAGAACAGCGAAGAAACCCAAAAGAATCCCAGATCTGCTTACCCGATTAACAGGGGCCACCGCATGAGAATTCCTCCGGTCAAGTGGTAAAGCAGCTACTGGCGAAGCCCAGCACCAAAAACCAGCAAGAACCGCCAGTCTGATCAACTAGAATTGGAGAAAAACTAGGCAAGTGAACAGTGCCACAATCGCCTGTAATCGGGAGAGAAAGCTATACAATACCGAGTGAACAGTATTAGGGGCAAGAAAATGTTTTTAATTTTAGGACTTCTAGTGCACTAATCCCAAAATTTTTAAAAAAAAGGGATATGTTCACTAGAAGTCCTAAAACCTGTCACCAAAGTGCAATCGAGTCCTCAAACTTGCAAAATGTGCAATCGAGTCCTCAAACTTGTCAAATTAGTTTAATCAAGTCCAAAAGTTAACACAGTCCAATTTGACTAATAAAAAATGTCGACATGACTTTTTTATTATTATTTTATATCCTACGTGATGACGACGTGGCCTTTTCATCATTATTTTAATATTAATTTTATTTAAATTCAATTTAAAGAAAGCTAAAATTAAATAATCAAAGGGAGGAGGAGGACAAGCGGGGAGGGAGGGCTTGCCGCCGCCCCACCATCGCCAAGAGGGCTAGTAAGGGTGGAAGGATGGCGGGCGAAGGTCGTCGAGCCCCAGCCATGGGCTGACGACCCTCGCTGAATGCCCTTGCCGACGGAGAGCGGGGCCTGTGGGCCCTCCCCTAGATTAGGCGAGGATAGTCAGCCCTCGCCCAAACCTGGCCAAGGGTCGCCAATAGCAGCTGACCCCCGTTAGATCTGGGGGAGGGCCGCCACTGGCGACCCACGACTAAGTCTAGGCGAGGGCCGACAACCCTCGCCAACCCCTGGGCTGGGCCCGGTGACCCCCGCCTGCCATTCCCCCATCCTTACCGGCCCTTCCCGACGATGGTGTGGCGGCGATAGGGAGGGCAAGCCCTCCCTCCCCGCTTGTCCTCCTCCTCCTTCCTTTTTTTTTTTTTAAATTTTAGCTTATTGTTGAAATTTAATTTAAATAAAAGTAGTATTAAAAATCAAATTTGAGCTAAAATGAAGTCATTTTAGCCATGTAGAAGAGAGAAAATATTAAAATAGGTCACGTCAGTATTTTTCGTTAGTAAGTTTGATGGTGTTAACTTTAGGACTCATTTAAACCAATTTGGCAAATTTTAGGACTTCATTAATTTTAACACTCAATTGCAATTTGATAACAAGTTTTAGGACTTCTACTGAACATATAAAAAAAAAGCCAAAAATGTCAAGATCAATGACAAAAAAGTAAGAACTTAAATTTTTTTTTAAAAGTCATAGAAGGTACAGGTGAGCAAAAGAACCAGATCGAACCACTGGACCGTGTGTGTGTATATATATATTTTAATTCTTATATTTCAAAAATCTAATTACTAATTAGACTACCATGCTCCTCACACTCTCTTAAAACCCTAATTCCTCTTACACACTCACGCTTCTCTCTCATAGCTCACTCTCGGCGCTCACTAGTTGCAACCTCGCTCGCTGCTCAAGACATGAATCACTCCTCTCGCACCCTTGCTCACTCACGAGTCACGACGCTCATTGCTCCTCTCATATTCATGCTTGCTTAGAGGGGAATCAAAGCAAGATTTGAGTCTTTGTCAGCAATTCTCGGATTTTTTTCTTCCCATCACCCTCAAATCCGCCATTTGGCTATCACAGTAAACCCTCGTTCGCCCCTATTCTTGGTTGTAGGAACTCAAAGCAAGTTATTCGCATATGAAGCTTTGTAGCCATTGCTCATATTCACAAGTGACGCTTCTTGGATCTTCCTCACGCTAGCTAAATCGATAATTGCTGCTAGGAACGCTTCCTCACAAGATCTCTATTCGATCTTTATCCATGATAAAAAAAAATCATGTCCCTGAAGCAGCCACGACTAATCTCTTTGTCTTCCTCTATTTCAAGGCCAAAAAGTTCCAAGTGATATAATAGTTAGTTGTAGCCTTGGTTCTACTTACTAACCATGCAAGATTGAATATCTTGTTATACTTCGTGTCATTCTATTTTGGCTTATAAATCATTTCTCTTCTTTCACGCTATTTCGTTCATGATCCAAGTATATTTCCTAGCTTTCATGCATGCTAAGTTGTCTTTGAATGGGTTAGGGTTCAAAACTTAGTTTGTTAAGGCTTTGTTTTACTCCTCAGACAGTACACATGATATGTTTGACAAAACATCACTTAAAACCGATAATGCGATAGTTCTTGAAATGTCACGATTAGTTCCATGGATCCACTTGGGACCAGATCAGACCAGTGGTCCAGTTTCCAATTTGTAAAACTAGCCCTTAATGGAAGGTTTCCAGTTCTAGGGTGGGAATCGACCTACCCCAGAACCGATCACCCATAATAGAAGGAAATCAAAGCATGGGCATTTGACGGTTTGGGGTGTTTGTGCTGCTTTCAAATCCTCGACAAGGGCCCGACGACCCTCACTACGAGCATATGTGGGGTCCTACCTATACGCAAGGTGACTGTGAGGAATTACCAAGTTGCAAGGACAATCGCTGAAGCGAAGCCTCAACCAAAGTGCAAACATAGCGTTTGGGGTTGAGAGTCGCAGACAAGCAACTCTGCCACCATCGCCGATCGTGATCGAATGTCAAGGAAATATGAAAGAAAGAAATAAAAAAGGAATTAGTGGAAGTAGAGGGAATTCAGCTACCGTTGGAGCTCCCAAATCCTTTTGAGTTCACTCTCCCTTTTTTCTTATCCAGGATTATAGACGTGGAATAGAAGCTCATGAAACGCCCTGCAATTCCCATGAACCAATTAAGTCCAGACTTTTGACTTGTGCAAGTTACTTGCACACAATTGGTGGAATTCAATTTTACTCTTCCTTCAACACTTTCCAGCATAAGAAGAGGGTAATATCTACAGGGTCTTGCCGTCATGTTTCCCAAAGTCCAGTCCCTCAACAGCAATGTTCTAAATTTGAACTTAGATTTTGGGGAGCGAAGAATATGGTGGAGATATGAACTGTGGGTGTGAGCATTTGAAGGATAGCTGAATCAGTGATGTGGGAGCATCGGAACTTGGAAATTCCATTAATCAATTCACAATCAGGACTGAAGCTTCATCAATCAATCGAGTTGATTTAATCATGCCGACAAAATCTAGATGCAGCATAGTCCACCAGGTCCAAGACATTCTGGGTAAGGTTTCTACATATTAAAGAGTCTCCAATGATAGTTAATGTCTTTATTATAAGGTTGAAATGTCAAAGAGTCTTCTTCATTATAAGGTTGAAAGAGTGTGTACTAGTATTTATTATAAGGTTGAAGTGTCAAAAAGTGTGTGCTAGCATATATTGTCAGTCTTAGATCAATGTCTTAGTTTGGATGTGCAATCTCAAATGTAAAAGAAGTTAAGGGGCCACATGATAACCATTTTGTTTTTATATTTTTCTTTTTTTATGTTCCCAAGAACAAGTTTGGAACAGAAATCCGTTTGGCAATGTAATTTTATTTTTCTATTTCTAGAAGAAATTTCTACTCTAGAAATAGATTTGGAATAAAAATCAGAAGTAAAAAATTTTTACTTTTCTATTTCTGAAACAGAAATGAGAAATAAAAACTCTTCTCATCACTTGTCCTCACTACTAGCTGGCCGCCCATCCGCCACCCACTTCGCCGCTAGACGCCTCCCGCAGCCACCAGCCGTCGTCCTCCGCCTGCCTGCTAGCCGTCGTTTGTTGCCGTCCACCACCATCCTCCTTCGCCGACCACTTCCCACCATCTACCTTCCTCCGCCGCCCAATGTCGGTCACCTCCCACCGTTAGCCTTCGTCGGTCGCCTCCCACTGTCAACCACTGCCAACCGACTCTGGTCGTCCTCGGCCGCCTCCCACCGCCGCCCAACACCGGCCACCTCCCACTACAGCCCGCCTCCCGTCAACGCCCACCCGCCGACTACCTCCCGTCGTTGTCCTCTACTGTCGACCGCCTCCCATCATTGCCCTCCTCTTTAACATCCTTGGTTTTGGGCCTAGGAAAAAAAAACCCGAGGGTCGCCCTTAGACCGTTAGCACTTGATCGAGGATCGGTCGTGATATAGACATGGAAAGTTAAGTTTTTTAAGAAGTAAGTCATGAACGTGCCATGTACCGAGTCGCAGGCCTAATAGTTTGGCCACGGGTCGACCACCCTGCCTGCTGGATTGGTCAAGTGGTCAGACCGTGTGCTTGGTCATGACCGACCATCGTGCCTTAGTGCTCGGCCGCAAACGGGCCACGTGCCCGATCGTGTGCTTGGCACCGTGCCCGATCTTTTTGTCGATGAGATTCAGCCCCGACCTAGTCTTGTGCCCATGAAATTTCCCGTGAGTCATGTGCCATGCCCATGTGTGAACCAATAGTTGTGTTTGAACTATGAACCGACCTTGGAATTATTGCTTGGCTTTATGCCCAGCGCACGGCTCGTGCAGCCCGGCACGTTGCCCGTGCAACCAGGCACAGCGCCCGTGCAGGCCGACCGTGCACTTGGCCACTCACCTGGCCACGTGCCTAGCCATGGCCCGGTCAGGCCCGGCCAGTCAGGCTACATGCCAAGCCACCTGAGAAGCCCGATTCTGCCCAGTTTTGATTTAAACACTTCCTTAGTCTTGTTTGGTCTTTTTTAGAGGTTTTTGTACATCAAACTTTGGTTCATATGGGATTTTTGAAGGTTTTATTTTATAGAAAAACCTCGAAAATAGGTCGAGATAAATATGATGCGGGGTTCATTTTTGGCGTCGGCTACGTTATTCCGCGAGAACCCTTTTATCCGAGCCATTTTGGACAAAAACCAGCCCTTAGATAAGCAGCAGAGGAGCTCACGTGAGCTGCAAAGAAGAACCTAGAAGCCTTTGACCAAGTCCGAGCTTATCTTCTCCATTATTGTCTTCATTAATGCTTGCTTGACTTAGTGTCCCCATGTAATAATTTTCTGACCAGCCATTTATGATCTCATTTACAAAGCCCATGAGTCACCAAGGCACCAATTATTTACCCAAATAAAGAGTGAATTTCGGCCAAGGGAAGGGGGGGAGCTGAGAGAGCCAAGAGAGAGAGAGAATTATTGGTTCTTCATCATGAAACTTTGTCCCTTATTATTAATGAAGCTACGAGGTAAGCGATGACCTCAAAGCTCAAATGACACGTGCGCTTATCTCATCCAAACTTTGGCCCCAAGTTTTGCCCTCTATAAATAGCTGCTATTAGAAGAAATTTGCCACACTTTTTCACAACCAAGGGAGGGAGAACAAGCCGAGAGAGAGAGAGAGAGAGGGAGTGCTCGGCCACTTCAATTTACACCCGAAAACCCGTGAGCCGTGAGACCGCCGTGAGCTCGGAACCACCCAAGACCCCTCAGCCCCCGTTTCGCCGTTCCCTTTCCTGTTCTTGTTTTACCCTGTTGAGTAAGTAAATTCCCTAATGCCGAGAAAGGACGTTGAGATACATCATATCGTGGTTATTCGACCCGTTTCTTGTTTCTTTGGTGATTCGATGTCGAATTTAGATGACTTGCTTGTTTTGTTTCATGTTTTGCAAGACGTTTGTTTCCGAACTTTAAACCGAGGCGAGATAATCATGAAATAGCCATGTTTGAAGTTTTTCTGTTATACTTGGCATGCATGTTTGTTTGAGTAACTATTGAGGCCGGTACGGTAAGAATCAATGCATGTTATGACGATCGATATGCCCTCGCTCGTTATTAAGGTTTTTACTTGCTGAGTCTCCTCAACTCACCCCCCGGGTTGTTTTCCTCTTTTTCAGGTCCGTAACATGGCATCTCCCCCGACCTGGTTTGGCAATCCCATCGAAATGAGAGCTGAGCTACTAACGGTGATTGTTGCCCGCGAGAACCGTGCATACCGCCGGATTACGACGTACGTAATGGTTGACGAAGGGCGGGAAGACCTTGTCCCGCACCCATATGTGACTTGGTACCGCTTAGCCAACGGGGATTAGGTCGGACCCCTTCATGGGTTTAGCGGTTTCTTTGATGGCACGGGCAGGACGGCTCTGGAATAGGCCATGGGCGTTGAGGAGCAAGCAAGAAGCGAAGAGCGAGCGAGAACGAAAAGCTAATAGCCGTAAAGAAGCTAGGGACCCCAAGCCAAATTTTGTTGTTCATATGGCTTGTAAACGGAAGTACCCTTGAAATGGGCGTGTGAAATACCTATGCTTGCGGCTTGCTTGGCCCGAAGTAGGGCATGTAAAAATAAGCACAAATCCATCATGTAAATACAACGTGCTAAGTTTGCTTATCTTGCTTGGATTTTGTCTCATTTATTTTGCTTCCGCTTGCGCTTTAATTTAAAACGAACGAGACGTTCTAACGATTTTCCTTACATCACAGGCTCGTTCTGGTTATGGTCGGTCACATTGAATCGATCGTGAGTTGGTTCGGGACGTGACAGAACTGTTTTGGTATCAGAGCAGGTTTTCCCTCCAATAAGTGCAGTGCGGGACAACTCGTGATTGGTCAGTCCGACGAGGGCAGGGAGTGGCGCCGGGGCCAAACGACCTGAAAATTGAGCGACCTCTATGGAGGTGGCACCGGGGTCAGACCTAAACATTGAGCGGCCTCTACGGAGGTGGTGTCGGGGTCATACCTGAACATTGGGAGGCTTCTGACTGAGGCGGTGCCGGGGCGAGAAAGTCTGATCATTGTGCGGCCTTGGGAAAGAAGTGGCGCCGGGGTTTATATATATATATATATAACATCTGATCATTGAGTGGCCTCTAAGGAGGTGGCGCCGGGGTGAATGGCCTAAACATTGAGCGGCTCCTGGCAAGTTTCTAAGATGACTAAGAACGGAAAGTACTGAATTGTGTACCAAACAGGGAAAGCCGGTTCTGAAATCCAAGTAAGACTAATGACCTGGAGTGATAAGGTGCGCTGAAGTTGGGGTAGTTAGTTAGGAATCACCCCGCGCATGTTATTGTATGACGTTGTGTTTATGTTGACCTTGTTGAGATGATTGGTTATTGTCATTTGATTTTAATTACTGACTTAAATTTGTGTTGTAGAAAGACCCGGTAGAATACCACAATGAGTGCTCAGGACCTGGCCACGACCTCGAAGGGGAAGTCAAAGCAGAACCCCCGGATAGATGGTATTCTGCAAGCTCTAGCGACCGTCGGAGATTTATTGGGATAATAGGTCCAGCAACGACTGCCCAATGCCGAGAATGCAGCAGTGAACGAAAACGGAAATGGTGATTGTACGATGCATGGATTGGTGGAACAATTCTTGAAACTACAACCCCGGAAATTCGCAGGAACTGGAAATACTAAAGAGGCTGAAGACTGGGTGGATGAACTCCAGAAAGCATTCGATCTCTTGCGATGCTCCGAGGAAGATAAGGTGACGTTAGCAGCATATCAACTCCAGGGTAATGCCAGTTACTAGTGGAAAGCAACCAAGGAGATCGTGTTTCCTAAAAATGCTGCAGTCAACTAGAATGCCTTTGTTAAAGCGTTCAACGAGAAATACTTTTCTGAATGTGCTCGAGATAGAAAAGTGAAGAAATTTTTGCAGCTCTAGTAGAACAACATGACGGTAGACCAGTACGACGCAAAGTTCGCTCGGTTATCAAGATACGTCCCTCGAATTATTGAAGATGCTGTGGACAGGGCGAACCGATTCCGTTATGGTCTCAAACCGGATATTCGAAGTCAGTTGGTGCCATTGAACCTAAAAGACTACAACGAGATATATGAGCGAGCCCAGCTGATCGAGAAGGATTTGTTGGAAAGAGCAACTTTGGCAAGGCCCTATTACCTTGCTCCTCAGGCAAACCAACGCCCGAGTAAAAGACCTTTTGTGAAAGGAAAGCGTCCCTTCATCCCCAACAAGAAACAAACTTTCTCAACTTCTAGTGACGCTTGTTCTATTTGTGGAAGACAGCATGGTGATGCTCCATGTCCAGTACGTACAAGAGCTTGTTTTGGGTGTGATCAGCAAGGCCACATGGTACAAGATTGTCCACAAAGGCGACAAGGAGTGTGACCGCAATCAAGGCCAGCATCAACCGAAGAACAACCTCGTGCTAATAATGGCGATCATCCTCCAACTCAAGGACGGATATATGCACTTACTCAAGAAGACGCGGAGAACTCCGACAAAGTCATTATAGGTACGGTCTTCATCAATAACCGTGCCGCTTATGCATTATTTGATATTGAAGCCACGTACTCGTTTGTATCTAAGCAATTTGCACGTTTGGTAAAGTTAGAATTGAAGCCTTTAGCAAATGCACTTAGTATTTCTACTCTAATGAAAGACGAGATCCAAACTACCTTAGAATGTCAAGGTTGTAAGCTCATCATAGGTGGGACAGAAGAAATGATAGATTTAACACTGCTGGCTATGTATGATTTCAACTTAATTATAGCCATGGATTGGCTTAGTAAAAAGCGGGCCAAAATAGATTGCTATACCAGTTGATTCAGTTTAGTCCGCCTAATTGCCCTTGCTATACTTTTGTGGGAAATGGAGGAGGACCTTCAACTTCTCTGATTTCCGTGTTAGAAGCATCCAAACTTTTAGAAAAAGAGTGTCAGGGTTATCTAGCCGTGGTAGAAGATAAATCGAAAGAGGAAGAGTCGAAACTCGAAGATATCTTAGCGGTGCAAGAATTTCCGGATGTTTTTCTAGAGGAATTACCTGAGTTACCTCCCGAATGTGAGATTGAGTTCACAATTGAAGTAGCCCCTGGAATGGAGCCTATTTCTAAAGCCCCCTATAGGATGTCTTTAACAGAGCTCAAAGAATTGAAATTGCAGTTACAAAAATTGTTAGACAAGGGATTTATTCGTCCAAGTGCATCGCCCTGGGGCATACCAATTCTGTTCGTAAAAAAGAAGGATGGCTCGTTACGACTTTGTATCGACTACCGGCAGCTGAATCAAGTTACTGTCAAAAATAAGTACCCATTGCCGTGAATCGACAATTTATTTGATCAACTTCAGGGAGCGTCAGTATTTTCAAAGATCGACTTGAGATCGGGATATCATCAACTAGAATCAAGAAGGAAGATATTTCGAAGACGGCATTCAGAACTCGATATGGACATTATGAATTCACTGTTATGCCATTCAGCTTGACAAATGCCCCAACAACTTTTATGGACCTGATGAACCGGGTATTCAATCCGTATTTGGATCGTTTCGTCATAGTCTTTATTGACAATATTCTGGTATATTCAAGGAACTCGGTAGAGCATGAACAGCATTTGAGGTTGGTGCTTCAGACGCTCAGAGAACACACACTTTATGCCAAATTCAGCAAGTGCGAATTCTGGTTATCTCACGTGGTATTTCTAGGCCACGTAATATCTGGCGAAGGAATATCGTTGGATCCGTCCAAGATAGAAGTCGTGACCAACTGGCTACGACCAACGACTATAACAGAAATCCGAAGTTTTCTAGGATTGGCGGGATATTATAGAAGGTTCATGGAAAAATTCTCTAATATCGCTATTCCTTTAACGTGATTGCTAAAGAAGGAAACGAAATTTGAGTGGACGGACAAGTGCCAGCAAAGTTTTCAAGAGCTATAGCAACGACTGACTACCGCACTTATCCTGACTATACCAAGAGGGCCAGGAGGATTCGAGATTTACAGCGATGCTTCTCATAAGGGGCTAGGCTGCGTATTAATGCAGTACGGCAAAGTGGTGGCTTATGCATCGAAACAACTAAGGCCACACGAGCTGAATTATCCCACTCATGACTTGGAGCTTACTACGACCGTGTTTGCTTTGAAAATATGGCGACACCATCTATACGGAGAAAAGTTTGCGATTTATACGGACCATCAGAGTCTGAAATATTTATTTTTCCATAAGGAGCTGAACATGAGACAAAGGCGATGGATGAAACTTCTTAAAGACTGCGACTGCGAGATATTGTACCATCTTGGCAAAGCAAACAGGGTTGCTGATGCCCTAAGTAGGAAATCAGCTATCACTCATTTTATGATCAAGGAATGGACCTTACTCGAAGAAGCTCGAGATCTAGATTTTAAAATGGAAGTGGGACATCATCAAAGTATATTGGCGAAGCTCATAGTTGAACCAGAACCGATATTGAAAGCCAAGACGCTACAGCAGACAAACCCCGAGATTCAGAAAATCTTGCAAAGTCTTTCGGAAAAGAAGAGGTCTGATTTTCAAATAATAGAAGACAGAATATTGAAATTCAGAGGACATTTGTGTGTACCAGGTAATGAGCAACTTAAAGAAGAAATCTTGGTGGAAGCACACAAAAGCAATTATAGTATTCATCCCGGCAGTACTAAGATGTACCAGAATCTGCGACAGCATTTCTGGTGGTAGGGTATGAAGATGGATATTGCTAAGCATGTGTCCAAATGCTTAACCTGTCAGCAAATTAAGGCTCAACATTGCAAGCCTGGAGGTTTATTGCAACCGCTGGAAATTCCCGAGTGGAAATGGGAACACATTACTATGGATTTCGTTATGGGACTGCCAAGAAGCCAACGTGGAAATGATTCGATATGGGTGATTATCGATCGATTGACCAAATCGGCCCATTTTCTACCAATAAGAAAGGATTTCTCATTGGAGGATTATGTTGACTTGTATGTTCGATACATTGTACGACTACACGGTGTTCCAGTAATGATTACTTCGGATCGAGATCCCAAGTTCACTGTAACTTTCTGGCGGAGCCTTCAAGCTGCTATGGCGACTAAGCTAGAGTATAGCACTGCTTATCATCCTCATACGAACAGCTAGTCAGAGAGGACTATCCAAACTCTTTAGGACATGTTGCGAGCATGTGTCATTGATTTCAGGGGGAGTTGGGATGAGCATTTACATCTCATCGAGTTTGCATATAACAACAGTTATCAGCAAAGCATCGATATGGCACTATTCAAGGCATTATATGGTCAAGCTTGCAGAACTCCAGTCTGTTGGAACGAGATAGGGGAAAAAAAGGTCACAGGTCCAGAGCTTGTCCGACTCACAGTAGATGCGGTACGAGTGATTAGAGATAAATTGAGAACCGCCCAGAGTCGCCAGAAAAGTTATGCTGATAGGCATCGAAAACCCCTAGAATTTTAGGTAGGTGACCACATGTTTCTTAAGGTGTCACCGATGAGAGGAGTATCGTGGTTTGGGAAGAAAGGTAAGTTAAGTCCCAAGTATGTCGGACCTTTTGAAATTTTAGAAAGGTTAGGGAATTTGGCTTATAGGTTGGCGTTGCCACCGAAACTTGCTCAGGTTCATAATGTGCTTCATGTATCTATGTTGAGAAAGTATGAGCCCAATCCGACACATGTGCTGAATTTCAACGAGGTCGAATTGGACAGCAGAGTATCTTATGTTAAGGAGCTTGTATGGATCGTGGATCTTAAGGAGCAAGTGTTGAGAAATAAGATTATTCCCTTAGTAGAGGTTGTATGGCGTCACCGTAATGTAAAGGAAGCCATCTAGGAGGGTGAGGAAATTATGAAACGTCAGTACCCGCATTTATTTGAGAAATCATGTACGTGTTTAAATTTCGAGGACGAAATTTTATTAGAGGGGAAGAATTGTAACATCCCCGGTTTTGGGCTAGGAAAAAAAAACCCGAGGGTCGCCTTTAGATCGTTAGCACTTGATCGAGGATCGGTCGTGATTTAGTCGCGGAAAATTGAGTTTTTTAAGAAGTAAGTCATGGACGTGCCATGTACCGAGTCGCAGGCCTAATAGTTTGGCCACGGGCCAGCCACCGTGCTTGCTGGATTGGTCAGGTGGTCATGCCGTGTGCTCGGTCATGACCGGCCATTGTGCCTTAGTGCTCGGCTGCAAACAGGCCACGCGCCCAATCGTGTGCCTAACACCGTACCCGATCTTTTTGCCCAAGAGATTCGGCCCCGACCTAGTCCCATGCCCATGAAATTTCCCGTGAGTCATGTGTCGTGCCCATGCGGGAACCAATAGTTGTGTTTGAACTATGAACCGACCCTTGGAATTATTGCTTGGCTTTGTGCCCAGCGCGCGGCTTGTGCAGCCCGGCACGTTGTCGGTGCAACCAGGCACAGCGCCCGTGCAGGCGGGCCGTGCGCTCCACCACTCGCCCAGCCACGCGCCCGGCCATGGCCCGGTCAAGCTCGACCAGTCAGGCTACACGCCAGGCCACCCGAGAAGCCCGATTCTGCCCAGTTTTGATTCAAACACTTCCTTAGCCTTGTTTGGTCTTTTTTAGAGATTTTTGTACATCAAACTTTGGTTCATTTGGGATTTTTGAAGGTTTTATTTTGTAGAAAAACCTTGAAAATAGGTCGAGATAAATATGATGCGGGGTTTGTTTTTGGCATCGGTTGCGTTTTTCCGCGAGAACCTTTTTATCCGAGCCATTTTGGACAAAAACCAGCCCTTAGATAAGCAGCAGAGGAGCTCAAGTGAGCTGCAAAGAAGAACCTAGAAGCCTTTGACCAAGTCCAAGCTTATCTTCTCCATTATTGTCTTCATTAATGCTTGATTGACTTAGTGTCTCTATGTAATAATTTTCTGACCAGCCATTTATGATCCCATTTATGAAGCCCATGAGTTACCAAGACACCAATTATTTGCCCAAATAAAAAGTGAATTTCGGCCAAGGGAAGGGGGGAGCCGAGAGAGCCAAGAGAGATAGAGAATTATTGGTTCTTCATCATGAAACTTTGTTCCTTGTTATTAATGAAGCTGCGAGGTAAGCGATGACCTCAAAACCCAAATGACACGTGCACTTACCTCATGTTTCAATGACATGTACGCTTATCTCATCCAAACTTTGGCCCCAAGTTTTGCCCTCTATAAATAGATGCCATTAGAAGAAATTTGCCTTACTTTTTCACAACCAAGAGAGGGAGAACAATCCGAGAGAGAGAGAGAGAGAGAGAGAGAGAGAGAGAGAGAGAGAGAGAGAGAGAGAGAGAGAGAGAGAGAGGGAGTGCTCGGCCACTTCAATTCACACTCGAAAACCCATGAGCCGTGAGACCGCCGTGAGCCTGGAACCACCCGAGACCCCTCAGCCCCCGTTTTGCCGTTCCCTTTCCTGTTCTTGTTTTACCCTGTTGAGTAAGTAAATTCCCTAATGCTGAGAAAGGACGTTGAGATATGTCGTATTGTGGTTATTCGACCCGTTTCTTGTTTCTTTGGTGATTCGATGTCGAAGTTAGATGACTTGCTTGTTTTGTTTCATGTTTTGCAAGACGTTTGTTTCCGAACTTTAAACCGAGGCGAGATGACCATGAAATAGCCATGTTTGAAGTTTTCCTGTTATACTTGGCATGCATGTTTGTTTGAGTAACCATTGAGGCCGATACGGTAAGAATCAACGCATATTATGACGATCGATATGCCCTCGCTCGTTATTAAGGTTTTTACTTGCTGAGTCTTCTCGACTCACCCCCTGGTTGTTTTCCTCTTTTTCAGGTCTGTAACATGGCGTCTCCCCCGATCTGGTTTGGCAATCCCATCGAAATGAGAGCCAAGCTACTAATAGTGATTGATGCCCGCGAGAACCGTGCATACCGTCGGATTACGACATACGTAATGGTTGACGAAGGGCGGGAAGACCTTGTCTCGCACCTGTACGTGGCTTGATACCGCCTAGCCAACGGAGACTGGGTCGGACCCCTTCATGTGTTTAGCGGCCCCTTTGATGGCACGGGTGGGACGGCTCTGGGACAGGCCATGGGCGGGGCGTGAGGACAGCCGTGCAGACGAGGGCAGGGAGGAGTGAGCGAGAAGCGAAGAGCGAGTGAGAACGAAAAGCTAATAGCCGTAAAGAAGCAAGGGACCCTAAGTCAAATTTTGTTGTTCATATGGCTTGTAAACGGAAGTGCCCTTGAAATGGGCGTGTGAAATACCTATGCTTGCGGCTTGCTTGGCCCGAAGTAGGGCATGTAAAAATAAGCACGAATCCATCATGTAAATATAATGTGCTAAGTTTACTTATCTTGCTTGGATTTTGTCTCGTTTATTTTGCTTCCTCTTGCGCTTTAATTTAAAACGAACGGGACGTTCTAACGATTTTCCTTATGTCATGGGCTCGTTCCGATTATGGTCGGTCACATTGAATCGATCGTGAGTTGGTTCGGGATGTGACATCCTCCGCTGCCCAATGCCAGCCACCTCTCGCCGCCACCTGCCTCCCGTCATCGTTCTACACCACCGGCCGCCTCCCGTCACCATCCTTCGCTACTGTCCGCCATCCTCCTCTGCCACCCAATGTCGGCCACCTCTTGCCGTCGCCCGCCTTCCGTTGCCAATCGCCTCCCGCCATCGCCCATTGTCTGCCAACTCCCGCTCGCCGGCTACTCGGGAGGGAGAAATTTTGTGTCGTTATCAAACGCATATTTTAGCTCAGTTTATTTCTGGTCAGAAATTGATTTCTGGAATAAAATGATTATCATTTGTACCCTAAGTTTGTAATTCATGAGATTTCCTCCTCAAAAGAGTGATTTCCTTCGATTTTTGATTCTTTATACATTGATTTGGTACTGACACTTAAGTTCTTTATCCTTAATTAGTGAATTGTTCCTTTTAAGCCTTAGTGCGGAGCTTTGTCTATCACAACTTCATATTCATTCATCAAACACTACATTTTACCTCTATTTCACAATTTTGGCTACGCCACATTTTGATCATAAGAAACAACACACTCCATCAAATGCATTCCAACAAGCACTTCTTCACGCATTTTCTCCTTTAAATACTTATAGCATCCTACTCTTAGCCCAGAAAACAAATTTTATAATCCCATCATTCCCATCATGCATCAATCACTACGGTTTAACTTAATTCAAACAATCGATGAAACCTAAGATGAGACTGAATTTGTACTTCATCTAGCTAGGGATTTGAAAATGGAATTATGGTGCTATTGTGAATCTGTAACTCATTTAATTAGAAAATTGAATCATGTTGCCATTAGTCGGCCCATACCCCTTGCCCTTGCCTTGGCCCTCGCTCGCCATTGGTGAGGGCCAACGGTCATCACTGAGATCTCCGTGAGGGTCATCGACCCTTGCCGGTGGTGCTGCCAGACCCTTGAAGCCTCACGCCATTAACAAATTTGTAACTCATTTAATTAGAATATTATTTAAGAGTATAATTTCTTGCAAAGCACAATTGTGCGGTTCGATCGTAACTTTGACGAGGTTGACTTTAGGTCAAAATCCTAATAAAAAATTAGGCATCCACTAATCAGCAAGACTAGCCAAGAGATGATAGTTATTTTCTGAACATTCGGCTTGAATAGGATTAGTCATTGCCAAGCTCCTTTTGAGTCCTCTACTTCCGATGGTCCTATTGACAAGTACTGTCGGGAAATATTTCAAGCATACTTATTTTCTATTATCTCCATGAATCATCTCGTAATTTTGATTGATATATCTAGAATCTCCATGAATCATGCCGGCATAAGCATGGGAGTCCCGGGCTCAGCTTTGAATGACCTAAGCTTGAGAGTCAGGGACCCGAGCACAAGCACTAAGATTCGGGGCCTAGGGTGCCAGACTTAATGGACCTAGGCATGGGTGCCGAGGACTCAAGCTTGGCATCCTGAGACCAGCCTTAATGGACCGGGGCACGATAGATGGGGTGTCAAGTACGGCCTAGATGAACTCAGGCCGAGAAGCCGAGGTCTCGAGCCTAGCCTTGATGGACCCTAGCCCGAGTGTTGGGGACCCGTCCCCACTACCAAGGGCCCAAGAACGAACATTGAGGTTCCCATGACCCAAGTGTAGAATTTCTAATCCAAGCACTAATACCTATTCATATTTTGAAAACAATTTCTAATTTTTTTAAGAGGAAATCATTTTCCTAAATTTTAAACCTTATTTAGCAAAACATTTTTCGATGATTAGAAAAACCTTTTTTGTTAACTTATCATCCTCAACGATCAAACACCGAAGAATGGGACACAAAACACTCGGAGCCTCATGTAGACAGCCCATGTTCACACATATATACTCATGCCCAAATCACACCGTCAGTCAATTCACACATAAATGACAATAAACGTATATTCATTGATTCTGGACGTGACGCTCCTGAAGGTCAGGATATTACACGGAAAACTTGCATAACCGCTTAACTCGATACTCTATTAGTATCGAGTTGAAAACTTCATAAAGATGTGCATCTATTTACACAGACAAATAAGTGAGCATATGCAGAAACTTAAAAACCAGCATTAAACAGACAACAGATGAATCAAAAAAAGGGGGATGTGAGAAGCTTAATTCTACACAAAAACAGAGATAAAGGGGAGTCAAAAAACAATTTGTTGGTAAGATCCGCAAAGAATGTACAAGAGGAGATCTATGGAATTGAGTTACACTCAAATGTCTGTCCATCTCTAATCCAAGCAATGGATTTGATCAATTAGTGAGACGAACACATGATTTACAAGTATACATGAACCATATACATCAACTGCATCTACAATCTGCAAACTGAAAAGCCGAAAACATCTAACTCGCCATTCCTCCTGAAGATCCGGATCTTCTCTCCTAACTTTTCGGCACTTAGGTAAGACTAAACTTTGCAATGCAACTACCTGAAGCATGTCACTACAACCTGTATGTACAATTGCTGGAACGAATAGCAGAAAAGAATGATGAATGAGTGAATGTTTGTGAAGGGTAGGGCCAGAAGAAATCGAGACTAGAAAAGCTTCAGAGGCAACGGTTTAGAAACGGGATAGATGAATCAAAAGCAGCAGGTTCCAGGCTAGAATACAAAGATGACATAGGAGATTTATCGCAATTTAGGGTCTGTCTTGATAAGGTCATCTCTTCTTTCCATGTGAGAGGACTGTGCCAAAGAGCTACGAGGAAGGAAAACTCGGTTTCTGCTGGAATGGTTCAAGACATACGACTCTTGCTTGCTCCTATTTCCATCACGATCCTCATAAAAATGCTGCCCAGAAGTAGCAATTCCTGAACCCCTTGAGAAGCTTGACTGTAGATATAGGAAAATAACCAGAATAGATGGTCAAATTAGAGTCTCAAAGCAAGATTTAACACAGGTCAAACAAGATGACCAGTCTACCACAAATAAAACTGCAATAACAAGGACATAGAAACATATTCTCATACTACGGTCCTATATCTTTTCATGAAAGCAATGGTTTCTCATTTATTCAGAAGTGACTTCTCTTGATCATGCTAAGAGCGAAAGAAAGAGGGTCTTTTCAACGGCATTGAGGAAAACCTATACAAAAAATTCATTTGCAGAGGACTATAACTGCAATAGGGTCAGCTGCACATCTGTATAGGCCGGATTTGTGAGAAAGTTGGTACTTAAGGCCCAATTACTCCAAGAGTAGAAATCAACTGTTATTATGTTAAGTAAATACTTATACAGGTATTTTTACGAGATCTATTAAAATCTAAAGGGACAAAGAGAATAATGAAATCACGTAAACATAACTATGAGAGGAATGAACAGTAAAGGATTAAAACACCATGTTAGGAAAGGGGATAGATCTGTGGATTCGTACCTCATGCTGTCGCCCAAAAGTAACACCAGAAGGTAAACGACTTTGAAAATGTGAAGGTTCACATGTCACCTCTGGAGAGGGACGGCATGAACCTTGGTGATACACATCAGGTGTGCCAAGCTGTGACCTTGGCTTATGACAACCACAATGTTCGGGAGTCTTACACGACCTCAAATGAGTTGATTGCGATACATCATGAGATAGTAAGTAGTATGAACTGTGATGCTCCTCCCTGCACAAAGCACTCCAATTGCCAGAGGAAGTAGGCCCACTGCAGAAGAATTGATGGTGCTGTAAGTTGCAAGATGATTTGGATAGAGAACGTCCCATGCATGGGGAACTTCCAAAAGGGAGATATCTGTGAGAAGCCACATTTTCTAAGTGACTATTATCTGATAGCCCCAGATAAGGTGTCATCATGTAGTCTTCAATTGGTATTCCCTGCCAAGCTGCAACATCCAACAGCCTTTTCTTATCAAGTGACTCGAGCCCCAGCCCCATTACCAAGTTCCAAAGATTTCTCTGTGCTTCCCGTTGATTATGAATCACTTGATCCCTCATTGCAATTTCAAACTGAAGCTCAGTGTTTGACATCCCCTACATAATGGCACTACAACTGTAAGGTTCACTCTGGAACTTGACAGCAAGAGTGAGATGGGATTGTTGTCTTGCATACAGAACATGAAGTTGACAGTACTCTTACCCCGGGCAACCCATTTATATGAATACTTATACAATGATAAAATGAACGTTATCATGCCACTGCCATTAGGGCTTGGTTTTTAAAAAGTTCTCAGAAGTAATCAGTTCATTAACTGCACATTATTTTCTCTTTGCACCTAAGCTTTATTTACAGAAAAATACAATTAACAACAAAAGACACATTATACCCTCAGTCAAAAGTGTTGCAAATGCAGGATAACTCACCAAGAGCCGGTACTGACTAAGAATACGCAAGTATGTTTTGTTTCCATTATAACAGATTGCTTCATTAGTCTTCTCTTGTAGCTCAGATCGATGCTTCTCATTTGCCTCAATTTCCTAAAGAAGCAAAGGTTATATGTTCAAATACAAAGTACAACACTTACATAACATAGACAGTAGACACTTTAAGTAACAGTGACCGAGGAACCACCTTCTGATAATTGAAACCAGCTTCATCATTGTCCCGGATGTTATCAAGAATTACTTGTCGCCTAGCTCTCAAAGCCTCAACAACTGGACCATCCTTTTCAATTACCTGTGACACAGGTAATTAAAATCTCACCAGTACTATTATTTTCTAACTAGCAACTAAGGAATAATGATCCTTGCATATGACAAATTTGTCAACTAATAGTAAATTTATAAGTCAATAATATATGTCTTCATCAATACAATTCATCCCCATCTCATGTTACCGATTAATGGAATAAAAAGACAAAGGCTGCTATTAAAGCTAACATACAACAGACTTTCATAGATCACAAATAAAATGAAAGTATCCACTTTATAAAGGGGAGCAAGAATCATATCACGTTCTTGCAGAAATATTCCAATTAGCCCCCTGAAGTGGGCTTGTTTTCTCAAAGTACCCCCTACACTTAGCTTTGTTTCCCTATATACTAGGAGAAGCAATGCTCATTGGCATTGGAAAAGTGGCTGGCCATGGAGCAGGTGCATCTCATGTGCACAGTTTTGTATCATAGGGGTATTTTCGTTCGAAACTAACAAACTGATGCATGTAACGTACACAAAGATAAATTAAAATTAACATCTACAAACCCTAAAGACAGAGAGGCGGAGAGAGGTAGAGGGGTGGGGGGGCACAGGAGTCGGAATCGTCAGGCACCGATGAGGGTTCAGAATCCCTCGCGGTGCTTGCACACGTACTAGCTGCAGCCACCATTGCCACAGATCACACCCATACAAGAGATAGATAGAGACAGACAGACAGAGAAGTGAATGATCATGGTGACACAGTCTCGAGCTTTAAGCTTGTTGTGGCTGCTGAGCTGTAATAGTTTTGAGAGTGAAAAAAGGGAGATAGATTTGAAAGCGTTTTTCTGTCACAAGATAAATTTTAATTGATGGTCTTTGCCTAGAAATTAACGAGTAAGGGTTTCAAGTGTTGATTAATTCATAATTTCAGTTTCAGAGCGCTGAGCACATTCTTTTTGCATTCTCAAAGATCAAATGTAACATAGGAGAGCCTACAGGGAATTCAATGTCCATGGTCATGATGATGGACCACGGAAGTTGACAAAGAGAAATCCAGGAGAAGAGATGATGAGCAGGGGAAGGAAAATCCAAGAAACTCTTGACAAGAAATGGTCATCTTACCCTCCATTCCTGCACCACCATCACTGCTCACCAAACTCTATGCTTTCCCTATGCTCCCCACTGTGGCCACCCAAACATCAATACTTCTTCGATCAAGACCATCTTCAACACGCACCTTTGCCGAATACAACATACACCAACCCCATTAACGGCCATCTTCCTCCTTCACCGGTCACTCATCAGTCATTATCTTCAGCCTTCACCCAATTATCAATGTGTTCAGATGCGTCTTAACTTTCTCTCATTCTCTTTGAGGGTGTGATTTGCGGCCATACCGACTACAGCTTGTTCACCCAAACCCAAGAATGACTCCTAACCCTCCTTGTTGCATGCCAACAACACCAACACCGCCGCTTCCCCCTTCTCCCGTGCCCCTCTCTCTTTCTAGGGTTTGTGGTTCAAATTTTAGTTCTCTTTTCAAATTTCTTTTATGGGTCTATGGATGAAAATACCCCCATGATTGTGCAAAATTGTGCACATAAGATGCACTTGCTCCATGGTTGGCCACTTCTCCACCAGCGATCAACATATGGGGATAATTGATACATATTCACCGAGTAATAGTGGGTCAGTTTTAGACAAAGCTAAGTTGAGGGGGCACATTGAGAAAACAAGGCCACTTCAGCAGGCTAATTGGAATTTCCCTTCAGTTCGAGGTTGCCATTCAACTACCTAATCAGTCTCAATTAAGAAGCTAAACATGCTAATTAAATTTGAGATAAACCGAACCAGCCCAAAAACTTCAAGGTGCAAGTTTTCCAACCCTTAACTGAAAACCAAAATGAGATGAGCCAAAAGAACGACTGAACTTAATAGAAGATCGCATGAGGGGATACACTGTTGTGAGCGTGTGAAAGTTGTGTTTCTGAGAATTCAAGTTGATGGTTTTCAGGAATAAGGAAAAGGTCCTGTTGAAGTGGCTGGTGTGACAGTCTGGTAACAGATAACATCTATATTCAAACCGTCAAAGGATATTTTATGATCGAAATACTAAATTAAACCCATAACCAGGTCAAGCAGTTCACATAAGAGCTAGCCATTTCTCCACCTTGCAGCTTGCAACAAGAACCACAGGTTGCCCAAGATCAGAACTGGGAAAACGGGTTAGAATAAAACCACGTTCAGTTTGTTCAGGCCAGCAGGCTTAGACTATCAGGTTCAACACAAGCAGATAGTTCGTTTAAAAGAGGCTATTTGATAAATCTTGATAAGGCTAGGTAATTGGGACATCGAAACTAATTTCACAAGCTGACCTGTTGTTTTGCAATTGCATCATCCAGATGTCGGAGCTCAGCGCGGTTACGAAGATTAATCTCCTCAAGCTCAAACATTGCCTTTTGTAAGTTTATCCTTTCCTGAACGTTTTCACTGGTTTCTTGGCTCAGTAAATTTAACCAAGACAACTCATCATCTGCAACTTTTGCAGTGGGTCTGACATTAAGTTGGGACTCCTTTTCAGCCAATTCCTTCTTCAAGCGACAAACCTCTATCTGCAATATCAAATTAGTTGAATGAGACTGCATATTGTAGTCAAGTGAAACACGTAAAACACAAAAGTGCAAGGAAAACCTGAAGACTGTCAATCATCCGCTGGTAATCTGACACGTGGGTGTCAATTGTGCCAATATTTTTCTGAAAAAAGAAAACACCAATAACATGAACTACTAGCAGCAGGAGTGACACTTCAAGCAGAATAGTCTATCCCAAGATGCACAGATCACAAAAAAGCAGCATATTGCAATTGAATAAGAACCAATGAAACAAAAGAATCAGTGAAAATGAACTAGTTACACGTGAATAAGATTTAACATGACAGAATATCCGATAAAAGGAGGGAGATCGGTATAAGAAACGGTAGAATCCTGAAAATTGAATTTCACTGCAAAAATGTCAAGTGATGTCATAAAATGAATATCAGATAAAACAAGTGAGAAAAACTCATCAACAAATTATGGTCATAAAATACATTTATGTCGACGGAATTCAAGGCCTGCACAATGTTCATATGTGTGTCTATCTAGACTTTCTAACCTGAATGTGTGTCTTTATTTCCTTGGCTCGGTCAGCATACTTTAAAGTATTGACTGTGTGATGATATTGACTATCAGCAGGAGATATTGTAGCCACCATAACTGTTTGAGAGTTACCACTCAGACCATCTTTAAGGATCCGTGTCAATTTGCTGAAAGATTTTTTATTAGATGTGTAAGCAAAGAGAATCCTGACTACAAAATGATGAATCCCACCAACCTATTCCGATAAGGAACGTAGGCCAGGCCCTTCTTTTGCTGTTTCCCTAAGGCATTAATGCAATTCGCTAATGCAAGAAGCGAGCGGTTAATATTAGCTCCATCTCTGAGCTTCTGCCCTCCATTGTTTGTCTCAGAAGCTCGTTCACTGCCAGCAAGATCCACAAGTGCAAGTTTTCCTTGCATTACTTGATTTCGATACTTGTTCTTCTGTTTTCTTTTCACAATAATCTCCAGAACTGCATGTGATCTGTTTTTAGAAAACAAAACATCATAAAACAGCCAAGGTTTATGAAACAACATTGGAGAAAGTATTGTCGCGGTTACTGCAATATTTTCTTTGAGTTGGGCATCCATAAGCAAAAGCCATCACCAATCACAACCAAATATCTATACTTCAAAGGCTATTAATCTGTAGCTATCCCTCATTTATCATTCTGCATTTCATACATCAAGCAAGAAGATAAACATAAGTCATGTGCCTTCGTTACCTTGACGATGTTGCATTAGCCTCTGTGCTCTCTGTTTTTCTTCGGCTGTTTCCCAGATTGAGAAGTTCAAGTATCTTATCCGCTGAGTTAACCTATTTTCAAAAATATATCTAAGGTTGTATTGACAGGAAAAAGTTGGTGCTCTAAAAACCACAAGCATGGTGTGCATTTTACATGTGAGTAAGATATTAATAAGCAGCCAAATAAGCTAGAAAGATTGACACAATTTGGCGACACAAGGAACCGATATATGATGAACAAATCTATAAATTAACTGCAACTGGATGGTTCAAATGACTGAAACATCAAAGAGCTTTGCTTATTTGGCATCCATACTCTACATTCAACTTTTAAAAAAAATGGAGACAAAGTAAGTCCTGCCCCCATAAATTGCAGAGGAAAATACATGTTTATTTTTTCTTTTGCTTTGTGCCTGCGTTGTCACAACCGATACCAATTTCTCCTGAGTTTTTGTTGCTGCTTAATTTTTTGCTTTGAATTGAGTTAGCATGAGATATACAATTTCTTAAAATAATGAGTATAACACTCTGAAGAAATTGTTTAGCATCAATCTTGGCCATTTAATGAGTATGCATCAACCAAAGAGTTTCTCAACTTTGCAGTCATAATCCTGTTCTAACTGTTTAATCCGGAGGTGGCACTAAAAGAAGACTCCTCGGAAAATTTATTGCATTAACTAAGTATTACATGCTTCAAATCAGACATGACTTGATCCAGGAAAATACTAACACTACTAGCAAGAATTGGCAAACTGATGCAGATTCTAGAAGAGCAGAGGCAAACTAAGAGAAAATGTAGTTTATAGGGCAATGTGATGCAGAGAGTAGAGCAAAACTATGTTTTTTTCCAAAATTGAGCTGGTCACATGTGAGAGAATCAATATTTTATAAACATCCAGGTACACCGTATGCCTACATTTGTATCTGCTTTGTGTTGCCATAACCAAACAGAAGTCAAAACCAGTTAATATCTTCATTGGTAGAAGGCCAACAAAGATGATTAAGAAAAAATAAATTGACTGGGAAAGTTCCATGAGCATCGATCAATGCATTGGTCGTTGGACTAAGTCCCTCACAAGTAAATTGAAGGATTTGCGAGTAGGGAGGCCAACCACCCACTCTGCAGCCCAGCTAATATAGCAAACAAAAGCCCTAATAAGCAAAAGGAAGTTCTTGGCAAATGAAACTTGTAAACCAGAGAAAGAAGAAATCCTTTTCTTTGTCGGTAATAAAGAAGTATCCTAAATGCTTTAGCATAGAGAAAGAGATATAAGCATGACCGGTTCCAAATAACAACAGAATGCAAGACACATTATGCCCTAAGGGTGTGCAACCAGGCCGGGTTTACACGGAAACCGGACCGGCCCACCCGAAAAACAGGTCCGGAAAACGGTTCCCGTTTGAACCGGTCTGGTTTCTAGTTCCAAGTGAAAACCCACCTGGACCGGTTTTAAAACTGGCTTTATATGGAGGTCCACTTGCAATTTATATGGCCAGAATTCAAAGCACTCTATAATAAAGGATGAGTGAGGTGATCATTATTTGCAGATAATCTAACCCAAGGGCTTGTAGGCATTATAGGGAGCAATTTCCTTTTTCTTAAAATTTTTGTTCTGTAACAAAGAAACTACATATCCAACTGAAACCTATGCTGTTTTATCACGTCCATTAAATTATTGAGACTAAGATAATATGCTTTTGTATGAATACTTAAGATTGTTTGCATAGTCAAACTTATAACCTTTGATCGGAGTTATAAGTTTTCCTATTTGCTACCCGGAAAAAATGAAACAAAAAAAAAAAGGGGTTCTCATGTAGACCCTATAACCGGACCATAAAAATAGGGTAGGTTTCAAAACAGGGTAGGTTTCAAGTTTCTAAAACTAGGAACCGGTTATAACAGAGTCGGTTTCAAGTTCCAGGTCTGGAACCGACCCACCCTAGAACCGATCACCCCTATTATGCCCTACTCTTTCTGCTTATTCTGTCTTGAGGCCGCCAATAATGCATGCTTTTTTAAGGCAACTCCATAAACAGAACGATTTTAGGTACCTCCATAAACAGGATAAATCATCAGCTTTAATCCAGTGATTCACAGTTTTATACTCAAACAGCATTTATCATACACATATCAAAGAACAAGGAAGAACCTTTATTGACTTCAAGCCAGCAACAACTATTCCTTTAACAGGATCCTCCCTGAGTTCCAGATGACCTGATGATTTCTCTAGCAAATCGAAGATAACCTGAATGCACTGAAATTAGCTGAACATGTCCATGCCAACCATTGTGTAAGGAAAAAGAGACCAACTTATCAGATCAAAATTTTATCCTTACTTCATTGTAAACTTCAAGGTAGGAACAGTTAACTTCAAACTCATCGGAACTAGTGTCCTGCTTGATAAGGTGAAAGATTGTATGCAAGCTAAGAACCATAAGTCCTGGGTCATTCTTAGTTCCAACCATTGTGTATGTCTTTCCACTGAAAATTTTTGAGGGAAAAGAAACACAGGGACTGAATGATCAATACATCATCAATCCATATGATCTCAAGGGGACACAAGCTGAATTTGATATGAATCTAAGCTACACAGGATGGTGTCACTACATGAGCAACAATCAACAAGGAGCTTCATGCAATTTAATCATGCCCAAATCTATGATCCAAAACAGTGGCTATACAAAGACAGAAACTATAAAGAGCAGATTCTTACTAGAAAGAGTGTCACTATATGATAAGAATTGCGAAATATGGTAGCGCAGTTCAAGCAATATAACCAAAAAGAAGCTTTCATAAGCTTACTTTCCCTCTAATCACATTCAATCAGTTATTGCGACTATTTAGAATCTTAGACACAGAACCACTAGCATCCATAATTCCAGTATCCATTGGAGATCACATGTCAAGAAAAGCAAGCTCCTCTCTAACAATATTTTTGTGAGAGCAAGAAAATGGTCAATCACAAAAGAAATGAACAGCTACACCCTTTACCCGAGGTAATTGATTTTCAGCTTTATCTTTTGAGTACGGGCAATACTACATGATGAGGGAATCTAATTTGCCAGCAAATCAATGAGAAGCGTAGTCATTCAATGGTAATATTAAGAAGGAATTACGGACCCAAACCAAGTACATCCACATAATTCAACTTTAGCAATTCCAGAAAGCAATATCTTTGCGGCATCAAGTCATGATTAAATTACTCACAATAAGACTAGTCATTTTGATGAAAATGAAGATCAAATTGGGACAAAGTTAGATTAGAAGAACAGAATCTAGCAAAACATTCCACTGCGGTTTTACTAGAGGTGATCGTGGACCTAGTAGCCAGTTGAGCCAATCTAGGGCCGGTCCACCCAAAGGGAAAAATGAACGGGTCTAGCCAAGCAACTCCCTTCTTGAACCCAACCGCCCCAGGCCTGGTCAATTTAATGGAAACAAAAATATTGATTTATTTTTTATATGGCGCGTCTGGAAAAGATTTTTAGGCTCAGCCCGCGTATTAATCAGGTCTGGTATCCAGGGTATATTTTCCAGAACTGTGCAGAATTCAAACTTATCTTCAAAACCAACAAATTTAAGTTTACATTGTTTTACTAGATACAATACTCTCGATCTCAAATACATGCAAGCCAAAAGTATTTAGGAAAATTTTGCACAATATTGCTGACTGCAGCTCCTAAATTAGCAGCCTATACTTAGACAAGTGCAATTCACTAGGAGTTTGGTCAAACTATAAGACAAGGAGCCATGTTCATGGCAACTAGAGAGTAGAGAGAAGTTTTGAAACTAGACAAAGGCTACAGATTACACTATATAACAAGAGCATACCAAAATCATAAGCTAAAAGAAAAGTAAATTTATCAACAGCAGAACGCAGCAAAATGATCAACGCTACCATCATGTTATTAGATAGATGTACCTTCCAGTCGAACCATATGCAAAGACGGTTGCATTGAGACCTTGAACAACTCCAGCGATTGTTGAAGCTACACATCTACTGTACACATCCTGGATATCATTGACAATGTTAAAAAACGTTCATAATACGAGCTATTAGGCAAGACATTAGGCAAGACACTAAGTACAGATCAACATGTGGCGTAGGCTAAGACGTAAGAATATGAACGGGGGTGCGAATGTTTTTCCAATATTTCATGTCTTAGTTAGTAGCATGATCCCGGTGCCAATTAGTCAGAGAAAGCAGAGACAAAAGCTTGCGAGTACATCCACGTCAATCATGAGCAGCTGAACATACATCGAAAGGATAGATAGACAATTACGAATGCTGCATACCCTATTGGAACATTCAGGGCCGAATGCATGATCGAAACAATACTTCTTCTCTTTGGTTCGGTTCTGTATGCGGTCAAGGTAGTCCTTAGACAGGTCGGGATCTAGCACAAGAACCTCCTGCATTGCCAATCCACATTAGATTCTCAATGCTAGCATCGAAAGTTAAACAACTTCAACGACTTAGGCACGCCAGGCACACATTAGACCTCACTACTTACTCACCTTCCTATCGCTAACTCTAATGATATCGCGGCCGTAATCTCTCCGGGCGATGGGTCTACACTTAGCAGCAACCTGATGCCAAATGCGGAACACGAGATTCAGTTTATTCGGTAAAAAAAAAAAAAAATCCCCCAAAGCTAGCGCAATCGTCACCGAATCGAACGAAGCGCCCCTGAAACCGAACCGTTAAGGTGGTGGCGGTCCTCCTGGCTGCAGCAGCAGGAGCCTTTAAGCTGGGCATGTTGCACGGCTCGCATCAAATCCCGCGCCTATTTTGCACCACCGGAGCCGGACACTACCTCAACATCCGACGATTGATTGATTGCCCGCGCGATCGGGGGGGGGAGGCAAAAACCCTTAGACTCAAAATCGAATTTTGAAAACTCCGCAACGTCGAAAGAAGACGAAAGAATCGAGGAAAAAGATCGGAAGGATGAGTCGCCGCCAGCTGGCTTTCCGTTTCCGGAGCTGATCAGAGAGAACCCGGCGCCGAATCTCAGCGAAACGATGCGGGACCAATTCGAGCAGGACGGTCGCGGGAGCCGAGGAGAGTTCAATTCAACGCGAGATTTTCGGGGAATTTCCGCAATGCCGTGGCGAGGAGAGCGTCGCCTTCGAGAACGCGAGCGAGCGACGAGGCTACATTTGAACCCCGGGGCGGCGGAGGCGGAAAAACGGAGGGAGGAGCGATTCGGAAATCGAACTTATACGGACAGGAAAAGAGGAGGGGAGGAAAGCTCCGGAATCCGAGAATGTGGAGTCCGAGAGAATGCGAGAAAGAGACGAGGAGGGAAACGCGCGGTTGGTCGAGCAGGATATTGAATTCTCGCTGTCCTGTCTGCCTCTGTTTACAAGGAGAAGAAGAAGAAGAAGAAGAAGAGGAGGAGGAGGAAGAAGAGGGGAGGGAGGGTCGGCTGCTTCCGAGCGTACGGTGGCGGGGCGCATTCAATGCCCGTCCGTCTGTCCGTCCGGTCCTTTTTAGAGAGAGAGAGAGAGAGAGGGAGAGAGGGGGAGGTGGGAGCGACGAGCAGGAGGAAGAAGACGAAAAGTCCCCCCGCGAGAGACGTGGAGCGATCGCGACCTTTGATCTCCGGCTCTCTGCTTTTTTCGCTCTCCTTTTCTTTTCGGGGTTCGTTGGTTTGGGAGTTGGTCGACGGTGATGGGGGAGCTTGCTTTTTTGTCCTTTCGTTTCTCTTTCGCTTGTTTTCTGACGATTGGGTTTTTTCTTTTTGTTTTCTTTCCGGATGTTCGAGATTTGGAAGAGCGATTATTATTATGGTCGGCAGGGAGGGGGGGGATTGGGATTGGGATTGGGATTGGGATTGAGAGGTGTGGGGAGGGAGCACGTGAGTGGAGAGGGACGTATGCCCCCATGTGAAGGATCTTTGCCCCCTTTCTCATTGAGTTGGACTTTTTGGGGATGGATCACCAAAAAGTGGGGCGAAATCGACGCGGATGATGTCGAGTGGAAGAGGCGATCGATGCCACGGGCTCGGATCGAGTCCCGAATATCGTCCGGTCCGGTCCCTGCCCATCGAGAGAAACGATACGTGCGGAAGAATTGTGCGGGCCGGGAGGGCCTGGTTTAAGTCCAATCGAGGCGGGGCGGGCTGAACCTCGTAATTAAAAAGCTCATGTCCGGGCTCGCGTAAAGCTACAGGGCCGAGCCTTGACGGGCCTATGAGCCACCAGGCCCACGATCGAGTTATAAGAGAAAAGGGTGGAGAGGGGCAACAGGTGCGGCCACTAGGAGTCAGCGATTCAAGATTCCTTACAGATTCTACATGAAACCTGAAACTTACCCTCAAGTAGAGGTTCTCCATTTTTTGGAACCTAGAATCTATCCGTCGAAATCTGGAACCTAAAACCTATCCTGTCAAAAGTTCTTTTTTTTTATTGCATTTTTAGTTAAGACAAAACAAAAGCCAACGCAATACTACTGAACAAGCTTGACATTCATTAAAAATAATACAAAATACTAGTTTTCTTGACATTACGGTTCAAATAAATATACTTAAAATGAAAAATTATTACATAAATCGATACTAAGGGTGAGCAGTTCTATGTTTCGTATAGGTTCCTTACATAATAATAGGTTCCTCTTTTTTTGAAACTTGGAACCTATCGTATCGCAAGTTCGAGGGTCGATTCAAAAGTCTACTTAGGTTCCACCTGTATTATTTATTGAACAAATGCTGTGAATCATCACTTTTAATAACCACCACTTACTGTTATGATCCACCAATCACAACTTATATTTAGACACACGAAAATATAAAATATTAACAAGTCATAAAATTAAAGCTCAGACTAGTAGTTCCAAATCACATACTCATCATCTAATACCATGAAATATCGTAGAATCACGAGAAGACAAGTTCAGGTTTCCAGTTTCAGGTTCCACTTACTTAGAACTTGGAACCTACCCGTCGAAATGAGTTCTCCAATTTTTAGAATCTAAAACATACCATGCATACCTTAAAACCCAAAACCTATATGTTCCCATTGATCAGGTTCGTAGGTTCCAAGGTAAATCCTGGAACTATGCTCACCTTGGTGCCCACCCCTTCTAGATGTTATTTTAAGGGTCCACCCCTATTATTAAATATTCAATCTGAATCATAACCATTCGATACAAGCAGAAGGGGCTCAAGACCAGACATTAAGTGACGAAGTAAGTTTTAGCGGCGTTGATTTTGGAATAACGGAACACTTATTTAAATGCATGCTTAAAGTTTGTCACGCCTAGCCCCGCCCAACAACCCATGCCTTGGTATTGGCTAGTTCGGGTCAGCTTACCAATTTTTTTTTATGGATTGGACCTTTGAGACTCAATCCATTGATTGGGCCCATGGGTCCTCAAAAGCCCCAGCCACATCGCTCAACAGTCACAGCCTGAACAATGGGGGCACGTCTATTTCCACGGCCAAAAATGCTGTGGGCACAGCTTGTTAATTGGAGTGACAAAATTATCCTCCTACAGAAACGCCGGCGCCCCATCCCTATATATGTAGGATTCCTCTCCAATAACTCGACCTCTAGCTCATAATTGAAATCGCAATTGCAACCGACGTCGAGTCCTAGCCTCATTTCTCGTACTCCCACCTCTGCTGGCATTGCCAGCCATCCTGAGCAGCCTAACGCTGTGGTGCAAGTGAGGCATGGGTTCTTTCGGCAATCACCTTTTACACTTCACTGCTAAAGAGGCCAAGAACAATGACATCCATGACATTGGACCGACCATTAACAACAACAATGAATTTATTGGCACACAGAAAATAGATACCTTGAAACAAAGAATTACACTACATAAAGCCTCTATGGCCTGTAAGTGATGCCTGTTTTTATTGTATAATTCTTCTTAGCAACCGGGCATCGGGCCAATTTGCAGGCACTCTCTGAAGAAATCCCCGATCATAAAGCAGCTTTCTAGCGGTCATCTACTACTACGATCGACGGCTATATATACAGTTATACACCTGCTCATACTGTTACAACTACTCTACAAGTTCTGTAAAGCTGCATAAGCAGAGATATGTATGTCGCATGTTTCTGCATCCCAGGAGAAGTCCTTGTCCATTGCATCCGCCATCTTTCGCTTCCATTTGGAAGGATTACTCCTCTGAAATCACAAGCAACAAATGTCCAAAAGATACCACTAAGAATAAGATCCACTAGCAACTTGAAGCATTTGCGGGAGCTGGTAAATTTTCTAATCATGGGGATAGATAGATCTAAACATTTGTGAATATTAGCAAGCTACTCACCATTTCCTCCAGGGCTTGGTTGAGAGATATATTCTCAAATGTGGACTTTATGAACTGTGAGTACTCGGAGAAATCATGGTCAGGATCAACAATGTTCCTGTTCAGAAGCCAATGGTGAAAAATAGTGGCACTTGAACACGCTCCCAAATTACATCATATGGGTTAATAATGGATCAACGCACGAAAACGGTCACCTGGATCTGTCATCAGAAGAAGACATTGCGACTGGAGCAGCTCCATATTTCAATGCCTTCATCTGCAAAAACTTCAATTGCACCTTAATTATCCATGGATGAAGCAAATTCCACAATGGAGTCCTTTGTGCAGAGATAAAACAGCAGCTAGGAGGGCTTTGCAACTCTAGCTCCCATGAATTCTCAAGATCATTTACTCAATAATCGATAAAATATTAGAGAGACCAAGAGACATTTTATCAAAGAAAGCCATCCAATAGATTACAGAAACACGACTTAGAGTAAACTCAAACATGTATTCATGAAGTTTACTTCAAACAGTAGTTGGCATTGTTTGCATAATCTTAAGGGCCTAATTTTAAAAGTAATGCATTACTACAACCTATCTTCCCCAATGTTAATATTGGCACAGAGTATGCTGTGCCAGCAAAAACCAGATGAAAATACAATGTACTAATAGCTGATAAGCTGCAGATGATATTATGCACTTAACGTACCGGCACTTGTAGTGTAGGATCCTCAAAAGACTGAGACAAGATAATGTCAGAACCAGCAAATATCAAGTGGGACAGAGCTTCATCGTATCTGTCTATGAATCTCACGTTTTCATCCTGCCCATGAGAAAAATTAGGAGGGGAAGAATTAGCCACTCTGGAAGATCAAGTGCAGTTAAGACACATCCTCGCCCTGATATAACCCTGATATATGTAGCAATACAAGAAAAGAATTGCAAGTCCAACATTACTCCACTACAACTGCAGTGGCCAGGCAGCCTGAGAACCAAGCAGTCAAAAGCAAAACTTTTCTTTCAGCAAAAGAAATCTGATAAGATTGTTAAAGGAAAAGGACAGTGGAAAGAAATTATCTTTTCATGCAAAAATCAAGAAATAGGGTATGTGTTTAGACAGTAACAGCATGTCAACAGAAAGGACAAAGGAAACCTACCGTTCCCACCAATACCTTCAGATCTTTCACGAAAGATTCAGAGGCCCTATCCAGATTTGTCAACTTGTCTATCCTTGCCAAGATAAGCTGCACAGATTTGTCGATGACATTACAGCATTGTAAACATCTCACGAAGAATTCATTCTAAGTTAAAGCCTTATCAAAATGTTGCATCTGAATGGATAGAACACTTCTATGGTGAAATTACCTTCTTTCCTGTAAATGAGATTTCTCAATTTGCAGCATCTCAAAGCATAGGTCATGGCCAGTTTGCTTAGGTACTTTACTATATAATACTAACTCATTATCTCCTCAAGTTTATTTGTATGGCGGCAACCTGCCACGCCTTAAAGTGATCCTCCGAGAGCTGAATTACTAATTCATCTGGTAAAAAACAGATAAATAATATGAACCTGGCCAACCCCATGTGTGATGCTCTGGACAACAGTTTTTAGTGTCTTTAGGTCAATATCTGATACTTCTTGGTAGATCCATCCAACCTGAAATAAGGAACTCTGTTTATATTGAGGGAAATGCACAACGAAAAGCATGCTGAATTTTATAATCAAAGATAAACAGATTCTAGAACCATAGTATTCAGAAACTGGGCTCACTAAATAAGTTCCATTTGACATGACCGGCACTACTAAACCAATGATATACAAATCTGAATTACAATATTTGGAAGCTGCTATATGTAATTTCAGAAATACTATACAATCAAGTAACTCTCAAGTGATTTCAGATTATCCAACCTGAATATTGGGAAATAGTTCATTTGCTGGAAGCCCCAAAGTACATAGTTGTCCCCCCATTTATTAACACTATGAGCTTTTAGATGTTGAATAAAAAATATAAAGAGAAAGAAACTAATCCATGCCTAGACGGTGCATCAATTCAATATCTGTATGAAGTGACAATGCAGAAATGTTGCAACCCATATCCCACATTTTGCCAAGTAGAAAGACTCTACCTCATTCCCAGAATTGCAAAAACATTTATCACATGACAATGAAGGTATCAAATATTCATATAGATTAATATCTGACATTGGATGCAGTATTACTTGCAAGGTATTTGTAGGATTATGACAGAGAGATACAATAGAATGCAATGACAGCCTGCACGATCTTTGCAGCTACCAAGACATTTGAAAAAATATCAATTTCATGAAATAACTGAAATTTGGATGCTCTATAACTACTCAATGTAGAGTATCATGCACAGAGAGACCATAAAACAAATGAATGAATATAGATCCTCTATAGTTTTTTATTTCATCGCAATACTCACAAGTGCAACAGAAGCATCCTTAGGCAAACCCACATGCTGCTGCAATGCAACTTTGCAAATTGCTTTACCCTCCAAGTCATCTGCACTGTAGTTTTTGGGAAGAAATTTGTCCTGGAAAGGATCCCATGTGGAGTTGTCAAACCCACTGGGAGCGATTAGCAACTTGTCCCTGTGATGAAAGTATACCCAAGAAAAGCTATCAACTTTGGAATAAGATTACTGACAATATGAAGCACTGTAATAGGGAAAAAACCGGACAAAAGTTGCCTAAAATTAGTTTCTTTTTCTCATAGGAAAGGACAAAGACATTGTCGAAATGAATAGTCTACCGATAAAAAAAGAGTGTGCAATAAACATTACTTGTGAATTGCCAAGGTGGGCTCCAAACCATAACCAAAATTACGGATTATCTTTCCTTTGGAGTGCATGGATGAAATAATTAAAACTTTGTTCGAGTATACGATTCCACCCTGGAAATTTACCCAAAAAAGGAAAGGAAAAGGTAAGTGATGGTAAAAAATAACTTAAGAAACACAATGGCCATTGCAAGTCCAGGACACAAGCTTGATATGGATAATGTTCGAAGAAATAGGAATAAATTAATCCCTTAAAAAATTCAAGTAAACAAGGTGACTTTCTGTGATGGATTCCCATAATCTTTTTCTGGTACTAGCGATGGCTTTACTATCATTGCCCAAAAGAGCAGTGTGTGCAAAAATTCAAATAATATACTCACACATATATGTATAAAAAGAAAAGGCTTGTTGTACGATGAGAAAGATTTAGCTTTAAATTTAGAATCTACATAGATTCGTTGAATAAGAGAAGAGTTATGTAGACTCCTCCAAATTATTTTGATGTAGTAATATACGTCATTATTCATTTTATTGCAGGCATTGCTTTATGTGTATTTTTTGGCGAGAGGTGAAATATGTTTTGGCTGTTCTTTATAATTTAGTAAGATTTAGATCCAATAACAAAAGACAAAAGATTATGATGTTAAACATAAATAGTTTAAATAGCTCATAAGGTATCATACTCCGGCCCATTGTCACTGCTCATTAAAATCTACAAGGAGGTAATGCCTGATTAGCACTGCCAGTGCATCTTTATAGGATTACTTAAAGAAAGTCATTCTCTTCTTTGCCTGAAAATTAAAACTAATAAAGCAGAAAATCATCTCCCAACTTAGGCATTCATACTCTCTGAAAATCATTTGACAAACAGAGAAAGACTTTGGAAAGTAGGGTCACCCAAAACCAAGTGCATACTAACTAATTAATGGCTGAGTTCTTTCCGCACCACAAGAAAGAAGAGCAATCATAGCAATGCAACAGCCATCTGTTCAAACTGATCAAACTGCCTTGAGGATGAGGATGAGAACCAAAAAGTTCTATCAGCAGAAGATGATCTTAATAACGATGGGGAACTATTCTTGTAAGTTGATTGATGAAGGTTTTGGAAGAAACAGTAATTTGAAAGAATGAAAAAGTGCTCTTCTATCATTAAATCAGGAAGGAGAAAGTGAATAGACCTAACAACATTGATGGAAGTATGGAACGCTTTTCTGAATGAGCTTTCTGTATTTACTTGAAGGTTCCAAATTCTACCTAGATCAATGTGTAGAAATTCTCTCTCTCAGGATGAAATTTGTAGATTTTAGACACTAGAATGTAACTTTCTGATAATTGCATAATGGATCTTGAAGACTGGGCTAAGCCCAAACCAGTCTGGATCAAAACGAATAATTGAGGTCGTGGCCAAGTTATGTTGATCGATGCGAAGCTCAGAAATCTCTAACTGAGATATATCGGCCAGGCTTGATATTTAACAGCCAACTACAACTAGCTGTTCAAAGTATATTAATTTGGTAAAATGACAAATAATCCCAATCCAGAGCTGCAGACTAATAGTCAATACATAAAAAGAAAACAAAAGGCTGTCATAAAGTGAATTTTTTTTCTTTTTCTTGCTTCTTTTTTATAATAAATGAGATCCAGATGCATAAACCACTTGACAAGTTGTAAAAAGGAACTTTCAAACAATAAATTCGGTAAACTTATTTCTAAAATTAGACTTCTAAGAATTTAACTACACTTTTATCACATGAAACTAATATGCCAATTCATTCAATTTCTACCTAAAGAAATTTACCTTCAACAAGTTTACAAGGGATGCCCTAGCATTGTCTTGGAAACGATCTGGACGATGAAGACGAGCAGGTTCTAGTCCACTTAGAGCCAGCTTATGAGGTTGCTCAAGACACTGATTTCTACCAAATGAAGTCAATGAGGAGGTCCGGGATACAAGGGTCAAGCCAGATAGGACAAATAGCTACATGCCTGTGAATTAAGGTCGTGGCAAGTTAGTAATATTTTTGTACCTTCAAGTCCCTACAAATAAACATAATAAGATTTTGTTAGAAGAAAACATAGACAATGAAGAGACTGCATATAATTAAATGCCAGAATGATGAGAATGGTAAAACCTTTCCATAAGCATATTAGCATGCTGCTATAGCCTACTGACGTCCTCTTATTCAGCATGTTACAATGCTACTTTCTCTTCTATAATGAGTCCAGTGCTTGATGATGAGCTTTATTTTCTTATAGGGCATTAAAGTAATTTCATTTTTAAGAAAACTGACCTATAAAACAGATTCAGCAATGAACATAGATGAGGTAGTCACAAAATAAAATGCTTACAGTGGCTGATTATGTGATGCATTAGCCTTACACTTAAAGCCGCATGCAGGTCGAGTTCGCTATTATCTCCAGATGAAAGCAATTACTATGCTGATCTAATTCCATTTTAATTTAACCGCAGTTTTAGTATAGGAAAACCAACGAATAGACCACCTCACACTGAAATGGTTTTATTTTCTCTTTATCAATAGCAATTAAGCTAATCTTGTTTTGTATTGATACTTTATTCTAGAGAAAATAATTTGCACAAAATTAAAGACAAGGAGGTTTCTTTTCCCAATAAGACAAGGAAGTTTACGAAAACAGCTTCTTGAAGGCAGAGGGCGGTTTTATTCTTGAAGTGTCGATTGTATCCTCATTCAACTATATGCTCCAAAAAGAGGTAGGAGATGGCCTTGGATTTTAACATCACATATACCCACATAAAATACACCTGAGTGCGGAATAATAAAAAATGCAGCTCCCAGCTTTACCTGTTTCACAAAAATGTCCCAGAAAAGAGGCCCTACAATAGAAGTTTGCCAGTTGTGTATATGCAAAATATCAGGCTTCTTTCCAGCTTTGACCAAATAATCTAATGCAGCACGGGAGAAATAAGAAAACCTGAAAGTAGCAAGAAGGTAATGTTTGACACATATGGTATTGCTATTTGCTATAGTATTTAAATTTAAATCACGCTTTCAACAAATAAACTAAGGTTTTCAAATATTTGACAGTGGTTTGACAAATGTGGCTTAAAGTATAATCATTGCTTAAAGTATAATCCTTGCCCCTTATAAAAAAAGTAGTATTTTTCATTTATCAGCTTAAACTTTTGGATTGAATTTTCTAAAACTATTAAAGATGGAAGCAAAATTCGTAAGGTCTTATTCAGAAGCAGAATCAGAAGAAAAACTAAACATGTCTTTAAGCAAAGCAAACAAAGTAAGCAGACAATAAAGGCACAATCACTGGTAAGAATGGAATATTATTCCTAAGCTGAACAAAATATATGACTCGTCTAAGGCAGACAAGACATGCAAACATGCACTCGCCGCTCGGTCTAGGTCATCCTGCTCTTCCTTCTCTTTATTTTTGTAAAAGTTATAATTATGGGTATGCCATGCGTAGTCCCTAAACTTTCGAAAATTGGGTTTGATTCCTTCCGTTAAGTAGACCAAAGGAAATTGTTGATGTGGCATCTGAAATCACTAATTGACCATTAAGTGTCCAAGCTGGCATCTTACATGTCCAATTGCACGGTTCAGATGCTTCCATGTCTTCCATTAAGGGGGCCCCCAAGATGAGTTGGCCCACAAAATGCTGAGTTGGCAATCCATGTTAGCAAAAAAGAACATGATTTGGCAATGCCTCTAATGGCGGGATTGCATTGAGCGGATTTTGAAAAACTCAGTAACTAAATTTACAAAAAAAAAAAAAGATTTAGGGACAACATTGAACATCAAGAAAAAGTTCAGGGACTACCCATGTCGTTATCCCTTATAATTTCTGCTGAATTTCTAGACATGGGCTCACACTGCATCCTTGGTCTTGTAAAAGACCCGAGGTTTCGAAAAGCACATTATGAAGAAGTGCAACAAATAACAAATATTTTGAACTGACCGCTCAAAGTCATCTGAGTAGCCATATATCTTCTCACGGCTAAAAAAGGACAAGAAAAATATAGGCTCGATGAGAGTAACTCCAATACCACAGACGATTCTGCATGAAAAGAGCGAGAGGTTAGTTGCAATCACAATATGTCCAACCAAAAAGGTTCTTGTGTCCATTTTCAATTCCACATAAAACAGTAACCTGTGAAGTCATTATCAGGAATCCAATCTCTCTAATCAGAGGTAAATGCTACTGTCATGAACAAAAAAGATTGCAAATGACTAACCCAGTCCAAATCCTGTTTCCATGCAGCTGACCATTATAGTATGAATAGAACTCTGCCTTGATTTCTCTTAGCCCTTGAACCTCTCCAAGGTTCAGCCTTGCATACCTGTTTCCAAAGTAGATTCCTAAATAATAGTATGAGAAGTTCCAACATTTATACCTGAGTCATATCATGCTAGACTTACCAAATCAATTTCCTTTATTTAATGCAAAAAGCTCTAATAGATTTTCCTGAAACGTGAAGGCACTCCGACATGTAGTAATGTCCATGTGTGTATATGTGCATGCACACTAGCACATGAGAGAGAGACAGAGAGACAGAGAGACAGTTTAATAATTAGCTCCACGGCATCATTAGCTATCTTATTTTTTGCGAGGACGTGCTTGAGTATGTTGTATTGCAGTTGTGAATATTTGCAAGCCAGCAAGCATCTTACTATTGTCTATCAAGGTAGAAATCATCAATTGGAATATCAAAATTATGAATCCTGAAATCGAACCAAATCATAAGGTTTGGTGAAGAACCCACATGCTTTCTAACATAATATAAACTAAGATAATACATATAAGAAGTTTTGAGTAAGACCCATGATTAAAGGCGAGATATATTGATTTCAAGTACATCTGATGATTCCTTTGTGCAAGATATCACAAGACATTTGTTTTACAATGACAAGTATCATGCTCAGGAATAAACACAAAAACCATATGTGACATTTCAGTTCCTATAGGACTGTAAACTAAAATATCTACATTATGTTGTGGTGAAACTATCACAGCATAATCTACGTCGTGCAATATGAGATAGGGTGTTATATCATTTGAAGGGGAAAATTAACATATTACTATATAATAGATCAGTAGAGCATCTACTCATTTGCACTTCAGTCTTTTAAGATTCACCTGAAAGATACGTTTAGTTTGAACCTTGAATCCAATGAATATAGGAACATCGTTCTAATACCTATGCATACTATAATGCCTACGCAATTTCTGAATTGTTTGGAGTTGACAAAGGTAGCATTCAACTAGATATGGAGATCATAATTTTCTCTGGTTAAGTTTTCCTATCTAAGAGGCTCAAGTCCATCAAGAATGTATGCTTCATTAATGGTGGATTTAGCTAGGCGATGCAGGTACTTGATCACTTCCCACTCTATTATTTGAGAAAGCTTTACACAATATACTAAATTTATCATTTATTATCCTCCTCCATGTTTCAAAATCCTCTTCAAACTCAAGGCTTAAGGCCTTATCTTTTACTTGTAAGCAGGTCCTTATTTATCGAAAATTGTAATGTTTAAATTAATTAATGTAGTTTATAGTTTTCGAGAATTATAATCAGAGTTCAACTGAATGACCAGCTTTACTACTCTGGTGATGTGAACATGAACTCTTATTCCATCCTTCCAGCAACGTCTTATGTTAAGTATATGCTACCACAAACGAAAAAGTTTCAAAAGAAGATTTTACTAAGAATTGGTATATCATAAATAAATTGTTGCATGCACTTGCAGAAATAAAGCATGAAAGAGAAGGTCCTTCATTACTTGGGTAAAATAACCTCTACAGTGTGGCCCTTTCTTTGTAGTGCACGGCTCAACCCTGTTACATATGATGCCAAAGATCCAACATAGACCAAAGGTTCCATTTCAGTGCATATCTGAACAATGTGAAAACCATTCCTGAAGAGAAAAGACATCAACTGCAAAATTAGTGGGGATCACAGATAATTGTTGAAAGAAATATGCAAGTCAATGGAAATTATGAGTGTACTCGATGGAGGATTAAAAAGAAAGCACATCAAGGGGATGCTATGATTTAAAACAAGAAAAGAATATGGTGCCACATGTCGTGATCTCCTGTCCTAGTGATGATGAAATATTTTACAGCACATGAAAAAACCAGTATATATCTCCTAGACAAACCTACCTTTTGCTTCCATCTGCAAATTGGCGAAGTTTCTCAAGAAGCTCTGAATCTCTTTGGTCCAGGACATCAGAGAAGACATCAGCTATACTAACTTTGCCATCCATGATTAGCCTCCTCCAATTGGATGCGTCCACAATATTGACCTTTTGTGTGAGGACCATTGAGTCTATTCGATGCAGCAACTCCCACAAAATTGATAGCCTATCCTGCATAGATTGAGACCAACATGAGATAGAAATCCCTACAAAAGATGATAGCAAAACATAGTTGACCGAAGACTCAGTGCCTCTAGTAGGAAGGGAAGCTTCTGGCTGTCAAAGAGGGATGAATATACAAATACAAATTGAAGGCAGGAGAGAAAAGGCACAGAACCATGCGTGACCATGAATGGCTAAAATACGTCTTTGTTGCAAAAAGAATTTAAGGCAACAAAATTATAAGTATTCAGTTAAATTAATAATTTGAACGAGCAAAGGTTATTGTTCAGGGGGAAGGCACAACAAGGACAACATAAGGCATATCCAGATCAGATTAACTCTCCAGCCAGAGAAGGATAGAACTTACAGTGCCATTAGCTCTCCCATCAGCAGCTTGATTTCCCAGCTGAAACTGCTCTATCTGGCCAAGCAACAGTTGTTTCTCTCTGTTTACTTTTTCTAGCTCCTCAATGACCAGGAGTCGCTGTTTGTTTAAATACAAAATATCTGAATGGAACCATGAGAAGCATCAGATTAAAACCAATTACAACCAATACATCAGTAATAACTAGTGCTGAGATGTCCGACAGAACTCTTTTCTTTATTATATTTAGCCTTTTGAGATGACAGACGGAATCAAAATCAACAGGAAAAGAGATAAACAGACTTTGTTGAGCTTCTTTAAAATGCCGCCAGATGTCGGCATGTTTTCCCTCTGCTTCATGATTTGATGGCTGACTAATTTCCTGTAATCAATGCTACCTGTTTAGCAGAAGAGCTTATAAGGAAAAAAATTGAGGATTGAGGAACATCACTACATACCTCTGCCCTCTGCTCACCTCCCTGATTTTCCGATCTACAATGAAAATTGCTCCAAATCAGACATCAAGATGGAGAGACCACACAAAAATGCAATACGTATTAGATGTAACCAAAGAGCAAAGCAACTCACCCAATATGTGAGGGAGTGCAATATAGTCCATTCACTTCCCCATATTTCCTGGAATTAACAATAGGCGATAAGATGAACAGAATAACTAACATATGAATTAATAAAACAACCATTTGATTAAAGAATGGTTCACCTTTAATGAAAGGGGAAATAAATCTCAGATACCTCAATAATTGGTAAATTTCAGAAAACCATGATCAGTTACACTGAAGCTAGAAAAATCACGAGCAACAAGAGAAATGTCACCTAAAGTAGACATTTCCACTTTATAATAAACTAATATGCCTACTAGCTCAAGAACACTGCAGAGATGCTGCTGAATTAGATAATGTACATGCGGATTTGATTAAAGTAAAGACGCCACAACATTGTTTCATGGTGTCAAGATATCCTAAGCTTATTCTAATAAAGTATGAGAAAATCCAGCATATAAGACATCAAGGGACCCCATAAAAGAACCATTTCAAAGTAAGAATCTATGAGGTTTAAACTCAGCAACCAGATCGATGTATTGAGGAGTAACTAGAAATGCATGTGTTCAACTTCACTTTATTAAGAAATAACAAGTTTTGTACCATCAAACTCTTCTAGTCTCTACATTACAGCAGCCAAAACATTCTCATGGTTGAGATGTAAAATCTTACTTTTACTTTTTCTGTTGCTATTCCATTCAATGAGTAAAGTGCTTCCCCAAAAAATTGTCAGTGCCCACACAACTATAGAAGCCACAAAATGTCATATAGTTTGTGTCCAAGGGAAAATCAAAACCAGATGGCCAACTAATTCATCACACCCTTCACCAAATATTTTTAAATGCCAACCAATAAACACCCACCTCCACTCCCAAGAATAAAGGGAAAAAAAGTTGCTATTGCTCCTAGGAGAGAAAAAACCAGTGGAAATTGCTTGTTGATCTGGCTTTGTACAGCCAATAGCTAGGTCCTCAAGTTGCCGCTTAATGACCGATAACAGGCGTGCAGGTCCAAATGGTTCAGGGAGTTGTTTAGCTGCTGCAGACTCTGCCTAATCACTGGAAACTACAGAAATGACTTCACAAAATGCCTTCCCCCTTTTCCCACTATCAAATAACATTTTTCTTCGGCCTCATCAGTAATCTATTTCCAATAAGGATACTGAAACAATTTGAGAGACTCCTCAATCTCCCATAATAGACTTCAATTACGAATTTCATCCCAGCTACCGCTAAATGTTGAACTTCATTTGTAGTTCACAGACACTATATTGTTCATGTAAACAAAAGAAACAGATTATGAAAGGGTTACATTGCAGGGGCCTTACCACACTGCCAATACTTCTAGGCTCCAACTTGATCTTAAACGATGAAATCCCAGAACTTCCTAATCCACATTCCCATACCCACAAGCAATTAAGTTACCTCAACACATCTCATATCTAACCACCCCTACCTTCCCTTCGCTATTAACACCATCGACATCACAAATTACCGTCAGTAATCAGTGTAACAGGACTTTTCACCAACCAAGAGATACAGAAGCAGAGGCATCATGTCATGTGTAAGAAATTCCAACTTATCGATCAACGTGAATCAGTCCAAATGATCAGGTGACCCGAAGTACCGCAACAAATGGTTTAAGAGGCATCCTGTCCAACTGCACTATATTCGCACCAGAAGATCAACCGGTTCGAGATTAATTCCACACTTCTCTTCGTAGTGACTCCCAATTTTCTCATTTCCCACCATCAATTTCAGCAGAAGCCAGCTCTCTTCTTCATTTTCAAGTTGGGTTTTTCCTAAAACCAACGACTATTGCGGACGAAAAAGCCAAATGGGCTTCCGAAATTAGGACCAAAAAACTACCCGACCAGCTTCGACATCTTTCCCAGATCGTGTTCGGCAAAGCACGTAGATGAGGGGATAAGCTGACCAGCACTCACCGAGAGCGACGGACTGAGACATGATTCGGGGGTCTCTGGGTCGCTGCCGAACGGTTCGGGAGATGAACCGGCGCGGGGATCGCTGCTTTGATCAGCGCCTCCATTAGCAATGGCGGACAAGGTAACCTGGAGAAACAAAGAGACACATACAAGAGAGAGAAGGTGACATCACAGTTCTGAACCACATAACGGTCGGACTGGGAAGATAATGTTAATCCGTGAAAATAATTATTTCTATTTATCTAGACTTCTAAAATTAATCCGCCATTTTAATAATTAAACTTACTCAACCATGAGCAACCTAATCTATCAATTTTCCTCCCATTAAATTACAAACTATATGACCAAAAAAAAATTACAAACTGATTTGGACCTAGCAGACATTGTTTTAATTCATTTATTGGCTTTTATTTGATTATTTCGAAAAAAAACTAATCATTGCCATGATCTATCCTTATATATTTCAAGAGTTTACCGATATTTTTAATGATACTAATTTTTATAAAAAAAATTATTGACAGCAATTTGAGTGTTTTACCAGTTTACCGCGGCAACACTATTAGCTAGTTTTAGTTATAAAATCTATTATCTCAGCCACTTACCAACTTGTATTTTGGCCATTTTGAAATCGTTCCAATCTTTTACTATTTTGTATTTGTGGAAATTACGACGTGTTCAAGTAACTAAGTTCTTGCACAAAATTATCAACTCTTGAAGACTATTTCAACAATCCACCGGCACTTGCTTTCGAATAGCATCTCCAACTTGTTAAATTGACTAGTTCTCTTATATAAAATTATCAACTCTTACATTATCAGCATTTAATTCATTAATTGAATACCACCAACTATTATAATAATTTATCAACATTTATTTACTAACCTTACCAATGTATCTGTAGTTTTTTTTTTGTCGAATGTAGCAGTAGTTTGGTTGCCCACATGTTGCACGGAATTTGATAAAAATTAGCAAAATAAGAGAAAATGTCCTTTTGATAAATTTAGTAAGTATGAATTTTTCCATTAATATGGTGAATACTCTTTTCCTCAATTGTTTTCAAAGTCCAAATTCAATTAGCATAATTTTATTAGAAAAAAGAATAACTCAATCTACATAGATATCTCTGGCAAAAAAAAAAACAATCTACACAGATATCAAAGGAGCACAGCCTAGTGAGAACTGAAAAATAGAATTTAGTTCAGTGGGCAGAGAACGTTTGTCATATGCCTTTTGTTCCATGGACTCTACGGCACATATTAGCATCTTTAAATATGTTAAGAGTAATCATGCAAAGGGCTCCTTTAAAGGGGTAATAATATATGCTGGATATCATGAAAAGATAATGAAATCTTATCCTTGATGAGAAATCAATTTATCTTCATATGTGATTAAAAAGAGGTTGTCTTCATTAAGGTCGATGTTGTGATAATTTTACAATGGCGTTTTACCGAAAAAGAAAATGACCAAGAAAAGAAATAATCATGGAGGAGATCAAGTTCTTAAAGTTGACACTATCATACATGTTTACAAAAAGACTTGACAATAGCACTCGTAGTTGTGGTGAAAATTTGGTGGTCTCAAAATAACAGTTCTCCACGTCCGTGCCCCTAAATTATTAAAGGAAAAAGCAAATTGGTGGTCTTTAGAAGTCTATATTGTCGTGCTTGAGAGAGAGATCATCCGTTAATTTATAAAGAATTTGAGGTAGAGTGAGAGGAAATAAGAAGTCAGCAATAAAAAAGTCTATTTTGGAATGATTTTTGGGTTGCATTAATAAAACCACATTAAATATCCAAAAGTCAGTTTTACATGATATGTTACTAGTTGTTATACGAAATTACAAACTCTTTTTCAAAGTCACTAATATGAAATTATCAACTCTTATGTTACACAATTGATTGTTTCGAAATTATTGATTGTTCTTATGGCTTACCAACATTTATTTGCATGGCTTATCAACGTGTCAAAGTCACCAACTTACCAGCTTTTATTTGATTGTTTCAAAAGCACCAATTATATCAATACTTTATTGACAACTGTTTGCGAAGCTTGCCATTGTGTCAAAATGACAAACTTTTATGGGATATCACCAAAACTTTAAAAGAAAAATACTGGCTATTTTAATAATTTAACTACATTTATTTGCGGTAGCTTTAGTTATCAACTCTTTTATGAAATTCTCAACTTTTACTTGAATCAATTACCAATATTTATTTAATTGTTTCCAAGTTACAAACCATTCCAATAATGTACAAACAATTCTTTGCACAGCTTACCAACTTATTAGGCTACTACCTGATGAAATAAAAAATTACCGACCCTTATTTGAGTCAACACTTACGAACATTTATTTGATTGCTCTGAAGGTACCAATGTTCGAATAAGTCTATCAATATTTTTTTGGGAACTTGCTGGTGGGTTAAAGTTACCAACTATGTAACATATTATAACTCTTTTTAACCACCAGAAAACTATGTAACACATTATACGAAAATTGATTTCCAGTTTTAATTAGGAGAAGTCATTTTCGATGTAATTATAAACTAGAGTTCTCTGTCCAGCAATATCATTGTCCTAGATTAACTTATTTCCCCCAACCAAACAAAAAGGAACTTGATGAATTTTTTTTTACGTAAATCATTTATCTCGAAATAAACGCAGCCTAGTCTAATGGAAAGTGCGGGGCCACATCTCTGGAACCAAAATTAGAAAGAACCATTTTCGTTTTTAGATATGACAAGAGCCATTTTTTTTCTTAATCTTAAAATGTCTTTGTTTCATGAAAAACTTTATGTTGAAGGAAATGATTTCACCCGAAATATGTATTCTAGGAAAGTGATTGACTTTCCCTTATTTAGTTGTGAGCATAAAAATGAGAGAAAAGAAGTTTCAGCTATTTGGTTATTACTTCTGAAAATAGGATAAATTATGCAATGCTATTAAAAAAATATGAAGGAATTATAGATTGTAAAATGAAATACGAAGCTATGAAGTTGCAATTGTTGGTACCGAGAAATGTTCGAGTGAACGATAAAAGCTGTACGAATTCCAAATATAGTACTTTTATAGAGTAAATATGGCAAAAAGAAGCTATATAATCTAGTAATCATAACCACAAACATACATGAAAGTATTCATTTTCTTCGTTCTTTTTCTCTAGCTTCGAAATCAGTGTTGGAAAGAAGTGAAGTGGTTAGTACAATTACATTTGACATTTTAACAAATACCTTCTGCGCTCTCTACTCCAACGCCACAAAATAAAGAATTATGGGAAAAATCACATATTGAAAGCATTATTCCATGATAAATGAGAATTCCGGAAGCGAGAGAGAGAGAGCGAGCTTCGTTGAAGTTGTAAACATGGTTGAAGTTTTGTGATGTCCCGTGACACAAAAGAACGAAAAACTTAGCTAATGAAAACATTTTCCTTTTTTTAGAAACGGATATCAATTTTCTAAGTAGGGTTCAAGTGTTTTCTTTTACTAAAAATGTTTTTTTATTGACTCACCAATTTCAATATTCCAAATATCGGAAAATCTAGAAAATGATTTTATAGAGATTCTTTTCAAAGAAACAAATGCACCCTATGGTCTATGAGTTTGGAGCCCAGTGCTTATATATTTTTCAGAATTATTTCATATGGACATCTTTATTTTTAAGACGCCTGACAATGTTGGTGTGCCTATCCTAATTTTGTTGAATTAATTATATAGGAAGCAGATTTTGTATCTATTTCTTCCCCCGATAGAGGAGACTCTCCACCACCCGTTCAAATTATTGAAACAAAAGTCATATCCGAAGCATCCATGAAATTGCTGATGAACCTTGTACCATGCATTACATGCTGAAAAACATAAAACCACGCGTCATTGTTTGGCTGTACATTTGACATGAACGGAGGGAGCGTGCATTTTTTCCTTTGACCCAGTCAAATTACGTGGCAATATCATATGGAAACACCGTGCCTAGCAAACTAGCACACCCTTCTATGGCTCTCGTGCGGCGTATTTAGTCATCTCGGGGCTTCTGGCGATCGTCTTTTCTGCTGTTCTGTTCAAGGATCTCTTCCAGAGTAGACTCTGAGGAGGCATCACTGAAGATGGCGCTGCACATACATGATGCAGCTGCAAACAATGGAATATCAGATCCGGCTGCTTGTACATACGCTTAGAAAAAAATTGAGGGGACGGCGCATTCATCAGGATTTGACTACGAGGTGTTCTTGAGCTTTAGAGGACCAGATACTCGAGCAGGTTTTACCGACTTCCTTTATAACAGCCTGATCGATGCGGGAATCCGTGCGTACAGAGATGACGAAGAGCTGCGCGTCGGGGAAGAGATTGGCCCGGAGCTTCTCCAAGCAATCAAGCAGTCAAGAATCTCCATACCCATCTTCTCAAGACGATATGCCTCTAGCAAATGGTGTCTCAAGGAGTTGGTCCATATGGTGGAGTGCAAGAAAAGCATGGGCCAGAAGATCGTGCCCATTTTCTATGACGTGGAACCTTCCGAGGTTCGGAACCAAACTGGCGGGTATGGACAGGCCTTCGCTGAGCACGAAAGCAGGGGGCGATACGGTGATGGAACTATTAGCGAGTGGAAGGCCGCTCTTAGTGTAGTCGGGGCACTAAAGGGATGGGACCTAAATAGCATGCCCAACAGGTTATTGTTTCTAAGATTAGGACTACAGCAATAGCTTGTATCCTTAGAATGCAACCTATTTCTGATCGAGTCCTTGCAGAATTTGTGTTATTTCTAGTATTGAAGTTGAATGCATTTCTTGAAAAATTAGAAATCATTCAGAAATCATGCCAATAGTGGGATGGTTCGCAGGAATTTTACTTTTTCTGAGTTTAGCTACATGTTATAAGTCCATTTCCATCCTTTTCTTGTCGAATAATATTATTTAGTTCATATGATTTTAATAAGGAATCTATCCAAAAGGGGTGTTAGATTTTCTAATTTGGTACGGCCTGACCATTTGTTGTTCAACCCAATTTTCTAATTCCGTGTGTTTTCAACTCCAAAAATATCAGGCGCGAAGGTGACTTAGCGAAAACAGTCGTCAAGGAGGTTTTCAGTGAGTTGAAAAAGGGTTACTTGGCATTACCGGATTGCTTGGTTGAAGTCGACAATCACGTGAGTGAGATCATGAGAATGATTGGCCCTCAGACACATGAAACACGGATTGTTGCTATCCATGGAATGGGTGGCGCTGGAAAGACCACTCTTGCCAAAATCATCTACAATAAACTTTTTCCTGATTTTGAGCATCGTTGTTTCCTTTCTAACATTCGAGAAACTTCAAAGGTAAAGGGTGTTGAGTACTTGCAGGATCGGCTGATCTCCAACATCTTCAAATGGCTATGGAAAGATATAAGCATAAGCAACACAGACGAAGGGATTGAGATGATTAAAGATAGGCTGCGTGATAAAAGGCTTCTCCTTCTCCTTGATGATGTTGACAGAAAGAATCAATTGAGTGCACTTATGGGCAAGCGTGATTGGTTCGGTGAAGGAAGTAAGGTTATCATCACTAGTAGAAACAAAGAGGTTCTCAACCTTCCTGAAGTGGATTGGACTTATGAACTTAACTTCATGGATTTCGACAAATCTCTTCGACTTTTCAGCAAACATGCCTTCAGAAGAGATCGTCCCTTGGATGATTATCTCGCCCACTCCAGAAAGGCGGTAAGCATTGCTGGAGGTCTTCCTTTAGCTCTCGAGCTTATAGGCTCGCTTTTATCATGCAACAGTAAAGAAAAGTGGGATGCCATACTGAAAAAGTTGGAAATAATTCCTCATGAGGAAGTCAGCAGTAAGCTAAAGATAAGTTATGAGGCATTAAATGATCGGCAAAAGCACATATTTCTCGATATAGCTTGTTTTTTCATTGGATGTGACAAAGAAGTTGCAATCCACATGTGGGATGAGACTGAATTTTTTCCAGAAGAAGCTTTGGAAGTTCTGCAGCATATGTCCTTGATAAAGATCGTTGAAAAAAATACGTTGTGGATGCATGATCTACTAAGGGACCTGGGGCGAGAAATCATCCGCCAAGATAGTAATATGGTAACAGAGAAGGAGACTAGGGTGTGGGATGCTGATGAAGCGTTAGATTTGCTGATGACAAAACAGGTAAAAGCTCCCTGCTACCACTACAATTTGGCTACTTTCTCTTTTATGATGACACAAAACATGAGGGGTCAATAATGTGTTTTCTTTTTGGCAGGAAAAGGAAAAAGTTGAAGCTCTCTGGATCCAGTTTAGCCATCCGACAGAACACCATCTTGCAGATGAGGACTTCATGAGACTTCCAAATCTAAGGTTCCTTGCAGTTGATGGTAGGAATGAGGAATCTGCGTTTGGATTAGTGATGAGGAATTCACGGAAGAATTTTCGTCTTCTGATCAACTATTTCTGGAAGAAGTCGCATCTACTTCCTAAGTTGCGATGGCTTTCTTGGTATTCTTATCCTCTGAACTTTGACATAGCCAAATTATCCATGCGGAATCTAGTCGTTCTCGATCTAGCACGGAGCGCCATTACCCATCGTTGGGACGGTTGGAGCCATATAAAGGTGTGACATATGCTAGGAACGTTTATCTGTTAAATCCAGAACTTGATGGTCTCATGATTTTTTTTTTCCTTTTTGTTGTTGCAGATGGCGAAGACCTTAAAAGTTCTGAATCTGTCGGGTTGCGAGGAATTGGTTGAAACTCCCGACTTCTCAGGACTTGCAAATTTAGAACGACTGATCATGTTGGACTGTGCAAGCTTGGTCAAAGTCCATGAATCCATTGGTCAGTTACAGCGCTTGGTTTTCTTAGATGTCCGCCGCTGCTGGAAACTTGATGACTTGCCAAATGAGATTCAAGAGCGAAAATCTTTGAAAGTGCTCCGTAATTATGGCAGAATAATTACACCAAGGCTCCGTCTATAGATATCCGATGAGTGTCTGTTGGAGTCGACAGAGCCAAAAAAAAAAAAGAAAACTGTTGGAATCAAGCAGTATTTTTCGTCTTCCTCAATCTCTTCGTCTCTGCCCTCTCAAATCAACAAGGAAGCTCCGATGGTTGCTGACGAGGCCTTGCCGGCTCCGTCGCTTCGGACGAGCCATGTCCATCCGAGACCTTCATATACCAAGCTGCGGGATTCTGCTTATCTTCTTGGCCCACAGAGCTGCTCAGAATCTCGAGAGCACTGTGAACACTGTGAGTTTGGGAGACGATCGTGTTGAACTGCAGGCTCCAAGTTCGCATTTCTTTCCGGGAAAATCGAGAGAAATCGAGGGGCGTGAGATGAAATCCTAGAACCAGATTTTGCACTTCTGTTTCACTTGGGATACCGTATGCGTCCTTCAAATTTTTCTCCTTGGTTGCTTCACTGGGGGGTTCAGACATTGGGACCCAAAAATGCTATTCTTCTTGGGACTACTGGTTAGTGACTGTTCATGGCAGCGAATTTGAAGCCATCCTGGTATGCCCATTTGTGTTTGTAAGTTGTTTATGTTACCCAGTCTGATCGTTCATAATTTTCCGTTTCCAGTATTTCAAGTAGTCGGTGAATCTATTATATACATCGGTCAGGCCTTTTATGCCACCACAATGCAGTATACGAAGTGGCTCCGGCCAAACATAAGAACCTCCAAGCGCCTTAATGAGACGTCGCAAATCACTATGTTCTAAACTGCAGAAATCTAGTTAGTTCGCAATGGCTTCGATACCTGCGCTGATGTGCCTATAGACCACTAGCGATTGCTATTATTCCCTCTGTCTCATTGACTATCTTGTCGGGTCGTTTGGAGGGTTTTCTTTATGAATCGATCCCATTTTGAGTTCCAAATTGTTTCTCTTTGCTTTATGTTTGGCCTGATCCTTGCTTGCCTCGTGCTTCATCGGCACGTGGGAATCTATTTGTTTGAGATTTTGGGTCTTGATTTTAAGGGTTTGGCTCCTTAGACAGTAGAAGTGTTGAGGGCTGAGGGAGAGGGAAATGAGACGGGAGTGCACACGCCGAATTCGAGCTCGCGAGCAACTTTGAAATGTTTCTAGTATGTTCGAACGGTGGGGGTGGAGTTCAATTAGAATTGTGAATTGTAACTCCCTTTGCTCCTCCTATGCTGCGGGGGTGGAGTTTAATTAGAATTGTGAATTGTAACTCCCTTTGCTCTTCCTATGCTGGGTTTTCTGTTTTTGCCTTAATTATAATCTTTAAATGGTAGCATTTTGGCTTGAATCCAATCTCATTTTTCATATCTCAAACTGTTTGAATCCAAATCCTATAGACTAATGGTCTTCGCAATGTCTCCAAGTCCGTAGCAAAGAAAATTCCGGCACTGTTTCGTTTGTTTCAATATATATATATATATATATATATATATATATATATATGATGCAAACGGAAAGCATTTTATAAGAAGTCATTTATCAGAAATATGGCAATGTCTTCTTGTGCTTGGCGAATATGAAAAATGAATTGGAAAATGATCACCGCCATTTGGAATAGAAAACCGATTTGTGTTGTTCATTAGGGAATGAATAATTTTTTTTCTAGAGCATTTTATTGCATTGCTTGATTTCTACGCTTTGTTTGATAGGTGCGTTTTGGATTGATGCATCTCCTATTCACACAAATAACTATTTTAGCTAGATCGTCGTGATTCTAAGTCTGATTTCCTTGTCTCGACCAAAGAAAAAAAGGTCAGATTTCTTTGAGAAATTTTCACAAGCAGTTGGTGGGCTTTGTTATTACTAGCATCACTGGTCCAATTTGACCTTCCAGCTCCGACCATATCCGTAGAATCAGCAATAGACATCAAATAAACATATAAATCCATATATTTTGGCCTCAGCCAGAAATGGGTAACAGTAGAAGATATCATGGGGCTCATCAAAACCGCACAATGACAGAGAGAATAAGAAGAAGAAGACGCACTTCTGAGGCTGGAGCTAGATGAACGTTAGCGACAAAACTCGGGAAAATTATTAAAAAAGTCTTAAACCTATTGTAATTATGCTAATTCAGTTCTAAATCTTTTTTTTACCAGTTCAGTCCTAAATCTTTTGTAATTATATCAATTCAGTCCTAAATCTTTTGTAATTGTGTCAATTTAGTCCATCCGGCCACTTTTGGCCGACCAGCACTGACGTGTACGTCGGGCGGCTGACGTGGTAATATTTAATTTTTTTTTATTTTTTTCGATTTTTTTTTATTTTTTTCATTTCTCTTTTTTTTTTCTTTCCGGCTAAGGGGAGGCTCGCCGGTGAGGTGACCTTGCCGGCCACTGGGGAGGTTCGCCCTTGCCGACACAGGCGAGGACGAGCCTCACCCAGCTGCGGCGAGGGCGGAGCTCGCCATGGCTAGGCGAGCTCGACGTCGCCAAATTTGGGCAAGGTCGAGCTCACCTAGCCATGGTGAGCTGCCCTCACCGCCGCTGGGTGAGCTCGACCTCGCCAGATCTGGTAAAGTTGAGCCTTGCCACGGCTGTGCGACGGTGAGGCTTGCCCTCGCTAGCACTAACGAGGGCGTAGCTCGCCATGGCTGGGCGAGGTCACCTCGCCCAGCCATGGCGAGCTCCGCCCTCGCTGTCGTTGGGTGAGCTCGACCTCGCCCAAATTTGGCGAGGTCAAGCCTCGCCATGGTTGTGCGACGGTGAGGGCGGAGCATGAAATTTTTTTTTATTTTTTTCCTTTCTCTTTTTTTTTTGCCTTTCCTTCTTCCCCCGGTGGCCGGACCGGCCAGGGGCTAGGGCCGATAAGGGCGAGCCTGACCGTCGCTAGGCAAGGCGAGGGCGAAGCTCGCCATGGTTGGGCGAGCTTGACCTCGCCCACAGCCATGGCAAAGCTCAACCTCGCTAGATCTGGGCAAGGTCGAGCTCGCCTAGCGGCGACGAGGGCAGAGCTTCGCCCTCACCGGCGTTCATTGGAGCTGGGCGAGGCTCGCCTCACTAGTGCCAGCGAGGGCGAGCCTCCCCAATGGTAACCTCACCGACCAAGGGAAAGAAGGAAAGAAAAAAAAAAGAGAAAATTTTGAAAAAAATAAAAATATATATAAAAATAATGCCACGTCAACGGGCCGGCGTCGCCCCGCATCCACGTCGGTGTCGGCCAGCCAAAAGTGGCCGTATGGATTGAATTGACATAATTGCAATAGATTTATGACTTTTTTGGTAATTTTCCTGCAAAACTCTCATGTGTTTAGGAAAATTGATTTCCAATTTTAATTGGGGGAAGTCATTTTCCATGTATTTAAGCTAGAGTAGTTTTCTGTCAAGCAATATCATTGTCCTAGATTAACTTATTTCCCCCCAAACAAAGAAAGGAACACTATGAAAAAAATTTCCCGTTAATCATTTACCTTAAAACAAATGCCGGCTAGTCTATTGAAAAGTGGAGGACCGCATCTCCGGAACCAAAATCCAATTTCGTTACTCAGATATGAGAAGAGTCCATTTTTTCCTAATCTTAAATTGTTTTTGTTTTATGGAAAACTTCCGAAGGAAATGGTTTTACACCAAAACATATATTCTAAGAAAGTGATTGATTTTCCCTCATTTAGTTGCGATCATAAAAATGGGAGGAAGTACTTTTCCGCTGTTTGGTTATCACTTCTGAAAATAGGATAGATTATGTTATGCTATTAAAGTATATGAAGGACATTATACGTTGTAACATGAAATGTGAAGTTATGAAGTTATCTTCTGTGCTCTCCACTTCATTGCCGTGAAATAAAGTTTTATGGTGACAATCACATATCGAAAGTATCATTTCATGATAGATGAGAACATGACTAGTTGATTTATCAATAAGAAACAGAAGAAATGGATTCCAGAAGCTAGTGAGAGAGAGAGAGAGAGAGAGAGAGAGAGAGAGAGAGAGAGAGAGAGAGAGAGAGAGAGAGAGAGAGAGAAATTTGTTAAAGCTCTAAACATGGTTGAAGTTTTATGATATCCCATATCACGAAGGACCGAGAAACTTAGCTAACGGAAGCGTTTTCCTTTTATTAGAAAGGAAAATCGTCTTTTCCAATTAAAGTTCAAGCGCTTTCTTTGACTAAAAACGTTTTTAAGTTGACTTAGCATTTTCAATGTTCCAAATATCGAAAAATCTAAGAAGTGATTTCACAAAAATCCTTTTCGGCGAAACAAACGCATCCTATAATTTATGAGTTTGGAGCCTAGTGCGAATATATTTTTAAGAAGTATCCCATGTGGACATCCTTACTTCTGAGATGCCCGGCAATGTTGTCAAGTGCCTGTTCTAATTTTGACAGATTAACAAGCTGACTTTTGCATCCATTCTTCACCAGATAGAGGAGACTCTCTATTGCGATTAAATTATGGAGGAAAAAATTAGATGGGAAGCATCCGTGAAATTGCTGATCAACATTATATTGGCTGTGCATTGATGAAGAATGGAGAGTGTATACTGTGCATCGTTGACTTTGTCACGGTCGTATAATGTTGCAATATCATATTGAAACAGTATCACCGGGTCTAGCAAACTAGCTTCTAATTAGTTTTCTCTGGTGATTATCTTTTCTGCTGCTCTGTTCAAGGATTTCTTCCAGAGAAGACTTTGAGTAGGCATCACTGAAGACAGCGCTACAAATAAATGATGCAGCTGCAAACAATGGAATAGCAGACCGGGCTGCTTGTATACACATTTCAAAATAATTGAGGAAATGGCGGTTTTGTCAGGATTTGACTACGAGGTGTTCTTAAGCTTTAGAGGACCAAATACTCGAACAGATTTTACCGACTTCCTTTCTATCAGCTTGATTGATGCAGGAATCCATGCGTACAGAGATGACGAAGATCTGCACGTCGGGGATGAGATTGGCCTGGAGCTTCTCCATGCAATCAAGCAGTCAAGAATATCCATACCCATCTTCTCAAAACAATATGCCTCTAGCACTTGGTGTCTCAAGGAGTTAGTCGAGATGGTGGAGTGCAAGAAAAACTTGGGACAGAAGATCATGCCCATTTTCTATGACGTGGACCCTTCCGAGGTTCGGTACCAAACTGGCGGCTATGGATAGGCCTTCCTTGAGCACGAAAGCAAGAGGTGATACGATAACGGAACTATTAGCAAATGGAAGGTTGCTCTTAGTGAAGTCGGAGCACTAAAGGGATGGACCTCCAAAGCATGCCCAACAGGTGATTACTTCTAAGATTAAGACTGCAGCAATAGCTTGTATCCTTTGAATGCAACTTAGTTCTGATCGTTTCTTGTTGAATTTGTGTCATTTCGAGTATTTATTATAAGTCCATTTTCATCCTGCTCTTTTCAAATAACATTATTAGTTCATATAATTTCAATAAGGAGTCCAAATAACCTGGGTGTTAATTTTCTAATTTGGTTTGATCTGACTATTTGTTGTTCAACCCAATTTTCTAATTCCATGTGTTTTCAACTCCAAAAATATCAGGCACGACGGTCACTTCGTGAAAACAGTCGTCAAGAAGGTTTTCAGTGAGTTGAAAAAGGATTGTTTGGCATTATCAGATTGCTTGGTTGAAGTCGACAATCACATGAGTGATATTATGAGAATGATTGGCCCTGGGACGCATGAAATCCGGATTGTTGGAATCCATGGAATGGGTGGTGCCGGAAAGACCACTCTTGCCAAAATCATCTACAATCAACTTTCACCTAATTTTGAGCATCGATGTTTCCTTTCTAACATTCGAGAAACTTCAAAGGTAAAGGGTGTTGAGTACTTGCAGAATCAGCTGATTTTCGACATCCTTAAAAGGAAATGGAAAGATATAAGCAACACAGACGAAGGGATTGAGCTGACTAAAGAAAGGCTTTGTGGTAAGAGGCTTCTCCTTCTCCTTGATGATGTTGACAAAAAGAATCAATTGAATGCACTTATGGGGCACAATTGGTTCGGTGAAGGAAGTAAGGTTAGCATCACTAGTAGAAACAAACAGGTTCTCAACGTTTCTGAAGTGGATTGGACCTATGAACTTAACTACATGGATTTTGACAAATCTCTTCAACTTTTCAGCAAACATGCCTTCCGAAGAGATCGTCCTTTGGAAGATCATCTAGCCCGCTCTAGAAAGGCAGTAGGCATTGCTGGAGGTCTTCCTCTAGCTCTTGAGATTATAGGCTCGCTCTTATCGTGCAACAGTACAGAAAAGTGGGATGCCATACTGACAAAGTTGCAAAAAGTTCCTCATGAGGAAGTCAGCAGTAAGCTGAAAATAAGTTACGAAGCCTTGGATGATCGGCAAAAGCAAATCTTTCTTGACATAGCTTGTTTTTTCATTGGATATGATAAAGAAATCGCAATTCACATGTGGGATGAGACTGAATTTTTTCCGGAAGAAGCTTTGGAAATTCTGCAGCATATGTCCTTGATAAAGATCAAAGAAAATAATACCTTGTGGATGCATGATCTAACAAGGGACCTGGGGCGAGAAATCATCCGCCGAGATAGTAATATGGTAACATGGAAGCAGACTAGGGTGTGGGATGCTGACGAAGCGTTAGCTTTGCTGATGACAAACCGGGTAAAAGCTCCCAGCCGCCACTACAATTTGGCTACTTTCTCTTTTATGAGGACACAAAACATGAGGGGTTAATAATGTGTTTCCATTTTGGCAGGCAAAGGAAAAAGTTGAAGCTCTCCATCTCGAGTTGTACCATCCGGCAGAACACCGTTTTGCAGATGAGGAACTCATGAGACTTCCAAATCTAAGGTTCCTTGTAGTTATTGGCGATAAATTGAAATGGTTTCGTGATCTTCTCAGTCCGGCAAATTTCTTTGAAAACATGTTTCGGATCAACTTTTTCTGGAAGAAGTCGCATCTACTTCCAAAATTGTGATGGCTTTCTTGGGGTAATATTCCTCTAGACTTTGACATAGCCAAACTATCCATGAGGAAACTAGTCGTTCTCACTCTAGCATGGAGCCCCATTACCCATTGTTGGGACGGTTGGAGCCATATAAGGGTGTGACACATGCTAGGAACGTCTATCTGATAAATCCAGAACTTGATCGTTTCATTATTTTTTATCTTTATGTTGTTGCAGATGGCAAAGAGCTTAAAAGTTCTGGATATGTCGGGTTGCTTCTTTTTGGTTGTAACTCCCGACTTCTCAGGACTTGCCAATTTAGAACGACTGATCATGGAGGGTTGTATACGCTTGGCCAGAGTCGATGAATCCGTCGGTCATTTACAGTGCTTGGTTTTCTTAGATGTCAAGTATTGCGTGTGCCTTCGTGACTTGCCAAATGAGATTCACAAGCTAAAATCTTTGAAAGAGCTCCTTATTGAAGGCACACAAATACGAGACAGCATGAGTTCTAGCCGATCCGAGTAACCGTCTTTGAAGCTTTTATTAACGATATTACAACTAGACTGAAGAAAATTAATGCTGTTGTAACATGTTTATTGCTCTTTGTGTTGCGTTCTTTCACAGTTTCAGGACGTTTGTAAAATTCCGCTACCTGAATTAATTACAGATATTCATTCTTTTCTCTCTCTGTTAGCAAAACCCCTCATTTCCCAAAAATTCTTCCCTCTTTTGAAGCTTTTTTGAAGCTGAGAGCCTACTTAGTCTTTGGTTTTCTTTTTCTTTGCTTTGATTGTCTTTTCTTTTCTCTCCCCGATCTGCTTTGGAAGTTAGTTTTTGTAAATAAATTTCCTTAGCTAATCTTGGGTGAACATGGAAACCGGCCATTTGTCTAGTCGACAACCATCGAGGAGGATGTTCGTGACATAACTCCACAACCTCTTCAAGATTATGCCGCTCTCCTCTCCCGATTTAGATTAGGTCTAGATCTAGGGTTTTACTCTCCCGAACTAGATCTAGATATTGACTTGGGAGTTCCTATAGGTATTTGATTTGTGTTCTTTCAACATATTGATGTTAGTGTCTCTGCACGGTAATGGTAATAGGGACGTTGAACCTAGACGCAAATGGAGTGAGAGATCTCGACATGTGCTCATCACTGAATTTAGTGATCGGCTATCGAATGTTTACGACACCATTTAAAGGATGAGAGTGTGCTTCTAGTTGCAGATTGTGCTTTGTTATTTGCATTCTAACATTTACTTAGTTCCGTGGCTATTTGGGGTTTGCAAGGCTTGAAAGCCTTCTACGTACCTTTCGAGTATTATTCAAAGAAATGAATAGAATTTTCTTATGACAAAAAAAAGCACAAAAATTCGTTTTGTGAATGGTAGATACGTAACATTAATGTAAATTCTACATCGTCGAAATTCGTTTGATTGGTATACCATCGATCAGGCAACCGGTGGTAATTCACGAAGGATGTTAGGCATTTACGACCATCAACGTAATAGTAAATTAAGTTTTTCATAAATTCACTACTCATAATTAAATATTAGTGATGTAAATAGTAACTTATCCGTGAAATCAATCATATTTTACGAGGAACTTATAAGGATAAATGGTAAATTTACCAGTAAGATGCCATAGTTAACCAATATTCACGCACTTTGATGCTATTTAGTATCAATGTTAGCGACTAGCGACCATCAATGTAATAGTAACTTATTAAGTTTTTCATAAACCTACTACCGAAAACTAAATTTTAGCGTGGTCAACGATAAGTTACGAGTGAAATTTATAACATACCAACATGGGTTTGCTTTTTGAAATGGACTGACAAGAGATGAGTGAATTGGTTGCTGGAGGATTCTTAAAACTTTTTTCATGCAAAACAAAGTGTATAGGATGAAATAGTATTCGCAGATGAAATACGCCACGCAGAGCAAATATCTTCTATTAACATAAATGCAAAGAAACAGAAGAGATCACAAAATAATTTATAGTGATGCGGTCTTTCCTCTCGGCTTTCTCCACTCTCTCAACTCACTCTAGAAGCTCAATGGCAGGACTGGAATCCACTGGCACAATCTTCGAAACCTTTGATAGCGTCAGATGAAGTTCCCCCTCCGTGAGGGACTGTAGCTTATTCTACACGTACAGACCGACCCTTCACCCTATGCTCATAGCACTCTTTTACAACCATTACACCAAGATTCACTCATAATACAATCAAATAGGTAAAAGTAACTTTGACAACGTTTTGATCCCCTCGGCTACCTTCAGCTACCGCTTTGACGCACACATGTATGTAGTTCTCCAAGCATCCTCAACGCATTGGAGACTTCAAATAGGTCAAAACAATTGCTACAAAAGTTATTCTTAGCTCAAAACTTTTATCTAGAGCTAATTAATGAATTTTGCCCGACACTTCCTCTACTTAGCCAAAAATGGCAAATTCGGTCTAACTTCTCTATGTGATTTTCAAGGCCCGAAGCACTAATTTATATTTAAATCAAATCGATTTGGAGTTGGTTCTTCGTTTTCAAATATATGGAGTGCTGTCCACTCCGTCGATAGTGTGAACTTCCTCTACAACGCATTCCATCTAGACTTGACGGTTTTAGCAAATCTTAAGCATCAAACTACAGTAGAACTGCTTTCTCTTCGAGAATTACAGCAAACGTTAGAATAATAATGATCAAAGTATAGATGCATCTTTGTACATACCAGTTTCTTGGTAAATTTTCGTCTATTGAAAAATCAGAAATAAGCTTTATACACGATCTTTCTTCTGCAATCAGTTGAGCAACAAGACATGCATTTGCCAAATGCAAGCGCATGCCCTTTCGTTGTGAGCACCGTTTTCCTCTGAAGCTAGAATCTCCTTAACCTCCTCAAGTTTAGCCAGAATCTGTTGCCGCAGAAGCTTGATTTCCTGACTCGCTTCGGTAGGCATGGCTGGCTCCCGCCGCATTTTCCTTTCTTTTGCAGATGAAGAGGGCTGTTTTCTCTATGGAAAGAGCTTTTCTTCTTCTTACGAACTCCCGATACCTCCTTCAACTTCTTCTGCGGGCCCCATTTTTCTACGCCTCCTACCCTCTCTACTTCTGCTTCGACAGCTTCTTCACTCCCTCATCCACGCTCTTGTCCATGGAGATGACATTCCCTCTCTGCTTCCATCCATCTGCAGAAGGCTTGATTTGCATTCGATCCGGAGTCTCGTGCCCCTGCCACCCTTGGCAAGGACCTCCTCTTTCTTCAACTCCTCAGGAATTTCTATTCCTTTCTCCCACAGAACTTTCATAATAAGACAGCCATAGGGTAGTCCGCCAGAGTTTTTAAGAACTGTGCCATACGTGTGCAGAAAGACCGTGTGCAGAAAGACCGTGTGCGCGCGAGACTAAAAGGGAAGCCGTATATGATGGCCCAAAGTAGTTTGGCCTCTTACTTTATCACGTTATTTGTGAAATGTCCGTTTGTTTCGTGAAAAAATTAAAGATTTGGAGATTATTTTTCGAAAAATAGCCGATTGTATTGCGTACAAAAGATAAATTAATGAAGCATACTTTCATCAATCGCAAGAATAGTTAAGTGTAAATTATTGTTGATAATGAAAATATTTTTCCGTTGACTAATATTTTTAAGAAAAAAAAACTGATATAAATTAAGTCACAAACCTTTTTGCAATCAAGTTCTTTTGTCTATGTTCTGCTCAAGACTTACCTACATGACATCCTTAATTGCACCTTTTTACCATAAATTTAAGGATTTGGTTGTATTTTTTTGCCGAAAGTACATGATCTAATTGAACCAATTGAAAAATTTAGAACTCGATTGAACATTTTGATTAAGGTTTTAGGTCCCAATTGAAGCAATTAATTTAGGACTTGACTGCACCGTACACAAGTTTAGGACTCTTACGGTACAATTTCCCTACTTGAAAAGTTATCATTCATATATTATATTGTTTAAGGATCCCCGATAAAACACTTCCCCTATACAAGTAGTATGAGATTTGAAAAGCATGGGCTCTACGGTCAAGAGATGGATCTCTACATGATTGAAAATGATTTGATATCCTATGTTTCATTTATGAATTGGGCTCGCAACCCACTGAAACAATATTTTAGGAACATGTGGTAAAACTTTCAAATGCAAAAAAATTGAAATGAAGATAAGGATCATGATGAGTATGACAAATGATGTGATATAATAGCCTTCATTGTGCTCATATACATAATCGCATTTATCCTTACTGATATCGAGGACCGTCGCCATACATGAGCCGAGTCCTATAAGTACAGAGAGAGAGGATCCCCTTTTATATCCCCCGCTTGGTGCGGACTCGTTAATAGTTTCACCCTTCCAAATAACTTATACAGAGGAAGTTCGGGTACAAGTTGCTGTCACATAAATAAAATAAACGGGATACCTATCTAACAAAGAATTTCCTCGATAAAGCTTGCCTCGAGTAATCATAAGTTTTCTCCTTTTAACCCTTAACATTTAAACATAAAAGCATATATGTTACTCGACAAGGATCATGGTCTCGGTGATCTATGCAGTGATTTCGTATTCAGTCCTCTAATTGCTTGTGTAATTGTGTCCTCCGACATTTTGTTAATGCATTTAAGTCCTATTAAAAAACCCGAAACGTATAACTTTGATGACATTCAGGCTCCATCTATTTCGCGGAAAAATGAATGATTTGAAAAATATTTTCCAAAGAAATGACCGTTTTATATTGCTCCCAAAATTAAATTGGCGATAAATATTTTCATCGTCCACGAAAATATTTAGACATTAATTATTATCGGTAATCATTGGCTAATTATGTTAAGTAACACAAGTAATTATTTTTTTAAAAAATATTTTTTCAAAAATTTATATTATGTGAAATAAATGGAGCCTTAGGCATTAAATTGATGAGAGATGGAAGAAATAAGGGTAATTTGTTTTATTGTTAACATTATTAAAAAGAGACAATATATCGATGAGAGAGGGGTATTTCGGTGAATTAGCTAAAAAATAACTGTTTTCGTTGGGTGGAAACATCGGATTTTACTTTTTTACTATATTCTTGATCGGGTAAATAAAAATGCTTCCTTTTCTCCCCTCGAGCGCGAGCGGATTTTACTCTTTTCGGGCATCCTCGACTCCTGGTCCTCGGTGCGTCGCTGCTCCTCCGCGCGCCACGGCGACGCCGGCCGGCGGCTACGGCGAGGTCCGTCCGGCGGCGGCGGCGCCATCAGAAGCGGATCGCTCTCCGGTACGGTACGGTTTCCAAAGTCGTTGGCATCATACGCGCCATCGAAGACGTCGGTACGGTCGTGACTTCCAGGAGTAAGAACTGGTCGTGTCCGGCGGTGTCTCCTTCCCGCAAACATGGAGTACGAGAACAAGCATGTTCTCGCTCCCATGGTTCGAGTCGTGAGTTCAAAGAACCTCCTTAAAACCCTTCCGATTGTCTCGCGTCATCGTCCTCCGATGTATTGTGGAAAATTTTTGGGTAACGAATTCCGAGATTTTTGCAGGGGACGCTGCCTCTCAGGTTGCTTGCTGCTCAGTATGGTGCGGACATAACGTACGGGGAGGAGATCATTGACCACAAATTCCTCAAATGCGAGCGGAGAATTAACGGTACGGCGGCCCCCCCTGCTTTTTAGAAGGGAAATGTCGGGTAGAACTCTGTTGCTGTTGATGCGTTATGTGAATGGATTGTGGTTTGTTTCCATGTCTGCCAGTGTGAACAGGGGAATCTGACATGAACTCGATTTGGTTTTAGTATGATAATCCATGCAGTAATAGCCCATATGATGTTGGACAGGTTTTTTTGCGATACTGATGCTTTTTTTGTTTCTTTAAATTCGCGCCCTACTGCGTTCGGGTTGCTGTCGGCCCATGCTACTGTTCTAGGAATTGCTGTTGGAGTGTTTCGATTGTTTTGTATTTTGATAAGTAAAGCGAAGAGAGAAGGTTAAAATTTTGGAAGCGGGCTTGCTGGCTGAAACTGAGAGACTTTTTCAATCTTGTATCACATCTTTCACCTGAAAAAAAAAGCGCGGCTTTACATGAGCTGGCAAATTTGATCCAAGTCTCACTGTGAATTTTGAGAAAGAGAGGGAAATTCAAGACCCATTACTTTACGCTTTTCCCGTCCATTCCATCATCTTCTCCATCCTAGACAAGGGAATATAAAAATCTCCCATTTTCTTTTTCCTTGCTCTGCATTCTTTCAAATGAAGAGTGAGGCAATGGGATTTTCAGTTCCCTCATTTGCATTCTTGCGATATTGTTCTTGTGAAAATTTAGGATACAAGTATAATTGGTAAAACTTGCAGGTAGATGCTCAAATAGAGAATAACTGGATGCTTATTTACATCACATTGATATTCCTTTTCAGCTACAAACATTTACTAGACCAGTGGCAGGTTCTATCTTATGATGGTAGTCGATCAATAAAATTTCCAGAGCAGATAGGTCTTGATATCTGGAATCCTGGAGTTCTACTAAGAAGCTAGTGACTTTCTACTCTGCTGATCATTGTTTGCATGCTAAAACAATTTAACATGAGGTCTTCTATCTAGTACCTTAGCAAATAAGAACTTGATGCTTTGTGTTGATATATTAACAAGAAACATCGAGTGCAAAAGTCAATGTGTATTGCTCAAGTTCATTAACATTTATATATGCTCCAAGGTGATATATGCTTGGCCTTGGAGATGACAATGACACATATTGGCAAGATTTTAGCTAAGCCAATTGTTCATTTAAGCCTTAATCTTAATTTTCTCGCTCTCCTTATATAAATGGATAGGCATAAGGTGAGTTTGAAAATGCCTTGACTTTGGGACTCTGCCTTGACAAAAGGGCCCTTGACTGAAGCATTTATGTTGAAGGTAAATGTTGCTTGGTATTTAGTATTTCAAGCACTTATTGTGGAGAAACTTTAAAATGAAGCTAAAGGTAAAGAAAAAATAAGGAGAAGTGCAGAGAACTAGAGAATCGTAAAGGGCAGGGCCATGATATAAGGCCTTAATGAACTTTTAGCTGCTTAATAAGGATAAAATCCTAATAAGAAACATCAAGTTATATATGAAATTTAATAAAATCCTAATGAGAATCAAATCCTTAAAGATTTAAGACTGGTAATATATGTATGAGATGAATCCTAATCCCTTAGGACTCTTATTTGATTTGCGAAGTCCATCTTCCACCAAAACTTTGTAGGAACGTCAATATCTGAACACATATCATCTTGCATGGTTTTGTTGGCTGCATCAGAATTCTTGTGGAGAAAATTTCTCTTCCCTGAAGTATTATTTTTCCTCTTTGATCAGAGCGCATTGGTTCGACAGATTTTGTGGAGAAAGGAACAGAGAATGTTGTTTTTAGAACCTGCAAGCAAGAACAGGATCGGGTAGTCTTTCAAATGGGTACTTCTGATGCTGTGAGGGCTCTACGTGCTGCAGAAATGGTGTACGTGACATGTGATATTTTGCCTTGCAATACGATAGCGTGTTAGTTTAACAACTTCCTCTGACAATTGATTTGCATATCCAACATAGATTTGGGTTTTCCTCTGATACTTTGTTTTTCTTGAGTTGAGTGATTCACTTTAATGGCATTTGAAGATTCTTCTGGGAAGCTATCAAGCAGTCATTTATCTTGCTACGCACTTTTAGTTATGCTGTCACACCAATTGAGAGCTCTGAAATGCTGATTTGCTGCCGGTCATGAAGTACAAGTCACATAAGTAGGCTGGATGCTGGGGCAATCTTGGTACTTCATTAGTTTTAGTATCGTCACACTTCAACAAGAGTGAATAGTCAATGGAGCAGGATTTACTATAAAATAAGTTTTTGCAGTTTGTTTCTTGAAATAAACTAGATTGTCTCGCAATGATTTCGTTTCATTTGATTTGCAGTAGGATGACCCGGAATGTTACAGGCATTGCTGGAAATGCCCTTATATGTAAATTCCATGAAATGAAGCGAACGTTATCAATGGGATTGTGAAACTCATTTCTTTTGAATATGGCCGCAGAATGCTATCTCTGCTAGCATCTCTGAGATTCGTGGGGAAATATTATTAATTGAAAAGAATGACAGATTTTAATCCTAAGGAGGAATGGATGAAATAGGTGAGAGAATTTTAACCAAATATATATAAGTAATACCTAAAGAGGATCAATTGGAAGTTTGTAAAAGGTTGCAAGTGTATCCTTTCGTTGAATTTTGCCTTTTGCATTCACCTGTTCTTGTAGGGTTGAAATTTAACTTAATATTGAACACCTGAAACTGTTAAGACAGTCAAATGTGGGTAAGTAAAGTCATTTGAAAACATATATCCATGGAGTTTGCTTTAGGGGTGAAGGAATGGACATGTATGTGTGAACTAGTTGCATGGCATAAGTTCGATTCTGCACAACATTGAACGCAACCAATCCCATGTTTGCCCCACCTATTCAAGGCTCATTTAGGGGTTAGGGGTTTATCTACTTGAGATTGGTTTCTATTTACGAGAATTTCTTATTACTTAGAAATTAAAATTAATTTTACGTTTTGTGGGAAAGCAAAACTTTGGAGAGAGAGCAAACTAATTACTTAGCATAAGCTCTCCCAAACACAGCCTTAAGTTCGGCTATGGAGCTTTCCTGCAAAGTATCCTTGGACAAGTTTTGTATGTGACCTGTTTAAAGACACTACTCCTAGATTTTTAAAATTAACATGGCCTGGTAGAATTGGTGAATGTGGACCATAAAAGGTAAGGAAAATGTACATCACCTGCCTGTAAAATAGTCCATTGTCCCATGACCTAGCTCACTTATAAAATGTATCAAATCAGCTATTTCAAACAGCATCTAGAAGAATTGTATTTTCAATTCAAATTTCACAAAACCTTTTAGATGCATTAGATGTCTATGGACAAATTTACACAGTTGTGTTTCAGCTATATGTGAATTTTCCTGAATGTGTTGGATCTCTCTCTCTCTCTCTCTCTCTCTCTCTCTCTCTCTCTCTCTCTCTCTCTCTCTCTCTCTCTCTCTCTCTCTGCCTCTCCTTCGAAGTCTTGAGCAAAATTACAGAGATTGAGAAAGATTGTTCGGTGTTGATGGAATTTAGCATCATATTCTTCCTCCCCCTATCTGTGCTGAGTGCTGGTGAATGATTGGCTAGAGGTAGGGAGGCTCTACCGTGAGAAAGGGAGAGCCATTGAATGAGAAATGGAGCCTGACTTTGTCAAGCAACCTGTGACAACAATTTTCTTTTAATTGGGACTACATTGCTTGGGCTTCCTGAACTGGAAGTGGGTCATGACTGATGTTCCTCACAAAACATAATTCAGAAGATTAGTTTTTTAGTTTAATGAGTGTTTGATCACTTGTTTTATATTTTTCTTCACTCTTTTACAATTGATGTTGGTCTAAAATTTTGAAGAAGCAGTGCCGTCGCCTACCTATGCTGACATGGTTTTTGTTCCCAGGTGTAAAGATGTTGCTGCAGTAGATATTAATATGGGATGCCCAAAGTCATTTTCTTTGAGTGGAGGCATGGGGGCTGCACTACTGAATAAACCAGAGCTCATTCATGATGTACACGTCGCCTGATCTTTTGCTGGCTGTTACTGAAAACATCACTCATGTTTTTCTACTTCGGATCACTAAAGAATCTAATACAGTTTATAACTTTCTCATGTGCAATTTAGATTTTGACTACCTTGAAGAGGAATATGGACACACCAGTTACATGTAAGATTCGACTTCTGAAGCATTCTCCCGATACGGTAGAACTAGCAAGGAGAATTGAAAAAACAGGTGTCTCTGCGCTTGCTGTTCATGGAAGGTAATTATAAATGAAAACAACTTTAATGGTTATTCTGCTATCGGGTTTGGCACCCATCCTACTTTATTAACTTATTAGAGGATAAGATAACCATATTGACAATACGTAAACTTGTCAAAGATTATTATTTGAGTACTATAGCTTTAAATTTCATTGACTTAAGTAGATCAACTATTGCATTTGACTCAAGTACCTATAAGATAGTTAATGGGAATGCTCTTGAGAGCTTATTGACTTTCCCAATTCCTAACCTTGTTCAAGAAATCAAGTGTAAGTATGATGTTGGATGTGAATTTATTAATAACAAGCAAACTTGAAAAGAAATGAAAAAGCCTCTTACAGGTATGCCTCTTCCACAAATTCTGCAATATCTCTCGAAAACTTATTAATTATGAAAGACGAAAGGTTTCCTCTACTCTGTTATTGCATTTATTTGTTTGTTAACATGTTATGATTATCACCTAAATCCGGCAAAAGTTTAGATACGTAGCTGTTACAACAACTTAGATTTGCACTTGTAAAGTTTGATATTATGGAATTCCTTGTTTGTTCCATTCACTTTGTCCAGATATCGACAAATCCCCCAACTTTTTTCCTCTCTCTCTCTCTCTCTCTCTCTGAGTGTTCTAGAAAGGTTTCCTTTTTGAGAGATAAGAAGATCCAAGCGCCCGAACTTTGTGAGGATTTTTATTCAAGTACTTGGTCAAGCTTGACACTTCAATATGTCCGACTGTGGTTCTGTCAACATTTCATATTACCTACCCTCTGCCGTCACAGTTATCCTTTGATTTAATTTTCCTTGGTAAGACGTGATTCATTTGATGACCTAAATAAGCAGATAATTGTTTTGGTTAGTCTGATTGGACTTGAGTTTGTAATTACGCAGCTAAAGACAAGTTGCATTTCTGAGGGCTGATATGCAAAGTTAGGACAAAATGTTGAATTTTGCTCCAAGAAATGCATTATGTCATTTGAAGTCAAATAAGAGTATATAAGACTCTGTCCAATTTATCTTGTCAAAAGGTCTATCTGCAAGGGTGACCGTTACAAGGGTGGGAAGTGGGCAGTGTGTTCTCCTTCAAAAAGTTTCCCAAACACTATTGTGTTGATGTGAAGGGGTGACGTACTTAGTTTGATATCTTATGATTTTTATTAGGAGCTTTAAGATTCTTGATGTTTTTTTCGAGAACCATTTGATGAGAACTGATAGTGCTAATGTAATTAGAAGACACTTTGCATGTGACCTGATTTACATGAAAAAATTTTTGTGTGCATGTCAGCGAACGTTAGGTAGGGGCTATAAGACTAGAAATTTAATATTGGGACAATGGGACCATTCGAGATATCAGTATGAGGATGATTGTAAATAGTAAGCTTCCTAAGACTTATCCTAATTCATGAATATTTAAACTCTAATTTCTCTTGGAGGCAGATTTGGAAGGCTAAGGTTCCTACAAACACAACTTACTTTGCTTGGACAGCTTTTTTCGGTGAGATTTTGACTAAAGGAAACTTTAAGATCTATAGGTGTTATTATAGTGGATTGATGCTGTATGTGAGAATGTAAATCTGCAACAATGTGTGATTTTTGGCAATGTGATTCCTTGATGATTGTCTATCATTGGTTATGGCAGTTTTTAATTTTCAAAACTAAGTCTTTGGAGGTGAACTAATTGTCTGAAATTCTGAAGATAGAATATTTTGGATGTCCAGCCCTTTCTGCTCCACGTGGAACAGTTTTTTTTCTTTTTTTTGGTCGAACCATGTAGAACAGGATTGGAAAGAAATAGAAGAATATTTCCGGGTAAGAGAAATTTGCACATAACTCCCCTCTGCTGTGGTTAAGTTGCAAATTGCCACTAATCATTTCAATTTCTTGTGACTAATACCTCAATTTTTAACTAGGCTCAAGCTTAACCTTAAAATGCCAGAGTATACAATTCCTATGTACAGAGTATGTTCTTTCTAATAAGAAAATGATATCTTATTCATTTAAAAAAAACAAAAAAAAAGAAGAAGAAGAAGAGATGAGCTGCACCAAGGTGATAACAAAAGGAGACTGCAAAAATGGACCTTGTAAATTTCATCAAAATTAAAGTGAAACTACCAAATTAGTTAAATGATGTGCCCAGTACAATAAACAAAAGTCAGTGCTAATTGCAAGATTTGAGTGAAAGGTGAAATGCAACTAATTGATAGCTGAGGGGAGTGTTTGCGTAAAATGGTGTTTTTGGTGCAGTGGGATCAAGGGTTACAAAAAAAATAGCAATTTGAAGATGGAGCAGACAATTGATGCACTTTGGTTAGCTTTTGGTCTAGCCTTGACATGGCAGACACTTGGCATGACATGGAGCCCAGTTGAGTGCCATTTCACCCCCAAAAACTTTTAAAAATTTGAGGGCAGAGGGCTTCGAACTTTGCCACCTTTGGTGGAGATCTCCGTTGCAGAGTGTGCAACAGTGGTAGATGGTTGCGCAACCCTATGTGGGTGCTGGTAGAGGGTCGCAAGACCCTTTTCCGTTGCTTGCAAAGGGTCGCATTGGTCTTGATTTTTTTTTAGTTTTTGTATCAGGGCTGAGATGGACCCATTTAGACGCCATGCGATTGCCACGTGTCCATCATGTCAGCATTTTTGGCCGGGAATTGGTCGGATTCCATCGATCAATTACAAAATGTCAAAAGTTCAGTAATTGGGTGATTGAAATGAAAGTCCAGTGACTTGACAAATAGCACCTAATTTGAGTGACCACCTGTGGAATTTAGCCAAACAAATGGTCATACGATGAATTGACATATGATAGGCAGATCACAATGGCGTTGCAAGTTTTGAGAAAGAGGGCACATAAAAAGGTCGCTTCTGTACAACTCCTGTTGGAAGATATGCTGACTTCTGCACTTCCAGCAGATAGTTTATATGATTAATTTTATGATATCAACTGCCTGTCAAAGAAGCAAATCATGAGTGAACTCGAAGATTTTATGTAGTAGAGACATGAACTATTTACTGCATACTAAGCAAGTAATTTCTGGAATTTTGTGCCACCAATCTGTTGCACGTGACCATTGTTAATGCTAATTATTTGATATTTTATTTTTTATTCTATGAGAAATTGCAGAAGAGTATCAGATCGACCGAGAGATCCTGCTAAATGGGATGAGATTGCTGATATTGTTGCAGTCCTATCTATTCCGGTTATAGCAAATGGTGATGTCTTTGAGTATGATAATTTCCAGCATATCAAAGTTGCAACAGGTAAATCAAACGCATTCAATGAATTGAAAGATTTAATGCTGCTGAAAAAAATTTAATTTGTGTATTTGATCGTCTCCTACCTTTGTCATATCATGTGTGTGATAAAAAGAGCCCATGGTGAATTCGTTGTTGTGTACCTACACCATAGTAAGAATGAGATTCTGCATTCTTTGTGTGAGGATAGGTGGTATGTCAGGGAAAAAACACAAAAAGGACAGATGAGGCAATTTCAACTAAATGGAGTGGCCTTCTGAAGTTTCTTGCCATTAAGATGTTTTTCCAACCTAGATAATGAAAGTTTATTTAATGTCTTATTTTGACTGTCTTTTGAGTCTGTGACCTGTCCCTACTGCCTCAGAGCCTTACCATTTTGCTGAAAATGTGACGGCTACTTCTGTAATGAGCTGCTGAAATCCGCAAAAACTTTGAGGCTTCTTTGATCATAGGCATTTCTAGAGTTTTTCAACCAAGCGATATGAATCTAGAATAGCGTGGCAAGGAATTGAATGCATCACTAGAGCTCCAAAATGCATTCTCCATGGTTTGATCGTAGAGTTTAAAGGTGGCTGAGGACATTTTCTGAAAGGAATTATGAGTGAGTTTGATTTGGTTGAGTTGGTGACTTGGTAGGTGGTGGGTGATGCTGGTGGCAAGAGGCCATGATGGTGGCGGGAGAGAGAGAGAGAGAGAGAGAGAGAGTACCATATACCTGGTTGGAGAAAAACATGGTCTATTGGAGAATGTTCAAAATTGACCTGTTTCATATGTTTCAATTTTGATATATAAGTTCATAAAGTTTTAGCGGTTGGAGAGAAATTCCATGGATTGATGATTGAATAATATTGGGTTGTTGAGAGAGAGAGAGAGAGAGAGAGTACCATATACCTGGTTGGAGAAAAACATGGTCTATTGGAGAATATTTAAAATTGACCTGTTTCATATGTTTCAATTATGATATATAAGTTCATAAAGTTTTAGCAGTTGGAGAGAAATTCCATGGATTGATGATTGAATAATATTGGGTTGTTCATTTATTACTTGTCATGTGTTTTTAGTTGATATAGTGTGCATTAGTGATTGAAGAGGAGAGTTAAAAAACCGTCTCTAATTTTCTCCTTACCTACACTTCGCAACTTGAGGTTTTAAATCCTACAATTTGCAGAAAGTTTATTAAATCTAGACAGTGTGGAATATAGGTTGGTTTGAAACATGAGGGTGCAATGTCTAGAGTCATGGAACTAGTGACTGTAAAGTTGAAGGGGTGTAATTGTAGGTTTTGAAACTAAAAATGCCAAGTGTAAAGGTGACACTTGAGGATAGTTTTTGCGAATTCTCATAAATATGTTACCTTAGGTGCCTCGTCAGTGATGGTTGCACGGGGAGCTTTGTGGAATGCTTCTATTTTCTCTCCTGAAGGAAAAGTGCCATGGGAAGATGTCAAAAGGGAATATATTAGGAAGGTACTTCTTCAACCTCGACATCTGGCAAAATCAAGATTGTCAATCGATTCTTTTGTTTGTTGATTATCTTCTCTTTATGCTGGAATACTAGTAATTCACCAGTTTCTGTTTTTGGATTCAGAGCATCTTGTGGGACAATGATGTTAAAAGCACAAAGCACACACTTAAGGAAATGATAATGCATTATTCATGCCTTGAGCTGCCTGAGGGGAAGGCTGTGATCAAGTCAGACACTCTGGCTGACTTAGCGTAAGTATCATCTTTTTTCGTCTTTCATCTTCTTGTTTCAGTAATGTTGACAAATTACAGTTGCAGTTTCTAAATGCAATTATCTATGTAGTCCTAAACATTTGAACTGAACTGCTTCTTCCCTACTTTAAAATTGTTCCATCTCTTCACCTGGTTTGATGCTACCCCCAGTTCAAGCGGCTGGTGTGCAGAAAGCAGTTCAATGCGATCAAGTTCATGGGAAAAATCCTGCTAAGGGATCAAAACTTCAGAAAGTATAAAGTTTGCAAACTGAACTATCTACTTGGAACATTAGGGAATAGGGACTGAACTGATAGTTGCATGAATCTTTGGAGGTTGCCAAGGGAATTCATTAACTCAATCACATAAGTCATTGGAATGGCAATATTGTATAATTAGAGTTATCGCAGTTAATGTACTTTTACCTTTTTCTTGCTGCATGTGAAGGAAGAACCTATTTGGTCAAGTTAATGAAAAGATATAATCGAGATTTTGTGGTAAGCTGGGTGGCATGGATCTAACCTAAGGATATGGCATATATGATAACCTCTTTTTTTACTATGGTTAATCTATTGCAGCTATTTGAGATGTTATGGATGGATGCCATGATGTAAAGAAAGATTTGATTTTTTGTTAGAAATTTCATAATTATTGGTCTCCTCTTGATTTTATTTATCTCCCCCTGTATATCAACTTCTGAAGTATCATTTGAACTCAGAATTCGCTGTGCATCAAGGTTTACATCACACCACTTGTTATTTATTAGGAAGGATGTCGACACATATTTGCACAAACTTGATGCTAGTTGCAAGAGTAGGCTTGTGAAGTTGCGGATGATTTGTCTTCCTCCAAGGATTTGAGATGCTAAAAAGATATATTCAAACCATTAGCTCAATTCTCAAACATGTCGATACCATATATTCAAACCGTTTGAATATATGGTATCGACATGTTTGAGAATTGAGCTAATGTTAGCTAGGTCTTTTTCATGTGGACTTGAGGAAATATCTCGAGTCCCTTACATAGTTTTTCTATTTATAATGAGGTAGCCGCTATAACATGAGCATGGTCTGGAAGACAGAGTTTCTCCATCAAGTGATTGACTGAGGTCAAAATTTGAACCTTTGACCTCAGGATGGGATGCAAAACTTGTTCTCCCATGGAAGTCACTCATCTATCGTCTTACATAAATGGGGACAAACAGGATAGAAATTGAAAGTCCTTTGCCAATCCCTGTTAAATTAATTCTTTTAATGTCCAATCTGTTATGATCTTTTGCTGATATTTTTTTTCATATTTTTCAGGCGACTCTATGGGGAGGAGGAGTACTACCAACACGTTAACAAAACCAGGTTCCAGGTTGAAGTTGACTAGTTCTTGTGATCCGACATGCGGTCTTGCTCTTTTGCTCTAGTTCAATGTGAGGACTAGTTTTCTTCACTCTCTGCCCATTAGGCATACCTACGTTCAAAAGCTTCAAGATACTGAGAGCATCTTGGGTTAGTGCTTTGGCCCAAAAGAATGTATCATCTGATTTTTTCCGAAGAAACCTTTAAAGGATTGGTGTGAGAGCAGCACTAAAGTCTCAGCAATATAGGATTATACGACATCTGCTATAGCTTACCAAATGGAATTGGTTGTTTAGAAATATCAAATTGTTGACAATTAATGGTGTATGGTATAGTATTTTGCTGTAGAAGTGTCCTTTTTCGGACCACTTGTGTACAGTTCGTTTTCTTATGTCTTAACAATTTTCATGGAATTCTGTGTAGCCAATATTTGGGATGCCAAGCAACCATTAGCATTTTTCTGGATCGCACTGCAATGTGCTGGCTGAACACCATTCCGGAGACATGATTCATGGTGTTTGTTGATGCTGCTAAAAGGTTATTTCATTTGCAATTTGTGTGAGTATGACCCGATTGCTGTTTTGAAAATCAGCATGTAGTCAGAAAAATGGAGGATTGGCCCATAAAGCTTAGCGGCCAAATGGAAGCTCAATTGGTTCTTGTAGATAATGGCGATCAACACCAAGGGAACACAAATTAAAGTGAATTGACAGTTTCGTTGTTGTCCATGACTGCCAAACGATTATGCAGCTGAAGTTTGTGTGCTCCAAATCGGTCACATGTTTTCGCATTGCAATTCTTGTTCGATGTAATCGGCTGCATCTACATTTTGTTGTTGTGCGTTCTTTTTCTTCAATTGCATCATTGAAAGATGAACGGTATCAGGGTCGAGAATCATAGCTCGAGCTCTTGTTGCTGTGATCCACGGCATTTTCGCTCGCCGGAGCTTGCGCTGCCGAGGAAGCACTTAGGATTGGCGTAGCAAGGGTTTCTCCAACCCTCCATCAATTATTAGCCAAAAATCTTGGGAGTTTGTCTATTGTCCCGCCCTGCAGGATGTGTGCTCTATGCCCTTTAGCCTTTTGTTCTCTTTGGTTTGCAATCGAATCATTTCTCTGTCGGGCATCGGCCTAGGCCTTTAATCTTTTAGCTTTCGAGTTTTTATATGCGCCTTTACCATTTGTGCAAGTTCCATTATCATACAAATGCTACGTCCGGATCTATCCAATGCGACTCCGTTTCGAAACACGCGACGAGACACCGCATGGGATAAATTCGTTTCCGGCCTAACTCCGCATTTCGCCGAAACGGAACTTTCGCTTGCACGCGACTCGAACACAAAAAAGAAAATCATTTGACTTCGTTTTGATGTTCCGCTCAAGCGAAGTCATACGTAGCTGCTGATCTTGGGATTGTCAAGTCCCATTAACATGAGTGACCACGCAACCTCTCAACACATTAATTTAATCGATAATCTAAAGCGATTCGAAATGTTCTAGTTGACTTGCTTCGAGGCTTGCGAGTGTTTCTTGCAAAGTAACACGTTCTGTTCAGCCGCGTTCCTAACTCCAGTACTAATCCAATAATCTTTTAGCGACGGCATTATAATCATCGGAGCACAAGCTCGTTGCCGGGCCGGTGAAATTCGCGCGCGGATCATCGCCATGGCCACATCAAGTCGGAAAACTCCATAGCTTTGTGCTCGTGCTGCGAAGATGCCAACTACTCTCGGATACTCAGCAGAACGTCGTTCCAGAAACCGACTCCCTTACCGTGGCTAAGAAGTTCCGGCTCCGAATTGAACCGGCGAGCCGAAGGGTGTGAGAGCTCGGCGACGGAATCCACCAATCGGGCCTCCGAGTTTCTCCGCCGATGCACAGTACAGGATGCAGTGCGGTCCGGTGAGCGGGACGTCAAGCCGTTTTACCGAAACATTAGCGAACAGCTCCAGATGGGGGAGTGGGGAGGGCAAAATTGGAAAAAGGAAGAAAAAGGCGGAGGCCTGGCGGGGCAAATCTGTAATTTACGCGACAAAAGGACCGGGAAGAAGTAATAAGGGGAGGGAGCGGGGGGCATTCCGGTAAATCCGCGCCAGATCTGTGTTCCACCTCCGGACTCCATCTCTCTCCACCCCCCTCCTTCCTCAAAAGAGCCACGGGCGGTTCTTGCTTCCTCGCGAGGTTTCGTCCGTCACTCTACCTCTGTCTCCGCCCCTCCTCCGTGCGCGTCGATACGCGAGGTTGGTGAGCTCCTTCCTTTGGTTTCCGCGTTAAAAGCTCTCGTGGGTTTGCAATCGTTTGTGGGTCGGCCCCCGTTTCTCTTTGGTTTGTCGTCTGGATTTTCTTTGCTTTTTTCTCTTTCTTGGGTTTGGCTTGCCGAATTTTTCGTTTCCGGTGGAGCGTGTGTGTGTCTCTGTTGGGTTCTCTGCGAAATCGAGACTTGGCGTCGTGTTTGTCCTCGAGAGGGCTTTGCCCGTGGACTGCGTAACCGGATTCCCTTCCCTAACGTATCTGCTCTCTCGTCTGACCTCAGCCTCACTCTCTTGTCTCTCGCTCTCTCTCCTCCTCTCTCCTTGTCGCTCCGCGCGGCACGGTTGAGCTCTCGAGCTTGCAGCTCGCCTGCTCCGAGTCGCCGCCGCCGCCCCCCAGCTCGCCGATTTCGCGTTCAGAACCGAGGTGGGTCTCATTCCCCCTCCCCCCCCTCCTCTGCGTGTGTGTGTGTGTGTGTGAGCTTGTCGGATCGCAAGGAGCGGTGCTCGATGCAGGGGGAACGGTTGCCCCGCCCTGTTTCGGCAAATTTGTGTCTTGATTCCTTGAATTTGAAAGATAAAGTGTAACGGGTCGCGGGTCGTAGATATCTTTTTGTGTTTGCTCTTTTTATTTTTTGAAATGGGGTTTGATGACTTCTTTGTATAAACTTTCGGGTGAATGAGTCTCTTCACTGTATAGACGCATTTGAATCTGGTAAAGACCTCCTTTCTTTCTCTTTGATTACTAGAGTCAATTGGTTGCACTTTCCTTTATATGTAATGTTCTATGCATGGCAGTTATATAGTTTATGAGGATTTATGACTTCATATGACATTAGTTTTGAGAAGTTTGTTTTCATTTGAGTTTGAAAGAGAGCCCTGCCATCTTCTCTGTGTGAGGTTTTAGCAATTTCTTGATAGCCAGTGATGACGCATTTTTTCACGGCATTTGATTTGTCATGTTTGGGATAATTGTGGTGATAATTTCTTGTTTTCTTTTTTCTTTCTCTTCATTAAGAAAGGGGTGCCAAGGTAACTGTGCAACCTTCGCAAGGAGGATAGGAAGAGACAGATCCTCATCACTTGCAATCTCACAAGGATAGATGGTCTTAGGCAGAAAGAATTCCATTCCCTAAACAGAGTCAGTGTCAGTATAAAGCTCCAATACAGGAACCAACGTTCAAACGGCCAAACCCTTTTCTAAATGGTCAGTGTCGTTCGGGAAATAACAGAAGTGGGGAGGATGAAAGGTTGGATGGAGAATGAAGAAAACTTCGAAATTTTGTGAGAAGGGAAGGGGGCAGATTTAGAGTTTTAGCTACTTTCTTCCTAATTTTTCTTCTCTCCTCTCATCCAACACAGCCTCTTGAGATCTGCACAATCCCATAATTGGTGAATTGTCTATTGAAATTCTATAATTAGTCTCTTGGCTGCATGTTGAGTCTTTGTAGATTTTTGGAAGGGTTGATTGAGCGACTTAACATGCCTATGCCCAGTTTACTCTCCTAGATCTTGAAGAGGATAAAGGTTGAATCTTGAAAGTTTTAAACAAAATATAGTACGCAAGCGATTTTTACCTAATGAGGCTTCTATGAGTAAACAATGGATTGATATCTAGATCTGACGTGGCTCCAAATTGGTGAATTGTGAGTGACTTCCAATTTTCAGCCGGAATCTCAATAAAATTAACGTTTTTGAGTTTCCACAATATGTATCAGTTAGTTTAGTTGCAGTCTGAAAACTTTTGTTGTTACCTGATGGGGCTACAAGCGGAAGGTTGATTAGTGCTGTTCATGACAAAGACTAAGATACACTCTGTGAGTGAGTGAGTGAGTGAGAGAGAGAGAGAGAGAGAGAGAGTAGAACCAGAAGGCACAGAGGATACAGAAGGTATAAGATAAAGAGCGGGAGCATTTCAATTCAGTGGCTTGTCTTTGTTCATCTCCACCTCCTTCCTCGAGAACCAGAGGGTGTATATTTCCTGATGAGGTTTCACCCAAACACCACTTTTTCCTATCACTTCCTGCTCTCTCTGTCTCTCTCTCTCTGAGATTAAATGAAAGATAGAGCAGTAGTCAGAGGTCAATTTGTCCAGCAAAGATAGACCTTGGATCATGAGATTCAAAAATTAGTTTTAGCAGTTCTTTGTTTTAGGGACGGTATCTTCATTTCAAGTGTCTTGGTCTCATAAGATGATGACTTTTTTATTTTATCAAATGTGGTCTTAAAAGGCAGTCCACTTGATGTGGCTTAGGGTCCATTTGTCTAATCAGGTTGCCGATGGATTGATGTGTTGTTTGGAATTCGTTCATCCTCTAATTGTTCTTCTTCCTTTTCTTGACCAAATATATGTACTGCTGAATATTTGTAAGATAAGCTTTTAGAACTTGATGAGTCTTGACTCCTCTTGATCTGATGGGCATTTACTTGATCTTGTTATGGGTTTTGTTTATAACTAGTAATTTGTGCATTTTTTTGTGATCTAGAGATTCCTTGAATTTTCCAATCAACTGTTAAAAGTTTCCACAGCTGCAATTTTATTTTGAAGTGAATATTCATGGCGAATTGGTATTTTTCTTTTTTCCGTTAGATATTATTCTGGAAACCCCTAGTTTTGAGCTGGAGTGAGAGCTCTTGCGCAACTAGACATGGAAAAAGTCAAACTGAGCCGAGTCAAGCTCAAATATGTCTACATTGTTCTTGACTGGAGCTCCATTTCAAATATTGATACTTGATGGAGCTCATTCTCAAATGTTGATACTTGATGGAGCTCATTCTCAAATGTTGGTGCTTGAAGGAGCTTGAGTCAAGTTCTGGACGTTAAGTTTAGGAGATGAGTTGAGCTCAAGCAAGTGACTTTGATGGCTTAACTTACATCTATTATACTTTGAGGCACCTGAAAGCATACTTTGAAAATCTATTCAAAATGAATAAATTATAGTAATTGGGAATGGGCCCAGTTTTCTTTTAAACTAATGAACTCTCAGAGACTTTGCGACCCAAGTCTGGCTTGATTCGATTGCATCGATTGACTTCTTTTTTTTTTTTTTTGGGTTGAGGATTGCATTGATTGACTTCAAGATTTGATGTGCTTGGTGATCCTAATTTTCTTGTTCCTTTTGTGACATATATTTGTCTTGCCAGTACATGTGGGGAAAGGATGGGATTTGATATATTAAAAGGATTAACTATATGGGAATGGATCGTTGATTAAATTGATGGACTTTCAGGGTTTTACTTTGGTGGGTTGAAGAAAATTTTACTGGTGACCCAGTATATGCTAGGCACAAAAGAAAATACAAAGTCAAGTTAGTACTAAAGAAAGAAATTCTCATGCATGATTGGATGCTCTGACCTTTTGATTTCTATTATTGTAACTTCAACTACGATACTTTAGATATTGCTTTGTTTCTACATGTAGATATGTCCTTGGGTGGGTGGGATTGCTCGCTGATTTCTTGAATTACCTTTGGTCATTAAAAATTTTATAGAACACTTGTGAAAAGTATATCAATCCCTCTGGCTCTGGTCTGTTTTCAGAGAATTGCGAATTGGCTAAAGAGCTCATATGTAACTTTGGCTAACCTAGTAGTGTAGACTTTTTAGCTTCTTAGGGCCATTGATAAGAAAGCACGTTTTCGTCAGGGAAAATAGTCATTAAATACGAGATCTCCCTAGGTCTTTTTTCTATTAGCCTTTTTACTTTTCACCTAATTCTGAACTCTGTCTGATTCAGGCATGTGCAGAGAAAGGTATTTTTGAATTAGAAAATTTGAAATGGAAGGATTGCATTAGGAAAAGCTCGCATGATAATGTCTAAAGATAATACAGTGGTGTAGACTTTTTATCTTCTAAGGGTCATTGATACGAAAACGTCATTAAATAAGGCATGATTGTCCTAGGGCTCTTTTTGTTAGCCTTTTTTACTTATTACCTCGGGTCTGAACTCTGATTCAGTTACATGCAAAGAAAGGTCATAGTTGAATTAGAAAATTTAAATTGGACGGATTGCGTTGGGAATAACCTTATGTGATAATGTCTAAAGGTGATATGGGGATGACCATTATTCCTCTGATAGGGTGATCTTGCACTTACATGTTCAAGATTTTAACAAATATAGCAAAAATATAAAGGGATTAGTGTACTGGAAGTCTTAAAACTTGTCACGAAAGTACAATTGAATCCTAAAACTTGTCACGAAAGTGAAATCAAGTCCTAAAACTCTCAAAAAGTGCAATTGAGTCCTAAAACTTGTCAAGTTGGAGCAATCAAGTCTTCCATTAACTCCATCCAACTCAAGTTTTAAGATTTGATTGCACCAACTTGATAAGTTTTAGGACTTGATTGCACTTTTTTAGAGTTTTAGGACTCAATTGCACTTTCATGACAAGTTGTAGGACTTCCGGTGCACTTATTCCTAAAATAATCCTTTAGAACTAAAATCTTTTTTATTTGGTGCTTTTTAATGAATCAAAATACGATATATTTGTATTCATCAAGATCAAGAAAATGATAGAATGGTGCTTTTTAGAATAGTTCACGCCGATCAGAATTTTCCAGGTAGATGGCACCACGATGGCAGGGGTATGTTCTGTAAGTTAATTGAGTCAAAGGTTCTGTAGGTTCAAGTTATTTATAGGGACTTAGAATCCTTTTGGTGTGTTCTGATTAAATGCCGTTTTTCTTGTACTCATTTCTTGTTTGGTATATCTGAATACAACTTCCAGACTTTCCTCATATAATTATTGCATAGATGTCTTCAGCACTTAATTGTGTAGTTTAGCTTGTGTATAGCACTAGTTATAGAAACTTGGTTCATATAGTTTATTCATAGTTCTTTATCTGTAAAAGGATTTTTTAAATTGTGTTTTAGTTTGATATGGAAAGAGCCGAACATAAGAGCCTCTGAAACTTTGCATATGTATGTAAATGCTCTGATTGCATGGTGGATAATTTGTCCTGTAACCGACCTCTTTTTGCATATGGCTCTACACCCCCTTGGTGCGCTATAGCCATTATACATTCACCTTCCCCCCACACCCAAACCCAAAAACAAAGAAAATAAGAAGACGAAAGATGGTATAATTAAGGAAACCGAAAGTCAGGTGCCATAAATTTGTTAATGTGAGTGAGCTTTTTCCAGGTTATGATGTCCTCTTCTTAACTTTCGCTTTAGAGTTTTAACTCTAATCTTGCCTTCTTTACAAATGTGGTTAATCGTGATTTTTTTTCTAGTGCTGGTGATGAATTGCCCGCTTTCAGGGAATAGCGGTTTGCCTCCTATATCGTGTGCTCCCATAGAAGGTTTTCTGTCACGATCAATCAGAGTGTATTTCTCAAGATGGCTCTGGGTATAGCTTAAGTTTTACTTTAAATCGTTTATTGTATTATTTTGCTCGTCTTGAAATAAGATTTTATACGATTGTTTGCAGATTGAAGTTTTTCTTACTGGAGTTTCATGTGTGTGTGTGTGTGTGTCCTACTCTTTGAACATTAATCAACCTTTCCTTCATCAAGACTTCATCTCTGTCTTCCTTGATTGATGGGGTGAATAGTGCATTTCTTCGGATAGAATCTTATTCATGGTTGAGGAGCCTCTGCGACTGATGATTCAATAATCCCGTCGCCCATGGCTATGTGCTATTCCAGTTTTCCTTGATGCCTTACATGAGCTTTTGGCATCTGAGACTGTTGACAAAATTGAGTTGTGCCACTAATAATACAATGTTTGACAATGTACTTATATGAGCATTATAATGCACAAAGTAGGACAACTCCCTATCTTTATGATTTCGCTTTGTTATATTTTGGCTTTGTAATTCTCAGGAGGTGCTATAATCCTCCAGTCTTAGTCCTCTTGCTTTTGGCTTGAGCTGCTCGCGTAGAGCGATTCTATATTTTCCGGCATAGCACTTGTCTCATTATAGATATCACTGAGTGAGCTTGCCTAAGTAGTCACTCTGAAGTTTTTATTTACTTGAGCTGTTGTGATTGTTGTATGTGAGATTTAGTTTCTCAATGGAAGTTAAGTATGCCCTTTCTTCTTTGTCTAGCAGGTGCTTGTTTCATTGTTGGCTGATCAAAGTTCACCATACTGTGAGCAAGACAGAAAAATGGATGTGAACTCTATTAGAGATGCATTTGATAGAGTTGCTAAAAAACAGAAGCTTTCATATTCCAAGACCCAAGAAGTGATTGATCAAATCACTCAAGAAATTTCAGACTCAATAGAGAAAATTCAGAATGCTCCTAATTCTGATTCTTGCTCAGACTACAAAGCTTTACTTGCTGATCTCAAGACCAAGATAAAAGAGATGGCTCCACTGACTCTCTTAGAAGGCACACAGAAGGATTTGAATGTTGCACTTAGCAAGTATTCAAAGCCTCTGGAGAAGTCCTTTAATCCAGATATATCCAAGGCTTACAGAAATGTTGACCTTGATACAGCCACAGTTAACTATGTAATTGCAAGCCATTTCTATAGACAGGGTCTTTTTGACGTCGGCGATTGCTTTGTTACTGAGGCGATGGAGCCAGAATCTATTGCTTCAATAAGGTCGCCGTATGTAGAGATGTACCAGATACTTGAAGCAATGAAGAGTCGAGATCTAGAACCAGCACTGAAGTGGGCTACTTCCAACTGTAGTAAACTTACAGCAAATGGGTCCGACTTTATAGTAAAACTTCATCAAATGCAGTTTGTGGAGATACTACAAAGGGGAAACAGAGACGAGGCCCTTAAATACGCGAGGATCCACTTGGCACCTTTTGCGTCTGACCACTTGGTTGAAATACAGAAGCTTATGGGTTGTCTCTTGTGGGCTGGAAGGCTCGAACAGTCCCCATACCCTGATTTAGTATCCCCTGCTAACTGGGACAAATTGGCGGAAGAACTAACTAGGCAGTTTTGCGGTTTTCTGGGACAATCCTTTGAGAGCCCTTTCGGCGTGACTGTAGCTGCTGGCTTCCAGGCTTTGCCACCACTTTTAAAGTTCATGAATGTGATGTGGGGAAAGAAGCTAGAGTGGCAGTCAATGAAGCAATTGCCGGTTCCGGTTGAGTTGGATGATGAGTTTCAGTTTCACTCTGTATTTGTGTGTCCAGTGTCCAAGGAGCAAGCTACAAATGATAACCCGCCAACGCTAATGCCCTGTGGCCATGTTCTCTGCAAGCAGTCAATAGTGAAGATGTCAAAGAACCTCTCCAAGCCCTTTAAGTGCCCCTATTGTCCAACAGATATCGACTCAAATCTCTGCAAGCCACTCTGTTTCTGACTTGTGCCACTTGTATAACAGAGATGTACAAGTAACTCTCTCTCTCTCTCTCTCTCTCTCTCTCTCTCTCTCGGTCTCTCTCTCAGTTGGACCAAATTGCATGTGCATAAACTAGCTGTGTACCCACCAAATGTGGTGACAATCATGGTCATTCGTTGCTTACTGTTGGCAGCATCTGTAAATAGACATTCTTTTGATATTCATGTGGGAATGGAAATGCAAGTTGGTGTCTTGACGTTACATGGTATGGTAGGCTTATCTTTTATGGGTTACACACAGAAATTAAAGCTTTTCGTTGTCTAAGCTGGCCAGGTCTGCCTAATTAGCGGAGTCTGAAAGTCGTGTAGGCTGATGACAACTGTTAGTTGTTCTATTGTCTCCTAGTTTGTACTCACCGGCGTGTCAGTTCCTACCTAGTGATCTTAGATAGTCGTAAAAGGAGATTATTATAGATCTTGACGCGTAAGGGAAAGGCTAAAGAGATTATCATTTGGTCCATTTCGAACTCACAATAAATCAGAATTAAAACAGAAACAGAAGAGGCAAAGGCCGGTGTCAACACTATGGACTGGTATTCTAGAGTATGAGCTGCATGCACCACTCTTTTCTTCTTGAGAGTCGAAATATCACCAGCATTTCGAGTTTTCATCGTGTGCTCTTTCCCTTTCATGTCTTAGTAGGGGAAAGTTGGCTTTCATCACATGCTCTTTCCCCTTGTCTCGCTTTTGCACTTTTTCTTTGTGGGGAAGCAAATTCCGGTTAGGCCATTTCAAAGTTTGATGTGAAAAAATGTCGCTAAGTGTTGCACTTCTTGGTATAGTGGATGCGCATGGATGTAAAACGCATTGACTGACTTTGGAGATGCTTTGTCTTGTAAGTGAGCACTTTTTTGGTGTCGTGAGCTCTTTCTTGGGTTTGCACCCCCTTTGTGCCCTATAGCTAATTCACTTGTACCTACAAAAAGAAAAAGGCGATGTGTTCCTCCGAAGTTTTGTACCGTGTAAAGTGTAGCTTTCGCAGGAGGGAATCTTTTTGAGACGATAAACCGAGTAGCAGGTCTGATGGTCGCCTGTGAGCCCTTTTGCGCGAAATAGTGAAGTGGGGTTTCGAGCAGCGTGACTATGGTCTCGGCATGAGCATCATACCGTATGATAGTTTTCATGGGTTCCATTTTACGGCAAAGTGAAACTCCTCGACATGAAGCCTGAGTGTGAAAGATAGGTGATGAAACACGAGCGTGAAAGAAAGGTGGTTACGGTGACGATGGAGCAGTCGGATACTCAGTGACCCATCTGACGTTTCTCTGTAGTTAGCCTGGAAGAATGAGCTTTGAGAGCTCCTCTCAAATACGGGTGAAAAGGTTGAAAAGTTGGTAGAGAAGGAAACGAGTACACAAGATTATTGATTGATAGATACCAGTCTCCCATAATGAACTATTATTGCATAGATATGTAGCTTTGTCTCAGAAGGAATAATTTCTACGTTTGATGGTAACCGTAGAATTAATGACCGCCACGACGCGTGCTTATATGATGCCATTACACATTTACAATTTGGGAGAAAATGAAGTCTGCAAAGCGAAGAAAGTAGAAGAAGAGCCCTGCAATGAAATGGTAATTTATGTTCTACAAGCTGCAAAATCTTACAGGAAGCCTTCTAATTCCTCCCGTTTCAAATCAATTTTTTCGAAAAGTTTTGAATATCATCATAGAAGACATGAATCAAGAGTCATCTCAGAAAAACATAGTTACAGTGCATTTCCTCGCATCGATAAAATAGAGAATAATGCGTAATTTCACCGATAATTGAGCACCAATTGGAATGAAGAATCGATGGTGTCCATGCACCTAATTCATGTGTACAAAACCAGTCAAAAGGAAAAAAAAATCCATGAATCGACGCAACTTTGTACATGGAAAGAGGAAACATCTGACCATTTAAGTGCGCAAAAGCATATCGATGTAATGCAATTGTCAATATAATGCTGGAGGTTAACAATTTGAATATGGACACAGATCATTAGGGACTTAGTGAACAAACATGGTGAATTTTGGAAAGAATCGCAAAGCGCTCAGTTCCTTTCACGAGAGGTCCCGGGTTCAAACTCGCCCATCGATGATTTAAGTGAGGGGTCGTGGCGGTAGGATGCTGCGCTAGCCCCCCTCGAGGACTAGTTGGGCATCACCGCTGGTTTGAGCCTTAGCTCGCCGGCTGCGCGGACACCTCGATTATCAAAAAAAAAAATAAACAAAGAAAACATTATGGACAAGGACAAGCAATAGGGATCGGCCTTCGATTCCGCCATACATTCTATTTCTCCCATTTCTAGCAAATGGAAAATAGTGCTCCTCGTGCAAATCCTTTATACACATTAAAGGGAAAATAAAAATGCCGCAGCTCTTTTAACTGCTAGCACAAACTTGGACAAGAGCAAACAAAATGCAACATCAACTCTTTTAACTTAGAGCACATCCTTCAACAAGAGCAAACAAAATGCAACAGCATGCATGGTATATTGGAAGAAGTTGAAGGAAGACAAACTTGAAAAAGATAAATTGCAGGTCAGAAGATTAAGTAGGCAACAAGAAAATTAGGACTGAATTTTGATCCTCTGGGGATTCGGTATGCGCGAGTCTAGAGCACTTGATCCTAATAAGACCTCATCAATAATAATGGACTAGGTTTATACCTAGAGAGCGACAATTTCCAAGATACCTGAATTTCTTTTTTCTCCATAGGCAGCACCTTGTACCCTAATTGTTGACATGCATGCTCTTTGGTTACAGAAATAACTAGCCACTATTAGATGAACGGCGATGCAGGTATCAATTAGTCAAGCTACACATTTCTGGTGATAATAGGGTAAATTAACACGAGTGGATCCAGCAGATCTCTTTCTGACAGGAACAATCTTATCACATACACACAGAGAACCAAGAATTCTACTGGGTCACTAAAATTCCAACAAGCACAAATTTTTCTAGCAACTTATGAAAGTACTTACAACAATCATACGGTTGAGACAGACTTCAGATTAACAACGACAACATTTTCAGGCAATAAACAAAGACTCATGATGGACATTAGCACCAAGCCGAGTAGTACTCTTTCCCATTAACAAACAAATATCTCCACATATGCCACTCCAGTAGACAGACAGACGTAACTAGGCAAGCATAGTAACCTGCGCTAGTTTCTTGCCTTCGACTTTTCCACCGCTCTGGGTGCTGCAATGTAGAATCACAAGAAACAAACAATTACTGAAAAGAACGAGTAGATAAGTAAAGACAGGGAAATTAGTAAAAACAACCCCGAGGCAGGAAATACATCAAGAATAATGACAACACAAGAGGGAATAAATAGTTTTCCTGAGCAGTGGTGTTAGCATATGCAGGTTAGCTTTCCGGAACAGTGATAAGGCAGATGCATAACTAATGCCACATCATACCACCAATTTCCAATAATAGCAACACTTAACTGGAGCATCCCTAAAGCATGCTGCTCTAACTGAACTCTACATTGTACATAACATTTAGAGCAACAGAAAACGGGGGTTGAACAACACGACATCAACCTCAGCGGGTTCTCCAACTCAAATAAATCAAAATGGACATTCCAACAATTGAGAAACCAACTCATAATTGGCTTCACTAATTTTTAATCAGTATACCACTCTAACAATTTGACCAAGGACAAAGAATGAAAAAATTTAACCTCCTGAATGTGACAGCTCAGTACTCTCGTGTCTACTCTTCTATTTGTTCACTGCTACGACAATAGAGTGACAGAACTCATTCAAGAACATCACAAAAGGTCACTTATCTGTGAATTTTCTCCATCCTACAACACCCTCTATGCATTCTATAAAGCATAAGGATGCTAGGACAATATGAATAATACTTGGACAAAATTCATCCCAAGCAGTAAGAGAAATTGTGCAGTAAATGAGTTGAACAAGTAAACAGAAGATGAATGGAAAGCATCTTTTTGTAAAAGGTAAGATTAAAAATAGACTGATTCTTCTACAGATTAAATCAAATAATAAGACTAGGTTTGCATAGGCTCGCCCTGAAAAAGTATCATCAGTGGGAACATGAAAGATGAAAGAGTTGGTATGAACACAGAGATAAAAGTTTAATTAGCAGTACAAACCTAGTCCAATTGCATCAGCACCCTTCATAATCTTCAGCCGCTTGCATGAATCAATGAACATCCTACCACAGCAAATTAAATCAGGATGAATAAGGAGAAACTTGGGGGAAAAGGTTCATATTTTGCATGAAAAGTAAAGTTTTTATTCTATCTTTTAGAGGCTAAGTTAACATAAAAAAGCAAAAGAGTCGAACGGACTCAATCCCAACAACATCTCGTCAATCATAACAAGAAAACGCTAGCTCTATTCATTTGCTGCACATCTTATTAGCTGTAGTAGTTTTAAATGAGTCAACGTAAGCCAGTCAAAGAGACCCCAAAAACAGGAAGAGAAGAGTTGGAAGGGTGATAGAGAAATTTTTTAAGTGATTTTTATTTCATATCAAAGAAAATATCTTTATGGTCAGCATTCTCAAGATACCATGCTATCAGTTTCCTTTTGAGGTACTCTAATACTATTGGAGCATTTGAGAATCATGTACTGGTCATAGGAACTAAAATGACAAAGCAAAGATGTCGTCATACAAGGACAGTTTAAAAATCAAGTTATGTCAGTCATATGCAACTGACTGACTAAAGCACATTTCATTTCATGCATCTGAAAAGGAAAATGCTAATAGTTTGATTGTTATACTTCCAACTAGATGGACATGTCAGCTAATTTTTAAATGACTTTATCCTTCCATAAGTCAATTATCATTCTAGGAAATGGTGAAAGCACTCAAAAGATTCTTCTCCAATTTATGAAAAGAGTGATTCAATTCTCGTCAAATTTTCTAAGCAGGAACAAGAAAGAGGAAACCATCCAAAGACAGACAAGCAGAAACTACACAGAAGAGGGACCAGCGTGCCTTGGTGTTGTATATCTGTAAATGCAACCTAACTACTGATTAAAACAAGAGGACTCCGTCCATTGTCAATCCTTTTATATAGTAGAATCTCCAAATACTAGAGTGCATTGGTAAAGACTTTCCCCTAAATGTTCTCTCTGCATGGCTTTTTAGTGCTTCCTTATGGATATTTCTCAAAAAAAAAAAAAAGAAAAACAAAACAGAGCTGTATGCTGAATATTTCAACAAACTTCCCAATGATAATCAATTTACATTTGACTCCTTATCTTAAAGGGAAATTGCCATATCATCCTGCTAAGCATACTGAAAAGGGCTATTTCTTACACAAGTAACAAATTCCCTTCTGCTGTAAAAAATTGCAATTTAAGTTGTCCGAGGAGTTTCGACCAAAAAAAAAAGTTGTCCAAGGAGTTTTTCGGTCCATTGAGTCAATCTACCTAGAAGTGCCCATCGTGAAATTTCACAGATTCATAATTTATGCAGCTTCTGTTGAGCATGCAAACTTAAGACCAAAAAAAGCTCGAGAGAAATAAATAAAGGTACAAAGCTCTTGTCCAGTCCTTTTTATCGGACTCGAAACTTAGAATTCATAATGAGAAAATAACTTATTAAGTTAACTATGTCTTGATTTGCCACATCTTATTTCAGTCGTATCGAATTTTCTAGCATTTTATGCTAACATTATACCCTTGAGTGCTCATCAGTAATCTACGGGAACTCCTGTTTTACCAAGATTCTCTTTTTCCACTCTCAATCTTTGACAGTCAACATACAAATCTAACTGATGCTACCTTTTAGCAAATAATGAAAAAGAGGAATAACTTAATATAAGTATATAAATGAATCAGTAACATCAAATAAGCAAAAAGACAGCCTGTCTATCAAACTAAACTCTGTAAGACTCAGCTTTTTTATCTTTTGAAAGCAACAAAATGCTCAACTTGACCCTTTTTTTGAAATATCTAATACAATCACATTAAGCTCTTACCACTCAGGTATCCTCAGTTCTTATTTTACTTTAATTCAGATGGCAATATTTCACGAACAAAGTAGTAGCATCCTTTTTTTTCATCACCATAGACTCTCGCAATATTTAATTTAATCTCATAAATGTTCGATATTTCACTGCACTATCTTGACATGTGCATGAATATCTAAAATAGAGTAAAGCCTAGTTAATCCGACAAAATACATGTTAAATGGCTTATCTTGAGTTGTCATGTATGGGCACTGTACATGGAAGCATTTACCTCGGTACAGTCTCTTCAAGAAATCTAACTGCTAGATGATAAAAACAATTGCTTCTTTTGCCGAGGCATAGTAATCATCTGTCCCCTTTCTTGTTCAGTTCAGTCTTTGAGCGAGAAAAACAACATTCAATAGCAAAAAGTTCACTTTGAAAGGCCTTAACTTTCTTGGCATGAGCATTTTTTGTTACATTTTAAAGAATTAGCGGATATTTTTCGAAAAAAAAAAAAGAAATAGCGGATATTTATGTAAGCACTCCAGCCTACCACAGTACTTATTAAGCAGATCCTACAAATCTCCATGTGACTTTTAATAGGCTAAGAATTCTAGAAGCAGAAGCCTCATGGTATCTTACAAGTTAGGAGGATTCTCCAATTCTATTAAAAAAAAGAAAGTAAAAACAAAAGAAAATTTCAATTTCCAAGTACTAGCAACTGTTAATTCATGTTTGTCTTCCTTTTCCTAATTCCTCCATACTCCTGCCTGATTTTACGATCAAATTTAGAAAGCTCTACAGTCTAAAACAGTACTATGTCTCAGTTATGAAGCATGTTACATGTAGCACGCATCCTGAAGGAAACTTAAAACTTACTCCCAAGGGACATCCCCAACAAGCATCCAGTCGCCATCCTTGTCCTCGTAAGTAAGAACATACTCCGATCCATGCAGGAAATCTCGCAGTTTACTCTCGTTCAGCATTTCTCTTCCTGGAGTTCCATTAGATCCGCATTGACCTGAAAGCATAAAAAATGTAATTCAGTGGAAGTGCGCTAAGGTATTCAAATATTCACTGATGAAGATCCATCAAAATCAAAACAAGGATGACTGGGAATGGCAGACACAATGACATACCTATGGTGAATCCGCTGAACATCTTCTCCAGAGAAGAAGATAACTCCTGATATGCAGAGTAATTCCTCAGATCTACCTTCCTCAGATAAGGAGCACCATCCATGCTAACCTTCACAAAAAGAGCACCAGGACCTGGTTTGCCATCAACCTCGTCATTGTCCTTTGAAGTAGTAGCCAATGTATTCTTTCTGTATGATCTAATAGGAGGCCAACCAACGACCTGAGCCCTGTCATTAAAGATACCATCAACAGCCATTAGAAAGCCAAAACCTTGTTCGTTGTTCATGACCAGCTGTTGTCTTGCTTTCGGACATAAAGCCATCTGAACAGTGAGTCAAACTTACTTGGCAGCTGGAGCATTGTTTGAAGCTCTCGTCTGATTAACCCCCGTTCCATTAAGAGCACGAGGGCATTCTGATGCTGGTTTTGGGAGCGCCTCCTTCGGCACAGCCGATTGGGCCCCAGAAGTCCTTGATGGGAGCATTGCCTTCAGCCCTGCATTACCAGGAAACTTTCCTTGGCCTCCAGACTGTGCAGTTTCAGAAGCAGGTCCAGTTGCATGAAACATCCAGTTTCCCTCGGTGTATTTGGAGCTCTTCAGGTCTGAGAACTCATCTATGGTGTCAGAGAATCCTCTTTTGTTTCCTGAAGCAATATTCTTCGGAAGCGACAAGCAGATCCCATCCTTTGAAGGAAGCAAAGGAAACAATGGCTTCTCGTCAAGTTTTCCAGTGTTCAGCAAGCACAGTTTCGGTTCTCTTTCAGGAGATAGAGATCCAGGGAGACCAAGCCTCAACTCAGTAGCCTTTAGATTCAGATTGCTTTTACCCTCGTCAGACAAGCTTGAGACTGCAGAGCTATCAACTGAAGAACAGTCGGACAAACCCAGATAGTTTCGCTCCTTCAACCCCAAGCAGTCATGAGAAACGCCATCTATGGAGGGTGAGGTGGCTACTGTAGAGGTATTGCCACCCCCTTCCTCCACACCCAGAAGTGGTGGAGACATCAGACTTGAAAGACAATCAGTCTATTCTCTTGAACTGCACATCAGTGACGAGGATATAAGTACAACCAAGAGTTTGTATTTCTTTGAATTGAAGGCTCTCCAACTAAAATTGCACTCAGTGAAACTGTCAAAGCAGAACATGGGGAGAGAACAAAAATTATCAAGATTCAAATGCTACAACTGGCAACAACAAGATGAGCATTACGTGGACAGTTTAAGAACTTCACGAGATGATGATAGACAACAATCAAAGCTGAAGAATAATGACATACGCCAGCATTTTGCGAAGAATTCAGACAGTACTGATGCTTCAGTAGCTTTACACTTAAAGATCAAGGACGCTAAAATGGGGCATAGCAACACTGCAGCATCTATAGGAGAAGAAGAAGTCATTTACATTATCACCACAAGCATCAATCTCAATATCCAAAGCCAAATTTTTCCCCTCTATAAGGATATACTCAAGTCACCAGTGGAAAGGAAATACGGGAAAGAAGCAGAAGCACAAATAGATGCAGTAGATGGAGAGAGCAGTTTCATTAAAAGGTCATACAATTACACAGAAGATGACTCACAGGAGAGACCAAATCAGAGTAGAATCATGTAAAAGAAACGCCTCCTAAACAAAAGAAAAAAATACCCACTAAAGGGAATGTTATACTAGGAAGGGAAAGAAGTTATGAAGCATAATATTCCTAAAACAGTGAAACCTAAAGAAAACAGAAAGAAAAAAAAGGACAAGAAGCCCGCAATACGACAGATATGGCAGGATGAAATGGAGCTACAATTTCTTCGCTGTAGAAGGAAAAACCCACAAAGTCAACTAACAAGCTAAAAAGAACATGCTAATTGCCATCAAATTAAGCAACTATAGAACCCCATATACACCGTGATTCGGTGAGCAAAGCCCGTTCAGGCATACACAAGAGCCTTCCAAAAACGACATGCTACAGCATTTCCTCAGATCTAACACCACAACAAAATCACCATCTGATTTCCCAAAGACACCGGGACTTGCTCACTTTAACCAAAGCTCAGCAAGAGCAGACACCCAGAAGGCTTAGAGAGAGAGAGAGAGAGAGAGAGAGAGAGAGAGAGAGGCTCAGCTCACAAAACCTGCACAAGCCAAGAAATTGACGGAAGATTCTCAAATCGACACAGAACATATTCCAACACACCGCGGAGATACACACAGAGATCTCCACAACTGGGGCTCGCTCAAAGCACCAACTGTCACACCAAGCATGTACCCAAAAAAGAAACCCAAGAAGGGGGGAAGCCAAGAACGAGATGCTGGAGGGCAAAACACCTCGGAAAAATACCTTGCCAAATCGCCAAAAGATGAGCGAAGCCGAAGCACCTTTCTCGCCCAGAACAAAGAAAATGCACGAACCGCAGAGAGAGAGACAGAGCCAGAGACAGAGAGATTAAGGACCTTCCATTAATCAGAAAGCAACAAAAGCGAAAACGGGGGGGGGGCAGTTTTCACCGGAGCACTCGAAAACTCAGCTTGAAAAAACCGAAAAAGAGAGAAGAAGAAAGCAAGAAAGCAAAGAAAGCAAGGTAAGGTACAGGCACGCCTCGAGAGAGAGAGAGAGGAGCCGCGGGGCCAAAACGGTAAATGCGCACGCGACAAGAAGTGTGCTGTGGAGGTCACCAATATTTTCGGACCGGAGGAGCAGGGCTTGTTCGGACCATTTCCCAGCTTCGGTCAAAAAGAATTAGACACGTTGCTTCTTTACACGCGCACACAAGGAAGAAAATTCATCAAGAAGTGCGGCGGGCGAGTGTTTTATCTTTACTTTCTGTCCATGCAATATTCCCAAAAAAAAAAAAACGGCTAAACTTGTCATATAATTATTGAAGCGTAGTTTTGACATGTCTGGTCTCTCGAAACGTGTAAGAATTCCATCGTTTTAAGTGTTCGTTGAGTTAATTTAGCGAGAAAAAACAGATTAAGCTAAAGTACCCAAAATTCTAAGCTTAATTATGTCTAAGCATATGTCCTTGCGAAAGGCAGAAGAGTGGGATGCTCCTTTTATGATTACAATCTTTTTGACCGTTTTTATCAAATGTGTGATATAAATAAAGGGGTTTTTCACTCTAGCAAAGTCCTATGAAAAGAAAATCGATTTTGACCTTAGGGTGAAAATGGGGGGCCCATGGCTTAAGTTCCCGCTTTCCGACTGATCCGGTCTTGTTGGTTAAATATCGGATTTGACATCGAGTAATCGACGGTCTGGCATGCCCTTGAGTTAGAGGTGGCCCTGTCCAAGGATGAGCAACGGTCCGGGTTCAATTCAGGATTCGAATAGCCGATTTGGTTACGGACCGATCAGTGAGCCCGAATCGAGGATCGAGATTATTATGGTACTTAGATAATTCACTAATCGGATCCGGTGATTGAGATAACCCACCGATATTTTCAAAGCGCACTTAATAATTATTCGGGCATGGGATCCTACTCCCACCAAAGTAAAAGAAGAAGAAAGAAAAATAGAATCCTGCAGACTCTCCTCCCGCGATATCCAGATGTCTACTTGTCTAGGATGGTGTTCTATCTATTTTGTTCCTCTTTTATAAGAGCGTCAAAAAATCTACGGAGGATATTTTCTAGAGGGCCCAAATGACGATAGTGACCTCGGGGGGGACTTAACCCTGGTGGTGGCAGGAGCGTAAATTAAAGGTTGCGGAGGGGGGGGGGGCCACTGCTCTGCAAAATCCGCAGGTCGCAGGCAGCTGTTGTTCCGCGGTGGCAGGAAAACCATAAAAACCAGCAGCGGCAGCGGCAGCAGCAGCAGCAGCAGGAGGAGAGCGATGATGATGATGATAAAAATAATAATAATGAACAAAGACAGATCGAAACCAGATTTACCATGTCTCCCCCGAACGCATCAAGAATTCAACGACTCCACTCATTTGCTCTTTCCACCACCACCACCCCTCACAATTTCTGTCATCCTCACCAAATTCCAACCCCCCTCCTCCTCCCCCTTTTGTCCGCTTGATGGGGCCTTTTTGACTTTTAAATTTTGACCGTCGGATAGACCGTCGCTTTATTTTATTTTTTTACCACCCTTTTCTCTCTCGTTTCGACATGTCGGTACATGCTCGAGCACGGCCCGTTCGTGCTAAACGCGTTCTGTCGTAGAAGCCGTTTGATGAACATGTCGTGCTTGAGCTTTCGAGCTATGAAATGATTAATATACGTCTGGTGTTTAGACGGGGACTTGAATTATATAAGACGGTAGTACGATTCGATATGGAAAAACATGGATGGTCGACCCCATATGGAGATGTAGGGCGCGCATGGAATCCATTCTGGAATAGAAATTCTGTTCCAGAATGGATTCCGGAATAGAAATGCGTTTGTTAAAAAATTTCCGGAATGCATTCTGGAGCAATTTTCACATTCTGGAATAAAAATGCGTTTGTTAAAAATACTTGATTCCAGAATGCATTCTTGATTCCAGAATGCATTTTTTATTCCAGAATGAGTTTTGGGCAAGAAAAAGAGAAGCTACTATAGCTTCTCTCTTCCAGAATGCATTCTCCCTATTTTCTCTCTTTTTCTCACTAATTTTTTTTTTAGAAAATGCATATAAATTGAAAAATTCCACAAAAATTCATAAAAATTTTCAGAAAATAAAAAAAAAGTCAAGATTTCGAGAAAATAGGAAATTTGGTGAATTTAAAAAAAAATATATAAAAAAATCAAAAATTTCAAAATTTCACAAAATGGCTTAGAATACCTTTGGGTACCTACTTTGAGTGAAATTTAATTTTTTTGAGATGCCCAAAAAAATAAAAAAAATCAAAAATTTCAAAACTTCATAAAATGGCTTAAAATACCTTTGGGCACCCACTTTGAGTGAAATTTAATTTTTTTGAGGTGCTAAAAAAATATAAAAAAATATAAAAAAATAAAAAAAATTTCAAAACTTCATAAAATGGCTTAAAATACCTTTGGCCACCCACTTTGAGTGAAATTTAATTTTTTTGAGGTGCCCAAAAAAATAAAAAAAAATTAAAAATTTCAAAACTTCACAAAATGGCTTAGAATACCTTTGGGCACCCAGTTTGAGTGAAATTTATTTTTTTTATGTACCCAAAAAAATAAAAAAATAAAAATAGATTTCTGTTCCAGAAATCAATTTCTGGAGCAGAATTGATCATGTTTTACCAAACAGATTTCTCCTCCAAAAATCGATTTCTGGCAAGAATTCCAGAAATCAATTTCTGGCAAGAATTTGATTTCTGGAGCAGAATGGTTACCATTCGCACCCGTAGTTACCGAGTGCACATTCACACTAAGACAGCTTGATTTTTTTTTTACCCAAAAAAAATGGCACTACGAAACTAAAACTTTTATCATGCGATTCGATCCTGAAACTCCAATTTGACACGATTCTTACGTTACCTACCTTAGTTTAAGTGGAAGGAAATTTTAGATGGTAGCTTTTCTTTCATCATTTCTTTCCTCTTTTGTTGAATGTGGCGCACCACTTATAGGGCATATCAGAAAAGGTGAAAAAAATAATTAAAAAAAGACACAGAGAGATCTCGGGTGATTGTGAGCCGCGCCCCCCTTCGAGCACAGCGAGGGTTGTGACCCTGGCCACGAGCAAGAGAGGTTTTGATTGGCTTGCCGATCGTCTCCCTATGGTCTCAAGTGATGGCGCCAACACTGCGAAAGCAAGAGCACTTAAGGTGAGCAAAAGAAGCTGCTTGATTCTAGGCAATTCCTAAGGGTAATGGTCCAATTTCCAGTTCCATAAAATTAGAATTAGTGAATTTCGGTCCGGTCGAAATCCGGCTCTCAATTCCAGGTGTAAAACTGCCCACCCGGACCACCCGGACCGGACCGGTTTTTTTTATTATTTTTATATCTTGCAAGTCTTTAAAAAAAAAACCCGATCTATTCTTGAATCTTCACAAACCCGAGGAGGTCTTCGCTTAGCAACTGATGACCCGTGACTCAATCTCCCTCTCGCGCAAACCCAAACAGCGACTCGCTCTACCTATTCTATTCACAAAACCTTAATCCATTATCGAATCTTTCACAAATCGAAAGAGGTCTTCGCTTAGTAGCTGTGGCGGGCGATTCACGACTCACACTCTCGCCTAGACATCGCCCTCTTGCCTGAGGCCCTAAGTCGCCTCCCCCTCGCTCTCTCTCGACTCTCGGTCAATTCTTTCAGTCACGCCCTCGTCAATCGACGATCCGCAGATCAAAGAGAAGAAAATCGAGAAAAGAGCGATATTCCACTTTGGATACGATGTCTTCACCAATCGCGAGGTGGGTCTTGTGGTGCCAGCAGCCATCGATCTTCCCTTCGAGAGTCACCATAGGTACTCTCCCCATACCTTGAAGAATCCTCTACCCGCATATGCACAAACAACCCAAGTCAAAAAGAAGAATGATAAAAAAGAACATGCCCACCTTTCCTTTGACTCGTCCGGAAACCGTATCGAACCGGTCGGTCCAGTTTGAGGACCAGATGGGCCGGTTCTTGATTCCAGAAACACGGAACCGATCCACTCTGAAATCAATCACAGTGAAATGACATCTCTTTTGTGCTTGAGGGAGCTCTATCGTTGCATTAACGGTCTTTTATGATCTAAAAATGCCGCGTTTTTTCATCCATAAAAAAAAATAAATAGACTTAATAGGGTCCTGAGAATGTATAAAGTGTATATGCTTTAGGATTTAAATGCACGAAAAAAGAAGTTTTAGAGCTTAATTGTCAAGCCAACACGAGTTTGGAACCATGGTATCATTGCCTCATTTACAATTTGTCTAAATGATATCATGGGGTTACGAATATTGTCAGGATATTTTAAATATTAAATCAAACCTCAATTTAACAGTTTAAAATTTTTAGAATAGCCGAGAATGGCCTTTATTTAAAATAAAATCCACTTCACGTCCTTATTTGGAGAACAAAAATTGGATGATACTTCGTATCCTTATTTGGGTCGAAATTAAAGAGAAAATTTACCGTCCAATGCCCCCCAACATCTACAGGGCCAAAAGGGGGAAATGCGAAAAAGCTTGGAACCCACCAAGAAGAAGAAAAGAAGAGAACATTTTGGATGGAAAAACAAGACGGAGGGGGAAAGTCGCCCAGGAAAGAAGCATTTGATGGTTGGGGAAGGGAAAGGAAAAGACAAAAGTGGGCAAGAAAGAGAGAGAGAGAGAGATGAATAAGATAATGATAATGAAGGTGGGGGGGATTTTGGACGAGAGGAAAACAGGGGGGGGTGGAGAGTTGAATTGTGCGATCGAATGGGGGGACAGGAAAGCGGCATTTTTAGATGCTTTGCCGGGCAGTGATCCCGACATCTCTCTCTCTCTCTCCATCATGCATCTCTTTCATACATCAATATATATATATATATATATATATATATTGGTTTTGTTTAAATAGTGTCGAGAAGATGCTCGTTAATCGTATCTGGTGAAAAGCATTTTTACTTTTACGGAAAAAGCCACCAAAAACCCCAAACTTTATCCATTGTGATACATTTACCCCGAACTTTTTTTTGTGACACTAAAAACCCCAAACTTTCTTATTTGTGACACATTTACCTCAATGTACATTATCTATGGACATTTTCGTCTTTTTCGCTTTTTTTTTTTTTCAGATTCGGCGAGGGGGGCCTCGCCGGCGTCGGGCGAGGCTCGCCCTCGCCAGATCCAGGCGAGGGCGAGCTCGCCCTCGCCTGGATCTGGCGAGGGCGAGCCTCGCCGGTGTCGGGCGAGCTCGCCCTCGCTCGCCTAGGCGAGGGCGAGCCTCGCCGGCGTCGGGCGACCCTCGCTAGATCTGAAAAAAAAAAGTAAAAAAAAAGAAAAAGCGGAAAAGACGAAAATGCCCATAGATAATGTACATTGGGGTAAATGTGTCACAAATAAGAAAGTTTGGAGTTTTTGGCGTCACAAAAAAAGTTCGGGGTAAATGTGTCACAATGGGTAAAGTTTGCGGTTTTTGATGGCTTTTTCCCTTATTTTTATATATATAATTCGAAAAACGTAATACTTTGGAAACAATCGAGCATCCTTATTTGCGTGTTTTCCTTGTTTTGGTCTAAAATCGTTGTTTGGGTATTTGACGGGTGCGCCTGCATAGTATTCTGTTAGGAAATATGTCTCCGGAGCGCTTATCGTCCCTACCGAGAAGGAAATGCAACGGTCTCGCCGTAAGCCCCCGTGGTGGTCGATGTAGTAGCCCGGGACGTCGAGCAATTTTCCGAAGGCGGAAGTTGTACGTCCAGACCCCCTCACCAACTGTATGCAAACTGTTTTGATCCGTGGCCGCCTACCCGGGCTAAAAACACGAGCTCGATCAGTTTACAAAACTTGCAAGATGCTTGACCAGTCTCCATGGAGCCATGCCCTTAGTAATTTTTTTAAAAAAAAAGTAAGTGCGTCTGAGCACTCGTCAGCACACACCCTTTTATGTATTAGTATAGTTCACCGGCACATCGTAGTACGGCGACACATTGGAGATAATGAAATGAGAGGATTAGAATAACGAGGGCGAGATCTCTTGTTGGTTCGGACAGCACCATGAATTGTTGCGAGTGGTCTGGCATGCTCGGGGCACATCCACGGACCGTGCCATTGAATCAGCATCTAAACCCAGTTAATCGCACCTGAATCAATGCTAATCGTTCGAAACGAAGTAGTCCGTAAACTCGCGCATAATTCCATTTTTTTTATAAGTTTCCTCAAAATCTTAAAAAGCATCTTGAATTTCAATCGGGAAAAAAAAATAAAGAAAGCATGCTTTTCCTTTTTTTTTTTTTTTTCGCTTGAAAGGGCCGACGTAGGCCGCTTTCTCGCAATCGGAGAATTTGGCAAGCAGGACCCAATCCGCGCGAAAACGGCCGTAAAAATTCGATGATCCCCCGGGGAAAATTTCCCAGGAAAAAAAAATGATAATATAAAAATAAACTAAAGTAAGATATGGTTTTTTTTATTTAAAAAAAACGCGAGAATTGTGCACGAGCAGGTCGAGAGCGACGGGGGTGGTGGTGGTGGCAAAAGAAGAGGAATTAAAAATTGAAGGAAAAAATCGAATTAAATTAAAAGTTAAAACCGGGGGAATAATTAATAAGGGGGGATAACTTTGCTTTGCGGCCACAGAAATTGCGGGCCTGTGCCGCGACAGGTGGGGCCCAGTGCCGGAACGCCTCCGCCTTTGCCGGTCACCACCCCCCAACCCACTCTTTCCTTTCAAAACCGCTAACCCTGGTTAACCGCTTCGCTAACCGCGGTTAACTAGCCCCAACCCCGCTCCGCGGCCCCTTTTTTAATTTAATTAGCCCTCGTCGCGTGGCGGTTCTCGGTTCCGGCGAGGCGAGGGCGCGCCGGCGGGGGCGGGGGGGGGGGGGCGGGGGGGATCGCCAATGGGAGGTCGACGCGTGGCTAGGCCGGGGTGGCGGTAGGGGGTGAGAGGCTAGGGCGACGGTCAATAATGGCGCACGTGGACCCGCGACTGACAGGGACGGAGTGGCGAAACTGCGGAAGCGGAAGGGGAAGGAGGGGGTCAGTGGAGGGGTAGGGGGTTTGATCTGGGGACCGGCCTATAGCACGCTTTTTGGTTGGCTGAGCCAGCTTGCCGTGCTGATGGAGAGCGAGCGTAGTTCACGTGGGGTGGGGAGGAGGAGGTGGGGAGACTTCGCGCTTTGTGTATCTCTAGTTTTGTCTCCTACTCCTTAACTCATAAAATTTCGAAAATAAAATATAAAATATAGAATTAAATTAAATGAATGAATGAATTCGCAAAGCGCAAAAAAAAAAAAAATTTTTAAAGCATTTCAATTATCGAGACGCATTGCGTGAAGACGGCCGCCGTAATGCAAGCGGCGGTCCAATCTCCCGAAGCCCGAGCCGCCGGATCGAACTCTGCGCGACGCATGTAAGAGGCGGCCCGATCTCCTAAAGTCCCGAGGTACTAAATTCTCCAGGTGAATTGCGATTAACAGTTTCGACAATCCAACTCCCAACTCGGGCCAGTAATCGTGCATCAAATGAGGCCAATTTGGGGTCTGAATGTGAAATCGAATGGGCCCGGGGGGGCCGAACGTCCTAGCTTGGTGTTGTATCAGCGGGCTCACCAGAGTTTCTCGGGCCCAAAGAGACCGTGAGAAGCTAAAATCGATGCGCGTTCGCTTTTCTTTTTTTTTTTTTTTGAGGAAATTAAGTCGTGGAGAACATGAATAATGCCGATTGCTGAGGATACTTAAACTTGCTTGCACGTAATATTAAATGATGTGACTATAAAGCTAAAATTTCGTCACGATCGGCTCGGACGACATGTGCGCACGCGTGGCTTCACCTTTTCGACCCGTTTGATCATATGATATCGCGTGTTTCGTTAAGTATATTCACATAAGTCTTATCACATGTCTGTACGCATCTCATCCATTAACGAATGTGTCGTGTTCGGACCAGAAATTTGACGTGGAATGACAATGACACAGATGTTGCCAGTCTCACACGACATCAGGGAAATCGGCATGTCCTTTTTTTGTAATTAGGGCTGGTGATTTATGTCGACTTTCTTTATAATTAGAGACTAGGGTTTCAATGTAAATCAATTTGCAAAACGAAATCATGCACAGCAGTTGGACATATCTAATTGGGCACCCGATTCGTCTTAACCCTAATAGGGCTTAAACGGGTTGCGATTTAGGATTGGGGGATGGGGTTAGGATACCATTGGCAAATTCCTCCTATAGGATTTGGGATTTGTCCGGGCCGATAACCCGAGCACAAGAGCCATTTTTTTTGGGTCGAAAATGCATCCTTCCATTTCATTTAAGTAGATAAAGTGAAGGCACAACCCAAACGGGCTTCGGCATACAAAATATCCAAAAGGGATTGAGGGGGGTTGGAAACCCAGCATTGAGGAAGAGTCCCGCGAAGTTGGGCTTTAGCGACCCAATTCGCTGCTTTATTTTGGGTTCTCGGTACACACTAGCCACCGCACACGACGTAGAGTCAGCAACGAAGGCCGCGTCCACATTAAGCTTAAGAGCTCCTTTCTCCGGCGGCGTCCGGATCACAGGTGAGATCCCTTCTCGTTCTGATTTTTCCTTTCGATTCGCGCCGCAACTTTTGATATTTTCGTGCAAGGCTATCGCTTCATTAATTGTCGCTTGTGGGTATGGTGATTTGCCTCTAAAAATCGCATTGTTTCTCACCTTCTACAGGAACCGGAGCACTTCATAAACGAGCTGGAGAAACGGCGAGGCTGGTAATGCGCCACAAGAGCCATTTCATTGATCACGTTTTCACTGTCTTGCAAACCATAAGGGCACTCATGCAATTTCATGCATCTGAAAATAGAAATGTGTGTACTAGTTTCTATTCTTCTTCTACAGCACAACATCCACAATTTTTTGTCACTCCTCTAGATTGTTAGGATCTAAACAAGAATTTGAACTCGACTTTAGTGATTATGGACGTGTAATCCACATGTAATATTATATATGGGGTCCAAGATAATCTCTTAGTAAAAATCACGTAAAAAAAAAAACAAATCAATGTAGGAGCATCAAGAGCCCTTTGAGAAGTATCCGATAACTTAAGCAAAACGGAATTGAGATTCTATCTACAAAATTTTATTGAGTTTGAGAAATAATTAGAAGTTTATGGAACGAGTTTGGAACGATATCAGCTAATATGATTAGGCTCACAAACATAATGATAGAGAGTAAAAGCGAGAAATAGACCAACAAACTTTTCTACTTCTTGAAGACAAGCAAATATTTACCTGCACATATGAAACATCAAGCTAAAATAGAAAAAGAAAAGGCTAAAGTACTATTTTGCAGACAGGTATGAATGGATCTCAACTTGGGTCGATACGAGTGCATAGAATTTTGGGTCAGTGCTTACTTGACGTGCACTCTACTGGGGTGAGATTGAATGCCATGTTGACGAGGAAATATTCGGTGGTTCGCGAGTGCCACGTCATTTGCTGACGTGGTGTGCATTTTTCACTCTGAACCAATAAGAAATTGACACGTATATACTAATATGGATTTAGATAAACAAAACAAAAGGTAGCCATCCACCTCACTTTTCCTCCTCTATCTAGTGTTTCCACCGTTGGAGTTGCTATCGGCGCTTCCTCCTCCTCCATTTGGTCCAAGCCGATTGCTTCCTCCTCCTCCTCCATCTAATTCGAGCCGATTGCTTCCTCCTCTACTGTCATCACCTGCAGAGTTGCCAGCAATGCGTCTAAGTCGACCACTATCGGGCGTCCGACCTTCTACCTCTCCATTGTATTTGTGGTCGGCGTTCAAGGGGACAGAGTTATAGATTTGAAACCGACCACTATCCCTGGTAAGGGTGAGAATGATTCGGGTGGGCAGTTTCCACCATAGGATCAGGAACTGTCCATTAAGGATCGGTTTTGAAAAATTGAAATTGGTAACCGTCCATTGGTTTCATAGATCTACTCGGTAACTGGACTGCTGGTTTGGTCCGGTCCGATCCGGCTCCCGAATGGGTTCATGGAACTGGTCCCACCAAGCTTCATGCAAATGGAAATGACCGAGAGCGAGAGAGGGAGATGATGAACGGTTGGAGTCGCGGCCATGAGTCGATAGGAGTTGAGAGTTGAGATCGTGAATCAATAGGCGTTGAGTGTGAGCGTCGAGACCATGAGTGAGAGACAGAGAGATGACTTAAACAAGGTGAGAGTGAGATGAGATGAACGCTTAATTAATGGGCATTGAATTTCAGATTAAGGATTTTAGGGTTTTCATTTTAAATTTTTTTTTATTAGAAAATTTTCTTAAAAATTATATATATACACACACTACCAGTTTCGTCCGGGTGGGCGGTTTCATACCTAGAATCAGGAACTGGACAGGTAATCACCGGTTCTAGTAAATTGGAACCAAGAATTAGACAGGTCCCCATGGGAATTGCCGATTCCGAACTGTGGGTCTCGGTTCCTTTGAGCACTCCTAATCGCTAGCAGTCATGGATGAGCTGCTCTCACTGGAGCCATCGTTGCAAATCTGGAAGTCCTGCTGCGACCATGGTGTTAGTGGTCTGCCTTAAGAATCAATTAAGGTTGATACTCTAATATTAGTTGTGGATTAGATTATGTCGAAAAATCGACCTTCACTATACTTAGGTAGTTATAATGTCTTGCTAAAGATCACTTATGACTTGTGGGCCAAAAAGAGTTTTGAATACATTGCTAATGTTCAGTGAACCTACAGGGTCGCATACAATAGCGAATTGAGTTAATATTTTCTGTGCGTCGGGATTTACTTAAAATAAGAAGTAGATTTTAATTTATTCTCCTATTCAACTTATCTACGTGGTCGTGTACGTTATGAGATAACGATTAAACGTACGATTGAATGTGGACAGTTTGGCGGGCTCAAATTGCCTAGCCTCACTTCTTTTAATTCGCGTAGATAATGAGGCTATATATATATATATATATAGCGTGTGGGTGACGAAAAACCTTAAGAGAGAAAAAAACGCCTCCAAGAGAATACGAAGAGAATCGTTCTCTGTTCAGAGATCTTTGAGAGAGTCTCAAAGATCAAAGGCGATCAGAGAAAAAGAATCTTGGTCCAAGATCTTTAGTTAGTACTTGGATCGTTGGACACTTCCGTTCGTGTGTGTGGATACCGGTAGAGGCGTAACACTTGGGACGCTAATCCTGACACAATCAATTATCAATTTACCTTCCATCTGTAAAAAGATACGTGTCGAACTTCTGTTTAGATTTCAATATACACATGGATTCTGCTTAGGGTTTTGATTTATAAATTCCGCTGCGTTTTTAGCACTTGAGAAACCCTACACATGGATGAGTTGGTATGGCCAAATCTAAAGGGAAGTTTCCTTTCCCGTGCTCGGAGAAAACGAATATAGAGAGAAAATATCCATGATTGGAACTTGTGGTTGAACCTTCCTAGTATTCGTTGCTGTCATGGACAAACCTTTTCGATTTCTCTGTTTTTTGCTTGGCCAAACTTTCAGATATGGAGCCATTGTGCTCGCGGCCATGGCTCCCAATCTAGAACTCATCACCGCGAGCTCTTGATCTAGAGCCATGGCTGTAACCTCTTGATCTGGAGCCATGGCCGCTAGTGACGACGGCTTGTTCGATGCCAATGGCCATGGATGAACTGTTGGGATTTTGACACAAAAATCCCATAAAATTGAATGAGAAGTGTGTGGGTGAAAGTGTCCCATATAAGGTAGAAGAGATATGGGAGATGGGTTCAAATAGTTGAGCCTCACAAATGGGTTTGGGCCCTAAGGGGGTACCCCACTTTTGTGGAAGAGAGAGGACCTACGTCAAGCTAGGTCGGTCCACCCCCCGCGTGCGCCGCCGCCGCCGTCTGGCTCGGTTCGGTTCCGGGTCCACTCTCTATCGATTTTTTTTTTATTTTTTCCGAACAGACACGTTATTTAGAATTTATTTATTTATTGGATAAACAAACATGTCTGTTCGTTAGGTTCGGTTCGCCCGAACGGAAAACCGAAGCCCTTCGTGACTATTCACGAACCCTCGTAACTCTTCATTATTTTCGCCACTTCAATATGACCGAACAGTTAGTTCGGGAAAGTGACACTTCGTGATATTGACATTCCCGCAAGATATTTTCCCGACGCACTCTACGCATATTCACTTCATCGTTATCATTTTGTCCGATTATTCTGCAAAATTGTGTTCGTAGGAGTCCTCCGAATACGTACCGCTTCGGAGGAACGAGATCCGTTCTATCCTGGAAGACGATTGTCCAATATCCTCGGGTACTGATTGAGGGGCCAAATTCGTCTTAAGGACACGACGTTATTTCGTTGGGCTCGGATCAACATACTGCTTATTTGATTGTACTGCTTTTAGGTTAATTTTCCTAACGTTTGATTTTAATTTCTGGTATACGAACTTAGCCGAACTACAAGAACCTCCATTGCCAACTGGATATGGACCGGCAATGAGTTGCTCCAAATCTGTCGATGGAGCTCTTCATTGGGTAGACAAAGCCCAGCGATGGTGGGTACCGTGAGGCTAGATCTGGTGAGCAATGCCATGGACAAAGCAAGAAGACAGAGCTACCGGCAATACTCTTAAATGAAGGATGAAGAAGATAGAAGCCATGGCCGCGAGCGATGGCTGGTTCGGCGCCTGCCACCATGGACGGTGGCCTGATCCAAAAGGAAAATCGATGGAGAAGAAAGAAAATGGAAACCAAATTTTTTTTATTCCAACCCAATGGACACGTGTAAATCTATTATTGGACCTCAGCAAAAAACGCACACCACGTCAGTAATCGACGTGGAGCGAATATTTTCTCCATGTTGACTCATGTCATCACACACACATAACACACGCGGCATTGATGCAGCAAATGTCGATGGTGAAATCTTTCTCATGGCACTTCTCAAAGAAAAGTATCGAGAAAGTCTTCAACCTATTGCATTTGCGCTAATGCAATTCTAAACATTTCAATTATACCAATTGAGTCATGAACTTTTTGACTATTTGCTAATGTAGTCTATCCAGTCAATTTTGATTTGAAATCGCTGATATGGACGACAACCGTTTTATGTGGCATGATCAGCATTTACGCGGACAAATTTTACGAAATTTTCTAATTATTCTTTTAATTATTATTTTCTTCTTTTTTTGTTTCTTTTTTTTTTCTTTACAACTCTGGGTTAGCGACCTTTGCTTGGTCTGGGCAAGGGTGTCATGGCCTTTGCTCAGATCTAGGCTAGTTGACATCACATTGCAAGCATCTTTCCAATCTCTCTCTCTCTCTAAAGAATTGCGTTATGGCCTTTACTAGGGAAATGTTATGGCCTTTACTAGGGAAATGATACAAATATTCCTTAAACTTTGGTCCAATTAACAATATCGTCCATGAACTTTTAATTTATTTAATGCGGTTCATGAATTTTTTTTTGTACATATTCAATGTAATCCTTGGATTATATAAAAGTGTTTAATCTTGTCATTCCATTTATTCAAATTAACGGAATTTATAATTTAGTTTCTAGTTCTGTACGTTTGAATGGTGAACAAAAAAAACACTACATGTGGAGATATTCAATTCAAATTAGAATATGATAATCATTTTATTTGTTCAATTTGAAAAAATAATAATTATTTATGTTATTTGATGATGTAGATTATTATATCCTAATTCGAGTTGAATATCTTATGTGGGTAATTCACGTGTAACGCTATTTTTTTTATTCAATGTTCATACTTACCAAATCGGAAGGCAAATAAGTAAATTCCATTAACTTTTACCGAATTGAAAAGCCAAATAAGTAAATTCTATTAACTTGAATTGATGCAATGATGACATTGAATATTTTTATTTAGTTTGAGAATTAGATTGGACATTTACCAAAAGTTTATGGATCATATTATAAAAGTTCAGGGATGACATTAGAGAATGGGTTAAAGTTAATAAAAGACATTAAAATAATTAAAAGTTCATGGACAACATTACAAATAAGGCCAAAGCTCGGAGATAATTTATGTCATTATCCCTTTTTACTAAAGCCATGCTAGATCTACATTAGCTCCATTTACCCATTGTCAATCATGTAAATCACCATCCAGAATTTTTAACGCTCATCTCAAATAGACCTATTATAGAAGGTATATTTTAGACTTATACAAGTTTGGGAGTCTTCTAAATTAATTGGGCTTATATTCTTATTTTATTAAATTTTTGACAATTCAATGATTGGTCAATTTTTCATCTATCTAGTTTGTCTCATTTTTGTTAAATTTGTTGTCTACTCATGATTGGTCAGAGTTGCTACTTGCCATTCAATTAAAGTGACCAACGTCACTGTATGGTGCAATTCTACCTAACTTCCACTTTTGCGGAAATGTAAAGGCATATCTCCAAAGTTTTTTATTTACTTAAGGTGTAGCAAATATGGTTTGAATAACTTACTTATGGTATATTTTGTAAAGCAACTTTGAAATGAAAAAATGAAAGAAAAAAAGAGAGGAGCCATGTTATGACATGAGGTTATGCTCTGGTCGCGCTCACCAGCCTTGGGTCGATTTTGGTCACGCTCGCTAGCCTTGGGTCGTGCAATGGTCAAGTTCGCTTGTCTTGGGTCACGCTCGCAAGGTCTAGCCTTTATTTTTTGCTTCATTTTTACTTCAAAATTAATTTACAAAATATATTAAAAGTTCACATACAAACTCTGTTTGCTTTGAGCAAATACATCTTGGGTTAAAAACTTTAGTAGAAATGTAATCCAAACGCAACCAGATGACAGTGTCACATGTGAAGCTCTCACAGTTGGAAGAGGATGGTTTGAAGGATATTGCTGAATATTGAACAGAAAGCACATGATCTCTTGGTATTTTGTTAAATATCGATCTAGACATCGCTTCACGTAATCAATGCAAAAATCAGGAAAGCCTAGAAATCTTTTTACATTATAAAACAAACCCTAAACAAGTTTCAACCAAAAACTCGCACGAAAAGAAAATTTCCGATCAAGGCCCATTCTTATTATGAGATTGATGACAAAAACTTATTTGTAAATAACCGACAAAAGAATAATTTAAAAGGATCCATGTAATTATCACTGTATCTTATGAAACTCTCATCGATTGTAGATTCGCTTACCTGTCGGGACAAAAGAGCAGGGGCGTGGGGGGTGGGTCCCCGCACGTGCCGCGCGCGCAGGCGCTCGCTCGAGCTTCGCTGCGGTCGCCGTCCGCCGCGTGCCGCCTCGTAAGGTCCTACGGGAAGGAGACTGCAGTTCAGTTCACGCCTTCGCTCGTAACGACGTGTGACCTTTTTGCCCCGTCGGCTCGTCTAGACCCGCGGAGGGTCAGATGACGCATGCACCCTTGACCTGGACCTTTGACTTTTTTTCTGGGAATTCAAGGCATACTTCGTTCCGTTTGTTCGATTTTTCTTTTTGCTAAAAATAATCGTTTATATCGCTTAAGATAATTAATCGATAAAATAATCGTTCATATTTATCTTCAATCCCGTAATTACGTATAATATTTGAATGATTTGCTTATATATTAATAGTCATCCGGTGGCTCCATATCATGTTTATGCACACGAATGTATCATTCTCTTTCTATCCTAATTAAATAGCATTGCCTTTTTTTTTTTTCAGCGAAGCTATTAGTTAAATGATCGCAACTTAATACGCTAGTTCTAATTAATGAAAAATACTAGAGCCTAACTCGGAAAATCATCTTTTTTTGGCTTGGGTAGCAATAACTATATCGATCTATTTTTCACATACCTTTTAAGGCAAATAACGGGATGTGCTCGCCATGCCTCGTATAAATATTACTTAACGATAAGCCACGCTTATAATTTTTTTTTTGAATAATGCGGCATCATCTTGATCTTCATTCTCGAATCTCATAAACAAAAAAAACACACCCGAAAGAAAAAAGAAGAACGATTTTTCTTCTTCCGAATCCCAAAAGTAAGTTCAAACTTCAAACTAAAAGGATTCTATTTAATTTTTGGCAAGCAAAAAGACGGGAAAACCCCGGGTTTTTGACAAAAAAAAGGGAATAGGGTAAGGAGCCCGGGGGCAATTTCGACCAATCACCCCCCTCCGTCGTCGCGGGCATCCTCGTGATTCCGTCGACAACTGGTCTGTCCTCTCTCTCCCTCTCTCTCTCCGTTTCTCTCCGTCTCTGTCTCTCCGGTCGCTCTGCTTCTTCGACCCTTTTCGAAGGCAGCCCGACGCCACGGCACGAACCCGCGAAGGATTCTCCCTCTGTTTGATCGTCACCCACCTCGCATTTGACGGCCCTTCTCCTTCGATATTGGTCTCGCTCCGCTCCCCTGTTTTGCTTCTAGAGGGGTGAATGCTGGAGCCGGAGCGCATGGAGCCCGCGCAGCATGCATTCTCGGAGCAGCTCCTCCACGCCAAGAGGGCCGCGGTGGCGTCCAAGTTCGGCCTCAGCGTCGGGGCCTCGCTCTTCTTTCTCGGTCTCGTGGTGGCCTTTACCCTGAGCGTGACTCTTCTGTGTCTGGAGTTGTCTGGTTCCCCTGTTTCGCTGTGGCCGTTTCTTCTCCGACCCCCACCGCCGCCGACGCCGCCGCCGCCGCCCCCCTCGTTTCGTCCCCTGCTGCTCATGCTGCGAACTCGACTACCGGTGCCCGTTCTTGCTGTGGGAATACAACGTCGGGTGTTGCACAGGCTTTGAGTTTCTCGGATGGAGATGGTCGAGGACGGGTTCTGAACACGACCGTTGAGGCGAACGTGACAAGAGAGTTTTCTTCCCTTAAAATTCTTCATCTTTAATCAACAGTAGCAAACACTGTGAAGCAACAAAACACAAAATAAGTCCAAAAACCGTCCAGCTGTTTTTTTCGTCCTTGCGATCACATGCTTTGACTAACAGCCAATGATCAAGACAACTCACCAACCAGTCTCCCATCCCGGAAGAAAGGCCACAAACCAAACACCAACCCCAACCACCACATATAACTCAAAAAAGGAAAATATAAATTAAGTAAATTTGAGCACATCAAACCTTACACATTCGATATTACTGTTAATGAATATCGAAAACGAGTTGCTTATGTAAATACCCACTTGCAAATTTATAATGTTGCGCTCGCGCATAAATCCGTCTTACATTAATCTTACCATTTTTCTACTATTATTGCTCAAATTGAACAATGGAAAATCCAAAAAGGTCTCAACATGACTAATCCAGAAAAACCAAAAAACTCTCGCTCGCTCGCTCATCTTCCACATCACAAAAAATGCCTCCGGATGGAGCCTCTCTCACCATCCTCAGCATCTTCATCTTCTTCCTCTTCACCATCACTTCAGCTTCAACTTCAGCTTCAACTTCAACTTCATACCCGAAGTTCCCCTGCAAGCCGCCCCGGTTCCACGCCTACCCTTTCTGCAACACCTCCCTTCCCGCCCCCGCCCGGGCCCGCTCCCTCGTCTCCCTCCTCACCCTCCGGGAGAAGATCCGGCTGCTCTCCAACAATGCCTCCGCCGTCCCGCGGCTCGGCATCCCCGCCTACGAGTGGTGGTCCGAGTCCCTCCACGGCATCGCCTCCAACGGGCCGGGCGTCTCCTTCGCCGGCGCCGTCGGGTCCGCCACCACCTTCCCCCAGGTCCTCCTCACGGCGGCGGCCTTCAACCGGACGCTCTGGTCCGCCATCGCGTCGGTCACCGCGACGGAGGGGAGGGCGATGTACAACGTGGGTCAGAGCGGGTTGACCTTCTGGGCGCCGAACATCAACATTTTCAGGGACCCCAGGTGGGGGAGAGGCCAGGAGACGCCCGGCGAGGACCCGATGGTGGCCTCGGCCTTCGCGATCGAGTTCGTCAAGGGGTTTCAGGTAGGGCGGGGCGGATTTTCGACGCAAATTAGCTCTGCTAATTTTGGAAAAATCAATCTTTTAGCACGTTTGGGATGAATGTTCACCGTCGATTGCGAGACCAACTTGACATGTGAACACGAATTCAGGGCAGTAGTGGCGGGAGCGAGGAGGATGATGGGTTGATGCTCTCGGCGTGTTGTAAGCATTTCACTGCTTACGACTTGGAAAAGTGGCGCAATTTCAGCAGATACAGCTTCGATGCCGTGGTGAATGTTCCATCTCTGCTCTTTTCTTTCATTTTTGTTTACCTTTGTAAATGATGGAGCGCAATATAATGCTGGGGATAGAAATTGATCTTCGTGATGAATGCAATGGTTCTCGAGTGAAACAATGAGGAATCGTTCTTTGTGCTTCGTTGCTCTGCTTTCTTCGCGGTTACTTCTCTTGAAGTACATGAAAGAGCTCACATGTCTAATTCCCTTTCCTTCCCCTTCCATGTGGTGTTCGATCGATATCAATGTTTATTTTTAAAGCTTTTGTGGCTAGAATACAACTGGTACAGCGCGTTACTTGATTCAGCAAAAATAGTGTAGTAAGGAAGTGCATGACACTTAAATGTTTAGTGATTGCTTTGGTTGCGTTTGAAGATCTCTCATTAACGATGACCTTTTGATTTTAACGATAGCTTTAGCTTTTGGCTTCTAAGTGTCACTTTTATTATGAAAACTTCATAGTGAGATGACTAGGATTGGTTGTAGTAAACAATCCCATATTGATCCCATGGTCTCTGAAGATAGACATTTAACAATTTAAATAAATCTTATTCAAGATAAGTGCATTGTAAGTCCCAAAACTTGTCACAAAAGTGAAATTGAGTCCTAAAAACTTTCAAAAAGTGCAATTATGTCCTAAAATTTGTCAAGAAAGTGCAATCGAGTCCTAAAACTTTCTAAAGTTACAATTGAGTCCTAAAACTTTCAAAAAGTACAATCAAGTCCTAAAACCTGTCAAACTCGTCCAATCAAGTTCTTTTGTTAATTGCATTATTTGAAAATTTTAGGACTTGATTGCACTTTTTAAAAGTTTTAGGACTCAATTGCACTGTCCTTACAAGTTTTAGGACTTCCAGCGCACTTATCCATCTTGTTTTTAAAAAAGTTTCTGAAGTATTAAAATAGTTTTAGTCCTCCTTGGCTTCTTAACTATGGTCTGTTGGCCTTTTCTACTGCGCTCTAGTGAGTTTCCATAGGTGCCTCCTGCCAAATGGTTTGGGAGGAGGTGAAGTCTCCCCAAGCACACAATTCCTTTTCCCTAGTGCGGTTTTATTCACTTGTTAGACAAAATGAATAATTATGGTCAACATTAGGCTTGTATACTGTGATGGAGGTTAGCCCTCAATCAAGAAAACTTGAGTTGTGTTGGAAGAATGTATTAGCTTAATCCATTTTCCTTTGTAGGTCACACAGCAGGACTTGCAGGACACATTTCAGCCTCCATTTCGGAGTTGCATTCAACAAGGGAAAGCAAGCTGCTTAATGTGCGCTTACAACGAAGTCAATGGGGTGCCTGCGTGTGCTATGCAAGATCTGTTACAGAAAACTAGAGTTGATTGGGGCTTTAAAGGGTAAGATCATTCAACTCTTTCAAGTCGATTAATGATTACTTTGAGGTTATTATGTAAACGCCTTGCTGGTATTAAGTTCAGATACATCACCTCAGACTGTGATGCGGTTGCCACTATTTTTGAGTACCAACATTTTGTGAAGACGCGCGAAGAGGCTGTTGCTGATGCTCTCAAAGCAGGTTATCCTTTTTGTCTGCTGTTCGATTCTGCTGCTTCTCTTCATTACATTTGCATACAACTTTGTATGCTTGCATTCCTGATTCTCATGTAATTGTTTATAAACCATGCTGTGATCCTCATGTGAAACCACAGCTCAAGTCACGAGTTTATGTATATATGGATGGTTGCGTTATTCTCTGAGCTCTTATGCCTTGATCAGAGTCTTTGAAATTTATTCGTAAGAAATCTTTCGGTACTTCATGAAGTACTTATGACATATAGCTGTAGATTCTCATGACATGTTGTTCAATACATGAAGAATGTTGGAATGAAATGGGAGTATTTTGTTTCGTTGTTACTGAGAGAAGTAATATGAGAATGAAAAGGGAGTGAGAACCAAATGTCAAGACCTTCCTTTGATATATATGACGAGAAAGAAAAAGGGAGGGAGCTCCTCTTGTGCAAAATTGAAATGAGCATTATGCTTCGATCCAAATACTCTTAAGAATCTTTGATTTATTAATTACAGATATAAAATATTGCATGTTATCTAAGTCATGGCTATGGAATTATGTTTGCAGGAATGGATATAAATTGCGGATCCTTTTTGGTTCGAAATACTGAGTCTGCAGTTGAGCAAGGGAAGGTGGTAGAAGAAGACATAGATAGAGCTCTTCTCAATCTCTTTTCAGTTCAACTGCGTCTTGGCATTTTTGATGGGGACCCCAGGAAAGGAAAATTTGGAAAATTGGGACCTAAAGATGTTTGTAAATCTGAGCATAGGGCACTAGCGTTAGAAGCTGCGAGGCAGGGAATAGTGCTCCTAAAGAACGAAATTAACTTCCTGCCTTTACGGGAAGATGTCGTTTCTTCCTTGGCCATTGTTGGTCCGCATGCTAGCAACATAAGCAATATGCTGGGCACATACACAGGTTTGTTGATGTGCACTTACTCAAGTCGCTCATCTGATTCAACCCTGTGTCGTTTACAATTGGTCTCTGCTTTTTTTCTCGAGATTGTCGTATTTCTTATCACTATGTTTATGACTGTCCAAAGTGTTTCTTCTTGTTACCCTCACAGGAATCCCTTGCCGGCCAAAAAGCCCGCTTGAGGAACTTCAAAAGTATGTACAGATGGCATTTCATGCAGCTGGTTGCCAAAACATCCCATGTAATGCAAGCGATAAATTTACTGAAGCAATTCTTGCTGCAAAGAAGGCCGACTATGTTATTGTAGTTGTGGGCTTGGATTTGACCCAAGAGAGAGAAGACCTAGACCGAGTCAGTCTCCTCTTACCTGGAAAACAGATGGATCTTGTGTCTTCAATTGCTGCCGCAAGTAAAAACCCCATAATTCTTGTTCTTACCGGTGGTGGGCCCCTTGACGTTTCGTTTGCTCAAAATGACCCACGAATTGCGAGCATCCTTTGGATTGGATACCCTGGTGAAGCTGGTGGGAAAGCACTTGCGGAAGTCATTTTTGGTGACGTCAATCCAGGTTTGTTTTTTCGTATGGCAACTAATTAGAGAGAAGCTCTGTGATTTTCTGAGAATGAATAGCCCGAGCATTGTACAATGTGTTTTTCCCATTTTCTTTCGCAAAATTCCACGAAAGCGAGTAGGTCCGTCATGCATAGAGTGAGTTAATTGCACATAATTGTCAATCAGTGGTTTAGTCTAGTCTTGGACCTCTTCTGTTCCCCTGTGAATCTCTTTCTTATACCTAGAATCATGTAGAAGCAAAGTTTTACTGGCTCGTTTCCTTTTATAGATTCATATATAGAAGTAATTTTGCGTTTGTTCCCTAGTTCGTGTTAGCACCTTGGACATATGGGCATGAATTTGATGCAACAAATTTTGTTCAGGTGGTCGACTGCCTGTGACATGGTATACGGAATCATTCACCAAGGTTCCAATGAATAATATGAACATGCGGGCTGATCCTTCTCATGGTTATCCCGGAAGAACATACCGGTTTTACATCGGTGATAGAGTCTATGGATTCGGACATGGCTTAAGCTACACGGATTTCCATTACAAGTTCTTGTCGGCACCGGTGAAGCTAAGTCTTCTAAAATCTTCCAGAGCTAGTCCTTATAGGAACCGAGTACTCCTAGATGCCGAAGGACTCGCTTCCCTGGACATTGCCGAGATTGAAGAATCCTGTGATTCACTGAAATTCCATGTGCAGATCTCGGTGATGAACGTTGGTGATATGGAAGGAAGCCACGTGGTGATCCTATTCTCTAGAGCACCGGGACTAATTCGAGGCACTCCACAGAAACAACTTATCGGATTCGACCGTGTGCATACTTTTCCCAATAGGTCTATCGAGACTAGCATTTTGGTAGATCCTTGTGACCATTTTAGTTTTGTAAATGAGAGTGGCAAAAGGATGTTGGTTGAGGGCGGGCATGTCTTGATGCTGGGAGATCTGGAGCATATCGTGTCGGTTGAATTGAAATAGCGATTGCGGAACTTATTTGTGTACAACATGTACAAATAATCATTTTTCTTGGGCGCATGGGGCATTTCCTCATGCAGTTATAGCTCAAGAGAATTCTATGTATTATCTGGAAGTAAGCTCGCACGGGTTGGATTGGATCCACATCAGGGGCGACGGTACGCTTACGAATTGACCAACTTTGCGGTCCGGAGGTGCGGGTAGGAAATTTTGAAGTAATGCGAATGGTAGAATGACAACTGCCATCGATGAACTTCTCTGCTCAATGCTGAGATGGTTTTTTGTTTTGGCTATGAACTGTGAACTGCTAAGCCAGCTAACTCATCTTGCAACTGGGCATGAACGCATTTGCATCAGCATAATAGCAAAGCCACAAGGTTGATTAGAAAAAGATTGCTGAAGCTGTGGCTCTTGGGCAATAAATCTAGTTAAAAAGCCCAATGTAGAGAAAGCATCAATTGAGGACCTTGATTGAATATGATGGTGTTTGATTGCGGTAACATTGAATCCTAGAAAAAGGTTGAATTTTGTGAGGTATTGTTATGGACTATTTTACGATGATAGTGCGAAAGTTGATGAGATGTATGATAAGGTGAAACAAGTGTACGATGGCATTGAGCTTGATCGGTATCTTCATGCTAAACGTGAAGATGTTTGTGATCTTGACCTTTTCATGCGGTGAAAGATTATCGGCCAAAAGTTTAAATCCCATCTTTGATGGTTTGGGATATTTCGTCTATTCTCGTAACTACTGTTACTTCAGAGTCAACTTTAGTACATCGGGTTGTTTGCTTGATGACATTTGAAGTTCTTTAACTCCTTAAGCAGTGAAGATTGGTTGAGAGCCATTTCCATGCCGATTAATGTTGAAGAGTGCATTGAGAATGCGGAAAAGTTTAAGTTGGGTAAGTAATGGATATATCTTTTCATCGTTCATTCTTTTGAATATCTAATGAATGAATGCTTTATTCAATCTCTTCTTTTTGTTATACATAAATAGTGTAAACGTGGAGATTATCGACGATAGATAGAGTTTACATGTTGAACCGGAAGGAATATAGGTGTTGATGCTTTCTATTAATTGTTTGAGTTTTATTTCTAGACATTCACTCGTTAAAACTAATGTCGAGTGATCATCTGTATTTGTTGTTTATTTTGTTTTCAGGTGATCAAAACTTGGAGCGATATGTTGTAGTCAAGTTCTTAGTTGGAGAGGCTTAGTTGGCTCTGGATTTAAAGCTTTGAGCTCTCAAGCCATTTTGCTTGTTCTTTTTATTCTTGGAAACATAAGATCTGCGTTAATTTATCCTTGGTTGATTTATTTTGCTTGCTCTTGTGAACTTATGGCAAACTTGTTTTCACGTGGGATATGTAATGTGGACCACGGCCATGTTGAGTTTTTGATGATTATTTAGTTCATTGATTATGTGGTATCACACCAAGTATAATGCTGCAAAACTAATCTTGGTGAACAAAAGGTTTGGTCAGTGTTCGAATTGTGGAAACCTGTAATTGCCCATTAATCTTTTGGAGAAAATTATATTAAAGTGGAGAAAAATCGCAGATGGCTGTCGCGACCTACTTGTTCCAATCGGGTTTAGGCCAAGAGGTATTTGTTGATGGATATGAACAACGATTGGTTCATTTGAATAGTGAACCAAATGATTCATTAATCCAATGACCAAGGTACTCCCAAGCCTCATACCTCGCGCGACAAGAATTTTTTAATTTACACATTTGATTGGAGTCGCCACTAGCCATGATCAAGGGTCGGCTAGAAACCCTGATCGAGATGCGGGAGTGTCGTCTCGATACGCGCGAAAATCAGAGATTCTAAAATTTGGGAACTTGATTATACTAGCGATCTAACTAGTGCTCTTTTGGTACCTAAACTTGAATGTTTGCAAACTAACGTACCGGGCAACTTATCGAAAAAGCTAAGATTCCACCTAACCATTCTAAAAATAGAAAATAACAATCAATGTATTAAAAGTGTGCAATCAGATAATCATGAAGAGAATAAACAACCATCGACCTAGCATCGTTTCTAAAAAGAAAATGCAATCAAAAGCCCTAAGGTAAAGCTCTAATGGCTTATCCGATTTTTGAGAATTTTTTAGAGGGTTTTTCTAAATTTTCATTTTTTTAGTTTTTTTAACCTAAAATCTAGTGAAATTAAGCCCAAAACTGATTTCTAAACGTTTCCTAATTTTCTGAATTTTTTGGAATTTTTTAATGTTTTTGAATTTTCTGAATTTTTTAATTTTTCAGACTTTTTTTTAGATTTTTTCACATTTTCGAATTTTTTGGGATTTTTAATATTTTAATATTTTTTGGAATTTTTAAACATTTTTTTAATGTTTTTATTAATAAAATAAGGATTCGGACCGGATCCCCTGACCCGATCTGACACTTGACCCGAAATTCCAACCCTACCCGGGACCCCATTTTCATTTCTTTTCAATTTTTTTCTTTTGATTTTCCCCTTTTTCTTTTTCCTTTTTCTTTTTTCTATTTTTTTATTACTCTTTTTCCCCTTTGTCTATTCTGGTCTCGTCTTCCACGAGTATTTCTGGTCTTCTCCTTCCAGAACGCTTTCTTCTTCATATTGTTCTTCACCGAGAGCTCACCGCCAATGTCTTCTTAGTGAATCGCCGGCGACCCAAGCTCCGAACCAAAATCGGCTTCTTCGACTGGTGTTGATGACGAATCTGCTCGGACTGAAATTGCAACCCCACCATCACCGAACCAAAGTCCCTAAACCAGCACCATCGGCCACTAAATCGCTAACGTGGTGACCCACTTTCATTTCCCGACCACTAGACCTCCGTCCTCAATAACACATGCTAAATCTAAACAAACAAACATACACGCATATGAAACGGGGATAGTGAGCTACCGGTAGCGGCATCAGACCGCAGGCAATGCCAACGTGGGGAATAGGTCTCCGGTGAAGGACTCATCCATAGCCGACTCGAACGATGTGTGAACTGCAACAAAACCACACGAACAATAGAGAAAACTCAAAGTTAGTGACAATATTGGAGCAAATTGTCCATAAGTCAAAGCTTTGAAGCATCGGTTTTGGTCGTGGGTCAACTATGATGTATACAGGCTTGAATAACCATATTTCATGACAAATTTATCTACTTTCACTAGGAATCGCTCACAATCCCAAAAGACCCAACTTGGCATTTTAAATGCATATTTATCTTTTTTGGGACTTTTTGTCGAACATATTGTTGGTGACTGAGAAGGCGACCGTACGAATCTGATCTTAGCATTGCTCATGGCCTAGTTTCAACATACAATGTTCAGACTGACTTCATTCAGTGTCGAATAACTGTAAACCTCCATTGATGGAGCCAAGCAATCACCGAATAGGTTCGGTGCGCCTGGCTCCCGAGAGGCAGGGGAAGGGCGGCAAAAACAGAGTAAGACCAGACCGGGACCTACCTGGTTCGGGGCTGACCGTGATGAAGCGCGGCGGCTTGAGGCTCTACGGGGGCCGATGGCAACTAAGATGGATGACCGATCAAAGAGGAAAAGATCTATCTTTTTTGGTTCTCTCGGTTCCCTCTCCTTCGAGTGTTTTTCCCCCTCTCACGTTCAGGCCCTCGTCTTCGGGAATGTTGGGATCTAGGAGTGAGAAGCCGCGAGAAGGGTGTTGCCGGCTAGAGGACGTCGAACGGCGACAGTGGTGGTGGTTGTTCGGGCAAGATGAAGGATGAGGGGTTTGCAAGGTTCTTCTTTTTCGGAGACCCCCTCCTCCCCTTCTCTGGATCTCTCTTGAGCTCACTCTCTCTCTCGATTCTCTTTCAGTTTCGGCTCCCCTTCCAATATATTCTCTCTGGAAGCTCTTCAAGCTCTCTTCTCTTTTTTTTTTTTTTCGGTCTCTCTTCCAGCTCCCCCTATTCTCCCTCTCGATCTTTTCCCTATGTATGTAGACCCCATTTTCTGTTTTAGTGACGTGTACTTAGGCAACCCAAAAAGAGAGAGAGTGTGACTGTCCATTTTTGGGTTTCTTTTGACTTTCTCTGCATTGGATGTCCCACTTTCTTCTTTAGTGATATACCCTAAAACTCTCCTTTCTTTTGTCCTTTCTTATTTTTGCTTCTTTTGTGAAAGTGAGGATGGAGATTGAGGGGAAAATTTCAAATAAGGACCCCAAGTGGGGTCAAATTCTCAAATAAGGACCTAAAGTGAATATTGTGTCAAATAAGGACATGAAGTGCCCAATCAGTCTCAAATAAAGACCCGAAGTGCTCAAAAAGTCTCAAATAAGGACCTGGGTCCCCGGCCGGCCAAAATACCTGCCGGCCGACGAGAAAGTTATTGTTCCAGTAACTTTTTCATTTTTTTTATTAATTTCTTTATGTTTTTCCTTTTCTATTTTTTTTTCTTTTTCTTTTTTTTTTCTTCTCCTCCTCTGCCGGCGTCGGGCGAGGCCGCCCTCGGGCGAGGCCGGCCTCGCCCGACGCCGGCGGGGCCGAGCCCTCGCCAGATCTGGCGAGGCTCGACCTCGCCTGCAACTGGCGAGGCCGGCCTCGCCCGACGCCGGCGAGGCCGAGCCCTCGCCAGATCTGGCGAGGCTCGACCTCGCCCAGCCCAGGCGAGGGCGGCCCTCGCCCAACGCCGGCGAGGGCGGCCTCGCCTGAGGCCGGCGACCTCCGCCGGCCCCGGCTATGGCCGGTGGAGGAAGAGAACAAAAAAAAAAGAAATGGAAAAGGAAAATAAAAAAAAAACAGAAAAGGAAAAACATAAAGAAATTAATAAAAAATGAAAAGTTACTGTTCCGGTGTCGGAATAGTAACTTTCTCGCCGGCCGACAAGTATTTTGACCGGCCGGGGACCCAAGTCCTTATTTGAGATTTTTTGGGCACTTCGGGTCCTTATTTGAGATTGATTGGGCACTTCATGCCCTTATTTGACACATTGTTCACTTTGGATCCTTATTTGAGAATTTGACCCTACTTGAGGTCCTTAATTGAAATTTTCTCGAGATTGAGAGAGGGAGAGAGAAGAATCCCTTCGTATCAGCCCATGAAGAGCTCTCCTTTTGTCTTTTACTTTACTTTTTTTCTTTTTCTTTTAAAACTTTTTATAATGATTTTTTTAAATAAAAAGGAAAATATGTTCTACTAAATTCTATTAATGTAAATGCGCCTACTGTCTATGTGCCCTGAAAATATTTTTGATTTAGGGGTTAAAAATTAATCCTTAATTATTTTATGCGATAAAACCCTAAATGATTGAGCAAAATTTAGGTGTCAATAATGACATGTTCATTTTTGAAGGGTCATGGCTTTGTATTAGTATTGCTTTTTTTTTTCTGCTAGTAATTGAATGAAAGTAGATTCCATGAAGATGATGAAAGCGCTCGGCCTTTTGACCCTTTGGTGGCCATCACAGTTTCACACGAAGAGAGAATAAATGACTGGCCATATATTTGCAGGTATTTTTACAGAGGAAACACAATAAATAAAAATAAAAACTCTGCATGGCTGGTTCCGGTTCGATTTGATTGTCGAGTAGATAGGGTCAATTCCTGGTTCAACAGCTTGGGAATCGGCCCTATTTGAACTTTTTATGCACAATGCTGGACAAATGCCTAGTTCAACTAAAGGTGAGGCCGTTTAGACTTTTTATATGCACTTCATAGCTATCTCTCAAGATAATCTTACCGAATCTCTAGGATATGTTCCTAGTTCATTCTTAGAAAAATAAAGGAATAAATCTCTTGGGGAATATTTCTTGGAGAATTTGGCGAAACTAGTTCCATTTTCTAAGAGGAGAATATTTCTTTTGCTATTGGAAAGTCGAAGAATATCTCATTTGGAAGTTCCATTCACATTTCCTTTATTATTTTTGCAGATATTGTTTTTGCTTTTTTTGCAGCAAATTGACTGGAGAATTAAATGGATGAATACCATAAAAAACTTTAAACTGGTACACATGTGATAAATTTACTCAAAATTAATTTTTTGAAAACCAAAAACCAAAAACTAATACACTTGTGACAAATTTATCATCTGTTAAATTAAATTAATACTATGAAAAATCACAAACCTATAAATTTATGACAAGCAGAGGATTAATACCCTAAACTGACAAACTCGTCAACTGTCACGTGCCATTCAACTCAGTAATTTGATGGTAAAATTTAATGGAAACTAAATGATGGTAAATTTGTCACAGATATACCAGTTTAGGATTTTTCGTGGTCAAAAGATTAATTTAGAGTAAATTGTCACATGTATATCAGTTTGGGGTCTTTTGTGATATTAATCAATCAATTAATTCCACATACTTATCACTTTAGCTAACGGTATATATTCTTTGGATTATTATGATTACATCTGTCCATGTCCTCCCTTTCCTCGAACCTTTTTCACTCTGGGCATCCCTTTTTAAAGAATTTTCTTACGCCTTTTTTCTAACGTGAAATCTAACAGCTGTCCTTCGCAAAAGATCTGTTCGTGGCGCGCCTCTGAAATCTCTCCATTCGAGGATCGATTAGGGTTTCATTACGTGGATGAGAAAGGTGAAGCTTCGTGATGACCCAAATGTATAATTTATAGGGCTGTTAGCCCAATTTTCAAGTTGTAAATTAGACCATAAGACTTTCATTCATTATGAGAGAAAGAGAAAATTACCAAAAAAAGTCATAAACTTAATTGTAATTGTGTCAATATAGTACTAAATCTTTTAATTTGACCAATTTAATTATAAATCTTTATATAATTTGTCAATTTAGTTCACTCAGCCAATTTTGGCCTGAAATTGCTCATATGGATACTAGTCGTTTTACGTGACGCTACCGACGCTAATGTGGACACTTTTTATAATTTTATAATTTTATATATTTATTTTTCTCTTTTTTTAATCCTATTTATTTCCTCTTTTTTCATTGTGGCCGGTGAGGTTCGACCTCACCCGCAGCCAGATCCAGTGAGGGCAGCCTTCGCCAAAGGTCGCAAGGTCGGCCCTTGAGGCCTTTGACCTCACGGCCTCTGGCAAGGGCTTGAGCCTCACATGTGGAATGGTGAGGCTCTAGACGAGGCTCGATCTCGCTAGATTCGACAAGGGAGAGCCTTCCTAGTCCATTTGCTGGCAAGGTCAACCTCGCCCAACGACGACGAGTTTGAATCTCGTTAGTCTAGTCCTAGCGAGGCCGACCTTGTTTAGCGACAGTGAGGTTGAGTCTTGCCCAGCCCGCAAGGGTCACCGGTGACCTCGTCGCCCATAATGAAAAAACATAAAATAAAAAGGAAAAAGAGAGAAAATAATACAAAAATAAAGTTCATAAAAGTTTTAAAAAATTATAAAAATGGTCTCACATCAGCACCGGCGATGTCACATCAAGGATTTTTGGCTAAGATTGGTTAGATGGACTCAATTAGCAAATTGTAAATATGTTTGGGACTAAATTGGCCAAATTAAATGGTTTAGGACTAAATTGGAATAATGCAATATGTTTATAACTTTTTTGATAATTTTTCCTGAGAAAAACACTAAAGTTATTTAGATTATGGATGATCAGTTCCAGGGTAGATGATAGGCGATTCCCAAGCTAGAACTGGAAACCGTCTACTAAGGACCTGTTACGGAAACAAAGCATAAGCCCGATACCTTTCGTCCGGGGAGATATTATAGGAGTAGGGGCTTAAAAATGACGTATATAGTTTTATCTAGCACGCCCACTTATAGCACGAAGAAGCTGCCTCCGCTTGCCCTTCACTTAGTTGCTTTGGTGAGTAACTCATTTCATTCGAATAGTTTGGCAAAATGATTAAAAAAAGATCTCACTCCTGAGCAAGCTTTCACAATTCGATTCAGTCATGCGAATATAGCGCTTACCAGCAATTGAATGAAAACGATGATTGAACTCGAAAATTTGAAACCGAAATATTTTATATCTCATATATCGAGAAAGTATTTCATTTATTTTCATATCACAAAATGAGAACCGGGAACCGCCCAGAGAGTTTCTTTCTATTTCGACTATGAGGATTAGAGAGACTGTGTCTGAGTTGAAACCGAAATACTTTATATCTCATATATCGAGAAAGTATTTCATTTATTTTCATATCACAAAATGAGAACCGGGAACCGCCCAGAGAGTTTCTTTCTATTTCGACTATGAGGATTAGAGAGACTGTGTGTGAGAGAACTCTTAGGCTTTTGCGCCACTTTTTGTGGAGTGCGGGAGTTTAACCCCGTACCTGTGATACTAGCGTCCCTTCAATCCTGTTACCAGCATGGCTACATGCTTGTTGATTAAGAGAGTTGTAATTTAAATATATATATATATATATATATTTAATAAATGCTTTTAAAATACTTTAAGCGACTTACCAAGAAAATATTACAGTTTTCAATGTATCAATCGGTTCTTTTGAAATGTGTAATCATTATTTTGAAATTCAAAATTTTCTATTAACGAGTATTCTAGAAACACTTATTAACAACACATTGTATCTATATCTATATTATTAAGCTAGAAGTGTCATTTGTCTCATTTTTAGCTTTTCGAATTTGCCCATATAATATATGATACCCATCGGTTGAATAATTTCACACTTTCTTTTTATGTTTAACCGCACTAATTACATACTTTCTTTCTATGCATAGCCAGCCCGCTACATGCACACACGCAGCACATGCCTAGGCCCTAATTATATATATATATATATATATATATATATATATATATATAACAATTTGTTATTTGTTGTCTTTGGATTGCTTAAGAATTCCTCCATAACCAATATCAGAAGCATCAGTTTCAACAATTTTGAAAGCATGAGGATCAGCGAGATGTAAGCAAGGAATTTCCTTGACAGTTCGCTTGATTTGTTTCACAATATCTGTATGAACCTGAGTCCATGGTGGAGGGTCCTTTTTGAGCCTCTGATGGAGTGGTTTACAGATTATATTGATGCGGGGAAAGAAATCAATAATGTAATTCAAGCTTCCAAGAAATCTTTGCAATTGATTTTTGTCTCTGATTTCATCAGAAAATTTTTCAGAAAACATTATTGACCTTTCAATTGGAATGATGGTTCCTTGGTGAATATAGTGCATATATACATACATATATATAGCACATGCCTAGGCCCTAATTTTATATATATATAATGGGCAGGTAATGTTAACAAGTTGCTCGAGACCGTTGTTATGCATGCTTAATTTTGAAACAATTCAATTTTCGAAGCAATTGATTAAACAAAACACGAGAACAATACAAGATTTGGAACCGTAAAGTTCTCTTAGTTAATTACTTTACAAGTGTACGGGATATTTTGTAACAAAATCCGATTATTATTTTTTCGATTTTTGTTAAAAGAGTTTTATGGGGAAAATTATCCAAAAAGTCATAAACCTATTGCACTTTTGCCAATTCAATCCTAAACCTTTCAATTTTGCCAATCGAGTCCTAAACATTTTCACTTCTTGTCAATTGAGTCCATTCGGTCAAGTTTCGCCAAAAATCATTGATGTGAATGCCGGATGGCCATGCGGGACTGACTTGGACATTTTTAAATAATATTTTAATAAAATTTGAATTTTTTATGGTTTTTTTTCCTTTTCTCTATATATATATTTTTGGTTTTGGAGTTATGCCAGTGAGGGTGGACAGTCGACCCTCTCTGATCACGGGCGAGGCCCGGCGACCCTCACCAACTTTGAGGGAGGGTCGTGACGCCCTTGCCAAATCTGGCTAGGCGAGGACCAACCCTCGCCGACCATAGACGAGGCGCTAGGTGGCCCTTGCCGGATTTGGGCAAGGGCTCGCGTGCCCTCGCTTTGGTTGGCAAGGGCTGTGATGCCCTCACCCAAAGTTGGCGTGGGTCGCCTGCTCTCGACCATGACTGGCAAGGGTTGGCCGGCCACCTTTGCCGGCCTTAACTCTAAATACCCCAAGAAAAAATTAAGAAAAGGAAAAAAAGAAGAAAAAAATCATAAAAAAATCATAAATTATTAAAATATTATTTAAAAGTGTCAATGTCAGCGTCACGTGCCCAGTCGGCGTCTATGTCAGCAATTCTGGGTAAAATTGGTCGGATGGACATAATTAGAAAGAAGGGAAAATATTCAGGACTCAATTGATAAAGTTGAAAGGTTTAAGATTGCATTGGTAAAAATGCAAAGTCTAATAGGTTTTGTGGGTAACTACTTTGGGAGATTTTATGGTTTCCAAGGTAATTTCTTCTCTCATGTTGCAAGTAATCAATACGTTAGTATTACAATATTCTTTATTAATCTGCCGAAGATTCTTTTCGTATTGAGGCTTACGATCCTTTTATCCCCTTTCCAACTTATCCACGTCTCTGTCGAGCTAAGTAATAATGATAGTAAATTACCTTACCAAGAAAAGAGAATAAAGGTAGGGCAATATCGCAAAAATGTAGGGGGAAATCAATTGATGCATGCAATGCAATTCTGTGGGCTCGGTTTGTGAGCATTGAAGGGTGAAACCAACTTCGACGACACGACCGCTCTGTCGGTGCGCACTTGTGTGTGTATATATATGACCCTTCTCTGTCTCTCTCTATCCCTTCTGTCTCAAACAAGAAGCAAATTATCACCTCTTCAATTGTTGTTCTCTGTAAACTTGAGCTCCAAGCGCAACTTCCTCCTCCTCGGCTCCTCCTACTTTCTCTTTCAAGAGAGATGGCCGACCACAAGTACGCTTACCCTTACCCTGCTCAAGGTACTCTCTCTCTCTCTCTCTCTCTCTGATATGTACCTTTTGATGCATGCTCTTGAATTATTTCCTGAAAAGTTTCTTCTTTGAGGTCATCAACGAGGTACCCTTTTCGGTATTCCGTGCGAGATCTGTCCATGAACTTGCATTGACATATGTATCATCGACTTAAGTTGCGGATTTGATTGTTCTGATTACTGTTTTGGTGTTGGTTTGTTGGGTGTGGTTCAAGGGTACTACCAAGGTCCTCCGGTCATGGCTCCTCCGCAGTATGCGGCTCCTCCACCGCCCCGGCGAGAACCAGGGTTTCTCGAAGGATGGTAGTCCTTGTTCTTATTCTTTTTCATTTACTCCTTCGTTAATTAAGGTTATAATGCAATTTTTATTGCTTTCTTTAACCAAGATATTCTTTCCTTAATTTGGCAGTCTTGCGGCTCTCTGTTGCTGTTGCCTGCTCGACGAGTGTTGCTGCGACCCCTCGATCATATTCGTTAGCTAGATGTGACGTAGTTCAGCAATTGCTTGCACAGTTAAATTTGAATAAATTTGTAATTTGTCATGTTTTGTGAGTGAATTGTTTAATTATCTTTTGCTTTTGATTACATCTATTTTAGTTGCCTCTTCTTTGTGGATTACTTGCGATATCTTGGTAAAGATATATATATATATATATATATATATATATATATATATCTATCTGAAGTGATATTATTCGGAATCAAATACAAATATTGCGTGAAGAATATGCAAAAGTTGCCGACATAATTACGTGATAAAGGAAACTTATTCTTAGAATGTATGATTGTCACTCGTAATTAAAGATTTCCGTATGATCTGCCTATGTACAAGATCACATGTTATGGAAATTAAATTATAATCATCATCTAATAACTGTGTCGTAAACACAATCTTTTGGCTATGATAGCACATAAAAATAATGGGGCCGATATCGATATCAATCTCAAGTCTTGACCTGATTCGACAAAATACTAAAGTAGCTCGAGCTTGATTAGAAATTAGATGAGTCAATCTCAAGTCTTGACTCGATTCTGTCTCCACTCTCGAGCTTGAAATGCCCAACCAATACCTCTAATACTAGGCTACTTTTTTAAGGGATAACACGAGGCTTCGAATTCTTCGGCCCAACTGGATCCCCCGGACGCCTATAACATTAACCTTTGCCAAACTTGTGATGACAGGTGTAACTTTTAAGGTTATTTTGAGTGGGAAATACTGTAATAATTACAGGCATCCGATGTGTCCAAATTATTGACATCCAAATTTGCACTCATAGATGTCTTACCATATCATTTGAATATCGTGATTGAAATTCTCGAGGTTCGATTAGCAACCAAAAATTCTTATAATTTTACTATAAGTAAAACAAGCGAAATCTCTGATTTGCAAAAATAAGGTGGACTTTAACTCCTAACTTGGCTCCGAACCGACCTAGAATAGCCCTGAAAAGAGAAAAAGAAAAGAAGGCCCTCTTTTTCCTTTTATTACTCTCATTCTTATAAGTTGAGAGGCACGAAAGTAAACTTTGGTGCTGTGTGCAGACGGTCGTATTGTTTTGAATATCAAATTGTCCAAGTGCCCAAAGAATCCTATCTCTGCAGCCGAAAGAAGGAAAGAATGTGGCTAAACTTAACGCGAAGCATATTTAAACATCAAGAGGTTGATCTTTCATCTTTATGCTTTTCGTGAATTCCTACTATTCAAGTAAAGAATATCTTTTTCGAAAAAAAAAAGAAAGTAAGGAATATTTTTTGATGGGCCCATTAAGGGTGAGCATCGGTCCAGGGCCTAGACCGGTCCAACCTGGCCGATCCTGGTTCGGTTTCAAAGGTGATTGGGTCAGTCCTTGGTCCTAGGACCCTTGGACCCTGCATTATGCAGATTGGTCTTCGGTCCTGGGAGTTTAGAGTTGGTCCAAATCGGACCAACCGTGTATATATTAGATATTATATATTATATGCTTTTTTCTACTCTAAATCTTAGTGCCTCCTTCTCTGTTCTCTTTTTTTTTTATGTAGTTTAGTTTGTTGCGTAAATTAGAAAGTAGAAAGAAACTACCCCTAATTTGATAAAAAAGAAAAGAAAATAGAAACCCTCTTCGCCTGCCTTGCTTTCCGCTCGCTGCTCACCTCTCTTTGCGTGCCTCGCTTGCCTCTATTCACTCACCTCGTCGCTCGCCTCTGGCCTCTTCTCGCTCGCCTCACGAGCGCAGCTCAATTGAACAAACATACTTTGTTACGTATTAATTATGTGTATTGTTAGTTTTGTTTTTAGGTGTTCGGAAGTTGAAGCGATCATTAAAAATGAACAAGATATGAAGTTGTATAATTCATGGTTTATATTACGTATTTCGAACTTTTTATGGTTTAATTGTATTTCTCGTGTTCGTTTTCATGGTTTGTTGCTTTTAGCAAGTGTAAAATTTATGTTGTTACCTTATCTTATATTTCTGTTTGATATATACTGGTGTTCATAGTTTGGTTGCTCAATGTCGTATTGTTGATAGACATGTAATTTGAAATAATATGTTTATCCTTTCAAAAAATACAAAAAAAAAAAATAATATGTTGGTTTCGGGTTGACCTTGGAACCAGACTGGACCCATTGGGTCAGTTTGGTCCTTGGTCCCATATTCAACAGGGCTGGTTCTCGGTCCCAAAAATTGGGGTCCAACATTGTGTGAGTTGGTCGTTGGGTTAGGTGCTGGACTGGCCCAACTCGGACCATGCTCAACCCTAGGGCCCATGTGATGCATTTAACAAGTGAACCATGCCGTATAAATATACAATTAGGCTTTGTTTGTTTTGCGAAAAATGAATGATTTGAAAAATATTTTCCTAAAAAATATTGCTTATATCGCTTACAAAAATGAATGAACAATTTTTTTTTTTTATCATTCATGAAAGTGTTTACACATAAATTGTTAGTAGTAATAAAAATATTTTTTATTGACTAATTATTTTCGACAATACGAGCGATTATTTTTAAGAAAATATTTTTCAAATAATTCATTTTTGGCTAAACAAATTGAGTCTTAAAGGCATATTGATATTTTGGCCATGTGTAGGCTAGGGGTGAGCATGGTTCGGGCGGACGGTTCTCAATATGGAACCAGGAACAGCCTACTAAGGACCGGTTCCAAGAAATTAGAAGTGAGAATCGCCTATTGGTTCCCTGGATCCCCCGGGAACCGGATCGGCGGTCCGGTCCGGTTCTTTGGTGGGTTTATGGAACTGGTCCCACCAAGTTTCATGCAAATGAAGGTGATCAAGAGTGAGAGAGGGAGGCGATGAATTGCTCGAGGCGCGACTGCAAATTGATGGGAGTTGAGAGTCGAGTTTCCAATTACGGATTTTATGGTTTTCTTTTTTCTAAAATGTTTTCTTTTTGTTTTTTGGTTGAAATTTTCTTTAAAAATTACATATATATATATATATATATTGCCTGTCCGATTTGGGTGGGCGGGTGGGCAGTTTTATGCCTAGAACCGGAAACCGGATCGGTACTTACCGGTTCTAGTATATTAGAATAGGGAACCGGACCGGTTCTCATGGGAACTGCCGGTTTCTAGCTAATTCGGTCCAGTTCCGGACAGTCCGACCGGTTATCGATTCTTTTGCACACCCCCAATATTGGCATATCATTGACTAGAAAATCTTTTCTCATTTACCAGGACGAAAGAAGTTCAAACCGAGAGAGCACATACTTATCGCTGAAATTCTAAAATGACTGAATATTAGGCCCTGAAAATGTTTGGGGCTTGTTTGTTTAGAATTAAACATAAGTGAACAGAAGCACCTTTTTGCTTTTCCGTAATTATATCCAAATTTCAAAGTACGTTGATTTACGCATCACTATTTATATGTTATGACAGTTTTAAATATTTCTGGTTAAAAAAGTTAAAGTGTATAGGCTACAAAATCTAAATAAAGTAAAAAGAAAAAGACGAAAGTCAAACCTGATACGAGATAAAAAAAAAGATTGAGTTCGGTTGGTATTAGCAATTAATCCCTCTTTGCTAGCATACTTAGTTGGGAAGAAAGGGAAAGCCACCGGTTCAAATTACTGCTGTATAGTGGGGGCTTACAGGTTAAAAGGGCTGTACTTACTCGGTTCATAGGCATTGCAGGATATTTCAGGAGCCTCCAAGTAGTTGCGCTTTGCGTTTGTGTCCTTAAATAATAAAAAAGATAACTCTGATTAGCATATAGTAACAAGCAAACTTAATCTACTACAACCCTCTCCCTCCCTCCCTCTCTCTCTCTGTCTGCCACCTCGAGGGGTGGGACCATCTGCAGAAGCAGCTCCTCTACCAGGTAGAGTAGAAGATATGATTAGTGCTTCTACAATCCTAATTAGGAGGACCCATAGCTCTTTCGAATCCGATTTGAATTCAAATTGGTGTCTAGCTACTGCTTTTAAGGTGTGAAATCCGCAGAAAGTAGCCTAGAGAAGATCAGAACAATTTTTCCTCTTTTTGTGCAAGTAGTTCAGAGAATTAGATAGCCTGCAGAAGCATAAAACTCTAATTTCGAAAAAACTTCTGCTTTGACCGCAGACAACAGGCTCGATTAGCAAAAACTAGGTCTGCTGGCCAGAGAAGTTCGTCCAGCAGCTCCTTTGACTAGGAAGTGGCTTCCAACGGTTAGTTTGAAGATTAGAAGGCTACTTAAGAAGATCAAGGGTGATATTAAGGTGGTGAGCCTAGCAGGCTTGGAAGAAACTGTCATCTATGAGCTTGAAGTTGGACTTGGAGAAAAGTGAAGATTTTTTATTTGTGGCTCAATCCAATTTGGAATTGACTTGAGATTGGAGTTAGAGGACGCTTGACGCATGTGAATATGTTGAGATTGCGAGAGGATGGTATTCATCGACAAAGATCGATTGTCTTAAAAGATCAGTAAAAGGTGCTTGACTTACTGTTAGTCAAGGTTGGATCGTGGGTTCGAATTAGATTTGGACATTCTGCCAAGGAAGATGGATGTCTGGCCGCATCATGCTGGCCGGAGGATCGAATGTAATCAGGATTGGACATTGGACCACGAAGCATAATTCCGTCGTTTGACCTGCTTCCTGACCTTTTACCTTGAATTCTTCATGCATCTTGCCAATGGTAGGCGGACGTCGAAACGCGTATGGAACAATATTTTAAGTCTGGGGTTCGACTTATTTCTTACATTGGATCAAGTCTAAATGGAGAAAAAGTTTTGAAGAGCCGTCAGGGAGAACTCGTAACGGTTTACTTCTGTTCTGTCTTTGATTTCATTCTCGTGAGGCTATACGGCTGCAGTTGGGGTAAACACTCGAGAGTGTGATTGAGCGATTCTAGTCCATTCAGTTTTGATTAATAATTGAGAGTATCTCATCGATCGCTTCCCGCGAAGGTAGGCGTATTGCCATATCATGTAAATTCCGTGTCAAGCTTCGAAACGTTATAAGATTTCAGTTGGTATTTGCAAAGTGCTCTTTGTCCCCGAGGGACGGCATAAGCGAAACAAATCAGCTCTGCGCCAAACACATCCTTCCTGATCAACGAGCCAGAAATGTCTTCATTGTTTCGATGAATCCAATGATCAGTCCATATATTAATAGAAGGCCTGTGCAAACTTGCCATCCAAGACCTCTAACGAGCAAGCAAGTAATGGCCAATGTCAGATTACTCTTGCCTTCAACACCCATTTCTCCAAGCTTGCCTTGCAGGAGGAGCTTGATCCATACGTTCAAAGTCACTTTGGAATCCTCAACATGTTTTGAGAATCCAGTTGGTACGTAATCTCTGAAAGTTGCTCTTTGAAAGCTATAGTGATGACGACATCTTCCTTTAGCATTGCCGAGTTTGCCATGTGACAACTGATGACATATCATCTTTTTTTTAATCTACCCATATAAGAGTTTACGCCATAAACAATTATAAGGTTTTTCGCAATATAAACTCAAACTTGAAACTCTACGTATGGCACGTAGTGTGAGCTTATTATGGACCTTAATCTGCTTATTGGTCGGGTAAGCATTTCTGCTGTGAGTGCACCTGAGAAATGATGATCAATCTCTTGACGACAACGCATGAGTTTCTCGCATGAAGAGCGAGCAGTTAAGCATGTAGAAACATCCAAAAGAGGTAGGCCAAGGGATAGCCAATTCAAGAGCTAGACTCCAACCAAAGGCCTCGAAGATAACAAGAAGGCATGCCCTGCTTTTCGAAGAATACGACCAAAGCCGGATTCTTCTATGAAGACATTACCACCATGCTTTGAAACTCTCTCCTTGAAGTGCCCCTCCCTCTGTGGAAGCTCTCTCTCTCTCTCTCCCCAATATTTATTGATATCCCCTGTACAGAACAACCACAACTTCAGGAGACCAAAAGGAGAGACACCAAAAGGCACTTCTAAATCTCACTTCCTCTCTATGCAATAGGTTCACCAACACGAAGGGTTCAAATCACCACCCAAGCGATAGGAAGGAGCACCGAGCAATGGCTCGTAGGAAAGGCAATCGTCATGGTACGGTGATCGAGATTCCGAAGCCGATGAACTTCACGGGCGGGCTCGAGATCTCTTCCCTTACGTACACTGTGACCAAGAATGAGCAGATCGATGGGCACAGGATTAAGCAGGACGTGGACCTGCTCCACGGGATCACGGGCTACGCCCCGAAAGGGTGCATCACCGCCGTGATGGGCCCAAGCGGGGCCGGGAAGTCCACGTTCTTGGACAGCCTGGCGGGGAGGATCGCGAAGGGGAGCCTCAAGGGCCGGGTCTCCTTGGACGGCATGGAGATGAGTCCTAGCTTGATCAAGAGGACCTCTACTTACATAACGCAAGACGATAGGCTGTCCCCGACACTCACCGTCTACGAGACGCTCATATTCGCCGCCGACTTCCGGCTGGGGAAGATCTCGAGGGCCGATAAGATCCAGAGGGTGGAGAAGTTGATCGAGCAGCTCGGACTCTCGGTGAGTTTTGAGTACTAACCTTGACTTTTTCTATTGAGTGCTTAAATACGACTTCTCATACTAACATTCAATCATAAGTTATTCGCCATGGAGTCTACAGTCGTAGATTTCTCGCGCACCCCCATTGACTATTTCCGTCTCGAAGGTTTCTATACAAAAAAGCTTTCAGCATAAAGTTATAGATACATACGCAAACCAACAAATCAATATATTAAGATACACAAACATTGACATCTAGAAAATACTACCTAAATTCATTTTACAAAATAGAAGAAACCACGCATTAAGATAGTTCGATTCACGGTAACTTCTATAAACAGACATTATTCGTATACGATTCTTGCAACATAAGTCATTTTGTGCACTGATCCTTTCAAGAACCGGTCTACTTAATATGTTTAAGCAAAGAATTTGCATACGAAGTTGGATATGGACCGAAGTGTACATCGTCTAAGGAGAAGCTAATTGTTTTTCCAGAGTAATTTGTGCGATGACTACTTTGATTACAGTCATGCCGAAACACCTACATTGGCAATGAGGGGACACGAGGGGCGTCTGGAGGAGAGCGCCGGAGGGTATCGATTGGCGTCGGCATTATCCGTCGGCCATCCCTACTCTTTCTCGACGACCCAACCTCGGGCCTTGATTCGACCAGCGCCCACAGCGTGATGGAGAAGGTTCACGACATAGCTCGGTCCGGCAGCACTGTGATCCTCACCATCCACCAGCCCTCATCGAGAATCCAACGCCTCCTTGATCATCTCCTCATACTGGCCCGCGGCCAGCTCATGTTCCAAGGATCGCCGAAAGACGTGATCCTCCACCTCCGCCACATGGGGAGGGAAGTCCCGAAGGGCCAGAACTCGATAGAGCACCTCATCGACATCATCCGAGAGTACGATCATTTAGAGTTCGGGGTCGAATTTCTTGCTGACTTCGCTCAGGCGGGCCTAAAGCCCCTGCCACCGTCTGATGAACAGATGTCAATCTCAACAGCCGCACCCATCCCGCCTTCTCGTCACCGTGATCACAGGCATCAAGGGCACAATCGGAGCCACGACCACAGAAACGGCCCGAGATTGCACTTGCAAGCGAGCGCGCACCCGGCAAACGATGATTTTCACCACAGCTTGAGAAATCCTTACAATAATTGGTCTGGATCATGGACGCCAACATACAGATGAGTCACGTATTAGCGATAATGTAATCATTTTTGCGGAAGTCCAATATCAAAGAATTTTAGATTTTTATGATTTATTTAGGATAAGAGAGATGAAAACACATACCTTTATCATAGCAATAACTTTAAGAAAAAATTGTTGCAGAAATAAGAGAAACGAAGAAATCTTATGGATGATAGAATACAACTTCCCTTATTTGTGGGTGGAGAGAGTATCAGACTCTTTATATAGGCTATTAAAAGGTGCCTTTAATTCCATCAAAATATATAGAGTATTTTTTTTTGGTAAGGATTATATAGAGTATTTTATCTTCATAAAAGTTGTAACTTCTCATATTTTTGTAAAATTACCAAAAAAAAGTCCTTAACCTATTGCAATTGTGCTAGTCCTAAACCTTGTTTCTTTTTTTGCCAATCGAGTCTTAAACTTTTTGCATTTGTGCTAATTCAGTCCATCCAGTTAATTTTGGTCAGTCAGTTCTGACATGGATGCCGGCCATCCTATTGGGCGCGGCCGATTCTGATGTGAATAATTTTTAATAATATTTTAATATTTTATTGATTTTTTATTATTGATTTTTAATTTTTTTCTTTTATTTCTCTATTTTTTTCTTTCCTTTTCGCCAGCCACCGCCAAGGGTGAGCCTCGCTCGCCCCTGGCATGGTCGATCCTCACCATGGCTAGGCATGGCTCCTCACCCATGACGATGAGAGTGAGCTTGACCTCGCCCAGCTGTGGCGAGGCTCCACCTTGCCAGATCTAGCGAGGTCAAGCCTTGTCTAGCGATAGCGAGGGCTAGCTTGCCATGACTGGGGGAGCTCGACCTCGTCAGCCAGAGGAAGAAGGAAATGAAAAAAAAAAAAGAAAGAGGGAGAAAAGAAAAAAAAGGAAAAAGAAATAACAAATTTGAAAAAAATATTATTAAAAATTGTCTACGTTAGTGATGGCTGCGCCACGTAAGATGGCCAACATCCATGTTAGTGTCAGCTGATCAAAATTAGCTGGGTGGACTGAATTGGCATAAATGCAAAAGGTTTAAGACTTAATTGGCTAAAAAAAAGGTTTCGAACTGAATTGATTGCTTAAGATTTTTTTGGTAATTTTCCCCTCATATTTTTATCTTCGTAAATGTTGTAAGTTTCATACTCTATTTTCATAAAAATTTCAACTTTTCATAACAAATACGTTCTTTAATATTTAAATAATTATTAAATTGTTAATAATATCATGTGGGTCACAATTATTCTTACGTTACTCAGGCACTTAGGTTCACTTTTCAAGTGTAATTTTTCAATTTTCTTTCAGAAAATAATAGAGGGAAAAAAAACAAAAAAGATGAGTCACGCAAAATGAATTTCCTTTCCATTTCAAAACCACGGTTAGCCTTACGTTATGTCTATGGGGCACGACACCTCTTCGACTGGCTCCTCATCGCACAATTTCAAGACATCTCTCTGTCTCATGGACCTTATTACTAACAACAACTTTCGAGAGTTTCAGCTGAGGTATTTATCGAATACACATTATTAGTAAGAGTTCTAACTCCAAGATAAAACCTTTTTGAAAAAAAATCAAATGAAAAAAAATGGATCCTTCGAAATGAATGTCAAATATCGTCGATTCTTGAATAATTGGGGCAAGTCATTTAGACTTTTTCAAGAGCAATCAAGATGGTTTCAATATTCAAATTTCAATGCCTCCTCTTTCGCGTCTTGATTTTAAAATTTATTTCATCTGCATATGAACTTCTTTTGCATGAGCACTTGATTTAAACTCTTCTGTATAGTCGATGTGCTTGATATTATTTCCCCTCGTTATTTGTATGTGCCTATTTTTCTGCAACATTCGCGCGGAAGCTACTTTTTTTTTTTGGTCAGGAAAGACGACTTTCATTACTATCCGAAAGATAGAGTACAAAAGTTTCCGAGATCATGACATAAAATTAACCATAGAGAATGGGGAGGTTTAGACAGCCAATTGGGCGGGAGGGAACCAGTTTTGTGGGCTTTGGCGATCCAGTCCGCGGCTTGATTAGTGTCTCTATGCTCATATCTTATTTTGACTCCCCGTAGCTGGGCCAATATAGATCTGCAGTCATTGATAATGGACCGAACAGCCCATGGAGCTTCTATTTGGCCCGAGACACATTCCACCACTGATACGTTATCTGAAGATATCTCCACGTGTAGATCAGTTCCCATCTCTGGTTCAGTTCGTGCGCTTTGTTTCTGCTTCAGCCACAACAAAGCCTCCCTCACAGCTAGGGTTTTAGCAACAAGGGCAGAGGGAGCGTGAATCTGTCTTGCGAAGCCGTCCATTAGAATGCCAAGGGCATTTCTGCATATACCCGCGACGACACCAGCCATGGTTGAGCAGCACCACTAACTATCCACGTTGATTTTCCTGGTGTTTTCCGGTGGCGGGCTCCATTGCGTCTTTGGTGAGCTGGTTCCTTCATCTATGCTTGCCATATTCAGATTTCATTTTACAAAGAGTTGATTCATGGAAGTAGCGTCTCCAATAAGCAAGCTTGGATTGGGCCTCCGTGCTTGGAATATCATGGTGTTGCGCGCCTTCCAAATCAGCCATATTACTCCAACAAACAAGGCTTTTGACTGAGGGTTAGCTCTTGAGGTAAGATTTTCGAATACCCATTTGTCAATTCGGGTGATCTTTGTCGGGTAAGTGTCTACCATGAGCCTTGGATCTGACCATATTTCCTTTGTCCAGTCACACAATATGAAGAGGTGTTCTGTCGTTTCTGTGGCGTGGCAACTGAATGGACAGATCGGATCAAGTAGCATGCTTCTTCTATGTAGATTTTCCTTGGTAGGTAGGGCATTACTACAGACACTCCACATTAGGAACCGGATGTTGGGGTAGGTTTGAAGCTTCGAAATCTCAGTCCACAGGGCCTTGGGGGTCTGATAAGATATCGATAGTTTATTCTCTGTTCGGTACTTTCTAGGATCATGGATTTTGTTGTATCCACTCTTGACCTTGTAGGAGCCTAAACTATTCACTGTCCATAGTAACTTATCTATTTCAGGGTTCTGACTTAAAGGAGTAGCTAGGATTTCTTTAACAACTCTTTCCTCGAAAATCTCATTTAGTTTCTGAGTTTCCCATTCCCCTGAGTTCTAGTTAATCAGTTCAGCAACAAACTGAGGTTCATCTCGATTCGCTGGGCCTCCAATTTTACCCAATAGCAGCCATTTATCTTCTCCGACTCTGATCCTTTTACCATCACCCACCTCCCATTTAATTTCTGGTTCGATTACATCTCTACCCACCAATAGGCTCTGCCACCCCCAAGATGGTCGGAGGCCTTTGTTTGCATTCCAGAACTCCCTTCTTGGGAAGTAGATACCCTTCATAAATCTACTCCATAAGGCATCCGGGGCTTGAATAAGTCTCCAAGCTTGTTTCCCTAGCATGGCTCTGTTGAGCGCCACAAGGTCTTTGAATCCTAGGCCACCTATATTCTTCCTGGTTTTAAGGATTTCCCATCTTTTCCAATGAATGCCATTTTTAGCTGCATTTTGTTTCCACCAGAAGGATGATATTCTCTGTTCAATTGCCCTGCAAATGGAGATGGGTACTTTGAAAATTGACATGGCGTATTGTGGTAATGCTTGGATGACTTTTTTAACCAGGATCTCCTTGCCCGCTTTTGAAATCAGCTTTTCTTTCCACCCCTCTAATTTTCTATCTACCTTGGCTAGTACACAGGCAAACATTTGCTTTTTGGTCTGACCCCAGTCTGAAGGTATTCCGAGATACTTACCTGTCTTCTCGATGATTGGGACCCTCAATTCAGCCGCTAGATTTAACTTTAGACCTTGGGGGCAGTCTTTTCCAAAATAGATACCTGACTTGTTGAGGTTTATGGCCTGACCCGAAGCGAAGCAATATTGGTTCAGTACATTTGCTAGATTCTGTGCTTCCCTGATCGTCCCGTCTAGGAAGATGATTGCATCATCAGCAAATAAAAGGTGTGAGAGTGTAGGACAACTAGTATTCACTTTGATCCCCTTTATACTGCCATCTACTACTGCCTTATTCAAAAGGGTAGAGAGAACATTAGCCATGATAATGAATAGGTAGGGCGATAGTGGATCTCCTTGCCTGATTCCCCGAGATGGGTAGAAGTACTCACTGGGTTCACCATTTACTTTGATACTAAAAGAAACCGTGGAGATGCATTGCTTAACCAATGAGACCCATTTGTCACTGAAACCCATTTTCAGCATACAATCATACAAAAAGTCTCATTCAACCCTGTCGTAAGCCTTTTGCATATCAAGTTTAGGAACCGCTTGGAACTTCCTTTTCCTCTTTCTAACCCTCAACTGATGTAATACCTCTTGGACAATGAAAATATTATCCTGGATTTGACGACCACTGATAAAAGCGCTTTGTTCCGTTGAGATAATTTCCGGAAGCCAGGGTTTTAGCCGATTGCCCATGACCTTAGCAATGATTTTATAACTGTAATTACAAAGGCTAATGGGCCTATACTGAGTGATACTCTCAGGATTTGTAACTTTGGGGATGAGAGTAATGTAAGTCTTATTAAGATCAGGGTCGAGTTTACCTTGGCTAAAGAAGGTGTCAACCATTCTGAATATATCCTCATGAATCACTGACCAGTGGTGCTGGTAGAACAGTCCATTAAACCCATCCGGCCCTGGTGCCTTAGTAGCTCCCATTTGAAAAACCGCTGTTCTCACTTCTTCCCTAGAGACCGGCCTAATCAACGCTTCATTCATCTCATCATTTACCGAGTGTGAGCATTGATCTAATACGGGCTGAAAGTTCCTGTGTCCCACCGTAGTATATAGTGACTGATAGAAATTTTTAATGTGTTGCCTTAGTCTCATAGGGTCTCGGCTCCAATTATGGTCATCAAGCCATAGCATAGAAATCTTGTTACGTTGCCTTCTCTGTACTGTCGTTGCATGAAAAAATTTTGTGTTTTTGTCACCCCATTTCATCCAATTTATCCTGGATCTCATAAACCAATACATCTCTTCTTGCCTCCATAGTCCTTTAATGTGCTCCTCGCTGTTTGAACCCCCATCAGTATGGTTTGTCATTTCCGTGAGTCTCCTTTTGAGTAATTCAACCTGTCGAGAAGCTTTCATGAATTTCTTCCTACTCCAACTCCCCAGCGCAGCTGCCACCTTCCTTGTCTTATTTGCAATGTCGAATTGAGTGTTTTGCTGGGAGCTCAAGACCTTTCTGACCACTTCTTTACATTCCATATCCTCTAGCCAGTATGCTTCGAAACGGAACGCCTTCTTCCTTTTCACCCAGTTCGTATTTAGAGAAAGTAAAATCGGGCTATGATCCGAGCCTATATCATGTAAAGCAAAGGCCTCTGCGTTTGGAAATTGAACTCTCCATTCTAAGTTGCATAGGGCCCTATCTAGTCTCTTTTTAACTAGCTCACCTCCTTCCCGATTATTGGCCCAAGTATAGGTGCATCCCTTGCTCTCAATGTCTATTAGCGAGCATGTATTCACTAGCTTCCGGAAGGCCACAACCCTATATCGATCTGCCTCGCGTTTTCCAACCTTTTCCCACTGATACAATACTTCATTGAAATCTCCAATGCATATCCAAGGGAGATTGTTGGATAAGTGAATTGAGCGCAATGTCTGCCATAGTCGAATCCTCTCCTGATAGTTGGTAGAGGCATGGAGAAAGGATATTCTCATAAGAATTCCGCTGCTAGGGTCTCTACAGGTAATATCAATAAGATCCCCGGAACTATATTCCACTTCCACCGTTACCTCCTCATTCCACATGAGTGCTAGTCCACCCGCAATTCCTATAGGATTGATGATGACAGAATACTGGAACTTCAGCCGTCTTCTTACTCTATCAACCACATTTTCTTTATTCTTGGTTTCCATAAGGAAGACCAAATTGGGCCTATCATGAGCCACTAAGACTCTAAGATGCTGGACTGTCAAGGGTATGCCCAACCCCTGACAGTTCCAGCTCAGAATCTTTATTTATGCCCTGGTGGCTTATTAGGGCTAGCCACCAAAGCCCGTTCATTGATCCCTTCCCACACCTGGATTGGGGTATCCAAAAGATGCTCCTCATCAAGTAATTTCACTATCGAACCTCCCTTCTCATAGGGATTGAGACGTTTTTTTTTTCCCTGCCGGGGCCTTGTGTCCTGCTTTTGCCTTGTTCAAAGTCCCCACACCCTTCTCATAGTCTGAGGAGGTTAGTAATAGGGATTGAGTTTGCTGTGCTCTTTTTCCTCAGTTTGAGGGAGCATATTCTTCCATCCTCACATCTCCAGCAAGCTCAGGCTCTGTTTCATTTGAGATTATCACTGTCATATCACTCAGCCCCGTATGTCCCCAGTTTTATCTCGGGTCCTCATCATCAGGGGGGATTGGTGTCTCAAGCACCACACCCACATCCTCTAGGATTGGCTCAATTTTTCCATAAAAGGTCTTCCAATAGGGACTGAATTCTCTCATTTTCGCCTTAAGCCATGAGCCATATTTTCCGGGTTTGTCTTGGGCTAGTCCTGTCTCCTCATAAGGTATCTTCGGACAATAATTAGCATAGTGTCCAATGCGTCCACATGAGTAGCAAAAGTGAGGAAGCCTCTCATATTTGAAATCTAGCCACCATTTCTTCCTTCCCAGGTTAATCACTGTACCTGTTTTCAGGGGGCATGACAGGTCCAGTCGGACTTTTGCCTTGCCATTCTTGCATGAGCTATTGTTCCTAGCTTCAATTTTCACTTCCTCCACATTGCCTAATTTAGAAGCAATATTACACACTGAGGCTTCAGTGGTTCGAGCTCTAGGGAGGCCGAAAATATGTACCCAAAATGCATTATGTGTGAATTCATAGCAGTGCTCTGGAACGTCGGGGTCTCCTTCCTGCAGAACCAGGAGGTTGCTCGTGAAAGACCATGGCCCTGTCTCTAGCACTCTCTTTTTATCTTCTACTGAACTGAATATGAAATAGAAAAAACCAGGTTCGATCAACTCACATTTTACTGATTCTAACTTCCATGCTTTCCGCATAGTACTCAGAAATGCTTGAAGATTGACGTTAGGTTTAGAATAAAGCTTCCCATAGAGAGTAAGTTCACTTTCCTGCTTCTCTTCCTCAGGGAGGTCAGCTTCCAGCTCCATGAAGTCGTCTTCAGACCACAAATCGCCCATCCTTCTGCACAGTGCCGCCATTCTTAGGTTATTCTCATTATCATCACCCATATTGGAACTGTCGAGGCCCTAGTTGATGGGGATTTCTGATTGGAAGTGAGTTTAGGGGTGATACTGGACTAAATACGGCTGGGAGAGCTGGTCATGGCTATTGGGTGTAAATGATTTGGGGAATGGAGTGAAGGGAGCTCTGCAGAAACTGGGTCGACTAAGGCTGATGGTTGCTGGGATTAGATTTCTTGGCTTGGGGAAACTTGGTCGTTTATGCTGGAAGGGTTTGGGTAAAGGTGCGATAGTGGGATGTGAGAAGCAGGTAATCTATAGGAGTGGATCTATGAAGGAAAGGGAGTCAGTGCGAGGCTCCTTATCAGGTGGGAGCAGATTCGAATCGGCCATGGGAGCTAAGGATAGGGGATTAGGGCTTGGGTTGGCTAGGGTTTCTAAGGCCAAGCTATCACAAAAGGGATAGAGAGAAAACGAGCATTGAGCTCGAGGATGGTGTTGCGCGGAAGCTACTTTAACATGTGTGCTTTTGTTGCATCACTTGAATGCACGCGCTTGTCTGCATCATTTGTATTTTGACCCTCAAATGCGTCATTTCCCACATGCATAATTAGCTTGTGTTTGCACGATCACTGCATTATGTCAGCAATGTGGGACTTATAAGTCGAATCTGCACATCTTCTTGATATTGTCTACATCTCAAACAATGTTTCAAAATACTCAGTAACTTGTCTCCATTCCTTCCAAGGATTTTCAAGCAAAACATTCTAAAAAGTCAATTTGAGGTTGTTGCATAAATAGATGTTAAATTTTCCAAGGGCTAGGCAAGCTTATCAAGAAGGACTCAAGTAACTCACCCAGGTATGGTCGCCAGCACTAGTTGTCCAACTTTTTGAACTACCAATCGGGCATTTGGCTCTCTTAGATTCTAGCAACCTCCTTCATGAGCAACCCTCGGGTGTCAAGTTAAGCTGGGTCATCTCGGTCCAAATTCAATCTCAGCTTCCACACCTTCATTTGCTGCGTCTCGATGTATACTTTTGCTTAGTCATAGGTTTCAAAGCCCAATCTTGCTGGTCTCTGAACCATTATTTGATCTTTTCATGTTCAACTCATAGACCTCAGAGTCCAAAATCACCTTCCTTCCTCTCAATAACATTCCATTCTCTCGATCAATTTTGATTTCAACACGCCTATTCAAAGGTCTCTGAACCTAGATTCGATCTCTCATCTCACTTGGCCAAAGATCTCTGAACCTAGATTCAATGTCCAGTCTCATTGGGCCTTGGATCTCTGAGCCAAGATTCAATCGTATGTCTCAACCATTAGGTCTTCTACTGCTTAGACCTTATAGTCTAGTTCAACCTTTTAGAGCTCGGAGACTAGTCCCATCTTTAAGACCTCGGCGTCTAGTTCGACCTTTAAAGAACTCACTAATTCGGCTTTTTAGATCTCAGAGTCTAGCTCAGAAGTGTGAATGAAAATTATTCTGTTCCTCGGCCCAATTTCTGGCTAGAAATATATATATTTTTATTTCTATTCCTTGGACGAGATTTTGAGTAGAAAATAGCGTTTGATAATTTGTCAATGTCGATGTAGAATTTGTACATCGGCAGTGTCTGTCGGAGAGAAGCGAGCAAGTCCTGAGAAGAATTATTATTTTTAAGTAAAAAATTTTTACTTCTCATTCCATTTCCAAACGTATTTTTGGGTTAAAAATTTGTTCCGAAAATAGAAAAATGAAATTGCATTACCTAACGAATTTCTGTTCAAAACTTATTTTCGAGAACAAAAATATAGAAAAATAGAACAATAAATGATTATCATTCGCGTCCTTAGACCCTGGAGTCTACTTCCAATTTTAAAACCTCAGGGTCTAGCTTGACTTCTAACCTTAGAGTGAATCTAGTTCGACCTTTAACCTCACATTCTCGTCAACCATCTAGACTAACCCTTAAGACCTCAGAGTCTAATTCAACCTTTTAGGCTTTAGAGTCTAGCTCAATCTTGAGAATATTATCAATTCAGTCCTAAACATAATATACGGACGCTAGTTCGATCCTAAACTACGTAATTCTAATGTAGTCCTTTTGGTCAATTGTCATTGGAAATGGCCAATGTAGGTCCATGTAGGACGTTGTGTCGAGTTAAGTTGTCCGTGTCAATGTGCCACGCAAGGCAATTGGCGATGACTAGACATCACGTCGATAATTTTTGGGAGCAATTGGCCGGAAAGAATACATTTGAATTTCATGGAAAGGTTAAGGACTATATTGGTAAAATTGAAAAAAATTATGATTGAATTGGCATGCGTCTACTAGGTTTAGGATTGAATTGATAATTATCCTCTCAATCTTTTAGACCTAGATTTTGGTCATATTTTTTAAGACCTCGGAGTCTAGTTCAACCGTTTAGACCTCAGAGTCTAGTTCAACCCTTATGACCTCAGAGTCTAGCTTGACCTTTAAGAATTAGAATCTAGTTCAACCCTTTAAGACCTCTGAGTGTGGTTCGACCATTCGAACCTTAGAATCTTCTGACCGAAAAAAAAAAAACCTTAGAATCTAGTCCCATCTTTAAGACCTCAGAATCTAGTTTAACCTTTGAGATCTCGGAGCCTAAATTCTACCATGTCTTGTCCAATTACAAAATTCACTCAATTTACACTTTCTATCTAATCTCGCTTAGCTCACGTGGCCTCTGATCCTATTTTCCATAATGACGGAGTCAATCCTGTATATTAAGGGCAACTTTTGAAAGTCATTTCAAATTTCATTTTTCTTTTGACCTCTAACTTAAATTTTCAACTATTGCATCGTTTTCTAAGAAATTTTTCTTAACAACTTCAAATCGAGATATCAGGTAAGTCTTCTTCTCGTGCTAACCCAAGAGGGGGAGGGGCGTATCTTCGACTTTGGGTCCTATTTTTGGGGTTCATTTTATTTCCTGGTAGTGACGTTCTCATTATCTAATGTTACCACAAAGAGGGACAGCTATTGTCACATTAAATTCCACCATTTTCAGAAAATCAGTAAGTTTGATCTGGGGTTGACCAAGAGTCGATCGATGAACTATAAGGCCCAACACACTTTTTAAACCCAAAAATGGGTCTACTTGCCAAACGAGTTTTTTGATTGATGTATTGACATTCGAATCCATTAGTCATTTTTTTGACCCGTCGAGATCTGTTGCTTATTTTTGGTAGTGTCAGGATGATTGCGTTTTCCCAATTTTCATAGCACGTCTTGAAACTAGGGATTGCAAGTATTCTAAAACTACAAATATCAGGTCAGATGGATGTCGGATGAGGAAGGAATTGCTGGTCAAACTTTAGCCAAACCTTCTGATGCCCAAAGGAAACGTCCCAGAGCCCAAAACTATTCCAGATGTCTCGGAATCAAATGAAACTTTCCAGATTGCTAGGTTATGGAAGATAATTATTTTTGAAAATGACAAGCCATTGAAATGATGCCTGGTTCATAGACCCGAGCCTTAAATCTCGGCATGGATTGAATCTCGGGTTCGTGATTTTGCGATTTCTATTAGGGCTAACCATACAAGTTAGAGAGGGCTGAATAGGTTTTTTTAAATTTTTTTAAGTATTTTCGCAAAATGCTTGTAAAACATTTTAGTAGATGTTGTTGGGAGAATAATGACAATCCGAACAATATCGGATTAGCGCAGTGAAATGAAATAATCTCTCCCTCACACATCAGGCCTGGGTCGGAGCCGCAACAACCCGTAACTCTCCTATATGACTATTAAGTCCAGACTTGTTGGTAACATTGGGCTTTGATACCAGTGTTGGGTGGTTTTGAGGTTCTCTCACCCCAAAAGCTAGTTTAAAGGGTGAGGTTTTCTCTCACACTTATATTCCGACCACTAATCCCTTCCATAATCGATGTGGAACAACCTCAACAGATGTAGAAACATTTAAATAACCGAGATGTTTCTATTAGATAAGTAAATAAATGAGCTGAAGAAATTGAAAACCTTGCAAGCAGATAAATAGTGGTAAAACTTAGAACCAAGCTGCATTCGTTCTCTTGGACTAACGGTCAAGAATCAAGCTAGAATTCACTAGTAATCTTTAGGCGGTTACGAATAGTAGTAGGTGCTACTTTTACTCAAAGTTAGTAGATAACTCTAGCTGAACACAAGCACCTCTTACACTCAACAAACCCTTAGAAAGATTAAATCGGAAAACAAGCAGTAAAATCTTTCACGAGCAGGAAAAATTTCAAGATAAATAGAGAGAAGTTTTCCCAATTCCACCAAGGTCCTCAACAATCTTTTAATCCTATTTATAAATTTCCAATCTTTGAATTAGCCATTGAAGAGTCCTCTTCTCAGTCAAAGATCACCATCGTTGGACACAACCACTTCTTCCTGCTGAAGACTGCTTACAGAATTTGTCATCGTTGCGCAAAAATGAGGTTACCCTACTTGGGGACTTTTTGCTTCTGTCGAGTTTCTGATTCTGGGTGCTTGCATAAAAGATGAAAAAACTGCTCCGATTTACTTTGGATAACTTTCAGTGGATTCTGGGCTATGAAAGTGGGTATTAACCTCTGGTGTGATCTATAATTAATTCAAAAGAGGTCCAGGTCTTCTTATTCAGATAGTAGAAGCACGTAGCATGTCTTCCACTTCATCGATCGCAAGAGGTGCTTTAACTAACGATCCTTCCAATCCTTTTAAAAGTTCACGTTCAACAGTGATTTTTTACCAACTACCCTCGGGTCCTTCCAAGCATATTGACGATTATGATTCGACTAGGCTGTTCACCTTTCTTTGGTTCATTTAAGTCCTCACGAACTTGTCATTCTACCGACTTGTTCACCCTCTACTCAAGTCCATCTAGTTATTAGACACATTGACGCCCAATACCTTGTTTACACATGGTAGAGGCGGAGCACTCCTTACTTATGGCGATCCTATTTGGACACGGTTTGCTATTATCTATGCATGACGTATCAACCAATAATGGCATTAATAGCCTTTGAGTATTTTCTCATCCTAAAAACTTTCTAGGGAGGTTTTCCCAACAATTTTACCTAGCAATATTGGGCTTTCGAAGGCTCTCGACACAGGTGTTCCAACAGCGCAAAAATCATGCGAATCGGACATCGGGTGGAGAAGATACTGTTCAAAAAGAGCGAGTTTGGACTCGAGGCACACCCACCTAGAAATGAGGCGATCACACCTCATCTAAGGCAACCCATTTCGCCTATAAGTACCTTCGTATTTGCTCATTTCAACGGGAGAGGAAGAAAATTTGAAGTCTCAGTCCTCACGATGCTCTGTGGAAATTCTCTTGCTTTCTAAGTTCCCTCGCTTTCAAGGTAAGTCTCGGTGCCCTTGACTCAATTTCATATAGAAATGTATGCTAGGACGTCGTAAAATTTGTTTAGCATCATAGAATCGAAAATATATCATTATGCTACCTGTTTGAATAGTTGTAAACTGCTTGTTCTTAGGTCGTCATAATGCCAAAAATGAAATCACTAGTCTCATAATTCATTATGATGCCGCCAAAATACTCAGAGAATTATGCATGTTTCTAGGCCTTCGTAACGACTGTTAGGATACTAGCTTATGCTTAAATTGCTTGAAATTGCTTCAAAATTTGGCTCCACACACATTTCAAAAACTGCATTCTGAATTCGATTTCGACTTTAGTGTCATGCAATCATTACTTAATCAATGTCTCTTTCCATGTCACATATCTTGCATCACATGTTGTCCAAATTCACATTCACACACAATGGAGTCACTCAATACACAAAATGATGCAATCTTTCCGTTTGATTGCATAATTGTCAAATTTCGACATTTAATTCTTTTAAGGAAAATGCATGACGGTAACAAATATCAGGAGTTGGAATGGTAATTGATCTTTGAACTATCGTGTTTGGTAACTCCTGGAGTAAGAATATAATCTTTCTAGGGTTTAGATATTGTGATTGTCAACATAAATATATGCCATAAAATGTACCTATCAAATCAAGTTTTCTTCTCATAAAAGTTGCTAAATCCAAAACTTAATTAATGGTCCAAATTAAAGTTACCATTTAAATTCACTCATTCACTCCCATTCGCTTCTTTTCATCCCCACCTTCCTCCAAGTTAATGTAAACCAAGTAAAAGAGCACTTTCCATTTCGACATTCGAGATCCATTCCCCTTCATTCCAGGTCATCATGAGTTATTTTTAAATGATTAAGGTTTTCATTCCCTTTCCACTGTTCCATTCGTAGTAACCAAACATGACTAGAGGGTATGGAGGCGTGTTCCGCAACAACATTTTTCCCGAAGCCACAAAGCATATGGAGCGAAGTTGTTTGGAATTTAAGAAATGACATGTATGATAATCCACAATGATGTTATGTAATACATCAAGTCTTACGGTGAATGAAAGAGGAGAAAATTACATAATCGGTCCTAAACTTATTATACGGATGCCAATTTTTTATGGTCAAAAGTAAATATTGTATTCATATCTCAAGATCTCAAGATGATACATGAGAGGTTCATAACAAAGCAAATCCCAAACAATAAAATAGAATAATAAAGCGCAAATTGCTGTGATAAACACACTCTCATTCTGTAAGAATAGATTTGTCTCAATATCAAAGATGAGCGAACAGCGACCGATCACCAAATTTTGCATCATCATAAAGTGATGAGCATACATCGTAATCTCATTCTCTAATAGCTACGGCTTACTCATTGCGTAGTGCAAGCTTAGGTTCAGCGTTCTCAACACCGTCAACATATGAAGACATAAAAGACAAGTTGAATAGGTTCCCAAATCTATATCTTGGTCAAGAGTTAAATGAGCATAGAAACCCATCTAAGGAACTCCCAGATTTAAATCTAGATTGGGAGAGAAGAGCTCCCAGATCTAGATCTACATTGGTAGATGAGAGCTTGTTTTTTCTTTTTTGGTCGAAGTAGATGGGAGCTTTCAAAACTAGAAGAATTCATATAAACGCTTAGTCCAATATGTACTCACCGTATTCCTCCTTGATCCTGTCGGATTTCTCGGTTTGGAGGATCTGAAGTAGTTGGCTAATTTCAAACGATAGAAACAAAAAGTACGCCCGATGAGCAAATAAGAGCATCAATAGTGAGCAAAGAAAAAAAAAACAAATAAACTAGATAAAAACAATATAATATTCCCAAATCAGATCGGGAAAGAAAATCTCAATTCAAGTTGAGAAGATAGAGCCTCTCTCGACTGAAAGTTATTTCTCAATCAAGGGAATTGAGAGTGGAAGAGAAAAAAGAAATAGAGAGAGGTGGGTGAGAAGAGAAAACAAAGATGCGAATTCAATCCTAAATATTTCAATTTATTAATTTAGTCTTAAACTTTTATGCAAAATTTCAATTTAGTCGTCCTTCCGGCCAATTTTTACGTAATACCGCAAATTCCAAATTGAATAGAAGAAACATTGTAAAGTGATTCGTAATCCACCCTCAAATGATCCCCACTTGAATATTCCTTCACTACAAAAAAAACGGATTTTTGCCACGAAAATTTTCCAACGAAAAATTTTCGTCGCAAATTTGCGACAAATTTTGCAATGAATGGCAAAATTCGTTGGAAATTTCCAACGAAATTTTTTTCGTTGGAAAATTCCAACGAAATTTCCAACGAATTTAAATTTTTCGACAATTTTTTCATAGTGTACAATTTTCGTTGGAAAATTCGTTAGAAATTTCCAACGAAAAAAAATTCGTTGGAAATTTCCAACGAATTTTCCAACGAATTTGAATTTCCAGAAATTATTTTAGTGTGTATAATTTTCGTTGGAAAATTCGTTGGAAATTTCCAACGAATTTTTTTCGTTGGAAATTTCCAATGAAATTTCCAACGAATTACAATTTTTCGGCAATTTTTTCATATTGTACAATTTTCGTTGGAAAATTCGTTGGAAAATTCCAACGAATTTTCCAACGATTTAAAAAAAATTGATTTTATTCGGCATTTTTTATATTCGTTGGAAAATTCGTTGGAAATTTCCAACGAATTTTCCAACGAATTTGAATTTCCGGAAATTATTTTAGTGTGTATAATTTTCGTTGGAAAATTCGTTGGAAATTTCCAACGAAATTTCCAACGAATTTCAATTTTTCGACAATTTTTGCATAGTGTACAATTTTCGTTGGAAAATTCGTTGGAAATTTCCAACGAATTTTCCAACGAAAATTGTACACACTAAAATAATTTCCCGGAAATTGAAATTCGTTGGAAATTTCCAACGAATTTTCCAACGAAAATTATACACGCTAAAATAATTTCCGGAAATTGAAATTCGTTGGAAAATTCGTTGGAAATTTTTAGCGTGTATAATTTTCGTTGGAAAATTCGTTGGAAAATTCGTTGGAAATTTCCAACGAATTTTTTTTCGTTGGAAATTTCCAACGAATTTCAATTTTCCGGGAAATTATTTTAGTGTGTACAATTTTCATTGGAAATTTCCAACGAAAACATTTTCGTTGGAAATTTCCAACGAATTTTCCAACGAATTTCAATTTTCCGGCAATTATTTTAGTGTGTACAATTTTCCAACGAATTTTGCAACGAAAAACCCTACTACATTTTCGCGCTTGGTCAATTTCAAAATTCATTCTCTCTTTTTCTCTCTCTCTCTCTCTCTCTCTCTCTCTCCCTCTGTCTTCCCCTCCTCCCCCGCTGCCCCCTTCTCCTTCGTCCTCTGTCTCCGTCTCCCCCTCCGCCTCCTCCCCCGCTGCGCCCCCTCCTCCTCCGGCTCCGGCTCCGGCTCCGCCGCCCCCCTCCTCCTCCGCGACGTCAGCTCCCTCCCCAAAGGCGCCGCCGCCGCCATCCAGGGCCGCCCCCGACGCCCCCAACGCCCCCGACGCCCCCGAGGCCACCATGGGCCGCCCCCGACGCCCCCGACGCCACCAAGCCTCGTCGCCGGCGAGGGTCGAGCTTGCCCAGATCTGGGCGAGCTCGAGCTCGTCGCCGGCGCGGGCCGAGCTCGCCCAGATCTGGGCGAGCTCGGCCCTCGCCGGCGACGAGGCTGGCCCTCGCCGGCCATGGCGAGGGCCGAGCTCGCCATGGCCGGCGAGCTCGAGCTCGCCCAGATCTGGGCGAGCTCGGCGCTCGCCGGCGACGATGCTGGCCCTCGCCCAGATCTGGGCGAGCTCGGCCCTCGCCGGCGACGAGGCTGGCCCTCGCCGGCGGCGAGGGCGATTTTTCGAATAAAATTTCCGAAAAAAAAAATTCGAAAAAAAAATTCGAAAAAAAAAATTTCGTTGGAAAAAAATTTCCACGATTTTTCGAAAAAAAAAATCGAAAAATTTTTCCAACGAAAAATTTTTCGTTGGAAAAAAAATTTCCACAATTTTTCGACCAAAATTTTTTTTTTTTTAATTTTTGCAACGAATTTAGCTACGAGTTTTCCAACGAATTTTCCAACGAAATAAAATTCGTCGCAAATTTCCAATGAAAATTGAAATTTTTCGTTGGAAAAATTTCCAACGACCTATTACCAACGAATTTTTTTTCGTTGGAAAATTCGTTGGAAATTCGTTTTCCAACGAATTTTTCCAAATTTTTCGTTGGAAATTTTGTTGGAAAAAAGCAGTTTTTTTGTAGTGCTTGTTGCACTCTCAACCTTAAAGTCCATCCAAAAGTCAACCGACTTAAATGTTGTTTGGGCTAGCCCTTAGGATCAGTCCATATCTACATGATGATAATGTTATGCATCTTGTCAAATATTTCCATTAGCTTTCTGATAAATCAAACATTTGCATTATTCGTGTCTTCTAGTTTACTGATAAAACTTTTCCGTCCATATGAGATAATTAGAATTGTCAAATGGGTGGGTTAAATAAAAAATGGTTGGACTCAAATTAACCCACTTCCATGCAATGCAATTCCAGTGACCCATATCAAACCCAACTCGTACTTGACTTGACTCGTATTACTAAAACACTTCCATACTTAACCCAATTTAAAAAAATTCATACCCAAATTGAAGTGAGAGCGTAGAGTGAGCGAGTGCGAGATAAAGTGAGGGCTAGAGAGAGTGAAAAGAAAGTTATAGAAATGAGTTGAATCTAAGTAAGTTGTAAATCCATTTAACACTAATATCATTTTATGACCCATTTACTAAATATAATTAACCTATATAACAATTCTGCCCATTAAATATGGGCTAACGTGTGGCCCATTTTGACAGGTTTACAGATAGCCAAGAGCAACTCACTTCTTGGGAAAAGCAACCAACAAATTCATCCTTATGTCTTTTAAACAAATGGTTTGTTGACAACCTAAAGTTGGCAATTATACATGTATTTCCTTCTGTAATCGTATAATTTCATTTTGGAATCCTGGAAATGTTTTAAGAATCCAGTTGGTACCTAACCTCTGAAGGTTGCTCTTTGAAAGTTATATTGATGATGGCATCTTGTTTTAGCATTAGGAAGTTTCCATGGGACAACTGATGACGGCAATATCATTTGAAACTCTTTTTTTCTACCAATGAACTTCAATTGGCATCTGATGACCAACACATTCAGCTACATTACTTTTTCTCTACCAATGAACTTCAATACTGATTCACTCGAGTGAGGCTCATTGTGTAGTCCTGCAATATACTCTCGATGGTTTGCTCTTTTGAATCAATGGCTATGTGAATGTAATTAGAGGGTTCACAAGCTCGGAACGGGGTCAGCCACAGCAATTCTAGAGTTGCTTAGTGATCATACATAAATTTACAGATTCATATTAGGTACATTGATGGTAAAGAAATCCGATAAAAAAGAACGTCGACCTTATGACACATGTAGGGTGAGTTTATTATGGACATTATCTATGTAAGCATTTCTGCTGTGGGTGGACCTGATAAATTCATAATCAATCTCATGAACACAATGTACAGGTTTCTCGCATGAAGAGAAAGCAATCAAGCATGTAGAAACATCCAATTGAGCTAGGCCAAGGGGTAGCCAATTCGAGAGCTAGACTCCAACCAAAGGCCTTGGAGTTTACAAGAAGGCATGCCGTGATTTTCGAAGGAATACGACCAAACTTGGATCCTTCGATGAAGACATCCTCACGACCATGCTTTGAAACTATCTCCTTGAAGTGCCCCTCCAGCTGTGGAAACTCTCTCTCTCTCTCTCTCCGCAACATTTATTAATATCCCCTGTACACAACAACTACAATTTAGGAGACCATAAGGAGAAACACCAAAAGGTAGTTCTGAATCTCTCCCTCTCTATGCAATAAGTTCACCAAGGGGAAGGGTTCAAACCACCACCCAAGCGACAGGAAGGAGCGCTGAGCAATGTCTCATAAGAATGGGCATCGTCGAGAAATGGTGATCGAGATTCCAAAGCCGATGAACTTCACCGGCGGGCTTGAGTTCTCCACCCTCACCTACACCGTGACCAAGAAGAAGAAGATCGATGGGAACTGGGTCAAGCAGGACGTGGACCTGCTCCACAGGATCACTGGCTACGCCCCAAAAGGGTGTGTCACGGCGGTGATGGGCCCGAGCGGGGCGGGGAAGTCCACGTTCTTGGACGGCCTGGCAGGGAGGATCGCGAGTGGGAGCCTCAAGGGCCGGGTCTCCTTGGATGGCATGGAGACGAGTCCTAGCTTGATCAAGAGGACCTCCGCTTACATCATGCAAGACGATAGGTTGTTCCCAATGCTCACCGTCTACGAGACACTCATGTTCGCCGCTGACTTCCGGCTGGGGCAGATCTCGACGGCAGACAAGATCCAGAGAGTGGAGAAGTTGATCGAGCAGCTCGGACTCTCGGTGAGTTTTGAGTACTAACCTTGACTTTTTCTAGTAGCATTTGGGGGTGAGACTGATTGTAAATTTTTTTTTTTTAAATTGATGCACCGGATGTCTATTGAATGCTCAAATACGACTACTTTTATAAACATTGAGTTGTAATTTTTCATAATATTAGCGATTCGATAGTTGAATTTACTTTAACTTCTATTGACAGACATTACCCCTATACGATTCTCGCGATATTAAATCACTTTGTGCACTGATCCTTTCAAGAACTAGTCTATACAATACGTTTTAAGCAAGGAGTTGCACATGAAGATTGGATTTGCATCGAAGCATACAATGTCTAAGGAGAATCTCATTGTTTTCCCCGAGTAATTTGTGCGATCACTTTTTTTATCACAGTCATCCCGAAACACCTACATAGGCGATGAGGGGACACGCGGGGTGTCCGGAGGAGAGCGCCGGAGGGTATCAATCGGTGTTGACATCATCCACGGGCCACCGCTTCTCTTTCTCGATGAGCCAACCTCGGGCCTCGATTCGACCAGCGCCCACAGTGTGATTGAGAAGGTGCACGACATAGCTCAGTCCGGCAGCACCGTGATCCTCACCATCCACCAGCCTTCGTCAAGAATCCAACTCCTCCTCGACCATCTCATCATCCTGGCCCGCGGCCAGCTCATGTTCCAAGGATCGCCGAAAGACGTGACCCTGCACCTTGGCCGCATGGGCCGGAAAGTCCCGAAGGGCGAGAACTCTATAGAGCACCTCATCGACATCATCCAAGAGTATGATCAGTCCGAGTTCGGGGTCGAACCTCTTGCCGAGTTCGTCCGGACGGGCATGAAACCCCCGCCGCTGTCTGACGAGGAGATGTCATTCTCGACGATTGTGCCCACCTCATCTTCTCATCACCGTGATCACAGGCATCAAGGGCATGATCAGAGCCAGGACCAAAGAAATGGCCGGCGATTACACTTGCAAGCGAGAATGCACTCTGCGAACGATGAGTTCGACCGCAGCTTGAGAAGTCCTTACAATAATTCATCTAGATCATGGACTCCAAGCCGCAGTGGAGTTATGCAGGCACTTGGATTGACTCCTTCGAGACAAAAGGCTGACCCAAAGATGCAAGCTGCAATGAGGTATTAAACCATTTAATTAGATGGCAATGTGGCTACTTTTGCAATTTTAAGATATTTTTCGCGCTGATTTCGGACTCTTGAACTCGCAAAAGTCGCATACCTTAACCCTAAACCTTACTACCGAAAATTAATCTTCACTAATTTTTCTGCTTCTAGTTTAAGCAACGCTAATTCATCTCCATCATTCATTGGTTATACAGTGCATCACCGGGAAGTTACTACGCATACTCGAGTGAAATTCTCCGTGAGACGCCGACGCCTCACAGCAGCGACTACACAGTGAACGAGAATGACTACTTGACCCCCAACATTGGCCCGAATGCCCTCAGATCTCACCAAAATCTCGGCCCTAAGTTTGCAAATTCGTTCTTCCCTGAGACCTGGATGCTCATGCGCCGCAATTTTAAGAACATCCAGCGGACCCCCGAGCTCTTCCTCTCGAGGCTGATGGTGCTCACCATCATGGGGCTCATGATGGCGACGATGTTCATGAACCCGAAGGAAAACAACCAAGGGATCACGGACCGGCTCAGCTTCTTCATCTTCACGGTCTGCCTCTTCTTCTTCTCTTCCAATGACGCTGTCCCGGCCTTCATTCAAGAGCGCTTCATCTTCATCCGCGAGACCTCCCACAATGCCTACCGTGCCTCTACCTACACAATTGCCGGCCTCATAACTTACCTGCCGTTCCTTGCGGTTCAGGCTGCGGTCTATGCTGGCATCGTTTATAAGGCCCTAAAGCTCCGGGGGTCGTTCTTGTACTTCTTGCTTGTCCTCTATGTGTCGCTCCTCTCAACGAATTCGTTCGTGGTGTTTGTCAGCTCGGTCGTGCCCAACTACATACTCGGTTATGCAGCCGTCATTGCTTTCACTGCGCTGTTCTTCCTGTTTTGCGGGTACTTCTTGAATAGCCACGACATTCCTGGGTACTGGAAGTGGATGAACAAGATCTCAACAATGACTTATCCGTACGAGGGGCTATTGATGAACCAATACCAGACGAATGCGACCTTTGGAAATAGTGTCACCCCCGAAAATGTCTCATATAACATCACAGGGACTGAAATTTTATCGGGATTTCATATTTCGACACATGAATCCGACAAGTGGAAGAACGTGCTGATAATGTTGGGTTGGGCGGTTCTATATAGGATCTTGTTCTACCTGGTACTTCGCTTTGCCTCCAAAAACCAAAGGAAATGATGATGGTGATGAGCAAGTCTCAGGATTGGATGAATTGGAACTTGAATCATTTTATAATCTATACATTTGCTTCAGTCTTATATTTGAGTCGATGCCTTCATTATTTTTCATAATATTAGCGATTCGATATGATCGTGAAATATCAGCGAATCAAAATTTAGCTACAGTACACCAGTGACTTCAGAAACGAAGGGGAGTTTTCCGACATGTCATGTCTTTTTTTCTGTTGTAAACAATGGAATATAGTGCAAGGCTAAGTAACATTTGATTACAAATTTCATATATTCCAGATGAAAAAATTGTGGATGAAGTTGAAATTTATTCAAGAGTAATTTATTTAACATGCCGCATTTCAATTTTTTGTGAAGTTCTTATTCGTATTATTAACTTCGTTCTTCAACTTCACCTGGCACACGAGAAAGTATATCAAGAGTCTCCCTACATCGCTTCTTTACGGTTTTACCATCGTTCCTTGCCTTTACATGCAATTTCTGTCCGCCACCCAGCAGTAGAAGGTCGGAACTTCTTATTCCCGATAGTATTGGATGACTACTATCCTTTGGTTATAGAAATTGGAGGCCTTTTAATTGCTTTGCCGGTATCTCTCTCATTCCTAAGCTAGATTGTGCTGCGATGCTTTGCTTTCGACGACGACAGACAAAGCGGACGACGGACGTCATAGAATCATAGGTGAGAAAATTGACATCCTGAATGTGCCAAACTGGGGATTACAGTCCACTACGGCATTGCTTGTCTCGTGTCCTCCATAACCAAAGCCAATAGCCTCGGGCAAACGACAGAGAACAAAAGTTTCACCTCCTGATTACCTTGTGTCTATCGTCCTAGTAAATAACAAAAGTATCAAATGTTAACTCACTCACCTCGGTGTGGTGTAACCCGATGCATCAATGGTGATGGAGTATAGATAGTTGGTTGCTGATTTGAAGGGTAATTTTTTTAATTATTTGATTTTTTTAGATTTTTATTTGGAGGAAAATGTTCAAATGCCTCTTAGGATTGGCGTGCAGGGTTGCTAATGAGATCAATCCAAAAGAAGACAAATGAATTTATGATTTTAATATTCAGTTTATTTTTTCCCCTTTTAAATATGGAGACAATTGCATGATGGAGATATTCCTTCTCTAACATTCTCTCCGGTTTTGCCTTTCTAATTTTCCTCTCTATTCCCCTACAAGCACATTGCCTATGCCGACCAGAAGTGGATCAAGGCACTTCGGTTGTAGGCTAAACCGGCTGGACATCCATTTCATACCATGACATGTTGGTGCATCGAAATTGATGGTTTTCATGTGAATCTCGCATGGGTTCTATTAGATATAAACCGTCAAAATTCAACCAAGTATATGTATGAACTCGCTGAATAATTCCTTGTCCCAAAGAAGAGGGGATGAGAACTGTTTGAACCGACTGCCAATATATAGATTTTGATGATGTTTGAGAAGGGAGGGATGGGAAATATATTAATGGCCTTTTGCTGAACTGCAAATTGTGCCATTATGATTTGTAAATCGACCATTTTCCTTGAAAATTATTTTCACAGACAATATATTCCTCAATCAAGACACTTTCCACGAAACAAACACACCCTCAATATAACTAGTTTCACATAGCAAATGTCCTTAGAGAAGACTTCTTTGTTCAAACAAGAACAAAGATGTGAGGGAAAAAGTGCCAAAAAAGTCCTAAACATTTTGCATTAGTGCCATTTAGTCCTAAACTTTTCTTTGGTGCCAATTCAGTCCTAAACCTTTTGCATTGCTGCCAATTTAGTCATAAACCTTTTTTTAGTGCTAATTAAGTCCTAAACCTTTTAAATTGGTGTCAATTCAGTCCTAAACCTTTTGTTTTTGTGCCAATTTAGTCCTTCCGATCAATTTTGACCGGAATTTGCCGATGTAGACGCCTACTAGTCAGTCACCGGCGCTGACGTGGCACCAACATGGACAACTTTAGTAATATTTTAATATTTTTTTGAAATTTTTTCCTTTTTTTTTCTCACTTTTTTTTTGTCTCTCCCTCCTTCCTCTGGTCAGTCGCCGGACCAGCCAAAGGCCAGAGGCTGACGAGCTCGACCTCGCCGGCCACTGGCGAGGGCGGCCTCGCCCGGCAAGGGCGAGCCTCAACTCGGGCGAGGGCGAGGGCTTGAGCCTTGCCTTGGTCAGGCGAGGCCTAACCTCGCCGCGGCCTTCGACGAGGGCTCGAGCCTTACCTTGGTTGGTTGAGGCTCGCCCTTGCTGCGGCCTCCGGCGAGGGCTAGCCTTGCCATGGTCGGGCGAGGCCCGACCTCGCCGGATCTGGCGAGGTCGAACCTCGCCCAACCAAGGCGAGGCTTGCCCTTGCTGGACGAGGCTGCCCTCGCCAGTGGCCGGCAAGGTCGAGCTCGCCGGGCTCTGGCCGGTCGCCTGACCGGTGACTGGCTAGAGGAAGGAGGGAGAGAACAAAAAAAAAAGTAGAAAAAAATAAAAAAAGGAAAAAATAAAAATTCAAAAAAATATTAAAATATTATTAAAGTTGTCCACGTTGGTGCCACGTCGGCATCGGTGACCGGCCGTCGGCCGGCAGACGTCCACGTCGGCAAATTCCGATCAAAATTGGCCGGAATGACTAAATTGGCACAAAAACAAAAGGTTTAGGACTGAATTGGCACCAATTTAAAAGGTTTGGGACTAAATTGGCACAAATGCAAAAGGTTTATGACTGAATTGGCACCAAAAAAAGGTTTAGGACTAAATTGGCACTAATGCAAAATGTTTATGACTTTTTTGGCACTTTTCCCATGATGTGAGTATGACAAAAAACATGCATAGAAACTAATGACGGGATAATTGTTCAAAATGTCATAAACCTATTGTATGGCAGCTAATTCAGTCATAAACCTTTAAATTGTGTCAATTTAGTCATAAACCTTTTGATAATTGTCAATTTAGTTCTAAACATTTCTTTGTGTCAACTTAGGCCTAATTTTTTTGAAGATTATCCAAACCCATTATTGGAATATTTGGCCATAAGGACTATAGTGGCAAATCACTAAAAGTTTTAAGAATAAATTGGCAAATCATCAAATGATTTAGTACTTAATTGGCACAATTGAAAAATTTATAATTGAATTGGCCTTCGTATAATAGGTTTAGGACTTTCTGAACAATTTTCCCAATAACTGATGTCAACAGAAAATTGAGCTTCTCTATCCAAGCTTTCTCGTAGTTATTAGCACAATTAAGTTTCAGTAAGACTTCAATGAATTCCCGATGTTGATGACGAATCGGTATCTAGCATATGCTTTTGCGAGGCGCTCCATGGCAATGTTCACATAGTTAATTGGAATAACCTCAATATCTGCGGTTATGTTGTGCTTCGCTACAGAATCAATCATCTCTTGAGTTTCCTTAATCCCTCCAATGATACTTCCTCCCGCTATCTTCCTACCAGTCGTTAGTAACAATGAAGAAGTTCAATGTTGCGAATGAGAGTTCTAAATTGTGATGCACACACATTTCAGATTTGAGCTAATATGTATGCAGAAGGCCCTCCATATCAATTTTAATCGTAAGTAAAATATAGATGACAATCTCTTCAAGAAGAAGTATATCATAGTTATTTACCAATGAGGAGAGGCATAGCAAGTAGCTCAACAGGCTTATCTAGTACACCAATCATGACAAGCTTCCCATGAGTCTTCAAGAGACCAATCAACGGCAAGAGAGCATGCACAGTTGAGACGGTGTCTATAATGCCATTCATTGTGCCCTTGGTTGACTGCATCAAGAAAAAAATTGTGACGTCAAATTATTTTAGCAGCTCTTTATCCTAAGTGCAATTAAGAAATAGCATACCAGGAACATAACATACTTGCATCTGTTCTGCATCACGACTGACCAAAAATGCATCAGCATCAAGATGGTTCATGACTTCTTCCCTTTTACTGGGGGAGGTACTAATGACGGTCACCTTAAGGCCCGCTGCCTTGGCAAATTTGACTGCCATATGGCCAAGCCCGCCGAGCCCAACCATTCCTAGGTGCATTCCGGGCTTGTCAAGTCTGTAGAACCTTAATGGGCTGTAGACAGTGATACCGGCACAAAGGAGAGGCGCCCCACCATCGAGAGGCATATTATTTGGAAATTTAAATACGAAGTGCTCATCTGCAACCATGATGTCTGAGAAGCCACCATAGTTAATAGTTACATCGGGATACTTGCTGTCATTATCATGGCTAAACTTACAGCCATAGACTGGAACCATTTCCGGGCAATAATTTTCAAGGTTATCACCACGACTCGCACAGTTGTCACATGATCCCACCATACACCCGACGCCCACTCTATCTCCGACTTTGAATTTTGTCACTTTGGTTCCTATTTCTGTTACCACATCCACAATCTCATATCTGCAATACATAATTGAATGTAGTTCTTTTCCACATAATGAAACAAAAAAGGCAATTCTTTTTAACTCATACCTGGGCACCACCGGGTAAGACGTGAATCCCCATTTGTTCTTCACATTATGAAGGTTAGAGTGACATATCCCACGGTACAACACTTTAAAAGTCACATCTTTCTCTCCTGTAACCCTACAAAAAATATTATGGAAAGAAACGGATTTAATGCATTTCAACGAGAAATTCTATAGCCTTTTAAGATTGTCACAATTGGTTGGTGCGGTAAATTTCAGATCAGAAACTAATGGTCACCCGTTCGAATTGCACAACTGCATGCAAACTTTCCCATGTTAGAGCCACTTGTATAGGTCAAAAATCTGGACTTAACCTATTTATGAGCTTGTATGATGTTTAATGGGTCTACACAATCGTGCCATTGGATTTTCAAAATAGAAAAACCAATGAATTATACTAACAACATGCAAATTGCTTTGAGGTAGAACCTATTCTATAGGCCAAATGCCTGGATTTAAAAAGTTCACGGGCCTTGCATGATGTTCACAAATCTCTTAATAGCCAGGTCTTCAGTTCGTGCTTTTAGATTGTTTAAAAAAAAAAAGATCTGTAACTCTCGGTCTCCATAAACACACCATTGCAGCTGAATGCTTCACCTTAACAGTATCACACTATGCACATCGATTCTTCCCGAACTTAATGTTTCTAACCAGTCTCATTTTATATATACTTTGACGTGAAAGAAAGCTAGCATAATCTAAGAGATGATATCTGATCCGAGGAAAGAAAATATGCAGGTTATCTTCTTGAAAACTTGAAGGGAGAGAGAAGTCCCAAGGAATCTCTCGCTGCCTATCCCAAAGCCTTCACTAGATGCTCATTTTTTTGGGCCCAATTCCCTAAAAAACCTTTAACTTTAGCCTTTGTCCCAATTATATCCCAAACTTTTTTTTGTCTCATAAAAAACCCTCAACTTTTACTTTTGTCCCAAATCTACCCAATCAACTTTTCGGCCAATTTTTTAATATTATTTTTTATTTTTTCGAATTTTTTTATTTTTTCTTTTATTTTTCCTTTCCTTTATGTTTTTTTTGTTTCCTCCGGCCAGTCGCCGGTGCGGCGACCGGCCGGAGGCTGGGGCCGGCGAGGTCGGCCCCGCCGGCTGCTGGCGAGGCTCGGCCCCGCCGGCGCCTGGCGAGGTCGGCCTCGCCCAGCAACGGCGAGGCCGAGCCTCGCCGGCGGCCGGCGGGGCCGACCCTCGCCAGATCTGGCGAGGCTCGGCCTCGCCGGCGACTGGCGAGGTCGGCCTCGCCCAGCAACGGCGAGGCCGAGCCTCGCCGGCGACTGGCGAGGTCGGCCTTGCCCAGCAACGGCGAGGTTCAGCCTCGGCGAGGTCGATCGAGGCTGAACCTCGCCGTTGCTGGGCGAGGCCGACCTCGCCAGTCGCCGGCGAGGCTCGGCCTCGCCGTTGCTGGGCGAGGCCAACCTCGCCAGGCGCCGGCGGGGCGGAGCCTCGCCAGCGGCCGGCAGGGCCGACCTCGCCGGCCCCAGCCTCTAGCCGGTCGCCGCACCGGCGACTGGCCGGAGGAAACAAAAAAAAAATAAAGGAAAGGAAAAATAAAAGAAAAGAAAAAATAAAAAAATTCGAAAAAATAAAAAATAATATTAAAAAATTGGCCGAAAAGTTGATTGAGTAGATTTGGGACAAAAGTAAAAGTTGAGGGTTTTTTATGAGACAAAAAAAAGTTTGGGATATAATTGGGACAAAGGCTAAAGTTGAGGGTTTTTTAGGGAATTTGGCCCATTTTTTTGCTGGCATTGCCATATTATCTCACGACAAACTAGACAAGGACTGCTTAGATTTGAAGTTGGCGAATAGGCAAACGGATAAGAAGGCTCAGAATCGAGTATTGAAGAGAAAGATGATATGAAAGGGTAAGGGAGAAGGAACTATTTATAGGGCAATGATGACGTACTTGCACCAAATCCAAAAGCGAGCTACTTGTACTTGCTCACCAAATCCAAAAGCGAGTCAGAGTCAGACAACATGGTGACTCTCGAGTCCGGAAATTTGAGGCCATTGTAGATGAATGCTTCACCTTAACAGTATCACACTATACACATCGATTCTTCCCGAACTTAATGTTTCTAACCAATCTCGTTTTATATATACCTTGAAGTGAAAGAAAGCTAGCATAATCTAAGAGATGATATCTGATGAGAGGAAAGAAAATATGCAGGTTATCTTCTTGAGAACTTGAAGGGAGAGAGAAGTCCCGAGGAATCTCTCGCTGCCCATCCCAAAGCCTTCATTGGATGCTCGTTTTTTTGCCAACATTGCCATATTATCTCACTACAAACTAGACAAGGACTACTTAGATTTGAAGTTGGCGAACATGCAAACAGATGAGAAGGCTTAGAATCGAGTATTGTAGAGAACGGTGATATGAAAAGGTAAGGGAGAAGGAGCTATTTGTAGGGCGATGATGACGTACTTGCTCACCAAATCCAAAAGCGAGCTACTTATAGGGCGCTGATGACGTACTTGCTCACCAAATCCAAAAGCGAGTCAGAGTCAGACAACATCTCGGGTCCGGAAATCTGAGGCCGTCAGCAATGATTATGTTTATTTGCTTATTTGTTTTTATTTTTTTCTTCAAAATAGAAAAATAATAGAAATCCGTTTAATAACATTAGTTAGCTTTTTTGTTTCTAAGAACAGAAAAGTGATTAGGAAATAAATTTGAAATATAAATAAGAAGTTAACAAAATATACTTTTCTATTTTTGAAACAAAAAGAGAAACAATAGAGAAACAAGATTAGTTCTTTCTCTTTCACAAGATAATCTTATATTAAACCTAAATCCTAAAACCCTAAACCTAAACCCTCAAACCCTACACTCCAAAACCTTAAACCTCAATACCCAAACCCTAAAACCCATAACACTAAAATAAAAAACCCGAAACCTTAAACCCCAAATCCTAAACACAAAAACCCAAACCCTAAAATCCCAAACGCAAAACCCAAAACACTAAACCCTAAATCCCAAAACTCCAAACCCGAAACCCTAAAACCTAAACCCAAAATTATAATTCCAAATATTAAATCCTAAAACGCTAAACCGCAAAACCCCGAACACTAAACCATAAACCCCAAACCTTAAACTATAAACCTTAAACCCTATACTCTAAATCCCAAACCCTAATACCCAAAACCCAAATCCCTAAAACCCTAAAACCCTAAACCCTAAATCCCAAACCCTAAAACCCAAAACCCAAAACCCTAAAACCTTAAAACCCTAAACCCTAAACCCTAAACTACTAAACCCTTAAACCCGAAAACCAAAACACTAAATCCAAAATCCCAAACTCTAAATCTCAAAATTGAAATTCTAAAACCCTAACCTTTAACCCCAAATCCTAAAATTCTAAAATCCTACACCCTTAACTACAATTTCCTCAACCACCATCCGATATTTGCTTCGTCTATAATAAGTAATTTTATTTATGATTGTATTAAGGTTATCCAATTCTATATCATAATATATTCTTATTCTATTTCTAGTCCAATTTTATTCAAACATGAATTGTTAAGTATCTATCAAAAATTTTATAATTAAATGAAAAAAATTGGAAGTAGAAATTTTTAGTGTCCTACCAAATGCATTTCTGTTCTTTTTCTACTTCGAGAATATAAATTTTGTACAGTCACTAAACACGTTTTTTTGTTCAGAAACCTGTTTAGCGAATAGAAATAGAAAAAACTATATCTGAATAGAAATTATTTCTGGGAACAGAAACGTTACTAAATAGACTCTTGGTGGCTGGACTAGGTTCCACGAGATTGAATGATTCGCAAGAATTTTATTTGGGATCACGGCATAAATGATTCCTGAATTTTGGCTTAATATACAATGTGATTCCTGAATCTTAAATTTGTTTAATGCGATGCATGAATTTTAGCTCGACGTGCAAAGTCGCCCCTAAATTTTTAATTTGTTTAATGTGGTATCTAAACTTTTAGTACATGTTCAATTTAGTCAATGGACTGTATGAACATGTTCAATGTTTTCCTTCCATTAATTTAAGTTTAGAGACAATATTGAATATTTTCATACAGTCTAGAGACTAAATGGAATACGTATAAAAAATTCAGGGATCACATTGAACAAATTTAAAATTTAGGGACTGGATCATATTGAACATTGAGCCAAAATTTAAGGACTGTTTGTGTCATTCGCCATATTTATTTTGTGAATTCTACCTGAACTCCACAAGTCAATTCCATAAAATCAACGACTATAATGTTGGATTTAATTTTCCTTGAGCCTATTATTATCTAGTTTACTAATCCATTATACTAATAAATTCTTTCCCTAACTAATTGAAGAACTAATCCCAATAATACGACAGATTCCGAGCCTCTAAGAAACCGGCACTAATTAGATCTCCCGTGATTAGATTTCATAATCATATACATTATTTTTAAAGCCATCACTTCAAGTATATTTCTATTAACTAAATCCCATACGATAGAGTGTTACCAGTGGAAATTTTCATTGGTTTTTGCTATCATTGATTTAAATGACGGTCGAAAGGGCATTCCATATAAAATTCAAAGGGTAACATGAAATTCGCGTATACGTAGAAAAATTAAGCAGGTTATAGTTTACAATTGTGAACGACTTGTCGGAAACCTAATAAAAGTTGTAACACTTTTTTCACAAGTAAATGTAAATTCAATGCAGGAGAAGTTGCACCAAACAGAGTATAAAAAATGTTTGTGCCAAACGACTTTAAGAAATATCTTCTTCATATTTTTATGATTAAATATTTTCTTCATGTTTTTATGATTTTACTAATCATGAGAAGATTAGACATTATTTTTCCACATTAATTATTTATGCAAGTCAATTCGTTTGTCATATTTCCGAATCAATACATAACAAATACAGTCATGGTCCTCTCATTTCCTACTTGTACAATTTTTCGGAAAATTACCGATATCATCCTCAATTTCATATCCTCAATTTTACTTCTCATATAAAATACTCTCCTCACATTTCAAACCTGCCATTCTGACCTTTTATATTAGATTTCAAATTGCATCTCCCACCACCTATTATTTTACAAATTGACACTCCTATCCCAAATTGGCTCCAACCAAAAGAGTTCCTTCTCTCTCTCTCTCTAACCACCCACAAACCAACATCGACAGGCCCAATGTCGCCTCTCTAATGCGAGCGCCACCGTTGCTCCTCCAAAGGCCGTCGCGACCATTACGCTTGGCACGGGCGTCTTTCAAACAAGGCCATGCCCGCCATGGGCCTGTTTCAAACAGGGCTGTACCCAAGCATGGCCGGATCAAAGTCCATGATCCTAATGGGTTGGTCCAAGTCCGATAATTTTATTTTTGGATTCGGCCTTGGTAGCTGGCTCCAATCTTTGGGCCCAACATGAAATAAAATTTAGGGCCAAAAATTAGGAGCCGACAGTGCTATATATATGATGAGTGGCCGTTGAATTGTCCCCTTTATTTTTCACTCTTCTTCAATCGTCACTCACGTGTCACTTCCCAAGGGGGGGCTACTGCCGAGTAAACCTTTGGCTTCGTCGAAGATCCATGCTTTGTCCTAGTACATGTAGACATTTTTGCAACTTTAGTTCATGCACGTTTCACAGATAACAAACATTAGAAATTGCAAGTCACTGTACAAAGAGAGAAGGGTCGCGTTGGTGCATCTATAGTCGATAGGTAACTTTCAATCTCTTTTAACTTCTTTTTTATGGACTAGCTTTGCATATTATGCATGTTCACTAAGGAGGTCCAAATGGAGCAGGTGTTGGCAATATAAAGAAATTGGCTTTGGGAAAATCTTTTGTGATGTTTTGAAGATGACAAAATAATCAAAGACTATTAACGTTTTTAATGGTTGAGTAAACCAGGTGCAAGATGCACAAGCCGTTATGTAGATGATGTCCTAACACAATATCTAAAGGTTATGAGTTCACTATCATGGTGAACAAGGCATTGGTCGTAGAGGTGTTTACGAGCTGGAGATACCTGAATTTAAGGTCAACAAGCCTAGTATGATGAGTTCGGTAAAACTTGGAGGTACCATAGATAGGTAAACAACGAGGTAGAGCCATGATTGCCAATACGCTTGAAGGAGGGATAATGACACTACAAGTGTCACAACTTTCGTATAATACTCACTTGAGTACTATAACTTTTTTTTCGACCTAAACATTATTTGAGTGTCACAACTTTCAATTGATCACTTAAGTGCAATTTTTTTTAAAGAAAATGTTCAACCAAGTCCTGGAAATCCGACGTGGCATGGCACTTGTGGTGAGCATTTTTAAAAAGTTATGTCACTCAAGTGACCGATTGAAAAGTTAAATGGCATTCAAGTGATTGGACAAATAGTTATGACAATTAAGCGAGCGCCGTAGATTAGTTATGGCACTTAAGTGATCGAAAAAAAAGTTATGGCACTCAAGTGAGCGCTGTACGAAAGTTGTGGCACTTGTGGTGTTCTTATCCCATTTGGAGGGACAAAAAGATAGAAGCTTGAGTGGGGTTTATGAAGGGAAAGATTGATGATAGCTGGATGGAAATTTATGGAGGTGAACAAATCATGAAGAACCAGAAGTTTGTGGAGACTTGAAGGTACTTGACAAGATCAACAATTTATATAGTCTTGGATCACTGAGATATTGAGTAAGACTAGTAGATGATAGTTCATAAGCTGAATGGAAGAGAACATCTTGTGTATACTCACAAATTGCTAATAGAAGCGGCTGCTTCTATCCCTGCAAAGAACATGTTTATAACATGTTTCTTTGATCTAGATAAGAAGACCCAGATACTCCTTAGAGGTTATTATAGGTCAAAAATTTTGACAGCTAGTCACTAGTTTGGAAATCCAGAAGAGTATTCGAGGAAGAATCTAATCAATTATGAATCATTTGGTGATAATGATTATTTCCTAATATGAGAACTCTCTTCATGGACGCAACAAGATTTCTGGAAGATATGATCAATCATTTGGTGACAATGATTATTTCCTAATATGACAACTCTCTTCATGGAAGTAACAAGATTTTTGGAAGATATGATTGTATTATAGGTGACCGGATATTCGGTGATGTGATTGCTTATCTTCAATGGCTAAATTGATACTCTTAAAGATTATCCAATGGCTAATTTGGAGATTGAAGACTATATAAGAAGATCAACCTACACGAAGAAGATACAACTACAAAATAGAGAAATCTTTTTATTTGATACATACTGTGAGTGAGTTACAGAAAGTGCTTACACTGATTGTAATATCTTTCGAGAAGAGTATGAGTGTTGTAGTAATGCTTAAGATTGATAGTGTGATTTATCAAGTTTTGAGTAGAAGCAGAAGAAGGCTACTCTTGTATGTACTCAAGAATTACTAGTGGAATCCAGCCTTTTAGTGGCTATTAGTCTAGAAGAGAGGACGTAGACTTGATCTAAGCCAAACCACTATAAAGATCTGCGTGCATCTATCTCTATCCTTGTGCTTATTAACTTAACTGTTTGATAAAAGTACCGCACTTGATATTAACAGTTTATTCTTACATCTATTAAACTATTGTTGTGTATATCAACTTGATTTTGTTTATTCTGCGAAAGTTATCAAGTTTCATTATATAATCTATTCACCACCCCCTCTAGGTTATATCGCTAACCATAACACGTATTATATTATGCTATAGATGCTAGTGGATTTGATATGAGTCCCAACCAATGGGCCAGAATGGCGCCCTTAGAAGCAATGCCTAGAAATTTGTATGGTCTTTATTTAATAAGAAGAGGATACAAAACGACCTTTTGCTAGCTCTTTGTCTTCATCTACCAAGGAGTTGGAGGCATATTAGGCAACAAACTACTCCAAATACATTGAAAGAGTTGGCAAAGATAATGTCAGCGTTCTAAAATGGTGGAAGAGGAGAGCCGCCGGTTTTTTGATTGTTTCTACCATAGTTCCCCACCGACGTTTACGGTACCATCAGCGTACATGTTCAGTACAAGCCAACTGATCATGAAGGATAACGGGTGTAGTTTGACCGTCAAAAATGTTGAAAGGGATGTTTGCGGACATAGCTAGTTAATGCGAGAAATAATTTCGGCCGAGCTTGCCCAACGTCAACAAGAAGACAGTGCTGTCATTTTATCATATGCATCATGGTCTGGGAGATGGCACCGGAGATACCAACTTTATTAGACATTCTCTTGGATACAACTTAATTAGGCACTTATACGTGCAATTTTTTATTAAATTATTTGAACATGTATTAGTATTTCATTCGTGTTTAATTGAATGAGTGTCTTTAAGTTATATTTCTCAATTAACTTTGTATTGTTTTTTATATTTGAAAATAAATAATTATTTTTAATTTTTAAAATTTTTATTTAAAATTAATATAATTTTAAAAATTATTGGGCCTGGACCAACCATGCTATGCATGGCCTTGTTGCGACCCCTGAGCTCGTGGCCAGCGGCAACCCTCATGAGCTCGAGGCCTCGGAGACCCGCTAGTTTGGAGCAGGATCTCGCCTAAGCAAGCCAGATCTTGATGAGCAGATATGGCTCCCAAAGTGGAAGGAACGTGACATTGTGATCTCAAAACAATACTCAAATGGGCTTTGCAACTGCAAAGTTGTGGCTTCTCCAATGTCGCAATCCGACTATGTAGACACGCATATGTGCCAGGTTAGAATGTTTTCAGATCTTGTAACGATGGTTTCACCAGTTCGATTGGAAATTCTATCGTCCATTCTCGCCTGAGCAAGCGAGCAACATCTTGCCTCAGCGGCATCACTTGGTGTCGTGCGACTCATCAGACAAACACCAGCTTGTAAACAGCTGCAATCACCCCATCAGATACCTACAATCTGGGGCGGCACCACATTCCATACGCCAAACCTTCCTACTTCCCATACCAGCCACAATCTGGTCACATCGATCCCCAGAGCTTGCAGATGCCGCAGTTCCATATGCTTCAGCCGAATGTTGCCCATCAACCTCTTGATGCTGCCCATTCTAATGCATTTTCTGAAATGATGCAGCAAGATTCTCTCGGTTGATTCCAAGGATTGGATATAAATAAAAAAGGCTCTCAATAGTAAAATCCGAAGCCCCCTCCATTTCAGCTAGTGAAAGCAGCAGCACATTTTAATGCAACCTCTGCCAACCCACTAATGACTACCCCGCTTTTGTCGGATTGTTAATAGACTAACTTGTTGACTGCCCGCAGGTATTGTTTGTTGTTATCCAATTCTTTCGATTTGATTGGAGTTTTTGGTTTCATGTAGCTTCATCTGTTCCATTGCTGTAATTTTTTGTGACTAGTCTATTTTCAGCCTAGATTTATGTTTAGGAACTGATGATGCTTTCGGAAGAAACTTTGTTTTTTTTTTTTGGTAAAAGGAAGAAACTTTGTTCAAAAGCCAGGTTGTTGGTGTCTTCCCTCCGTGTACTAACTTGTGACTCAAGTTTTTTTTTTTTGGATTATACCTGTTGGTTGGAAGAGAAAGGCTCCATGTTTAATTTTCATTGTACTTGCTGTCTACTCTCTCTCTCTCTCTATCCCTCTGAGGCAATGCAACAGTGATCTTCTTCACCGCTTAAAAGCTCCCAATTGACTGTCTCTTACCTTTCTTTTCCCTCTTCAAGTGTAATGTACAAATTCTTCCCCAATCCCTTTATGTAGGGATGCCAATACTGCAACATTCGATATGTTGGGTTACTATATTTACTCATTTCCCTGCAGAACATCCCTTCACTGGTATCAATGACTTTTCTTATGCTGTTCTAACACTAGCTCTCTCTATCCTATATAATTGGGAACATTCAAAAGTTTTAGTGTGTGATCATTGCACTGCATATTAGACAATGAATGAACTTGCGTGGTAGCAAATCGGTTCATCTTGTAGTCAGGCTACTTTTGCATTCTTATACATATGATGGTTTTGAAATTGCATCGCATTCATTCCTTTCTCTCTCTATTTTCCTTCTTGCATCTACTATCAAACAGAGCATGAATCTAGAATAAGTTATAGTTGCTCCAATGTTCAGCAACAAGTGCATATGAGAAGTAAGTCTCTAGCAGCCTCAAGCAACCTCTTCTAAAATTAAGATGAAAACAACCTTCTCATATTTTTTCTTAAGAAATAAAAGGGTAAAAGAGATATTTCCTTCAAAAGATGAGATGGAAATACACCTTTACTCCTTGAAAATAATTTGCTTTGGTACATACTAACGAAAAATATAATAGAGGATTAGTGGCTGTAACGAAAAGGTAGTGTATGACAGTTGAAAGTTTAGAGGCAAATATATACTACGCACAAAGTTCGGAGGAGTTTTTAAGTAATATTCTCCCAAAAATACAAGAATAGCCACATATGCACTACGCGGGGGAACGCCATGTCAAAATCTCGATAGAGAAAGTAACGCCAAATGATCGAAAGACGACATTGTGCAAATTGAATGAAAATAGGGCTGTGCAGTAAAAAAGAATAGAATCATATACAAAAAAATTAGAATTAGAACTATAATTAAGTTCTAGTTAAAGCCCGAATATGCAAACTTATCACGGTCTGTTATCATGTGCGTTCTCTCTGAATCTTTTGACAGGCTCTTTCCAAAAAGTCTTTTCAAAAGTCTTCTTTGTGTCTTGTTACTTTAACGCCATTATTCTTCTTGCCCGTTCAACAAAAATTTGTAGATCCTTTCATGGAAAATGAAACCTAAACCTAATATTTTTGTTACAAGAAACCTTGTTTGTCAATTATCTTAACCTGCAACACCTACTCAAATGCAAGAAGTCGTGTTGGAGCACTTGGCTTCATATCTGCAAAGACCGCTAAAACACCCTTATGCTTGCCGAAGGGTGACCCTCTTGATCTCGTGAACCCCCGTGTTTTATCCAGTTATATCAAAACTGAACAACGTAAGGTCTCCAAAACATGCCTCGCTTGCCACCTTATAAAAAGATCTAGAATCGCCGATTTTCTCCAACACCCCCCACAACATTTAATGCACACGAGAAGAAGAAGGGCTTTTGTTTTGGATCCATTACCGTTTCAGGTGCATGCTCACCTCAGTTCAAGAACTCACGCGAGGCTGTTCCAAGCTGATGGTACATTGCCATGTTATCCACCAAAAGCTGCCCACTCGTTTTTCTTATCATGACTAGACCTGACATATGTTACGTAGTGCAGATCTTCGGTCAATTTATGCATAATCAAAAGCAATCTCAAATGAATGCAGCATTGAGAGTCGTGAAATATTTGAAAGGATGTCTAGGACCAGGGATTCTTATATCTCGAGATTGTAACATGGAGATGACGACTTACTGTGACACGGCTTATGTCACTTGTCCCATGAGTAGAACATGTATTAGTGGATTTGTGTTAAACTAGAAGAATCGTTGCTTTCATGGAAAACAAAAAGACAATAAACTATTTCATTATCATAGACTGAATCTGAATGTCGAGCCATGGCTTAGACCGTTTGTGAAATAGTCTGGATACAAGGCTTGATTCAAGATCTTGACGTACAGGTAAAAGGACCGACTACCTTATTTTGTGATAATGATGCTGCTCTCAAACTTGCGGCAAATCCGCTAATCTATGAAAGAACGAAACACATAGAGGTTGATTGCCATTTTACTCGAGATAAAATTTAGGAAAAGAGGGAAAGGAACTACTGAACAGCCTGTGGATATCTTTATGAAACCTCTATGTCAAAGATAACACACGTATCTATTAAGCAAGCTTGGCATTTTCAACATATATAAGCAGCCAGCTTGAGGTAGAGTGTTGGAGATACGGTTTCCTTTCTTGGAGTGATTGAGTAAATCGATTTAGTTGGGAATTAAATCATGTATGATTATGAAAATATCTTCAATATATCTTTTCCTTTATTGTGTCCATACATTGTATTATAAATAGAGCCTTATACATACAAGGTCTCTATCAGAAAGTAATACACTTTTTACAGATTTCTCAAATCCTCTGTTTCTTCTCTATTTCGTGTCAGCGGCGGACTTTGCTTCCCCTATTTTCATGATATGAATCCCACGTTGCCGGTCGACGACTAATTTACCTGTTTCCACCATTCAAATTCTTCCTCACATTTGATTTCTCTCTCTCTCTCTCTCTCTCTCTCTTTAAGTTCCAAATATCACGTCTATAATTTGTTGCAATTGTCATGTTTGCCTAAAATGGCCGATGTAGTGGTCACATCAACGCATCTCTTTTTTAAAAACATTAACCGTTATCACATCAACATTTTTTGTTATTCAAATAAGACGGAGTTACTGGAGGTAATCGATTGTATCAATTTGACAAGCTTTAAACTTGATTGCATAAATATGAAAATTTTAGAACTCGATTACAGTTTCATAGCATGTTTTATTACTCTTGCTGCACTTTTCGCCTAATTTACAACCCTTTGTGTAAACACAATTTCACGCAGAATTCTTGAAATAGAAATATCTGTGCGCTAGCTAACGAATGTAAGCACTAAACAAAAACGTCGTACGTGTGGGCACAATTAGAGAGAGAGATCGAGAGAGAGAACATCACTTGAAAATTGAGTAGTATAAATCAATTCAACTGAAGTATCAAATGTAACAAACAATCGCTTTCTGTATAATCGAACCTCAACCCTTCTTGAGTAAGATCATCATCGACTCATCGCCGAAAAGGAATCTTAAAACGCCTTACATCTAATCTAACCTTGTGAAAAATAGCATGAATTTTGATAAAAATGGCTATGTGCGTGAACTCTATACAATTGAAGAAGTTCAATTAAGTTCTTGGAGGGCCTTCGAAACGAATGTAGTCGTACATGACGCCTTCGAAGGGCGTCCTGGCAGACGAAGACTGAGAGAGGTAGATGGAGTTGGCTCCCCGGTGCAGGCGAGAGCCCGGCACGTCGAAGCTGAACGTCCAGTACAAACCATGGATCCCGTGCCTCGCGATGGCATTGTCATAGCCGAAACGGCCCGTCGACGAGAGTGATTGCCCGCTCGGGTCGTTGACCCGGATCTTCAAAAAGTTCAAATAAAGGACAACATTATGGAAATTGATTAGGTGTAACAAAATTGATATAGATGACTGATGATGCTATATGCGGAGTTTGGCAGGTATGTTGCTTCATACCGATATACGAGACTGGGTCGCCGATGCCACTGCCATTTGAAGTCTGTAGGTCCCCCTAAAGTTCACATTTTGAAGATTAAAGTCAATCCTCCATGTTGTTGGCACGTATGTTGAATTCCCTATGTTCCTGTATTTAACGAAAATCAGATATAATATATATTATATATAAAGATATATGTATATTATATATACGAAATCGTATCAAGTGACATATATGTATATTATATTATATATATATATATATATATATATATATATATATATATAGAGAGAGAGAGAGAGAGAGTACCGGGTGACATGAGCAAAAAACCAGTCTATGCGGTAGTTGTCGACGCCAACAGTGTAGACTAGATCGTTCTCAGGGTATAATTCCGAATACCGTTCCCATAGTCCGTACTGTCGGAACCTGCCAAAAGAAAAGAAAAGAAAAGCTTTTGATAAGTAGCTACAAAATCTAGTAAATAAAAGAAGAAATTCTAAGTTTACTCAGGCCAATTAACAAAATTGCTATACTAAGTTTCGTCACCGGCTGTTGTTGGGTATTGAATATTTTCAATATGTTTAAAAGCGCTCACAATTTATTACATCACTTGCTACATTAATTTTATATATCAGCCTTTTTCTATAATAAAAAAGATGCATCACTACTAATCTCTAGCTACTTGTTAGGGATAAAAGGCCACAAACTTCCAATTGTATATTAATCCGTGTTATAATACGAGATCATGTAGATGCTACTTATCCCTTGAAAGTCAAAGTCAAACTAGACAAATCTCGAATGATCGGGATGCAAATCGGAACACAATAACTTGATGAATCTGCTTATTATGATACCCCAAAAATAGAGAAGCTCTCGTATGATTTCGATGTTTATCGTTGAATGACGTGGATCTCATATATCCAACCGTGCATGTGAATTGGGCACTAGGATCATGTGAGAATGATTCAAAAAGATAAAGTAAAAATCCAGCTGCTCAATATGATGCATTTGAGCTAATAATGCCATAACAAGAAGACGCATCCTGGGATTGACCTAGCGATAAGGGTGTTCTCAAGCTTTCAGCTTAGGAGCCGATGATTGTGGGTTCTATTCCTATCCCAGGTAACTCAGATTCAGGTGAGGGCCATGACAGTGGGATGCTGTACTGATTTTCCTTTAGGTATATGATTGATTACGATCGTATCCGTGAGTTATAGAAAGATCAAAAGGTATAGCAATAAGGTTCACCTCTCTTCGGTGTCGTTTTTGAACACTTCATTCATTAACCATGGATTTGGTAGGGGCACGTAGAATTCAGCTGCCGTTCTATCGGGGATGCCAATTTCCCACAACGTGGGACCAGATCTTGGAGGGCTGAAAACCAGAGCACGCAATTCGATTTCAGATCCTGCGCATGAATAATTTTGACGTTAGCATTTCATGAAACCATAAAATTTCAAAGATCTTTTGGACTGGCTGTTAAATTGAACATAAGTAGATGGAGTTTCTAGTTTTCCTCAACAATAAAATGCGATGGCAAGATCACGATTAGTAGCAAAGACTGTGTGTATATAATAACCTAAATTAGTGAATGTGGCAAACTGTTATTGGGTATTGCAGGTGACCCGCTTACTTAACCGCTCTACTTACGGTCCATCACATTAGTTAGTATGCTAATTTTGCAGGTCAATCTTGTTATGCCCAACATTCCTCAAATAAAAACTGGCGCAAAAACCTAGAAATTGCACTATTCAAACATCGCGATAGGGTAATAGTTACCTGGCTTGACCGTGACATTCAGATGGTATCTGTAGTCCCCGATGAAACCGGGAACCCATGCATACAAACCATAAACGCCGGGCCGGACATTCCTAATTTCGAAAGATCCGTTCTCGTCTGCTCGAGTCCAGAACTGATAACCCTGAGAATTGAGAGGAATGACATATAGAATCATCGGATGCTCACTGACCACGAAATTAACCGCACACGTTTGGTAAATTTGTGGCTGTTGATTGAGAGATAAAAAAAGGAATACCTTTGTGTCTGTTTGCCATGAACCAACCGCTCCCGGTGCTGCCAACCCTACGTATGCCGAATCCGCCACCATGTCACCATTTTTCATGTATCTGGATTAAGAGACTTTAACTGCTTAGATGCTTCAAATGGGAGGAGAATTTTTAAACTTAGAAACAGATTAAGCAACAAAGAAAAGAAATGTGATATTCAAATTTAATCATTCCGCGAGCTCATGTGCAAAAAATATAGCAACGCAGTCCAAGTTTATCAAATACTTTTTTCCCTAATCGAAGGTAGTTCTAATGCGAAACATAGGTACAGAGTGATCAGGGAATCGAACCTGTCCCGAACCGATAGTTGACCGCTGACGGATCCACGTTCGTTGGCGGAAGGGTAATCATCCGAATGGATGAAGTTGTAGGGCCAACTTGCAGTTTCCATCAACATCTAATCACATACATCAAAAGTAATTAACACGTTTAAAGAAAGTGGCATGAAAAACTTGGTCATTCATTAGAAACTATCAAGATTTTGAGCATGCAAAAAAGTAATACCTGCGCCTTTGCGTCCGCCCAAAGCCTTGATTGGTCTTCCTCGGGCGACACCGAGTTGAAGTAGACCATGAAGGGTCCGTAGACCTTCTTCCACGCCTCTCCATTCCGGAAACTCAAGTACACGTTCTTCCCCGCATAGTGGCTGCTATAAAACACCTGTAGAAAGATCAACACTGGCTCATCTTCACGGTTTAAGCAATCGTAAATACATTCGTGTTAGGACAATTCGATAGATTTTTAATGGGCACCGAACACAATCGACATCCTTTGAAGTCCATCAGCAATCTGATGCATCACTTAGTACGCAATTCTGCGTACAAATTTCGGTAAAAACCTAGGTCACTCTTTCATCGAACCAAGTCTTCGGTATGAACAGCGGTCAACGCACTCGGTCCAAATCGATCCCGACTCTTAGCTCTGAGAGTCAGGTGAGCTCGACCCGTAACCGAAGCCCCGATGGGCCAGGCCGGGAGCCCATGTCCATGTGGTTCGGAACTTATATTGGGTGAGGGAAAGAAGAGGATGGTCGCTTACGTTGAGTGTGGTTGGTCCGACATGGGAAGTGAGGTCTTGCTTGACAGGCCCGGCGGAGTGAGACTCGTGACCGGGTGTGATCATCCAGAATCCCACCGGCGGATCGCTGCTGATCCATCCGTGCACCTTGTTCTCCTGGTTCTCGCATGAGTACTGGTACTTATCGTCCACCTGCAATCCGCCCACCGGCGTAGGATCATAAGCACACTCTAAAAGATGTTCCAAGTAGTGAAGCACTCATACGTAACATGTGCATTTGAACCGCGAGAGAAAGTATCTTATGTATTGGATAGATTGCAAGTCGTCGCGGGGATAAACGAAGCTGACGTGGTTCGAGTTTACCTCGCCTTCGAGCTCGGAATTGGAAGGATTAGTCAAGAGTACAGCTTCCTGGTAGTCGAGTATGCGACCGCTCGTCCGATCTTCTGCTGTGGGCATAACCCTTTGCCTCTCATCCGATATAGCCATATAATGAAACCTAATAGAGAGCGACGGCACAATAATCGCCGATCAATAACCACGTGCAACGCTCCAATCCCAATTAAATAAAAATGATGAAACCGACAATGAAAGGAACATGCAAAGCTTTTTCTAATGTAAACCGACAATGTAAAGCATTACGTAAGATATTGATGTGATATCATCTTTATATATGAGAAATGTAATAAGATGATGTTTTCGGGGTCGTTACTTTTGTCCATTGAGTTTGAAAGCAATCCGGGCTTCTCCGATGTCCAAGTCAGGCCATCCCTTTGGGTGTTCAAATATCGCGTACCCATAGAACCCTGAACTCCCTCGTCTCACTACAAATCTGCCCCCAATTACAAGAGCAATCGACTATTAATCACGATTAAAAATCAGATCAATTAACTGTTTTTTACCAGTTAAATGAGGAAAACCATGCTTCACTAACCTCTTGTCGACGATGAGCGGGGCCAAGTACGACTCGGAAGAATTGCTCCATCGGCTGACGAATGACACCTCAACCACGTCGTCGGTGTTCGCTACCACGTCAAACACAGTTCCCTCAATCCTGTCAAAACATTCAAAAACACTTGTAAGTATCATTTCACACGATGTTATCCTACAAGCTTAGTTTAATACATTCGTACCATTTCTAAACTGGGATTGGCTTTGGCTACCTCGTTATCAACCGAACTAGTCGACCTAATATGTTTTTTTACCCTAATTTTCACGTGTCGTCCACATTTTTTCCCCTCGGAAATAGAAACACCCACGTAGTTTTTGGACCGAGATCGGCGCCAGCACGGATCGACCTAATATGTTCTTTTGTGCCCTAATTTTGATTTTAGTGTGTTGAGCTATAAGATTCTACTAGCAATAAAGAGCTGCTTTGAAAGTAACTTGAGTCTTACCTCGTAAACATACTGGCTTCCCCTGGCCGGTTCCACACAATGTCCCAGTACCTAAAATTAACATCGGCAAGGACTCGTCATGCGACAATAAAGACCTTTTGAGGCCACAAGTAATATGTCGAAATCGTTTCTTTTTTTTCGGTCAAGCAACAAAGAAACTAAAATATGGTCCAAAAATGATAAGGAAAACTATACAACCCAGATGGAAAAATGACCACAAAAAAGTCAACATAATTTCGGCAAAAAAATTAACCAAAAGGGAAAATATATATAACCTAATGTATCCATGGTCAATGCTGACGTTCTCAAAGACTATAGAGGAGAATGCAATGTTCCAATTATTACGATGATCTAGGCGAATTAAAAATCGAAGCTCCATGGAAATTTGTCCATTCTTTGGGTCAATTACTGCGGTCGAGTTTAAGTCGGTTCAAAAGACAAATCATCGGCGACAACTTCTCAAGAACAGCATTTGGTCCAAATCGGGAATAGACTTGGGTCGAGACTTTTAAGGACGAATGTTCAGTGCATATACACATACGCCCAACTGTTTTTACCGACGACCGGGGTTCTCGCGGAGTGATTGGCTCAAATTTGCATTTCTTAAATTGGGATACATCGTCGTGGAAAATAGATACGTGCGAGGAATACAGCTTCCAGATGATGTTGACTTGTAAGTAATTCGAGTAAAATAATATTTCATAAATTATAAAAGTCGTGAATCGTTTTTTTTTTTTGCCAATTAGAATATGCTTTTTAATAACAGTTTAATTTCTTATAATAAGAGTGACTTTCGCACATTGACTGCATTAAAGTTCTAATGAAGTCGGCCTCTTTTCTTTTCTTTTCTTTTTTCAAATGAAGATCTGAGAAGTTTCCCAAGATGACAATATTTAACTGGAATTGACCAGCAAGAATGAGAGGATATTCTTAAGAGATTAAGAGAACTTTTCTTTTTTCAAAATTCTTAACGTAGTTACAGCTATTGCATCTATTTCGCAACATCCAAATTAATAAGAAGTAAGATCAACGTAAAATTGACTCTATTATATCTATGTATATAGATCACATAAAAAGTAGCTTTTCCTAAAAACATGATGAGCAAAGTAAAACCTCTACAACATTCCGACAACAACGATAAAATGTGGTAATCAACAATAGCAACGACAGAGACAATGACCGTAAGGACCACCAAAGACTTTAAAAGGCGTTGTCACGACTCCTTGGTCTCATCGAATTGACAGAATAAATAGCATTTCGTTGTGATTTTTATTTTTATTTTTGTAATTGTATGAGCGAAATTCTTGTTTTCTTACTTTTTTTTTTTTCATTTTTGCTACTACGCTTTGCTAGGACTTCTTAATTGTAGAAGATTGTTTGCATAGCATTTGAATTTTGTAAAATGCAAATTGTTGATGTTTTCTTTATGATAAAAAAGAAGACTTAATTTAAGGAAGTGAAAGTCCATATTAATAGTTGATACGTACCCTCTATTGGTTTCACTATTGCGAGGCTCAAGGAGGTTATCGATCCCGTTGAACTTGATGCCCGTGACCTTCCCTTCTGGATTTGAGAATGTAACCTCCACAATCCCATTGTCCATCACCACCTGAAAATTACTCGTAAATTTATTATTCAATGAACAAATTGTTAGTAGAGGCTCAATAAAGTCAATTTTAGTATTTCCCCGCTTCTAAACCTTTTGATTAACGACGAGGATTGGAGATCACATACCTATAAATCCAAGGTATCGACCGCGATATCATTTTGATATGATTAAACGACATTGAGAATAATTTTGACTATCTATTTTTTTTCCACGTTGAGAATAATTTCCATTTTCGGGAATATATTTATATTATATATCACTTATGGACCTACATACATAATTGATGACGAGCGGGGCTGTAGAATCACCTGATTATTTTGCACTTGCAGCTGGACCGCAGGGTATGGGTTCGCTCGAGCTTCTCTGTAATAATAATAAGGAGAAAATTAATTGTTTTCAACCTACTACATTCCGTCTTTCGTTTAATTATTATTATTATTATTATTATTATTATCATCATCATTATATATTGTTCGCTCTTTCGTCAAAATATAAGAGAGTCGTCAACCAAACATCATCTCCCCCGTTGACTAACGATAACGAAATCAATAAACAAAACCCTAGAAGGGGTTCTGTCTTCGATGAGGTCTTTGACACAACGAGAAGCAGTTGGTCGAAGACGAAGAAACCTACGTGCAGCAGTTGAAGCAATAAGTGTTTTTGATTCTGACGTGTGTGTTAATGTCAAAGTTTGGTGCTCTTAATCAGTATTTTCCGACGATGATCATAGGCCAATCCCGAATAAAAATAAGAAATGGGGCAAAAGCCACCAAAACCCTAAACTATGCGCGTCGTGACATTAAATCTAAAATTTTTTCCGTGACACAAAAAACACTAAAATTTTACCTATGCGACACATTTGCCCTCTTTCAAAGTTCCGTCAATAAAAACCGTAAAAAATATGTCTACATGGACGTCAAAGAGCAAACAGTGTTGGCATGACCTTCTCGTGGTTTAAGTGAAACAAAAACGATGATGCTTTGGTCAAAAAGTCTTCTGATGGACTCTTAACGGAGAGTAAATGTGTCGCATAGGTACAAGTTTTGAGTTTTTTATGTCACAATAAAAAGTTTGGGACAAATATATCACAGTGGACATATTTTGGGGTGTTTGATGTTATAAAAAAAGTTCAGAGTAACTATGTCATAACGGGTATAGTATGAAATTTTTTGTAATGTTAGGACTGAGATTTCATCTGATCTCCTTCCCCTTCTTTCTCTCTCATAGACAGAGTAGGTTTTCATTGTCATCCTTGCAAATGATGGTGAACTGAGCTGAAACGTTTCTTTCGCAATCTGAGCAGCCTGGGGTTTATGGCTGACCAAACTGACCATACCATTTAATGTGGTTTAAAATGCTTTTAAGTTCTGTTATTAAACATCGCAATTAAGTGCACTAATCTTGATTACAATTGAAGGACAGTCAAATGGTCTTCCGCTAAACAATACCTTGAAAAGTTGAATGGAGAATACAAGATTGATTCACTGCGTTCTGTTGCTTAACAGTATTTTAACGATCAATGATCATAAATTCGCCCAAATAAAATCATTGAAAGGTCAGTAACCGTAGATCGCTTATAAATTCATTCTCTCTCTCTCTCTCTCTCTCTCTCTCATGCATGCAAAACGAAAACGTACGCCACAAGGAAAATACCTTACTGTCACCACTGCGGAACAAGCCGAGAGCAAGAAGAGCAAGCGAACTGCTGCGGCCAACCACCCCCGGAGCGAACCCCACCACCTCCGGAAACCCATCTCCTCCATAGTCATCGCCAACGGAAGAATCAACCGCAAATCCAAATTTTAACGTAGGCTCGCAATCAAGAGCTGGCCCTCTGCAGAATTGGAAACAAAGAGAGAACCGATAACGGTTTCTTTAGAAGGCAACCTCCAGAGAGGAGAAAAAGAAAAAGAAAACAGAAAAGGCCATCTTTTCAATAGGAACAATATGGACATACCTTTATTTATATACTGTTTAGCATAGATTTTGTATGGGCGACCGCTTGCATGCAGAGACAAACGTGCCTTGGTAACCTTAACCCCCACAAATACGTTGCCCATTTATAGTGCATGGGGAAGCAGATATGTGCAGTTGAACAAGGACCTGTCTTTTTTTGGTAGGGTTAGGACTGCAACTATGTTCGCCTGTCTTGGTACGTGTTTGTATCCAACCTGGGTAGGTAATCGTAACGGTCGTGGACTTCCCAAATTGCCCCTCCATTATTCAGCGAGTCTAGTCCTTAAAGGGCTGGAGGCTAAGGATAGAATCGTCCTCAATAATTATAGTTAGGCTACACGGTGAAAAAGTCCCACGGAAGGTTCACTTAGTCCAAAGTGAATATTTGACATGACTGTGTTATGGGGTTTTTGCCAAATTCTTGACAAAGTTCGTATTCGCTTTTTCCTCTGCATAGTAAAGGATTTTCTCGCCAAGAAAGTCCGACATTCTAAGTATTTGACGCATGTTTTGCTCCTCTCTGGGATTCTTGGTCAATTATCGTTTTTCTTACGGTTGATATACATTCAGGTTTTGTTGTGCTGCTTTCGGAACCATCAGACAATATCCATCTCGAATTAACGTGGGTGTTCATTCATGGACCATTTCAATTAATGTTTTGCGAGATATTTCAGATTTCAAGGACGATACCACAAAATTGTTTTCCTAAATAACTCTTTGCGCAAAATTAAAATTCTTTTTCCTTTCGGTTCCTTTGTAATTTTACGTTGTCAGTATCCAAATTTTGTTTATGACAATCAGTCTCAGAATTAGTTTGCTGAAGGACTCACTTGTTAAAAATAGGGATTGCGAGTGTAAACCGCGTTCATACAATTACTTTGTTGAATCGCTAGTGTGAAAAAATTCTTTTTACGTTATGAACGACTCTTTTATTTTGCCAAGGACCGATATGTTCATGGACGAAATTACGTATTGGGTACTTTATATGCTAATTATATTTGTATTTACCAACTAGCACGAGCTAGTCGCACATGCTCCCAATGCATGGGAGCTCAACTCACACCCACCATCTCATCAAGTAGAGATAGTACATTAGTTGGCTTTGTAAATGCATTTGGACCGCTACCCTCCAAGAGCTGGTCTTACAAACTCTCGTTGCATATGCATGTGAGCGCAATTCATACCCACCATTATATCAATTAAATCCTACATGAGGATCAACATCTAATGGTGCATGTTAGTTGGCTACGTGCATACATCTGGAGCATCCAAGATATTTTCAATCATTGAGAAGGCTGCTCAATCATCCAAGAATTACCCAACCTGATCTTCAACTAGCTAGTTTATCATCCTTGCTCTTTCTCCTTCGATGTTGTAAAATTATTGTTATAGAGTGTGTTAAGTCTAGACAAATGTATAGTCAATCTATAGAACATCACTACTCACTTTGTACATTGGTTTCAATCTGACACGTCATATCCTAGCACCTATGATGGATCGGATTAAATTCATTGTAACTTAATGAGCTAGCTATTCCTTAATCTCCAACAGGGAATTACCTTACTAATTGTCCCCTACAAACGAGCAGAATCCAACTTTCTAGATCCGTTCCTGGTTATATTCAATAACATATCAACTAGAGGCGTTGGGGACCCTTGTTGATAGATAGAAACGAGATATAGGAGAAGATCTGCCATCTCTAATTCTAGTCCAATCTACCGATAAAACTAGACTTGAAAATGAAAAAAAAACTAATTTATTAATAAAACGAAAGTTATTAGCAATGTTTTCTTTTTTGCACATGCAAACATGGATTCAAATGTACAAATGGGTATATACTAAACAACGAGGATTCAAATGATTAGTAGGTTCTTATAACTTCATCATTGCCTTCAAGAGGATATCCCCCAAACGAGTTTTGCTAGTTTAGGACCATTATATCGTCAACTTGGGAACGGTTTGCTATACCCCCATTCTTGTCTTGACCCATGGTTTAGTGGAGATAGACCGAACGGTTTGATGACAATGTTCTCTACCCGGCAATTGGGTTGAATCTCTGTATTCTGCTGAATCCTTCTTGTAAAAGATTTGGTTGACTTCCATTGCAATTCTATTACGAGCACAAACGGTGATTGTCCGATCAAAAAGTGTCCATCTATTCAAATTTAAATTTGATCTGCTTCCATACTTCCCAAGTAACAACTAGTCAGGACTCTATGTGCTAGTCTCAACATAATTTCATCACCATAAGCAAGATCACGTCCCTCAGCTCCGAAAATTTATGTGCGAATTTGATTGAGGGACTAGGTTCTTCATATATGGGCAATGGCATTTCGACTGGCTGAGGAAATGTGTAATTGCTGTTTGAAAACGGAATGCTAGAAGGGGTATCGAATGTTGATTTTCTTTTTGTATTATGAGTTTGTATGCATGCTTCCAGAGCTACTCGATTAGCTATAGAACCTTGTGCATTTCCCAAGAGTGTCCTAAAGTTCCTCCACTAGATTATAGTACGTTGTGAGATTCCTTCCTTGAAATCACCAAGAGACAGCTTATGTCCAAGCTCATTGGTATATCTAGCTAAACTTATTTTCACCTCAAATGATTAAGCCAATGAATTTTGGTTCAACTAATTGTTCCAAATAATATCAATTTTACATGTCCACCTTGTAGAGTTTCAGAAATGTGACTATAATAAACATTCTCTTATTATGACAAGAACAACACTCAACACACACCCATGGTGAAGTCCTTTCTACTTCACACCCGAAGCATGGAGCACTTGCCCCTTTATAGAGGCTACCATAGTCGGTGCTTCAATCGACTTTCTAGCCTTCCACATTCTTCTAATACAAATATCTACTATTATTTTGTAGCAACTGGATGGAGTATTCTAGAGAAGGCTGGAGGTGGCGTGGAGGCCTTATGTTGATTTTCCTTTGGACAAATATAGATGTGCGACTACGAAATATGAAGAGAATTCTAGAAGAGAGAGAAGGCTGTGCTTTCTTCAACACACCTCATTAATATATGTGAGTCTTTGACGAACAAGATTTTCTTGGTAATAGAGCCCATGAGAAGAAGCTATTCAAGTTAAATATTAGGGATAGGGAAAATGAGAAAGGAGAGTGGAATCCCAATTCTAGAACCCGTATTAAATAAAAGTCCTTTTCAACTTTCAGGATTGGTGTACTTGATTAGGGTGCAAGCAACTTTATTAGTTTATGAACTGAAGGTCACCTATTCAAATCTCTTCAATTATGTGCAATTATGTTAAGTTATGGTCATTTGTATAAATCAAATTCTATGACTTAACTAGTTTACGGACTTACAGGGTATTGTGACCTTTATGTATCAGGTCCTGCGCTAGTGCCACTGGATTATAAGAAAAAGGATTTTTTTTTTTGGTTTACATATACTTAAGTCTTTAATATCCATCTTACTTCAAAAAGCATTAGGTGAAATAATCTTCATATTGGTATGGAAGGCAAAGTCAAATCACATAATAAAAAAACTCATGAGGACTCTCCCTCGCTTCTCTCTCTCTCTCTCTCTCTCTCTCTCTCTCTCTCTCTCTCTCTCTCTCTCTCTCTCTCTCTCTCTCTCTCTCTCTCAAGCCCATTGCCTCCAAGTGGTTTGGTCGAACACTTTCCTGTGTAACTGACGAAATGTCCTTCTTTGAAGTCCACATTTCAAGCCGAGGATAGACAGGACTTTGACCAAAAGGAGATGATTTTCGTAAACAGCGGCCGGACTTGCGAAAAGCCCAAGAGCGGCAAATTTCTGAATTCGGCCAACATGAAAAATATGATTAAAACATGTCAAACACTCAATCTATGGAAAGGAAGAAACACATGCCTCTACCGCGCCCCCACATCCCCCTCAGCTTCCCGCAACGCCAGAACTCCATTAGAAATATCGCAGGCCAAAGGAAAATGTGATCCTCAACATGACTCTTCAGCAGTGGAACTGTCGATGCTAATCTTCAACTTTCTCTTGGCCAAAAGCAAAAATCAAATCAACTTCCTCATTATGGTCTCCTGTTTGTTAAAAGGTGGTTATTTTCAGCTAGCCGGGTAGCAAAACTATGCTTAGAAATAGATGCTGTCGACCAGAGTCCGTTTGCAATGGCAGACCACGAAAAGAGGGAGGGAATGTGCAAATATGATTGAGGGACTAGGTTCTTCATTTATGGGCAATGGCACTTCGAATGGTTGTAGAGGCCAAGGGAATGTGCAATTGCTGTTCGAAATGAAAAGCTAGAAAGGGTATCGAATGTTGATTTTCCTTTTGTATTACGAGCTTCTATACATGCTTCCAGAGCTGCTCGATTAGCTATGGAACCTTGTGCATTTTCCCAAGAGTGTCCTAAAGTTTCTCCATTGAATTATAGTACATCACAAGATTAATTCCTTGAGATCACCAAGAGAGAGTTCATGTCCGAGCACATTGTACATATTTAGCTAAACTTACTTTCACTTCAAATGATTAAGCTAATGAGTTTTGGCTTAACTAAGATACTGATTGTTCCAAATCATATCAATTTTTCGATAAGAGACCTTGTCTAGCAATTGTCACATGCCCACTTCATATGCGAGTGTTTGATGAACAAGATTTTCTTAGTGACAAAGCCTAGAGAAGAAGTATTCAAGTTAAATATCAGGGAAAATAAGAAAGGAGAGTGGAATCCCAATTCTAGAACCCATAATAAAAGTCCTTCTTTTCAACTTGCAGGGTTGATGTAGGAGATTAGGGCAAGAGCAATTTTTTAATTTATGAATTGAAGGTCATCTGTTCAAATCTTAGATCAGAATCGCCTATATAAGTCAAATTTTAGGACTTTAACCAATTTATGGACTTGTAGGGTATTTTGTGACCTTTATGTAACACATTTTTTTTTCGGTTATAAAAATATTATCCTTACCTTACAAATACTTTGGTCGTTCATCTCCATATTACTTCAAAAAACATTAGATAAAATAAACTTCAGATTGGGATGGAAGGCAAAGTCAAATCACATAATAAAAAAAATTCATGAGGATTCTCCGCCCCTTTCTTTGCTCTCTCTGTCGCCCATTGCCCCCAAGTGGTTTGGTCGTACACTTTTCTGTGTAGCTGATGAAATGTCCTTCTTTAAAGTCCACCTTTCAAGCTGTGGATAGACAGGACTTTGACCAAACGCAGATGGCGTTCGTAGACAGCGGTCCGACCTGCAGAAAGCCCAACAGCGGCACCTTTCTGAATTCGGCCAACGTGAAAAATGTCATTGAAACATGTCAACGTTCAATCTGTGGAAAGGAAGAAACCACACGTCTGCCGCCTTCACACCCCCTTCAGCTTCCCCTAAGGCCAGAACTCTATCAGAAATTTTGCAGGCCAAAGGAAAATGTGATCCACAACATGACTCTTCAGCAATTGAACTGTCGATGCTAATCTTTTTTTTTTTTTTTGATAACCCAGGGAACCCCCGCACGGCCGATAGCCAAGGAGTAAACCCTGGGAACGACACGTGCTAGCCACCACACACGTGCCACCGGTTAAGTCACCCTGCGGCGCCCGGGATTCGAACACTCAACCTTTTGCGAGAGGAAGAGTGCGCGCTCCAGCAGCGCCACCCAGGCGGGTGGTTGTCGATGCTAATCTTCAACTTTCTCTCGGCCAAAAAGCAAAAATCAAAATGAACTTTTGTTGTGGAAAGCAAGCGATCAAACAATAAAATTGACAGAACAAGAAAATGAATCGGACACCAGATTTACATGATTTGGTCATAGTGACCTATGTCTACGACGAAAGCAGCACGGAATTCCACTATAGATCAAGCAGCACATTATAAATTACAACCACATTCGAATCACTCAAGCACTCTCAGTATTTTCCAAGCTCTAATTACACCTGATAACTCACGTAGTGTTTAGCTCTACAATTCTTTATGAAATAATCTCTTAATCTCATGAAAGAATTAATTACACAAATTTTACCATAAAATTTAATCGCTACAAATACTTAAACTCTTGATATAATTCCACAAATAAAACTCCCGTCAAGCACTCAATTGAACACGGTGCTTCAAGAATCAATGCTTACTTTTGGACATGAACTTCACGAAAACCACATTCTGCACTCTTCAACTTCTTCTTTCCAAAGTGCCCACAATAGAATATAATATACGCGCACAATAGTTGACCGAGTCATGATTTGAGTCAAAAGTCCAATATTTCCTATTTGAGAACAGAGACTCCGACGTGCATTAGGAAAGTGAATTTCGGAGTCTTTTATTTCTTCACTCTGACACAATTGGAAACGACTTTTGTTTCTTTCACAACTTGGCCGACTCCAATTCGGCAACATCCAAATCCAATAGGCCTTCCAAATTAAGGAAAACATATTCATGAAAATATGATTTGGATATTCACGTGTACTTTTAGATCAAAATCATCCACATACTCAAACTCAAGATATATTTTAACAATCTCCACCTTGGCTCGACATTTGAGCCAAGTTACAATTGTTTTGATAGAATCCGAATTTCGCTATTATTCTCCCATAGCCACCGATAGGCTTAACAGCCAAAGACGTCTTTCAAGTCCAAGCCTTGCTTGAATTTCGCCATAGCCATGGACCTCATCAAAACACTAACTGCACATGCACCTTTAACTGCTCTACAAAGATTTTCCAACACAATCTCCTTAACCATAGATAAAACAAAATCATTGTTGCATCCATATCTGTCAGGAGATCGAATGTGCACCTTATTAATATTAGCAGTTATAGCAACTGTTGGCTTAATAGGCTCCACCTTGCTACAAGTGCCATCTATATCGATTATCACACTAGTACTCGTTACCTCAAGAGTTTCTAGTTACAACTCCATCTCAAGCTGAACATCGTTCAGATTTGTATAAACACTGCTATAATCACTCCTAGCCAAAACTACCGGAGACTTGTCAAATGTAACTTCTTTACTAACAACAGGTGAATTTAATTCCAGGCACCATAACTTATAGCCTTGCTCACCTTATGCATAACCTAGAAACATGCACTTCATTGCCCTTCTATTGAGCTTACCATCACTAACTCAAATATAACATGGGCAACCAAATATTCTAAGAACAGAATAATCAGCAACGTTACTTGACTACACTTTTTTGGGAGTCCGACATCCAATCGCAGTAGATGGAGATCTGTTCTTTAGGTAGCTTGTTGTACCAAGTGCATCCACTGGAAATCTTCTAGCCATACTAGCATTAGAGAGCATTTTAAGGGCCATCTCTAGTAATGTTCTGCTCATAAACTCTGCAGCATGTTGTGATTCACTGGCACTAGTACGGTGTTTCATTCTACCTTCATTCATGTAGAATTCGTTTAACTGCTTTAAGCAAAACTCCATGCTACTGTCAGTCTGCACATATTTGGTCTTCTTACCAGTCTCCTTTTCGATCAAAGCTCTTAATTGCACTATCTTGATAATAGTATCAAACTTGTGCCTAAGCACAAACACCTAAGTCTTCCTCGAGTAGTCATTGTTAGCATAAATTTGGCACTCTTCCTCGAAGGAAACCGTGATAACTTGCGAACATTCAAGTGAATCAATTCTGCAATTTTCATGGTTTCTCTGACAACCGTATCGAACTGCACTTTCCGCCGTTGATCAAAATCACAGCACTTACATACATTTAGTTCGTTAGCCACATAACCATATAGCAAACTTCTTTTACTTAGAACCTTCAGGCTTCTTTCGCTAATGTGCCTCAAACGCATATGCCATAATTCAGACTCTCGAACTAATGCATTCAATGTCTCCATAGCGAATTCCGGCACTGTTTCACCTTGAAGCTCATACAGGCCACTATGCTTGATTTCCTTTTATTATCATCAAGGCACTTCGAAAAACTTTCAGAACTCCACAATCTGAAGAATATTAATACCCATCTGAATCAAGGGCATTCAAGGAAATCAGATTTTTCTTCAACTCTGGAATATGCCTCACTATAGTCAATGTCCTCACAATACCATCACACATTCTAATTTTAATATCACCAACATCCACAACATCGTATTCAATGTTGTTTCCCAACTGCACTTTACTACTATTTGTGCACTGATAAGTAGTAAATCAGTTCCTATGTGGTGTGGCATGAAAAGAATAATAAGAATTCATAATCCATCCGCCAAACGACGAATCATTAGTGATAGATAAGACAAAATCAGCACTATCCGAATTGCTATATGCTATAGTTGCAACATCATCTGTAGATTCAATTTTAATTCCATTACCCTTGTCGTTCTTCAGGTTAAGGCAATCCCTTCTAAGATACATACTCTAGCCACAACTCCAATAGACAACACCACCAGTCTTAGACTGATTCGTCTATTCGAGTTCATATTACTTCTGCTAACACATGTTCCAGTTCTTCCTCTATTTTTACCTAATAAAGCAGTAGATACATCTTCATCAAATTCTCTTCTACGGATGCCCTCTCTTAAAATTAAATCTTGAACACCATTAAACATCAAACTTGTTGATCCAGAGGAATTACTAACAGCGGTAACAATAGTATTCTAACTATTAGGCAATGAGAATAATAGAATCAAAACACGTACCTCATCTTCAAAGAAAATCTCAACTTAACTCAATTAACTAACGATCACATGGAATTAATTAATATAATCAGCAACCAATGCACCTTCGCTCATCTTCAAATTAAACAGACGTCACATAAAGTAAACTTTGTTGATTGCAGAGGGCTTCTCATACATGTCCGATAAGGTTTTCATCAAATTCATAGTGGTCTTCTCATTCACGATGTTAAACGCGTTACGAGCCAACGTTAGTCGAATAACACCCTAAACTCGTCTATTCAACAATTCCTAATCAGCTTGCTTCATCGTCTCTAGTTGCTCCCTAGATAGGGCAAGTGTAATTTCATCTAGTATAGATGATCCTCAATCTGTATCTTCCAGATCCAAAGTCCTTCCCATTAAATTTATCGATTTTCACTTTTCCTTCTTCTGTCACTATCGATTCGCTTCAATTCAGCCAAGCCTAGCTCTGATACCAATTGTTGTGGAAACCAAATGATCGAACAATAAAATTTACAAAACAAGAAAATAAATCGGATACCAAATTTATGTGGTTCGGTCGTAGTGACTTACGTCCACAGGGAGAGCAGTATAGAATTCCACTATAGATCAATCAATATAACGGAGATTACAATCACACTTGAATTACTTAAACACTCTCAGTGTTTCCTAAGCCCCAATTATACTCGATAACTCACGCAGTGTTTAGCCTCACAATTTCTTACGAAATAATCTCTTAATCTCACAAAAGAATTAATTACACAAATCTTATCATAAGATTTAATCGCTATAAATACTTGAACTCTTAATATAATTCCACGAAGAAAACTCCTGTCAAGCACTCGATTGAACATGGCGCTTCTAGAATCAATGCTTCCTTCTAAACATGAACTTCGCGAAAACCACACTCTGCACTCTTCAACTTCTTCTTTCCAGAGTGCCCACAGTAGAATATAATATATGTGCCCAATAGTAGACTGAGTCATTATCTGAGTCAAAAGTCCTATATTTCCAGTTTGAAAACAGAGACTCCGACGTGCATTAGGAAAGTAAATTTTAGAGTCTTTTATTTCTTATCTCTGACACAATTGGAAACGACTTACGTTTCTTTCGCAGCTTGGCCGACTCCAATTCGGCAACATCCAAATCCAATAGGTTTTCTAGATTAAGGAAACTATATACACGAAAATATGATTTGGATATCCACTTGCACTTTTAGATCAAAATCATTCACAAGCTCAAACTCGAGATATATTTTAACAACTTTCTCATTCTGGTTTTCTTTTTGTTAAAAGTTGGATGTTTTCAGCTAGCCGAGCAGCAAAACTACGCTTAGAAATAGATGGTGTAGACCCGAGCCCCTTTGCAATGGCAGACCAAGAGAAGAGGGAGGTGGGGGGGGGGGGGGATTCCATTTGGTGCTTGATGCAATTTCTACGAAGTGAAATTTCAATATTTCGCACCTCCAGATGAGCTAGGCACGGCAATTTTTTACCTTGTCACTAAATTTGGTTTCTGCGTCATTGCATTCGTCATTGAGATGTGGCTCTCATTTTCCATTAAAGATTTCTTTCGAGATCAGATAAATTATTTGCATTAATTTTAAGTCACCATATAGTTTCTACGGGCATTAGGTCTACTATTTTGCTTAGGTGTTACTCGGTTTCACGGAAGAATAAATTTAATTTGTAATTTATGGATTTATGGACAATAGCTATATTATTACTAGAAAGAGAGAGAAAAAATAAATATAAGAGTGTTCCGGGATTTCCTTGATATTGTAAGTGTTGTGATGCGGAACATAATCCCGATACCTCATCCGGGGAGACCACTAAGAAGGAAGCCTAAATTCTAGCTCATTGAAATATTTAGTTGAACCCATCTTTATTAAAAAATTTAAGATAATGAGTTACGAGTCGATTACGATATACTAAGTGCTAGGCGAAAGTACCAAAAAATCTTAAACCTATTGTATTGATACTAATTCAGTTTTAAACTTTTCAATTGACTGATTTAGTCCTACGGACTGACTATGAAATCGAAAGAAATCAACCGCAAATATTGGATTCAATGTGAAAGGACAATCTTCATTTCCTTACTCTTACCTTCACCAAAAAAAAAAAAGACAATCTTCATTTCCTTCAATTCTTCATAAGCCCGAGTATCACGATCCTTTTGCATTTGTGTCAAAAGGTTTGGGACTGGCGACCATTGTCCGCATTAGACGAGGGGCATGGCGGCCCTTGTTGCCCTCGCTAGACCTGGGAGGTGTGAACAGAAGTAAGATGTCCGTTACATGCATGTATTATTTCTAGTCCTGCAATATTATTTTGATGTTCTTGAGTCTCTCTTTTGTAAGCTTGTGATATCCATTTAAGTGT